>CM057459.1:1471959000-1472596250 GCA_016271365.2 Neoceratodus forsteri
ACAGGGCCAGTTTGTCCTCCACTAACCTGGTCTTCTGCCAGCAATGCTCTAACTCAATAGTTCTTAGACTTTGTCACAGTGAGCCTCCACAAATCCATGGAAAAGATTTTGAGCCTCCCCCAAAAATTGAAATAATCTTGGGCTTCCCCAAAGAAAAATAACATGCTGTACTTTGCGCAGTACGCCATGAATAAATTTAAACCCCTTTGAGTACTTGTCTCACGTTCAGTTCTTTCATTCAGTTCTTTGTCTTACACTGATGTGGAACCTTTGAAAAAGAGCTCTTATGCTCAAAGGTGTTATCTGAATAACAAATAAAATAAACAAATATTATTCAGTTTATTGTAACCCCCCCCCCCAGGCCAGCCTACTTGCTTCGCTATTTTCATTCTTGAACCATTTTTACCCCTTGTTGCAATACCTTCATGGTTCAGACTACTTTCTCTGTTTCTTCTCTACTGAAATAACCTTCCTACATACTTTGCCCCTCCCCATCCTTCACTGCTCCTAAGTAACTTCTCTGGGATTACTTTGCTCCTTCCTGCTATTGCTCGTAGCACTTCTGTGCTCAACCCTTGTATTTGGGCTGTTCTGCCATCTATCTACAAATTGATCAGTTACCACCATTCATTATTAGTTTATTGTTCATATTTGTTTGCAGTATTGTTCATTGTGTATTTCTTGATTGTTTTGCAGCTACCTTTTGAAATGTATTCCGTACCTACCCTTCCCCGGGTACACCTGAAATGAGCCTTGGCTCATTCACCTTCTCTTGTGACCTATTAGTAAATAAATATATAAAATTCACCTACTATTATCCTCTTTCAGTTTGCTTCATCTCTTCACTCAAAATACATAAAACTCAAAATTTAAATACAGTACTTTTTCAGACTTGCTTGAGCCTCCCCTGGAACAGGTTGGGGCCTCCCCAAGGAGGCTGGCCTCACCATTTGAGAACCCCTGCTCTAACTTCTGACCCTTAATCTTCATTACTTTGAGCTCTCCATCAAACCAGGGAGACCTCAAGTGAGAAGATTTTGGTCATACACAGACCAAGGACCAACACCGACGCTGGTCCCATAGTGGGCACTGGCTTAGTTCCTCCTCTTCCTCATCCAGATCAGAGAATTCCAGCTGTGGCTCATCCTCATCTGCCTTTGATGAGTCATAACCCAGGGATCGTCCCCTTCCCCAGAAAAGGACACCCCTAGGTCGCCTCCTGGCATGTCATTAGGTACATTCAGTCAATAAATGGATGGGAAACGGAGGACCTAGATCCAGAGAAGTGCAGACTGGTGAAGTACTTGAGGCAAAAGGAACATTAACCCTTAGCTGTTCATCCATTGGTGGTTATCTTACAGGACCTTACCAGGCTCACCTGGAAACAACCCTCTTCCTTTTCAGCCATTTCTAAAAAATCAGACCGGCTGTACAGGACTCCCAGAGATTAGCCTTTCCTGGCAGAGCACTCTGATGATGACTCAGTGGTTATTATTGTGGCTCATAACAGGTCTAAGAGGCCCAAGCATTTGAGCAACCAGCCTCCTGACCAGGAATTTAAACTCATAGACCAACTGGGTAAGAAGGTTTACACCTCCTCTATGCATTCCATTAGGTATCTTAACTTCCTCACCCACATGATACAGTACCAACATGCCCCGTGAGAAAGATTTGCAATTGACCTAGGCTTTGACAGACTTCACTCAAAAGACCAAGCTCCTGGACCTACTTAAGTCAGGTTCAGACGTCAGCACACACATGTTGCATGACTCGTACAACATGGCAGACATGGCCTCCAGGGTAGCTGCCACCAGCATATGCCTCCAGCATCACACTTGGCCTAGGGTTTCTGGTTTCACACAAGATCTTCAGTCTGGTATAATGGACCTCTCATTCATGGGTTCGGTCCTGTTTGAGAATGAGGCTGAAAAATTGATTACTTGCCTACAGGATTTTGGTAAGGCTATTTGGTCAGTACAATAATATACCGTACCAGGCAAACCAAAAGCCTTTCAAGAAGTAGCCCTTTTGTAAGCCCTCAGGACAGCAGTGCAGAAACCAGCCCCATTAGAGTGGGAGTTTCAAGAGAAATGCCTCCTCCCAGACCCCAGGAGTTCCACATCTAGAGCTGCTAAGTCCTCCCAGGCTGCTCTGCCCACTTCCCGAGCCTCAGCCTGCCTCCTTGCCAGATCCCTCTCCCCTAACAGAGTCTCTCTAGGAGGCAGTTTGGGGTGTCAGTTCTCCCTCTATCATGAGGAGTAGAGCAAGATTACCACCAACCAATGGGTCCTCCAACTGATAAGCTCGGGACACACTCTAGAGTTCATGGAGAAGCCACCAGAAAAAAAATGCCAGTATCCTACCATTATTCTCCATCTCACGTGGCCCTGAATGAAGGGAAAATTCATGCTTCAAAAATGGGCTATAGATCCTGTCCCTCCAAGTCAGAGGGAAGATGGATTCTACTCCCATTTTTTCCTCGTCCCCAAAAAGACTGGAGACCTTTGTCCCATTCTGGATCTCAGTTTTCTGAACAAATACATCACGTACAAGAGGTTCGGGATGGTCATGCTGTCAGGTCTGCTTCCCCTCCTGCATCAAGGGGACTGGGTTTGCTCTTTAGACATGCAGGACACTTACCTGCATATTCTAGTTTTTCAACCCCACATAAGATACCTGAGGTTCCTCTTCCAGGGGTGGCATTACCAATTTTAGGCCCTGCCATTTAGCTTTCCTCAGCCCCCAGGGTTTTCACCAAGTGGCTAGTAGTGGTAGCTGTGGCCCTCAGGCAATGGGGTCACTACATCTTTCCCTACCTGGATGACTGACTTCTGACTGTGCCCTCAAGGGGTCAGCTACTTCAAACTCTCAAAGACACTTTAATCCTCTTTAGAGAGCTGTGGAGTACCCTAAATCTGCAGAAGCCATCCCCATGGCCCAACCCGAGGCTCCAATACATTGGAGCGATCCTAGTCATGGTGCATGGCAAGGCCTTTCTTCCCTCAGACAGGGCAGATCACCTATGGGATCAGGCCCAAACAGTGTCCATGTCTCGGCAGGTCCCAACTTGAGTGTACCTCAGACTCCTAGGCCATATGGCAGCAGCCATTCCAGCTGTGCCCATGCCCATCTCCACATTGAGGGTCCCTCAATGGACTCTTAGGGTGCAGTGGGACCAATGGTCTAATGACCAGCAGATGACTGCTTTAGTCTCTGACCCAGTTCATTGGACTCTGACTTGGTGGTTGGACCCCAAAAATCTTTCTGTCAGAGTCTCCTTCTGCCAGCAGCCCCTGATGTGGGTTCTAACTACAGATGCTTCAGGACTGTGATGTGGTGCACACTTGGCTGACAGTCAGACCCAAGGGTCCTGGTCACCAGTGGAGCAGTCCCTTCATAGCAGTGTACTGGAGATATGCGGTCCTTTATACCCTGCAGACTTTTCAGATGGACCTTAATCTGGGCCCACTTGTTATCCAGATGAACAACATGTCCATGGTCTATTACATCAACAAGCAGAGAAGGACTCATTCATGTCCCCTCTGTTGAGAGGCTATGAGGGTCTGGTACTGGGCTATGGATCACCACCTAGAACTCATGGCTATCCGTGTTGCAAGCATCCAAAATGTCTTGGCTGACAGCCTAAGCAGATTTCAGTCCAAAGCCCATGAATGGGAGTTACTCCATCCAGTTGCAGAGCACCTTTTTGACAAATGGGGATGGCCAGAACTGGACGTCTTTGCATCCCCACTCTACACCAAACTGCCCAGTTTCTTCTCACTAGATCCAGAGCCTAGAGTTTTCTGGTGAGAGGTGTTGTTCCTCTCTTGGGCAGGGTGATTTTTCTCTACACCTTCGCTCCCTTTCCTCTTCTTCAGAGGGTGTTGCTCAAGTTACAGGTGGAGGTGGTAGAGATGATCCTAATTGCTCCCTTCTGGCCCCATCAGATTTGTTTCCTCCTACTTCAGCAGTTGGTAGTGGAACCTCCGATTCCTCTACCCCTGAGCTTGAACTTGCTCTCCTAGGACCAGGGCACTCTAGTATATCCAGACCTCAAGTTTCTTCACCTACTTGCATGGCTCCTGCAGATGTAGCAGTGTTGAGGTTTGGGGTCTCTCCTAGAGTTGCTGACATACTAGTGGCAGCTAGGAAATCCCCCACTAGGACAACATATGCTATGAAGTGGAAGAGAATTTTTCACTGGGCCTCAGTCAAGCACCTAGAACCCCTTCTCCTGTTCAGTGAACTCACTACTAGAGTACCTCCTCTCTTTATTGGACACAAACTTGAGTTATACCTCTATCAAAATGCATCTTTCTGCCACATCAGCTTATCATGCACCTGTAGAAGGCAGGCCCCTTACTCAGTTGGATCTGTCTCATACATTCTTGTGGGGCATTCTGCACATTAAACATTTCATCAGGGACCCAGGCCCTCCATGGTATCTTATGTTCATTTTGGAGAAACTTACACTTCCTCCTTTTGAACCAGCTGCAGATTGTAAGCTATGCTTTCTGTCATTGAAAGCATTGTTTTTGGTTGCTGTTACTTCTACTAAGCAGACTTAAGAGCTTCAGGCTCTGATGTGCAAAGAGCCCGTCTTAGTTTTTCATCAGGACGAATTCTAAGTTTTTGCCTAAGGTGGTGTCCAAATTTACTTTGAACTAGGACATGCACCTTGCAGAATACAGTATTTCACAGAGTATCCCAACAGGGGGCAAGCTTTACTACATACTCTTGATGCCCATGAGATGCTTCAGTTCTATTTGAACTGTACCAGTCCCATTCAGAAATCAGAACAACTTTTGTTTCCTACTCTCTTAAGTCTAAGGGAGTACCAGTTTCCAAACAGAAAGTGTCTAAGTGGTTAGTTAAGGCCTAGTTAAAGGCCATTCCACCAGGCGTGTTGCAGCTTCTTTCACCTCCATGAAGAATATGTCCTCAGCAGACATTTGCACAGTGGCCACCTGGAGTTTTCTTTACACCTTCATCAAGCGCTACAGCTTCGATATTGCTTCCAGGCATAGGACTGGGTTTAGCCTTGCAGTTCTTCAAGGCCTGCATTCCTAATTGTTTTCCTGGCTGCATCTGAGCCTCCAAGCTGCTTGCCTGTTCCTTTTCATTTGACTGCTTGGGACTCAGTCCTTAAAGTTATTACCTGCTGCAAGAGCTCAGACTCAAAGTAAGATAGTACAGTTATGTAAGAACTTACCATAACAGTAGATGTTAGGGAAGAGCTCGTTCAGCCAGTGCTGCTATCCCTTTCTCTTTCCCCTGGTTTTTCTTCTGCCTTTCTTTAGGCATGGACCTGCCTGGTTCTCCTTCCATCCTAGACCCTGGGTCTCTGGTGGGGAAACTAAGGTGGGGCTGGGGACTGCCCCCTTTATACCATTGGCCGATGTTAGGCTGGGCCAATTTTGGGGGCAGTATCCACTGAAGACTGCTAGCCAGAAGGTTTCTGTGGGATCCTGGCACCTGACGGCTTTGTCCTTAAGGTCATTGCCTGCTGCAAGAGCGCTTCTCGAAGATCTACTGTTACAGTAAGTTCTTACATAACTGCATTTAATGTGGTCTCTCTTGCGGGGGAGTTAGTGTCTCCAAATGTTCACGGATTTACAGTGCCATCATGAAAATGGACCCCATTTCTAAGCCCCAGCATATTTTGGAAACCAAGAAATGAGTACTGTATTAGTTCTTGATGTTTACTAAGACCGCTCTTCTCAGCATGCACAGCATCCCCAGGATAGCTTCCTTTTGTCATTCATAAGGTGTCATGTGTATTGGCAGCATATTTACATGTGTCAGAAAGTTCCTTTTGATTTGTCTCCTTGCCCCAAGTACTATTTGAATGATTTGTGTGTCCTTATTCCACATCAGTTTGATTTCTGTTTGCATATCCTGGTATTTCATGATTTTGTGTCTCTATGTGCAGGACACTGTAGTCACTGGGGTGGCTATTTTGATCAGCAATGTTGCCTTTGTTCTTTTTAGAACTGTGGCAGAGCCTACTGGAGTAGTGCAAGTACAAAATGAGTGATGCCATGTTTTCTGTCCGTAGAACTGACTGAAGGTGTAAATAGTCTCCTCCGCCTTACTCTCCTCCAAGAAATGTTTTCCACCCTCAAATAAATACATTTTCATGTTAGTCAATGGTTGCAGGGTACTATTTTCTTTCTTAAATGGGTGGTACAAGAACTGGAACCTGAGTAGTGGGAGGCAGCATTGTTTTTTTGGGGGGGAAGTAAGGTCCACCCCACCTCCACCCAAGATGCTCCAAAAGGTCCATCTCCCCTTTTTTTTATTCATATGGGAGGGGCATGAGGTGTATGTATCATACTGAAAGGAGACTCACTAGAGTTTCGGGTGTGGACCAAGGAACAACAAATCTGTGGAGTCCCTGCATTTTGTCAAGGACTAGGAGAACAGAAGATACTTAAATTGCCTTCAAACTGACTTAAAACCCTTGGCACAAATGATTATTAGAGTCACCTGGTGTCTCAAAATGAAACACTAAGAGATTTCTGAAACTACAGCTTAAGGATTCAACTTCAAGGAAAATAGACAGCTTTCAGGTATTTCTTAAACATTTATATGCTAAAATGGGCACAGTACTTGGTAAACACAGTCTGTGTTGAAGTGTAGTTTTCTTTTTAAGTTTGAGAAGTGGAGTTGACTTGCACATGTTAAAAATACCAGCTGCAATTAGCAACTAGTTGTAGAAACAAAATGCTGTTTTTTTTCCTATTTACTTGTTTTCTGGCTCAGTTTATATCAGTGAAAAGAAAGACTGGAATGACTGTCAGAGCTGCTATCCAAATGGACAAGCTATTTATCACTCATTTTTCATTTAAAATAACATTTCACATTTTTATCATGAAGGAAGCAAGAAGATAAACCAGCAGGGTTAACAAATACATTCATTGACACCTGTGAATGAATGGGGTAGTTTTTTTAACATTTCTTTTGAGTTAATTACCCCTTGGAACCTGTTATTCCAGGTTTTATGACTGTGCTCCTGGAACTTTCTGCATAACAAGTTCCCTTTGGCACCTCATTAAGCCATGTGACACCACCATCTTTGCAGGACACTGCATACTGAAGCAAGAGACTCAATTTTTTTGCCTTTTTCCAAATAATATACCAACTTCAAGCAGGCAGTTCTGGCTAGTGTTAATATTCTACTGAATTTTCTTAACTTGCAGTTTGTGACTATAGCTGTTTATAACTGAATGATAATAACCACATTTGCTTCACTTGCAAATAGCCAGGCATTCTTGTGTCTAATTTCTGTTTGACTTACTATAGGTTACACATAGAATCTGAAAAATTCATACCATGCTGTATTGTTATTCATTGAACTGATAAATGGAGATTTTGGTTTCTTTTACAAATTCATTTTTTCCTGATTATGGATATACTAAAACAATAATTCCTCAACAAATTTTTTTTTAAATAAATTATCTGGTTTGGGGGGGCTGCCACAAGCAGAATGGGACTTCACAGATGAGGGAACTTATAGCAGCAGAAAAAAGAAGCAAGTTGCAGGGTTTTAAAGAGCATGTACCTACTGCCGGGCACCCAGCTCCCCTCAAACACATATAATAGTAGAGCTGCTCTACTGTTGAGGGGCATTGACATTCTATGCACTTCCCTCTGGTTAAAAAGTTATAGCACCCTGAATTTTCACCCCCATATAAACAAAGCCTATTTGACACACCTCCTTTTGTGATGATGTCAGAAAATGAATATTGAGGGTGCATGTCATTAACCTGCATGTATGCGATATGTCTAAGGTGTTTAGTACTATTTAGAGGTGCCATGTAGACAAATCAAAGCAGCTGCTGGAATAACTGTTCCTGTTTACTGGAGCAGTCACTTTCATTGCTCCAATTGGCAACTCTAAATAGTACTACAGGTCATTGACAAATGGTACCAATATAGAGCTATGGAGCACACTCAAGCAGCCTTCATTTTCTGACATCACTAAAGGAGGCGTGTCAGACAAGGTTTTGTTTTTACAGAGGTGCATATTTGGGGTGCTATAACTTTTTAACCAGAGGGAAGCGCATAGAGTGTTTAATTCCCCTCAACAGTAGAGCAGATCTGCTATTATATATGTTTGAGGGGAGCTGAGTGCCCAACAATAGGTACTTGCTCTTTAAATAATTGATTAGCAGTTTTTTTCTTGGGATGATACTAACTGTACAGAAAGTATTTATACAGATTTTCTAGAAGGGCTGTGTTTGTTAAACACAGTGAGGCAAGAGCTAGTCATTTTCACAAAGTTTTAGCACTTTTATGAGCAAAACGCTAATCAATTTTAAATAAAACCCTGATGTTGGCATTAAAAGCTTAGTGTCATGGATGTAGAGGCACCAGTATTTAAGCATGACTTTGGTAGAGGATTAATTTTGACTGGGGGGTGAGAGAGGGAGGGCGTGAGTCTTGATATTTTTAGCATAATGGTTTTCTGAAACTTCAACCTTCAATGGCTTGGACTTTGTAGCCATCTGTACAGTATATCACTAAGCCACATGCAGTGGGGTATGGGTAAAACCCACATCACCAGACCCAGGCCAGAGCTGTAAAATCTGGACTGGGCACGGCTTGTGCAAATATTGGTGATCCGGTGGAGCAGCAATAAAAGATAAACTATGCAATGCCCTCAATAACACACCTACCCCAGTTTACATTTACCAGATGCCCATTTTTAGACCTTATATGGTAATATCTTCCTTTAAGAGAACAGCTTGTAATGAAATGTGTTGAATTTACATTGGCATTTGGACACATGCACTTTTATATTATAAGAATGTTGTGTGTGAACTGTATATCAGTCTCTAAAAAAACCACATCAAATGTCTTCAAAAACGTGTCTCAACATTGTGTTTATCTTCTACCTTGTCACAACATACAGTTGTCTCAGCAGTGTTTTCAGTTAGGGTACAGTACCTTCATGTATGTGATGACCTGGTTATGTTGAGTTGATTGCTGTAACAGTACATAGAATAACATGCAAAACATATAGGTAACTGTAATACAAAAGGTGGCATTATTTGTAATTATACAATGGCAAGGAAAAATTTAAGAAGCTGATTGGTTACTGACCCATTGAAACAGTAATGTTATTACACAATACCATCACCGTAGCTTTGGATTTGGATCATTCCTTGCATTTTCTCTTCAAGAAATATTTTTCCACACTATAAAAAAAATCCTTTAAAATGTATTTTTTATTCAGTATATAACAACAAGCCATTGTATAATTGCAATAAGGCACTCCAGGGTGGGTGTTATCTTGTAATAATGTCACTCCTGGGGTGGTGGAAGCACTCGGCTTCACCTCATGCTTCAACTCACCCCAGGAGTAACATTATTACATGATAACACACACCCTGTCATGCCTTGTTGCTTAAATATGCCCTTTCTCAATGTACTGTACTTTGATTCAGTAAGTGTATGTGCAACAGTCTTCATGTGAACACTCTGGGCTTCTCTTTGACTCCTGATGTCTATTTGCTTCAGTTATTGTATATTGTTTGAACTGCTTTGGTCTTTTTGATGTGGTGTCTGTGTGCCTAAACTATGTAATCTGTTTATCTACTGTTACCCATGTATCTCCAGTGACTGATTGTTATAACTGTCTGCTCTCTGAGTCATTGTTTTTTGACTTGTTAACTGTGCTGTCTTTGTATTGTTGCTAGCCTTGCTTGTAGAGCAGAAAGCAGCTAACTAAAAGAAGCTACATTTTCTTCTTAATTTAAAACTTATATCTCAGTAGGAGTCAGTGTCAGTTAAGATTAAGTAGACAGATAACTTTATTAGAAGTAGAAGGGGTCTTATGTAAGGTTATAAAAAGAAAGAAAAGAAAAGAAAGAAAGGCAGTGTGTGTTCTGTGCAGGGAAAGGTACTGTATCAGGTGACTTTGCTAAACCAGTAGGAGGAAAGAGAGCTTACCTGGGGGTGTGGTTTAGACACTAGAAAAGCAGGTGAGTCAAATTACAACTTCCTGTTGTTAGCCTTTTTTCTTAGCAATTGCCCTCCATCCCACTCACTCACCCAAAGCCAGTTCTACTTTTATAGCCACTGGATTTAACTGTCAACAGGAACTTCCTGTTTGGCAGTAGGAAGAAAAGGATCATAGAGAAACATTGGTTTCGTCAACCCTGAAGTAGAAAAAGTAGCTCACTTTCCCCCCCCCAGCTGCTGGTAGTTTGATATTGAGCAAAGGAAGAAGGAGACTACTGAAGAAGATAGGAAGTTGCTGTCCCAGAACAGGAAGGGTGAGAGTTGTAAGGAGAGGAGAGAGTAAGCATCCAGAGAAACAGTAGAGGGGACACAAAATAAGACGTGATAGGAGTGGTGCAGTGCAATGGCTGTGGGGCGGCAGTGTTCGGGGAGACATTCTGAAGGCTGCGATGCTGCCCTATTTGCAGACACCTCTCTGGTCTGAGAGAGGAGGTTGCCTGTCTCCAGGCTGACCTGGCTAGGATTTGCGAAACCTCCTCCCCCACCCAGGGACCACCAGGGCCAATGCCACTACCTCAGAGGTTTCCAAGAAAGAGGAGTGGCTGGACCAGGGTGGGCTCAAGGTGGGAGAGGGTGGTGGAACAGAGTTGCATCCCTCCAGCTGTACCTCTTCGCAATTCATTCACTCTTCTGGTGGATAGTGGTTCCTCTATGGAGGCACCTGCAATGGAGACCAAGGAGGATGCTGGGAACCTTCACAAAGAAGACCCAAAGGAGGGTGGCATGGGACCCCACAGGGGAAGGAAACAACTCCTGGTGGGGGACTTAATCATTAGGGGGGTAGAATTGGGGGAGGATGGGAGAATGAGGTAAGTGCCTTCCTGGCACCATGGCTTGAGGGACAGGAAGCGAATCCTCAGGATCGTGAGAGGAGCTGCACGAGAGAGGGAGCTGGATGTCATTGTCCACCTGGGGACAAATGACCTGGCTAGGAATGGGATCAGAGCAGTGCAAGAGGAGTTTGTAGAGTTGGGAAGGGGCCTTAGACAAGTAGCGCATACGGTACCCTTCTCGGAGGTGCTGCCTGTCTATGGCAAGGTTGATGCTAGGGCACTTCTCACCAGTGAATTCAATGAGTGGTTGAAAAACTGGTGTGGAGCTCAGGGTTTTGGCTTCATTGGGGACTGGGGAGCCACCTGGAGGAATGCAGACCTATATTGGTGCGATGGTCTGCATCTGTCCTGGGGGGAACCAGGATCCTAGGTGAGAGGTTTAAATGCTTCATTGGCAAGCATTTAAACTAGCTGAGGGGAAGTACTGAAAAGGAGCTGGGAAATCTGAGCCTCCCCACAAAACATGGTGATTAGTGAGGTAAACACCAAGGTACAGAAGTTATTAGGGAGCAGAACAGATTTAAATGTAAAACCAAAGGCAGTAAGGACAGAAGGGGCTAAAGGGGTAAGGCTATCAAAAGTGAGGATGATGATACCAATGCCCACAGTCTGTGTAACAAGCTCCCTGAACTAGTGGCCTTGATGGAAGTGGGTTGCCTGGATATTGTGGCAGTCACAGAAACATGGTACACAGAGAACCATGACTGGGATGTCAACATACCATGATACACAATCTACAGGAGGGACAGGGAGGGTAAAAGAGGAGGAGGAGTAGCTCTCTAGGTAAAGGAAAGGATCAAAGCAACAGAACTAAATAGTAAACAGGGAGCAGATGAGGCACTTGGGTCACCCTGGAGACAGGAAATGGCACCACAATCCGCATTGAGGGTTGTAAGAACCCCATCTCAGGGGAGGAATGGACAAGGAAATGATAGAAGGCTTTCTTAGAATGGCAGAAAAAGGGAGATATTATTGATGGGGACCTGAATATGCCAGATGTTGACTGGAGCACCTTGCTGCACATCCAAGAGCAGGGTCATTCTTGATGCCCTACAGGGAGCATGTCTCAGACAGCTAGTATTGGAACCGACTCGGGAGGAGCAATCTTAGACCTGGTACTTTCAAATGGGGATGGAGAAAAAGTCTCAGATTTAGAGTGGGCAGCCATCTGGGAACGAGTGACCACCAAACAGTGTGGTTCATGATAAACAGCCATGCCAATCAAGCCATACAAAGCAAGAGTACTAGACTTTAGGAGGGCTGACTTTGGGAAAATGAGAGAGTGCCTCAGAAAACACTAGCAAACAGGCAAGAAGGAGGGTGGAGGAACAATGGGGAGTGATCAAAACAGCCATCACAGAGGCAACAAGCTTCATGAAAAAAATCAATAAAACACAACGAAGGAAAAACGCTATGGCTCACTAAAGAGGTGGCAGGGAAGGTTAAGGAGAAAAGGGCAGCATTCAGGAAATATAAGGAAACACAGAAGGAGCAGGACAGAGAACTTTATCAGTTAAAGCAGAAAGATGCTGGGAAGGTAGTCAGAATAGCAAAGGCTCAAACCAAAGAAAGGATAGCCAATTCTGTTAAGAAGGGGGATAAGACCTTTTATAGGTACATTAGGGAGTGAAAAAAGACCAAAGGAGGGATACTGAAGCTTAATAAAGGGGAGGGAATGTGGGTAGAGGGTGACAGTGAAAAAGCAAGGGTTACTGAACGAATATTTCTGCTCAATGGTCACAAAGGAAGAGGAGGGAGAGATTACCTAAACCAAACAAGAGAAACATTCCAAAAGGCGGGTGTACCAGTCCATTTACAGAAGAAAGGGTTCTGAAAGAACTAATAAAATTGAAGGTGGAAAAGCAATGGGGCCGTTGGGTTCACCCAAGAATTATAAAAGAACTAAGTGTAGAACTAGTGACATCGCTACTACTCTCTTTAACAAATCATGGGAGGATGGGTGTTACCCAAGGACTGGAGGAGGCATATAATTCCTCTTCACAAAAGTGGGAGCAGGACAGAGGCAGGAAACTACAGACCAGTTAGTTTGACCTCAGTGGTAGGGAAAATGATGGAATCACTTCTGAAGGAAAGAATTGTTGAGTACCTAGAGGCCATTGGGGCACAGGACCCAAGGCAGCATGGATTCATGATGGAAGGTGCATGTCAGACAAATCTAATAGATTTCTTTGACTGGGTGACCAAAGTAGTAGATCAGGGAGGGCTGTGGACATGGCCTACTTAGATTTACCAAGGCATTTGATACAGTCCCCACAAAAGATTAATACACAAGATAGCCAGCCTTGAATGGGTCCCAAGGTGGTAGCCTGGATAAAAAAATTGGCTAGGACAACAGGATGCAAGTAGTAGTAAATGGAGTACACAGTGAAGAAAGGAGGGTTACTAGTGGGGTACCACAGGGTTTAAGTACTGGGACCGGTCCTTTTTAATGTCTTTATAAGTGACATTGCAGAGGAACTGGAAGGAAAAGTATGTCTCTTTGCAGATGACACAAAGATCTGCAACAGGGTTGATACACAAGATGGAGTGGAAAGGATGAGAAGGGACTTGGCAAGGTTGGAGGAATGGTCAAATGTATGGCAGCTCAGATTTAATGCAAAGAAGTGCAAGATAATGCACATGGAAACAAAACCCAGGGAAGCGTACACAATGGGGGGTGAGATACTGACAACAGAAAAATAGAAAGGACCTGGGGTAATTATATCAGATGACCTAAAGGTGGGCAAGCAATGTAGAAGACAGTAAGGAAGGCTGGAGGGATACTGGGATGCATAGGAAGGCATCAATAGTAGAAAACAGGAAGTTGTTATCCCTCTGTACAGACAGTTGGTGAGACCCCATCTGGAGTACTACGTGCAGTTCTGGAGATCCCATCTCCAAAAGACATAGACAGAGTGGAGGCTGTCCAGAGGAGGCAATCAAAATGGTGCAGGGTCTGCACCAGAAGACATATCAAGAAAGACTAAAGGAACTTAATATGTATACTCTTGAGGAAAGAAGGAGAGAGGGATATGATAGAAACTTTCAAGTACCTCAAGGGAATTAACAAAAGTCCAAGGAGGTAGCATCTTCCAGAAAAAGATGTGCAAGAACAAGGGGCACAATTTGAAGATAGAGGGGGACGGCTCAGGGGTAATGTGAGGAAGTATTTTTTCACTGAGAGGGTTGTGGATGCATGGAACAGCCTCCCTGAGGAGGTTGTGGAGTCCAGAACAGTGGGGGACTTCAAGAATGCATGTGACAGGCATAAGGCAGTCCTAGGGGCGGGTAAGAGGAAGTAAGCTGTTGATTAACTAAGATTTGCAGCTTATCTGTTAGGTAGGAAAATGGGCAGACTAGGTGGGCCAAGCGGTCCTTATCTGCCGTCAAATTCTATGTTTCTATGTATTAGTTTTGACGAGGTGACTTTGTAAATGAGTCTCTGACTCAAAGGTATGTAAATCTGATATTTTTTAAATAAATAAATAAATATTTTTTTTGATGTACAAGCCCATGAAATACCCTTTTCTAGTTAATGCATTCACAGTCGTAGTGGCTGTGCCAGATCTTGTTTTTTCTGTTACAATGTCAGGTTTTCTCACTGCCACTTTCTTAGCAGTTAAAATTAGGTGAGCCCATGTGATCTCTATTTCTTCATTCTCTGTGATTCTTTGTGGTTCACATTTTCAGTGTTTCTCTGCTACCTGTATGTTATAGTGTTCGCATACTTTTTGTGACAACAACCTCTCCCTTCTGGTCTGGAACACCTTTAAAGAATTGTCAACACCTTCTTTAGCTACCACCACCTGGGGTTTCCCCAAGGATACTTGTCTTCCCTTGCATAGAATTGTGAGGTCACCATAGGTCAACTGTAGTAGTATGCTCTTCAAATGATGGATGCCAACAGAGTTTACCCTCAGCCAGCGAAAATGCATCAGTTACCTTAGTGAAGAAGCCACAGTTACAGATACATGTAAATAAAAATATTTACTATAAAGAAAACATAGGCTGCTCTTACAGGATATATATATCTCCATACAGCACAAAAGGAAAATCCACTTTTACAATAAAATGAAATAAAGGGTTTGAATATAGACAACAACAAAAAAAATGCTATAACCTTTGTTATTGTACCCGTATCTTATCTCATCTTCTTATGTCTTATAATAACAACAACAAAAATCAAAAGAGACCTAGGATGAGTTATATCAGATGACCTAAAGGTGGGCAAGCAATGTGAGAAGGCAGTAAGGAGGGCTGGGGGGTACTGGGATGCATAGGGAGATGCATCAACAGTAGAAAACAGGAAGTTGTTATCCCTCTGTACAGACAGTTGGTGAGACTCCATCTGGAGTACTGGGTCCAGTTCTGGAGACCCCATCTCTGCAAAGACATAGAGTGGAGGCTGGTCAGAGAAGGGCAACCAAAATGGTGCAAGAATGTCATAGGGTGTAACAACCTGCGTACATCCCCATTTGGTTACTATGTTGAGAGGGAGATACTGAAATAACACTGCGACTAGGTCCTCTCCTTTTGTGTCGTTCCTTTGTGTATATTGCATTATATGTAGTCTTGTCTCTTGTCCTGCATGGCCTGGCCACCTATGCATTATTTATTTCTGTCTCCCTTGTGCTTTATGTCATTTGTTTGATTGTTTGTTGAACCCCCCCCCAGTCGCGTTTATATTTGGTTCCCCTCTGAAAGTGAAGGAATGCTTCTGCCTCTGTTTTTCTAAAGCTGTAGCTTTAAATGCTTTAATAAAGGTTTGAAGGGCTTTAAACACTGAAAAGCCCTTGAATCACCCTTTCGTGTCTTAGGATTGCCCTCTGGTTTGGTTCTCTGTATTGGAAAAGCTGCGATAGCTTTTCCTGTAATATTGTGCCCAAAGATTTTTAGAGCTAGCGTTTTACGCTATTGCGGCATTCCTTGTGAGCTGTGCGAACGTGCGCACTGTCGCACAGCCCGTAAGGATCGCAACTCTTCCAAACACCAATTAAAACGGCAAAAATTGCTAAAATACAGCAAGCTAAGATGCTATCTGCTTCTTTTGCGCTATTGCGCCTTTTTTGGAATCCTTTTCATGTTTTGGGGAACGCTGACCAAACGCTCTGTCTTAGTAGACAGCCTGCTAAATGATTTATACTGACAGTGCACATTTTTTTTAAGCTACTACGAATGCTCCATAAAGGAGACTAAATGAAATATAGATATTGAGGTGAATTAAGAGAAAAAAGGGTTTTTACCTGCTCCAAAAGAAAAGGGCTCTCTGTGTAGCAGCCGCAGTTCCTAAGGGCCAGCCGGCCGTGTTTTCTTTTGTTTTATAGAGGAAGAACAATGGGAGGAGGGACTGAATCCCCAAAACCAGAGTTTGTGTCCCAAAAATATATTAAAATGTGTCTAAAGCTTAAACATAAAGTGTTTCTGAGAAGCATCATTTAAAATAAACCTTATGAGAAAATAAGTTTATTTAAGTAAAGATTATATTATACAGTTTGAATGACAGGCCCCTTAGCCTATCAGGAATAGCCTTATAGTATATATATAGCAGCTTTCTCAGGAGAGAAGTCAGTTGTTCTGAGGGTGCTGAAGTGCTTACACCCTAGCTAGTGCTCTAGTGTTTGTGTCTGGGACCACTATGAAGCTGCGAATTATTGCTGGTGACCTGCTATGTCTATGGGAAGCCTGTGAATTTTAATTTTCTTTTGTATGTCAGATCCAGTCACCTTTTATTTCTTTTGCCATTTCCTTACTTCATGTTGGAATTCTCCAATAAAAGCTGTTAGAAGAAGAAACTTTTGTGCGTGAGTCTGTCAGCATCCCAAGCCTTTTACACTGGTGTCAGAAGTGGGATGCTGGTTGGGACTACATCCAACTAGGGCGTCTGTGTAAGACTCCAGTTGACTGACTCTACATATGCAGAAAGAGAAGGTGGAACATGAAACCTATCCAGGAGTAGCTGCTCGTTCAGTTACAGCAGCTTACCAACTGCCTATACTATCTGGACTGGGACCAGTTGTAAAAAAAAAAGGAAGCAAAACCCGTGTCTGAGATGGAAGCAGAACCCGAATTGCAAGCTTCTGGTGGCGGAGCGGAAGAAGGCGTACCCCCTCTAGAGACTCATGAGTTGGTAAGATGGCTATGTATGCATCAAATGGAATTAGAAAACAAAGAGAGAGGATAAAAAGGAGTATGAAGCCAGATGGTCAGACACATTAAGGGCTATACAAACTTTGGGGGTGTCTAGGTCTCCAGAACAGCCAGCTAGCAATTATAAAGATATCAAATTGGTTAAACTTATGGAGAGTGATGACATAGAGGCATACATTACAACTTTTGAGAGGGTGGCAACAGCATGCGCATGGCCCAGAGACCAGTGGGTGATCCACTTAGCACCCTATCTTACTGGGAAGGCACAGCTTGCATACAGTCACATGGAGGTAGCCCTTGAAAATGATTATGATCAGGTCAAAGCTGCTATCTTGAAACGTTATGACATAAATACTGAAACATATCGTCAAAGGTTCAGGACTTATAAATACCATGCTGCTGACAACCCACAAGATGCTTACATTCGACTAAAAGACTTATGTCGAAAATGGTTACAGCCTACTATCCGGACGGTATACCAGATTTTGGAAACCATTGTGATGGAACAATTCATTAAGATTTTACCTCAAGAAGTCCAACTTTGGGTTAAAGAGCACCGACCCGAGACTTCTGATGCAGCAGTTCAGCTAGCAGAGGACTTTACTGCAGCCCGACCACTACGGCTTAAAGGACCATGTTACCTGGACACCAAACCCCTATCTCCCCGACCAGGAGCACAACTAAAAGCTCCTATGTTCCCTCCCTCTTCAGGTACTAAAGTCACTCCAAGAACCCCTCGAATTTATAATCCAGATGTTATCTGCCGGGAGTGTGGAGGAAAGGGCCATATTGCAAGGTTTTGTCCCAAGAAGAAGACTGAGACCTCCCATTTAGCATTGGCCAACTGGGGACAATATATGTTGCCTGTTCAAATTGGGGAGCACATAGTATGTGGCCTTCTGGACTCAGGCAGCAGACAGACTTTGGTACAGACAGCCCTACTGAACCCAAGGTCTGACCAAATGCCACAAGGAACTGAGGTAGTCTGTATCCATGGAGATACCCACCATTACCCTCTTTATAATTTGGATATAACCATACAAGGTCGAACACATACTGTGCGGGTAGGTGCTGTACCTCAACTACCTGTCCCTATACTTATTGGGCATGATTATCCTGACTTTCAGAACCTATTAACTGGTAATGTTGCAGCGGTAGTTACTCAATCTCAAGCTAAGGGGAAGCTGGGTCAGGTATTTCCTTTTGCTGATGAAATATTTGAGGAATCCAAGACGAAAACAAAATCCAAAGCCCAGAAAAGAAGGGAAAAGCATGAATGGACTCAATGGGGCAAAAAGGAAAGTAAAACTGATAAAGACTCTGAGAAGTCAATGATAGACTTTAGAACTGCACAGCAACATGATCCTAGTTTACAGAACTGTTTTTCTCAGGTGACTGATACTACAGGAACTATGAACTATAAAATGTATAATGGTCTATGGTATAAAGTTTGTGTCAATCCAAAGAGTGGTGAGGTTGTGAATCAGTTGTTAGTACCACAACAATATAGGCAACAACTGATAGATCTAGCTCATAACATACCATTGGCTGGACACATGGGTAGAGACCGTACACTAAAACGTTTGTTGTATTGGTTCTTCTGGCCAGGTATTCATGAGCAGGTGGCAGAATATTGTAAAAGTTGCCCAGAATGCCAAAAAGTTGCTCAGCTGGGGAGAAAAGATAAAGTTCCCTTAATGCCTATACCCCTAATAACCACACCTTTTGAATGGATAGCTATGGACATTGTGGGACCCCTTCCAAAAGTTCGAAGGGTAATCAATACATATTGGTAATCTGTGACTATGTAACCAAGTATCCAGAAGCCATACCCTTACGCAAGGTTACTGCACAAAAAATAGTGGAAGAACTGGGCAAACTATTCAGTAGAATAGGCATACCAAAGGAAATCCTGACAGACAGGGGGTAGCAATTTTTGTTCTACATTATTAAAAAGGCTGTACAATATTTTAGGAATTACAGCCATACATACCACCCCCTACCATCCTCAAACTGATGGACTGGTTGAACGATTCAATCAGACCCTCAAGAAAATGCTACATAAATTCTGTCAGGAAGAAGGCCGTAGGTGGGATATACTATTACCATATTTAATGTTTGCTTATAGAGAAGTACCTCAAGCATCCACTGGGTTTTCCCCTTTCGAACTCCTGTATGGACATAATCCACGAGGTCCATTAGATCTTATGAAGGAAAAATGGGAAGAAGGGCAAACATCCCTGGGTCAGGTCCCTAATGATAATATTTGCAATCTTAGGAATAAGATAGCTAAATATATTGGGATTGCCCACCAGACTAATATCAAACAGCAAGGTGTCCAGAAATTATACTATGATACGTGAACAGGAAACAAAGAATTTCAAGAAGGGGACAAAGTTTTGCTGTTATTACCATCCTCAGATAATAAACTATATATGACTTGGCAAGGACCATATACTATTACAAAACGGACAGGACCTGTAACCTATCAAGTGGCCTTACCAGATAAAAAAAAAAACAATATATACCATGTTAATTTGTTAAAGAAATGGGTAGAAAGAAAAGACTACTTGGTAGGTTACATACATCCTGAAATTCCCGCCAGTGAACTTGATTTGGTATACCAGCGGTTGGAATCTAAGCCTGAAGGAATTAATGAGTTGAAAATTAATACTCTGCTTACCAGTCAACAGAAAGCAGAACTTCAAACTGTATTACAACCCTTTGAAAAATACTTTACAGGGAAACCTGGGAGAGTTAAGGGCATAGTACACCGTATTAACACCATACAGAAATCTCCAGTTAGGCAAAGGCCATATAGGATACCTGAACGCTTAAAGAAGCAAGGTGGAACAGGAACTGGGTAAAATGCAACAACTAGGAATCATAGAACCCTCTCACAGTGAGTGGAACTTCCCGGTTGTAGTAGTTAGAAAGAAGGAAGGAGGGGTTCGGATTTGCTTAGATTTTCGAAAATTAAATAAAATATCAAAATTTGATAGCTATCCAATGCCATGCATTGACGATATACTTAACCATCTAGGAAAAGCCCAGTATATTACAACACTTGACTTGACTAAAGGGTACTGGCAGATTCCTTTAGATATTAATGACAAGGAAAAAACTGCCTTCAGTACCCCTATTGGCCTCTTTCATTTCACTGTTATGCCATTTGGGCTCCATGGGGCTCCAGTGACTTTCCAGCGAGTTATGGATAAAATACTTTTACCATATGTTAAATACAGTGCTGCTTATATGGACGACGTAGTCATTTTTAGTAATACCTGGGCTGATCATTTACAACACTTAGCCACAGTATTAGGTGCTATAACATCTGCAGGTTTTACCATCAACCCATCTAAATGTTCAGTTGCTATGCAAGAGACAGAATATTTGGGATTCCAAATAGGAGGGGGTGTACTAAAACCCATTAAGTCTAAAATTGAAGCAATAGCTAACAGTCCTTCACCAAAAACGAAAAAGGATGTTAGGTCTATTTTAGGACTTGCTAGCTATTATAGGAGATTTATCCCGAATTTCGCTATAATAGCTAAACCCCTTACTGACTTAACAAAAAAGCAACACCCTGATAAAGTGATTTGGACCCCTGCTTGTGAGGAAGCATTTTCTACCATTAAAGCATTAATATGTTCCTCACCTGTGTTACATAACCCTGACTTTACACTCCCTTTTATACTTCAGACTGATGCCTCAAATTTTGGCATAGGGCAGTTTTGTCACAAATAATTGAAGGGGAAGAGCATCCTGTCATATATATCAGCAGGAAGCTGCATGAACGGGAGACTAGATATTCTGCCATTGAAAAAGAGTGTCTAGCAATACGCTGGGCTATTGAAGCCCTGCGATATTATCTATGGGGTACAGAATTCGAATTATGGACAGACCATAACCCACTATGCTGGCTCAATGTTATGAAAGATAAAAAACCCCGCATAATGCGGTGGTACTTGTCATTGCAGCCATATCATTTTAAAATAATGCATAGGTGGCCAGGCCATGCAGGACAAGAGACAAGACTACATATAATGCAATATACACAAAGGAATGACACAAAAGGAGAGGACCTAGTCACAGTGTTATTTCAGTATCTCCCTCTCAACATAGTAACCAAATGGGGATGTACGTAGGTTGTTACACCCTATGACAGTCTGCACCAGAAGACATAAGAGGAGAGACTAAAGCAGCTTAATATGAATACTCTTGAGGAAAGGAGGGACATGATAGAAACTTTTAAGTATCTCAAGGGAATTAATAAAGTACAAGAGGGTTGCATCTTTCAGAAAAATAGAAAGAATAAGGGGGCACAATTTGAAGATGGGAGGATGGCTCAGAGGCAATGTTAGAAAGTATGTTTTCACAGAGAGGATTGTGGATGCATGGAACAGCCTTCCTGAGGAGGTTGTGGAGTCAAGAACAGT
The DNA here is from genome assembly GCA_016271365.2 of Neoceratodus forsteri. Taxonomy (NCBI): domain Eukaryota; kingdom Metazoa; phylum Chordata; order Ceratodontiformes; family Ceratodontidae; genus Neoceratodus; species Neoceratodus forsteri. The sequence continues at coordinate 1,471,980,449 of CM057459.1, forward strand.
GGGGGAATTCAAGAATGCATGGGACAGACATAAGGCAATTCTAGTAGGGGGTAGGAGGAAGTAAGCTGTTGGTTAACTAGAATCTGCAGCTAAAATCCATCAGGTAGGGAAATGGGCAGACTCGGTGTACAAAGCGGTCCTTATCTGCCATCAAATTCTATGTTTCTGTGTTTCTTATCTTATCTCCTAGCTACCCCTAAAAAAAAAAACTGCATTCCTATCCTGTCTGGTTTGGCTCCACAGGCAGCTAAAGAAGCAGGTTTGGAACTTGAATCACACATGGTGGTTCCCCAGACAAAAAAAAAACCTTTGCTCCCCAGTAATTCCCCTAATTTACAGCTTACTTGTAAAACTTTGTGTGCCACCTCATTGTACTGACCAACCATTTCAAAGTTCATACAAGGATTGAATTCCCTTGCTCCAATGAACTTACAAACTTATAGATGTCCAGTTAGATCAATTTATCAATCAACTTGTATTTAAATGGTCCAGTTCTTTCATAATATGTGTGTGTATGTGTGTGTGTGTATATGTGTGTGTGTGTGTGCGCGTACATGTGTATGTGTGTGGGTATATGTGTGTGCATGTTTGTGTGTGTGTGCATGCTTGCATGCGTGTGTGTGTATTTTCACTTCCCTTCATCACTGTCTGAGAATTATTACCTATCCGATTACGTTGTCTAGAGGCAGAGCCTGCTAGAGAAGTGGAATTCCAGTGTTTTTTTTTTTGTTGTTGTTGTTAGCATGCCAAGGGAAAACAGTTTTAGTCAATCCAACAATGAAGTACACAGTTCCCATTTCTGTCCCATCCACTCCCCCCAAGTTATGAAGGTGTGTTCCTTTGGGCCACCCTAAGAGACATGGCCATTCAAGCAGCTGCTAAGGAGTGCCCAAAGTACCCAGCCATGCTGTTAGACCTGTCTAGACAGTCCATACCCATTGGTATTCTGTTTACTGCTGCAGTGCTGGATGATCCTGTTATAGGACTGCAATATCGAGCTCCAGTGCAGTAGTTTCACATTTTGCCCACTCGAACTATGAAGCCAAATTAGGAGGTTATGATATGTGACTACTGTAAATTACTGCCCATACAGATAAGGTTACAGCTTTTGAATAGCCCACACTATCCCCAAGCACTCATAGAAACATTGAGGTTGATGGCAGATAAGGACCACAAGGCCCATCCAGTCTGCCCATTTTTCCTACCTTATCAATGTGCCGGAGACCTTTGCTCTGTCAATGGCCTATGTATTCATACTCATCTGTATTGCTCCCTTATACCTATCCCATGCCTGTTTGAAACCCTGCACTATATTCATATATACCACTTCCTGAGGTAGGCCATTCCATGCATTCACCACCCTGTGGTGCACTACCCCAGAGTGGAATGCAGGGGTGGGGGGAGTTGCCATCTGTTTTAGATCTGAACTGAGATTTACCGTGCTCCCAGTGAGAAGATCAGGCTAATTTGAATGTGTGGCCATCCATGGGGTCCAGGCACAGACTGCAGAGTTCTTCTGATTTACCACCCTCCTGGAGTGGCAGAAGAATTTCTGCAGGAGGTAGCCAGTTTTGTCATTGGTGAAACATTGGAGTCCCAAACAGGTTTAATTCTGGGGGACTTCAATGTTTGGGCTGATGACGAATCATTTAGGCTTGATTACAGCTTCCTCCAGACCATGACACACTGGGCCTGTCACAGGAAATTTCCTCTGTGACCCATCGGGGTGGTCACATGTTGGACCTGGTCTTCTCATTGGGACTTGAGAGTAATAATCTCAGGACTGAGCAGGTCACATGGTCTGACCATTGCATGGTGGAGTTATTTTTTGAGGCATCCCCCAAGAGCCCTCCACCTGCCAACATAGTTAGTTCCCATCCTTTGAGGGGTGTGACTCCTGAGGGTTTTTCGGTGGTGGCTGACATACCTAGTGTGGGCTTCACATGCGGAGGGGGGGTACCTGCGCTGCAGTCATCTCCTATAATAAAACTACATCTGAGGCATTCGACTCCCTTGCACCAGTCTGTGTATGACTCAAATCCTCTCATTTCAGATCTCCATGGTTTGATGGGGATCTCAAGGTAATGAATACTTTGGTTTGGAGGTTGGAGCACTGATGGTGAAGGATGGGCCTGGAGATGGATAAACTGGCCCTGCATGCTCACTATGTTAAGTACCAGGGGCAATCAACCATAAGAAGGCTGAGTTCCTGTCCAGGGAGTTTGCTGCTGGGAAGAACCAACCAACTGTGCTCTTTCAGGCTGTAGATAGGTTGCTAAACCCAGCTTGTCTGTAGCTGAAAAAGCTTGTTCTAATGCATTATATGAAGAGTTTGCTTGGTTCTTCTCAGACAGAGTGTCTGCCATCAAGCTGGGAATTCTGCCAGTGAGCCAGTCTGTGGCAGACAGTGATTGCCTTGTGTGCCCAGAGGGCACTTCACCTGGTTGAGGTGAGTTTAGATCAGTGGAGGTGGCTGAGGTCATTGGGGTTGCTTCCAAGCTGAGGCACACAAATTGTGAACTGGACCTGGTGCCGACGCATTTCTTGGTGGGATGTGCCGACTCCATTGGCCTGGTATTTGCCTTGATTGTCTGGTGTTCCCTGTCTGAGAGGATCTTCCCAGATGCCTTGAAAGAGGCATTGGTGAGACCCCTTCTGAAGAAGCCATCTCTGGACCCTAACGACATGGCAAATTACCATCCTATCTCCAACCTACCATTCTTGGGCAAGGTTATGGAGAAGATTGTAGTGCTTCAGCTTGAACAGCACCTTGTATCTCTTGATCTATATGGGCCTCTCCAGTCTGAGTTTCGGGCAAGGCACAGCACAGAAACTGCACTAGTTCGGGTGCACAATGACCTTCTCAGGGTGAGAGATCAAGGGGAGGGAACAATTCTCATTTTCCTCGATCTCTCCTCAGCCTTTGACACGGAGGACCATTTCCTGCCTGAGGGAATTTTATGGACTTGCCGGCGCTGTCATCTGTGGGCTTGAGTCTTTTCTCACAAACAGGAGGCAAAGGCTGGTGATGGGGAATTTATCCTCCTCTCCTAGTTTTCTGTCTTGTGGAGTACCTCAGGGTTTTGTCTTGTCACCAGTGTTGTTTGCCATGTACATGCTGCCCCTGGGAGGGCTCATTAGGAAGTATGGCTTGGGTTTTCATTGCTATGCTGATGATACCCAGCTGCATCTTTCCTGTGCACCCAGGACATCCAGCGCAGTAGATGTGCTTAACAGCTGACTTCCCAATATCAATGACTAGATGGCTTCCAGCTGGTTGTGACTGAACCCTGATAAGATGGAGGTACTGGTAGTGGAGTTGAACAGAGGTCATGATAGGTTGACCTAGGGTGCTGAAATAGGACATGTCCTGGGTTCTGTGCCTTTGAAGGCCTCCTCCAGGGTGCATAACCTAGGTGTTATCCTGGACAGCGGCCTGACACTTGAGGGTCAGGTGATGGCCATGGTCCATACCGACTTTTGCCATCTGAGGAATATCACCAGGATAAGGCCCCTGGTTCCACCCCTGGACCTCTCTACCTTAGTGCATGCCTTTGTGACATCGAGGCTTGATTACTGTAATGTTCTGTACCTCAGGGTCTCAGGAGGTACCCTCCATCAACTTCAGCTGGTGCAGAATGCAGCTGCCAGGCTATTGATACTGCCTCATTACCCTGGTGCTGTGTGAACTGCACTGGCTACCAGTCAGGTGGAGGATCCTCTTCAAGGTGGGCTTGCTCGCCTTTAAGGCCCTACATGGCCTGGGCCCTGATTACCTGGCAGATCTTCCTAAGCCTGCTACATCGGTCTGCTCCCTCCATTCCTCCTCAAGGGCCTCCTGGTGATTCCCAGGACAAGGTTGAATACTGCTGGCGACAGACCTTTAAGTGTCACCGTTCCCGTTCTGCAGAATTCGCTTTCTCTATTTATAAAGGAGTCTCCCTCAGTGGAGGTATTCAAGGCATGCTTCAATGCCTTCTTGTTTGTACAGGCTTTCCCTGACACAGTTTTGTACATTTTATACTTATTTAACTGATTATATTATTTGTCCCAAATTTTTGGAATTTTATTACTTTTTCTTTTCTTTTCATTTTTATTTATTGAAACTGTATTTAATTGTTATTATAGTTTTATGAGAATTGTTATTTGTTGATGATTACTTTGTGGTTGATTTTATGTATGGCGCTCAGAGCCTCTGGGATTGAGCATCTTTTAAATAAAACTTGCCTTACCTTTCTGTGAAAAAGAACTTCCTCACATTGCCCTTTAATCTGCCTCCCTCTAATTTCATGCTGTGTCCTCTTGTCCTGCTATTTTTCTTATAGTAAAACATGTTAGACTCTTTCACCTTGTTAGTGCCCTTAAGGTGTTTGAATATTTCGATCATATCACCTCTCTCCCTCCTTTGCTCAAGGGTATACATATTGAGCTCCGTTAATCTGTCCTCATGTTTTCTGATGCAGTCCCTGCACTATTTTGGTTGCTCTTCTCTGGACTGCCTCCATTTTGTTAATGTCCTTGTACAAGTGCAGCCTCCAGTACTGCACACAGTACTCCAGATGGGGCCTAACCAGTGTTTTGTAAAGAGGGACTATTACCTCCCTCTTAGGACTTGTGATACCCCTACTAATACACCCCAACATCCCTCTAGTCTTACCTACTGCTTTAGTGGTTTGCTTGGATGATTTCAAGTCATCTGTGATGATGATGCCCAAGTTTCTTTCTTCCCTTGTGACTGCCAGCAACTCCTCTCCCAACCTATAAGAAGCTTCAGGGTTTCTCTTCCTTATGTGCATGATCTTGCACTTCTTTGCCTTAAACCCCAGTTGCCATACTTCAGACGATTTTGCCAGTTTTTCCAGATTTTTTTTTCATTCTGCCCACCCCATTAGGATCATTTACTCTGTTGCAGATCTTGGTGTCATCTGAAAACAGGCAAACCTTGCCCTCCAGTCCATCTATAATGTCACTGATGAAGATATTGAAGAGGACTCCTTCTTAATTATGGCACAAGCCTCTTCTCTGGGCTGCAGTCTCTGACTCAGATACACTACAGGGTGCTCCTCCCCTTGTGGCATAACCTGGCTTAGCATGGCTCCTAGCCCATGATCTGAGGCATTCACATGGGCAACACACTTCAGACTAAAACTGGGGTTTGCTAGCACAGCTGGCACACTTAGTGCTGTCCACAGTTTCTGAAAAGCCAACTCATAGTCCTTTCTCCGCTCAACCTTCTCCACTTATCTCCTTTTTGTTAGATCTATTAGGGTCTTGTCCATATTACTGTAGTGAGTAACAAACCACCTGTAGTATCCAGCTGTTTCCATAAATGCCCTTACCTGTTTCTTTATCGTAGGAGGGGGCCAGACCAGGATGGCACTGACCTTGGTGGGCACTGAACAGATGCATCCACTGCCCACATGGTGCCCAAGGTAGAACACTTTTACCATACCTATCTGGCATTTTTCCACCTTGACTGTCAGCCCTGCAGCCTTCAGTGTGCAGAACATCTACCGCACATCCTGGATGTGCTCCTCCAAGGTCTGGCTATATATGGCTATGCCATCTATATAGGCCAGTGTAAAATCATCTACCCCAGATAAAATGTGATCCACTAGCTGTTGAAAGGTTGCCGATGCATTCTTCATCCCAAAGGGCATTATCTTGAATTCATATAAGCCAAATGGGGTGGCGAAAACTGATCTCTCCCTGGCTGCAAGGGTCAGAGGTACCTGCCAGTAGCCCTTTGTTAAATCTATTTTGGTCAGGTACTTAGCTTCCCCCAGTCCCTCCAGGGTCTCATCTGTTCTGGGCATGGGGTGGGCATCTGACTCCATGCAGCTGTTGAGCTTCTGGTAGTCAATGCAAAACTGTGTTGTACCTTCCTTTTTAGGAATAAGTATGATGGGCAAGGTCCAAGGGCTACTGGACTCCTGGATTATTCCAAGTTCTGACATCTCGAGAATCTCCTCTCTCATGGTCTGCATAACTTGCTCTGGTACCCAGTAAAGAGTCTGTCTGAATGGCACCTGGTTCCCAGTATCCATGTGGTGCTCGGCCAATGTGTTGAACCCCAGCATCCCCGTTTACATGTCCCAAAACTCTCTCAAAACACCCTGAATCTCACACCTGGTTGTAAAGGACAAGGCTGTTCATTGAAGATCCTACCTGTGCCTCCCTGAGGAGGTCTGCCAGTGGGTCAGCCTGTTTCCTATTCTGGGGTGCTATACATAGCGAGGACCAATGCCTCCCCATTGTAGTAGGGCATCATCATGCTAACATGATACTCTTTCTGCCTGCACCTCCTGCCAGATAGCTCTATCAGATAGTTAACATCACTCACCTTGTGGACAGTGGAGAATGACACCTCCCATGCTGCCTGCAGCTTATTTTGTTGGCAGGGATGAGTAGCATCACTCGCTGTCCCACCTTATATTCTTGGGCTTGGGCCCTAGGTTCATACCAGACCTTCTGCCACTGTTGCCCCATGGCAAGGTGCTCTTGAGCAAGCCCCATGGGCTCATTAAATTGGGTCCAGAAGTTCAGGACATACTCCACAACAGATTCCCCTTGTAATCCCCAGTCACTCTTCCCTTCACCCTGAACTAGATTTAAAGGACCCCTCACCTTGTGGCCAGACAGAAGCTCGAAGGGTGAGAACCCTATGGATTGCTGTGGGACTTCCCAGCATGCAAAAAGGAGATAAGGCAAATATTTGTTCAAATCCATTTTGTGACAGTCACCAAAGATTCTTAACATGGTCTTAAGGGACGTCTGAAATTACTCCACCAGATTATTAGTCTGGGGGTGGTATGGGGAGGTTTTCAGCTGCTTTACCCCACAGTCATTCCACAACTGACTCATTAAACCTGATATGAAGTTAGCACACTGGTCTGTCACTATCCACTAGGGAAAGCCCACCCAGCTAAATACCTCCAACAGTGCATTGGCCACCTTATCCACCTCTATGGATGATAAGAGCACTGCCCTTTGATATCTTTTGGCATAATCAACTACCACCAGGATAAACCGCTTGTCAGTTCAGTTTGGGGTGCTAAGTGGCCCCACTATATCCATAGCTACCCTCTTGCTGCCTTGGCCTTGTCCCTGCTTTTTCCTCCCTCTGGCACTGTGGACAAGTCCAGCAGTAGTTTGTCACATTCCTACCAATACCAGGCCAGAAGAAATTGTTGGTTAGCCACTTTTGTGTGTGCTTTACACTCATGTTGCTTGAAAAAAAGGCTATTGCGAGCCAGGGTCAGGAGCTGCTGACAGTAAACTCTAGGGACTACCAGCTGGAGTACTTCTCCATTTAGGCTTCCCTGAGGTGCACACTCCCTGTGCAAAAGCCAGTTCTCCTAGGAGACTGATTCTTAACTTCCCTGAGAGTGCCTAGCCCTGTCAGTTACTTCTCCCAGTTTCTGCAGGGTAAGGTCTGCCAGCTGCACAGTGCCCAGCCAGCTCCTCTTGTCTGAACATTCCCAGCTCCCCTTCAGAAGGAAGTCCTGTGACCTCCTTTGTTTGTGACTGGGGCTCAGGACTGCTATTCTTAGACAGCCCCTTGCCACTACTAGCCACCTCCTCATCTGCTGAGGGAGGGGTTAGCTCCGGTTGAGTCACTCCCTCTTCACCCTGAAGCTGTTTTTTTTTTTGTTTGTCTGACTGTGCATAGCAACACACAGCAGAGATTTACTGTGGTCAGAATCATCTCCCATGATCACATTAAAAGAGAGGTCCTCTACTACTCCCCCCTCCTTGATTCCATGGCCACCTTTCCAGATGAGAAGGACTTGAGCCACTGGTATTTGGCTTGCTTGACCTGTGACTCAGTGGATATTGAAGAACTGCCTTGGCAGAAGCTGCTCCGATTGAAATCGTACTTTTTAGACACACTCTCCAATGCAGCTGCCCCGATCCACACTCTTGGCTCCTATCTCTTCTTTTCCTTTTCCTGCACGTCTCACCTGGCATATTTTCTGCTTTTCTCTTTAAATTCATTAGATGCAGTGGATTCATGATGTGTGCACATGCCTGGGACAAGCTGAATTTGTGCATACAACTGGAATGTGCATACAATCAGAACACCATAGAAATGAATGGGTGCATACTGAAATCAATGGCTGCCCATTTACAAAAGTAAGTCATATGCTCATAAATACACCTAAGCAATCTTCAATGCTATTAAATATTATTTTAAGTACCATGAGACGTGACAGCCTTTACCATAGCACATATTTTTTTTGGCTAAACTTAACACTGACTGATGCTGATGTATTTCGGCTGCAGCGAGCAAGAGTGAATGTGGTTTTCAGTGAGTAGCATGACTTTTGGAGTCAGATCCTTTGCCATCAGTCCTTCACCATCACTGAAAACTAACAGCAATCACTAGCACTATGGTGCAGGTGGGACAGGTTTTACTGGGCTCCGGCATTTGTCAGGTAATTAGTGGAGTAGTTATGGGGGGGCAATCTAGTGGCTGCAAGGGAATGACAACTGAATGCAACTGTCAAAAAGGTGACAAAGATCTGCTGGAGACCTACAGGGGAGCATGTCAAGATGAAAAAAAGGTGGATCTGACCAAAAAACTGTGAGCATAGAAATGAAATAATTAACATTGCTAGAATAGGACAAGAATTGAGACTTCAGTTTTTTGTGCCTACATCTGGAGTGTGCATACATTCAAATGGCATAAAAGTGGAATGCACTGTAGTTATCTTTAACAGTACCTTACCTATTATGTTCTGTATACTTTTTATCAGGCAGATGTAATGTTCACCCATATGTGTTATTGTACTAGTTTTACAATCACTTTAGTTCCAAACTATGTAATGTTTTCCAATATGTACTATTGCACCAATTTTGTCACTGGAAACATACGAAAATGGGCAATTTTGCTCATGTGCCTTTCCAGTATAAACAATAAAATGAAATGAAAAAATGAAATAAAGTGAATGAAATGAGGTCCTGCCTCACCAGGGAGATAGAGAGACCTGTGTTCCTCTATCTCTGTGTCACAGTCTCATTAACTATAACAGGGTGCATAAGCTCTGAGGATTTACCTGGCACTGCAGTCTGCACACAGATTGCCAGTTGCTGGGTGCTACCTCGATCAACCCTCCCCCAGCCTTTTTCCCCTTAGCTATATTCCGAGGGCAATCATAACTCAAATGGCCCACTTGATTACAAATGTAAAATTGTTTGGGCCCCCAGCTCTCTATTCTGCCTAGAACTGGTGGGCTCTGCTTTGGGCTGAGGTACAGGCTAGTTTACTTCAGGCTGCCCTCCTTGGGACCCCTAAAAACCATGTGCTGCCCCCATGAGACTTACAATATATGTATGGTCTGCTGGTCATGTACAGGTCAGCACTTGCTTCTACCTTCTTGAAGGAGCTGCATGCCCTGTCTAGAAGCCATATATGCAGATCCTCAGGTATAATTTTGCCAGGGACCTTCTGCTTCTGGTCATGTGCCACCAGGCAGCTATGCGGTTTGCCTTCTTTTTCATTTTCTGACTCTGAAGTTGGACCCCTTTTTCTTGGTACTTGTCATAAAGCTGTTCAAAAGTAAGCCTGTCATATAGCTGAAAGTTTATTCTCTCAACTTACGCTAAATTGAGCTGACTAGAAAAAAACATTTGTAAACATGTACTCTTTTGTATATCCTGTTTCATGACTACTAAGGTAAAAGTTTCTACTGGTGAACTCTGTTCTCAGTGTGCTAGTGCATCCTTTGTAATCCCACAATTCTGCCACCAATTTGTTGCAACAATCTCTCCCTTCTGGGCTGGAACAGCCTTTAAAGGCAGTCAACACCTTTTTTCACTACCACCAACTGGTGTTTTCCCCAGGACACTAGGAGGTCACCACAGGTCAACTGTGGCAGTATGTTCTTCTGATGATGGATGCCAGGGAATTCCCCCAAACAGTGAAAATATATCATTTACCTTAATGAAGAAGACACAGTCACATACTGATATAAATAAAAAAAACATTTATTATAAAGAAAAGGAATCTTTAGGGTGTGAAATTCATGTATCAGAAATTCCTCCAGTTCCCAGAGCCAGTATCAGAAATTCCTCCTGTCCCCAGGGCCAGTATTAAAAAATCCTCCTGTCCCTGGGACCATTATCAGAAATTCTTCCTGTCCCCAGGGCCTATATCAGAAATTCCTCCTGTCCTCAGGGCCAGTATAAGAAATTCCTCCTATCCCCAGGGCCTATATCAGAAATTCCTCCTGTTCCTGGGGCCAGTATTAGAAATTCCTCCTGTCCCCATGACCAATATCAGAAATTCCTCTTGTCCCCAGTGCCAGTATTGGAAATTCCTCCTGTCCCCAATGCCAGTATCAGAAATTCCTCCTCTCCCCAGGGCCAGTATCAGAAAGGAAAAAATATAAAATCAATAAATGAATGTCTTAGTAAATGGACTTTGACCAAAGGTTATTCTTGCATCACACACTGGGAACATTCCAAACCAAACCAAACTTTATTTATGGAATGCTATTCCACAATAGATCACAGTATTTTACACAATATAATAAAACAATTTAAAACAGAACCACATTTCTAATATCATCAAAGCAGGAGTTTATGTATCAGTGTAAGTCTGTACAAATAAGTAAGTTTTCAAGGCAGATTTGAAGGCCTCCATGGATGGATATTCCCTTACCTGATCAGGTAGAGAATTCCACAGGGTCGGAGCAGCAAAAGCAACTGCAATCTCCCAAGACAGGAATTCTGCCTTCTTACGGTAGACCACAGATTGATATGCCTTATAATGGAATATCAATATAAGTTTGTCATCATTTAGGCCCAAATTTCTGCACGCAATGCTACAACCTTCTTCCCACTCTCCTCAGCTCCCTCATGGTTCCATATGCCTTATTCAGTTGGGATGGTCTACACCTAAGTAAATTTTAAGCAACCAAACTTGGGCAGTCCTTTGATGAGATAATCTCAAAGGATTTAAATTAATATATAGGGGAATATGGGTATATTAAATAACATCATGCCCTCACAATCCTCTGGTTGTAAATTGTTAAACCTAAATACCAGGAGCTTAAATACGACAAAATTGATGGAACTACAAATTTACTTAAAAGATAAGAACATTAACGTAATGTGTGCCACTGAAACTTGGTGGGATAATGCTCGTGAAGGACTCTATAATATCTCAGTATACCAACTCTACTTCAGAAACAGAGACCACAGAAAAGGGGGTGGTGTCTACAGTTATATTGCAGATAGCATCAAATGCATTGAAATTAACTTAAGTGAGCAACATTAAAGTAATACAGAATCTATCTGGTTAACCTTACTTTTCCTTAGTACTCCCAAAGTCATCCTGGGAAATGTTAGAGACCACCCAACAGTGATGACAGTTACAACAATACTCTTTTGAACGAAATAGAAATGGCAACAAATATTGGAGAGGTTGTTATTGTTGGTGATTTCAATGCACCTGGTTTAGATTGGATAATACTTAAAGGCCAAAATCAATTTGAAAAATATTTCATAGACACATTAATATCTACTGACTGTGAACAACTAATAAGAGAGCCAACTAGGGAAGAGAATATTTTAGATTTAATAATCACAAATACCCATGGAAGAGTTCATAGTCCAAACGTATTATTCCAGCTACAATAGGTAATAGTGACCACTGTATGGATGAATGTTTCATTTTCACTAATAAAATTATAGCAAATAATATCAGAAACATGTTTGATTATAAAAATGCAAACTGGGTTAATATTACTCTTGCCCTAACAACAATCAACTGGGATGCTGTTTTTCAGGATTTAAGCACTGAAAAAATGTGGGACAGTTTCAATCGATATTAAATGATGTTGTTATTGAGGTGTACCAATACATCTGAAAACTAACAGAAAAGGTAACATTCCCAGATGGTTTTCTAAATCAGTCAGAAAATAAATATGAAAGAAGAAGAAGAATGAATATTAAAAGACCGTTACACGATCACATAAAGAATCATATTGTAAGAAACAAACATTACTCAAAAGTCTAATAAAGAAGAAAAAAACTAACATTGGAGTTTAAAATTTCCCATTCAAGGGACAGCAAAGATTTATTTGCCTACTTAAATAATAATAAACATGCAACTAACAGAATAACATTGGACATGACTAATAGTACATTGATAAATAACGAATTTGAAATTGCACAGAATTTCAACTGTTATTTCAGTTCTATATTCAACAACACGGCATCAAACCCCCTTCTATAAATTTTGACACGTCAGGAGTTAGTATTTGCAAGAAATGAGGTTTTACCTGAACTGCAAAAACTTAAATCAACTAGCTCGATAGGACCTGATAATATTCCATCTCTTCTACTAAAAATATTAGCTGAAGTTTTAGCCTATCCCTTAAGTGTAATCATTAATAGCTCAACAAACACCTATATATGAAAAAGGAATTAAGAGTAATGTTATGAACTATAGACCCATATGCTTGACAGCAGTCACCTGTAAACTGATGGAAAATTAATACAGAAGTAGCTAGACAAGCACATCAACAAACTGGGCCTGCAAGATCTGAGACATCATGACTTTAGAAAATGATTGTCCTGTTCTACAAATCGTGTCACCTTTTATGAATATGATAGCTCCAACTTGGATAAAGGGGAACCTGTTGATGTACTACTCCTTGATATCAGTAAGGTTTTTGATACTGTTTCTCATGACCTACTGATGAGTAAATTATTAAATACAGGTATAAATAAAACTTCAATAAGATGAATTTATAACTGGCTATCAAACAGAACTCAAATGGTCAAAATAAATAGTCAATTATCTGATGAAACCCATGTGAGGAGCAGTGTTCCTCAGGTCTCCATACTCGGACCAACCTTGCTTGGACTATTGGTGATATGGATCATGGAGTAACTAATCAATATCCAAGTTCACCGTGATTACCAAACTTGGTGGTATAATGGAAACTAGGTAACAGTTCCTTGCCTTGGCAAGTGATTTACAAAAACTGGAAAAATTGGGCAGTACTAAACAAAAAGTCATTCAATGCATCAAAATGTGTTGTATTACATTATGGAAATACAAATCAGAATTATACATATACCTTAGGAGGACAAAACATTTGGGGCCAGATATTCAGAACTTTGCCCCGGGGCCAAATTAGCACTGCCCAGTGTGCAAACATAGCCCAGAGCACAAAGCAAGCTATATTCAAAAGGAATAGCCCAGGGCAAACAGCTTCTGAATATAGCATGGGAATGAGGTTGGGAAAGCTGGGCTGGGAGTGCACGACAAATGTAGCCCTGGAATAAGACAGCTCTAAATATAGCAACCAAGAAGTGAAAACCACAACAAAGTGCACAGTGATGTGAAGGTAGGTAGAGGTGAACTCTGTGGCCAATGTGTGTGCCAGCAAATGTGTGGACCCAGTACAGCTGCAGGCAGCAGAGGATGTGAAAGAACAGTGTTCAGAACTGTATAATAGTCCCCAAACTGTTAGCGCCATGCTAACGCATTTGTACAGCTTTAGCACAGAGCTAAGTCACTTGCCCGGTGCAAACACATTTGCCAGGTGCTAAACTTTGCCATATTCAAAAGTGACATGCAAATGAGCCTACTTAGGTAGTCTCTTAGCAAATGTCCAGATTATCATCTCATTATGCCCTGATTTGCATGCAGTTCGCCCAGCATTACTGCAAGGTCCCACAGCTCCAGCTGTAGGTCAGTCTGGAAGTACAGGGGCTGGCCAGGTCTGGCAGCAGCTTCACCTGTAGGTCAGTCTGACAATGCATGATGGTAGCTGCAGGCTACATGTATGCAGTACAGAATAGCGGTGTGTACCCCAGGGGACAACGCAGCATAGGCACAGGTGGCGGTGGTGGTGATGCATGCAACATGTCACACAATAGGGCATGCTACAGTGCACAGCAGACACCACAGTAGCAAGGGGGCCGGTAGTGTGAGGGACACAGCAATGCCTATGGTGTGTAGGGCAGTGCTGACTACTGCACTGTACACAGTGACAAGCCCAGCTTGCAGGTGTGTACTGCCAGTGGACAATACTGTCACACTATTGTGTGATCCAAAGATGCTACACCTCTGGCATGGGATGCTCATAGTGACATGGACATGCCCGGCTATGTGTGCTGTGATGTATGTACAGCTGTGCAGTTTGTGACTTGTGGGGAGCATGTACGATTGGACAGGCACACTGGTATTGGGGTATTCCCAGTACTGTCCCATGTGCACAGTGTGCTGTGTCCCAGCCTTGTGGATGTACCCTGTCTGTGGTGAGGCCTGGCCACCTGTACACCCTCCCCTCAACACCCACCATGCCCACAGTGCTGCATGTGTGTGCTGACATCTGTTGATCACCACAAATGTATGGTCTGCAGATGTGTGCTGTATGGCCACACTACCATGGTAGCCCCCGGTGGCCGGGTCACCACACACTGCCTGGCATGGCTGGGTCTGGTGGCAGCAGTTGGCATCATTGTGGTGCCATCAGTGAGCAGCATGTTTCCTCCATGTCTGGCTTTTTCTCTGTGCCATAGTTATATGATAGGGTCATGCAAGGCCACGCTAATGCCGCACAAGGCCACAATGTCACTCAAAGCTGTTGGCCCAAAGTTAAGGCCAGCTTTTCCTGGGCGGTAATTTGTACCATGCAAAGGGTCACGCTAAGTCACGCTAAACACCTTAGCATGGCACTAGTTGTAGAATATCTCATAGCACCTGTATTCATGTTCGGTTTGCCCCTTGCATATATTATGGTTTGCCCAGCGCTACTGCGGTCTGCGCATGCTATTTGGCCTTCTGAATATAGCAGACCCGCGCTAATCCCGTGCTAAACCCGTGCAAATGGTTTGCACACCACACAAAGCTTTGAATATCTGGGCCTAAATCTATAAATAAAGAAAGGGATTTAGGAATAATAATAAATAATGAACTGTCTTCCTCAGATCATTGCAGACATATTGCAGTAACATATTGCATATAGCAGTATAGCCTAGTGGTTAGAGTAATGAGCTGTGAATGAGCTTGGTACAACCAGTAGACCAGACCTTGGTTTGAATCTCACAACCTCCACTCGCATGTGTGACTCTGAGCAAGTCACTTAACTGCCCAGTGCTCACAAGTCACCCCTGAAAACAGGCACTTGTACCTAGTAGGCCTTACCCGGTTACCAAAGACTAAAATAGAAAAAAAAAAGTAACAATAAATAGATTGTTTTATTCTATTAAAAGAACTTTCATTTCCAGAAATAGTCTGTGCATTATGGGGGTATATAAATCATATGCTTGTGACAGGGAGCTCCTGCCACTCTTGAGGACTGATCTTTTCTTAAATCTGTTGCAACAGTTCTATTTCTAAGCCTCATCTATCCTTTACTATTTCTAGTCCATAAGGTTGGCCACCTATGGGCACCCCGTTCTCCCTGTCTTGACTATGCTATAGTGTCCTCTTTAATTTTCCTTTTCCCTGTCAGGTCCTTGTGCAGGGAGGTTATTGTGGTGACCTCTGAGCGTATATAAAACAGGTTGTCTATTGTTGTTGGACTTAGTATGTAATAGCACTATGTTATAGAATACCTTGATGTATATACCTGGGCCCAGATATTCAAAAGGGTTGCACATGGTGCAACAGTGTTGTGCCATGCACAACCCACTGATCAACCCTGGCACGATATTCAAAAGGGAAATGTGCATGGCACAAATCCCAATGCGCCAGAGTGCATCAGTAATGTATGCAGGTGCAGGTGGAGCACAGCCCAATATTCAGCCCGGGATGTGCAGAGCCATGCATTTTCAACCCCTATCTGCGCCAGCACAAAGTTGATCCAAAAAAAAAAGGAACAACTGATGGCCACCCACAGGTGAACTGCCACATTGCAGGGCGCAACACGGCAGCTGCCACCTTTGGGTAGCCACCCGAGTTCCAGCTGCATCTGGCAGCACCCACCCATGCCCGATCGTGGGCATTTGTAATAAAAAAATGAATTCCCCAATATCCCTGGTGGTCCAGTGGACTGCTATCTGCCCGATTGTGGGCATCTGTATAAATAAAAGCAGAATTTGTCCTATATCCCTGGTGGTCCAGTGGACTGCTATCTGCCCGATCGCGGGCATCTGTATAAAAAATTAGAAGTTCCAATATCCCTGGTGGTCATTCTGGTCATGGGCATCTGTAGAAATAAATAAATCCAATATCCCTGGTGGTCCAGTGGACTGCTATCTGCCCGATCGCGGGCATCTGTATAAAAAATTAGAAGTTCCAATATCCCTGGTGGTCATTCTGATCATGGGCATCTGTAGAAATAAATAAATCAAATATCCCTGGTGGTCCAGTGGACTGCTATCTGCCTGATCACGGGCATCTGTAGAAATAAATAAATCAAATATCCCTGGTGGTCTAGGGGTACCCCCCCACTGAGCCCCACTGCCCCTCTCCCCCCGGTCAGCTGGCAGGTGGTAGCACCCCACCGCCTGCTGCCCCACCTTCCGCCGACTGACACCGTCGGTAGGGCTGCACGACCTTTGGTTCACAGCGGTCCATTGAACCACCAGGGATATTGGACGGAATAGTTATTTTTTTTACTACAAATGCCTGCGATTGGGCTGCAAAGGGTGTCGGTCCCCAACAGCTACAGCCTGGCAGGGCGCCAGGCGCAAGTCATCGGGGATCGACGTACCTGCATGCAAATGGGGCCATAATAACATGCAAATGGCCCCATGTGCACCTTGCATGCATTATGGCCCCATTTGCATGTTAACTTTGAATATCGCGGTTGCTGTGCATGGTGCAATGGAACTTGCGCTAGCACATCCCCATGCTCCACTCTGGCCACCTGCGCTAGGGCAGTGCCACTGCACTATGCACACTGCGGGTGGCCAGGGTGCGATATTCAATGATGCTGAGCCATGGTGCAGCTCCGTTGAATATCGCCCAGTCCACATCCCTGCGCAGCCAAGTTGAGCTGTGCCCAAGCTTGCACCACAGCCTGGCGCAGTTTGAATATCTGGGACTTTATGTTTATGAAACCTGTAAATGTTTAAAATACCATGACACTTGGTGTTTTGATAATGGTAAAAAGTACTAGGTGTCTATTATAGAAATTAAGCTAGTTGTGCTATTTAAGATGCACGTAAATTGTTGTAAACTGAAAAAGTGTAAATGTCATGGTGATTTGCATAGATCCCATGATGCATGCCTTATGGAAGTATGTATGATGATGTATGTCTTTGAAACTTGATTTCTTGCCAATGCTTTTTGGGGCTACTGTTCTTTCAGTGATTCTGCATTGATTTTCTTTGTTTATAGCTTGTTTTTATTTTCCTCTTTTTGGGCCCCTACTACATAAGCAAATGAGGCCTTACATAAGGGTTATGGATACAGCTGAACTAGTGAATTGGATCAGAGGTCAGTAGGTGCTGGCTAAGTGTAGAGAAAGGAAGTTTATAGTCTGTTGCTGCAAACTGATGTACTGAAGAAGAAATGCGCAATTGTAAAAGATTATTTCTTGTATTTTTGAATAAACATCACATAGAGATTGTGTGTTGAATCTGAAGTTCGGTGTCTGGTCCATCTGTTATCCTACAACCCCTCCACAGTGTTATTCCCCACTTGGATTTTTATTCCCCCCATCAGGAATCCTTATCTTAGACAGGACATAAACTTACTTGACTGGACCCAGAGAAAGATTACTTAATCATCAGTAGCTTGCTTGGCTACCTTAGACTATGATGAGAGTTTAAGAATGTTGAATTTATTTTCTTTGGAAACTGAAAGAATGAGGGGAGATCTACAGTACTTCTCCACTCTAAGATATTTAAAGATCAGGATTATATGGGACAATGTGGTTTAGTTTTTAATCAAAGAAATAACAATCTGAGATCCCATAGCAGACAATTAATAATTCCCAGAGTATATACTAACAAGTGAAATAACTATTTTACTGTAAGATTTGCCAGACTTTGGAATAAGTTACCTACAGTACTTATTTAATGTCTGCACATACATTTGATAATTTTAAAGAAAGATTGGATGCCTACTTTTTGGAATGCACCCGGTAATATACCCACTAAATTGATGGGAGACAGTTAATTGGGTTCATGGCTTAACTATCGAAAGTGTCCAAAACACAGGCTGCTCTTACAGATATATGTACAGTACAAAACAGAACATCCACTTTTACAGGCAAATGAAATAAAAAGTTTGAATACATACGACATAGAAATGTGCCAGCAGAAACAGACAACCTGATCTATCTAAGTCTGCTTGAGTGTGCAGCTAGCACCCCTGGTTTGCAGCTGCCCCATCCCCCCTTCCCTTTGTCATCCCACTGCCACTCCCACCTCCCCCACCCTCACTCTCCCCTGTTCCCTGTCCCATGCCTTTTTGAAGCTGTTCACAGATTTACTTGATACCACCCTTTCTGGTAGTGCATTCCATTTTGCTACCACCCTCTCTGTGAAGTAGTGTCTCCTCATCTCCCTTGTAAATCTTCCCATCTCTATTCTTAGCCTGTGCCCTCTGGTGTTCCTCCCCCTCCTTAGCTTAAAGTCCCCATCTGCCCCATCCTTATTGATTCCCCTCAGATACTTGAATGTCTCTGTCATGTCACCCTTGTCCCTTCTGTCCTCCAGGGTGTACATATTCATGTCTCCCAGTCTGCTCTCATAGCCTGTCCCCTCCATTCCACATATCATCTTTTTGCCCTTCTCTGCACCCCCTCCAGTAGCCTGATATTACGCTTTAGGTATGGCCTCCAAAACTGCACACAATACTCTAAGTGCGGCCTTACCAGTGACCTGTAGAGGGGCAAGATCGCCTGTCTATGCCTGGATGAAACCCCCCTCACTATGCATTCCAGCATTTTATTCACTTTTGCAGCCACTCTCCTTCACTGGGAAGTAGTGTTCATGGTCCCTGTTATCATTACCCCTAGGTCCTTCTCCTCCTAAGTGATCCCCAGCTTAACCCCCCAGCCAGTATTCTCTCTTTGGGTTCTTCACCCCAAAGTGCATAACCTTACACTTCTTTGCATTGACCCCAGCTGCCACTGCTCTGACCACTCCTCTAGCTTGCTTAGGTCCCCCTGCAACTGCTTCCATCCCTCCTCTCCATCCACCACTGCTCCAATTTTGGTGTCATCAGTGAACAGACTTACCTTGCTCACCACCCTGTGTGCAATGTTGGATATGAAGAGTCCAAATAATACTGGCCCCAACACAGAGCCCTGTGGTGCCCCGCTCATCACTGGCCTTGGAGTCGAGAGCTCCCTTCTCACCACCACCCATTGCAGCCTCCCACTCAGCCAGCATGTAATCCAGTTCATAATTTTTGCGCTTACCTCTACAGGCAGTTGGCTTACCTCCAAGCTGCCCATGAGGCAGAGAATTGAAGGCCTTGCTGAAGTCCAAGTAAAGAACATCCACCTCATGACCCTTATCTAGCTCACCTGTCACCCAGTCATAATATTGTATCAAGTTTTGTTTGACAAGACTTCCCTGAAACAAACCCATGCTGCCTCGCATCCTGGAGGCCATTGTCCTCCAGGTACAACACCAGTCTTTCCTTAAATATCATTTCCTTGAGTCTGCACACTATGAAAGTGAGACTTACCAGATGATAATTACCCAGTTCATCCCTTGGTCCACCCTCGTAATGGTACTACATGTGCCATCCTCCAGTCCAGTGACACACATCCCGACTCCAGTGAGGTGCTGTACAGATCTGCCAGCAGCTCTGCCAACACCTCTGCCATCTCCCTCAGCACCCTGGGGTGGATACCATCTGGCCCTGGTGCCTTGTCTACTTTCAGTACCCTCAGTCCCTCTAGGACTCTACTTGCCTCAGTTCTTCCATCTGTCACCTCCTCTCCCCCTGTCCCCACCCTCCCAGTTTATGGTGGTAGTGGTCCTCCCTTTTCTTCCATGAACACTGAGCAAAAGTATTCATTCAGTGTTGTTGCCTGGTCCTCCCCCTTTTCTGTCCACTCCCCAACCCTTTTTATCCTCACTATTGTCTCCTTGCACTTTCTTTTCTCTCTGATGTATCTGAAAAAGTCTCCCCGGTTAATTCCCTGTGCTAATCTCAGCTCCCTCTGGGCCTTAGCTTCTCTCACTTTTCTGGTCACCTCCCTGGACTATCTTGCATACTACTCCCTGTCCACTTCCTCCCCTGTCCTCCTATACCTCTGGTGCACCTCTCATTCTGCTCTCACCACCTTCACTACCTTGCTGTTCAACCAACATGGTTTTCTTGCTCTGCTCCTCTTACTCTATGTCTTGGTGCAGGCTTCTGTTGCCTCTGTAATCCTCCATTTAATAATATCCCATTTCTGCTCCGCATCCATCTTCTGCCTCATGCCTTCCAGTTTCCCTTTCAAGTATTTCCTGCATCCTCTCAAAGTTCACCCCCCCATGAAGTTTACCACCCGAGTAACTGATTTCTCTGGCTCCCAGCACATCATGATATTAAACCACACCGCTTAGTGATCGCTGTCGGCTAGTGGGTCCTCCACCTTTATTTCCCATACTGCCTCCCCATTCAACAATACCAGAGCTAACGTGTTCTTTAGCCTAGTAGGTACACTAACCAACTGTGTCAGGATACTCTCCTGGATCGCATCCAGGAGCACTTGCTCTCTAGCACTGGAAATGACTGGAATGCTACAGACAACCCCCAGCAAGTTGAAATCCCCCATGATGACCACCTTCCCTTTTCTACATACCTTTCTGATTTGTCCCACTAATTTTCTGTCAAGCTCCTCAGACTGGGACGGTGGCCTGTATACCACCCCAAACCTCAGTTTCCTACCCCTTGAGTCTAGGAGCTACAGCCAGATTACCTCCGTTCTCCTTTCTTCCCCCTTGTCCCTTGTGCATTTGATCCTGTCCCTCATATAGACTGCCACCCCAAACGCCCTTCCCTCCTTTCGGTCCTTCCTGTATACTTTGTATCCTGGGATTGCCAGATCCCAGTCCCAGTGCTCAGCTGCCCACATTTCTGTAACAGTTGCTAAATCCACCCTCCACACTGCTAAGAGTGCCTGTAGCTCAGCTGATTTGTTGCTTAAGCTTCTTGCCTTCATACAGACAAAAGAAGGAAATAAATACTACGGACAATGTTATTCTATCCTTATCTTACAGTATCTCCTAGCTTCCCCTAAAGAGAGATTGAATTCCTATCCTGTCTGGTTTGGCTCTAGAGGCAGCTAAAGAAGCAGGCTCAGTACTTAAATTACACATAGTGGTTTCACAGGCAAAAAAAAGCCTCTGCTCCAGAGTAATTCCCTGAATTTATAGATTACATCTGAAACTCTGTGATGGGCAATCTGTTTGAAGTGTCCAACCATTTTAAATTTTGTACAAGTTTGAACTCCCTTGTCCCAATCAACTTAGAAACCTATGGCCGACCAATTTTTGAGTGGTCCAATTCTTTGAATGTGTGTGTATGTGTGTGTGTGTGTGTAAATGTCCACTCCCCTTTGCTCCACTCTAAGATTTATTAATTATCCTATTACCTTGTCCAGAGGTAGAGCCTACTAGATAAGTAACATCTCAGTGCTTTGTCTCTTTGTTGTTAGCAAGCCAAGGAAAAACAGTTTTAGTCAATCCAACAATGAACTACTCAGTTCTCATTTCTGTCACATTTTCCAATGGATCAATGTTGCTTCCTTGTTATGCCTTTCAGTAAACAGGTCTTGTTCCAAGAGTACTATACATCCAGCTACAAGACGTGCAACTGTTTCGCACTCTGTACTACAGAACCTGCACCTGTCTCCAAAGTGAATTCACTGATGTTTTATCGGGTCACAGTGACAACTCTCTCTCTTTTGTCTGTAACTGCCTCTAGAGAATCATCTATTTCCTTGTTTCTCAGCTGCCACCAGCCTGGTTTCCCAGGACTTCACTTCTCCATGCACAAGGCTAGGAAGATCACCACAGGTTAACTTTGGTAGTATTCTCTTCTTGTGATGATGGCAATGGAGTTTTCCCCTTAACAGAGAAAATAAATCAACATTACAGTCGAGACACAGTCATGACTGGTATGTAAATAAAAGTATTTTACTTTAAGATTAATGGTGCAACATCAGGATATCAACAGTACAAATGAAAGGAAAACACTTTTACAAGAAAAATAAGCAAATGGTTTTCAATAACAGGAGTCGGAACAGAACACACTATAGACTGCTTTAACATAACATAAAAAGGTACTTGACTTTCTAAGTTGAAAAAGAAACTGATATCTATGATGTCACTCTTATACAAACCTTAGCTGAAGGCAGGCTCTGCTTATCTTCACAGTTAGCCTCAGGCAAAATCCCCACTTGAAAGGAATTTGTTAGCTTTATAGCCCACATCGGAAACTCTTTAATTAGGTAATTCATTTGAATTAACCCACCATTTTAACTTCTGTATAGGTTTGAGCTCTCTTGCCTCCAATCAAATTAAAAACCTATGGCTGTCCAATAAGATCCATTTAACAACCAGTTTGTATTTGAATGATCAAATCCTGTACACAATCTGTGTGTGTGGATGCCTATCCCCCTTTTGTCTCCTGAGATTACCCACTACACTGTCCAGTGGGATGGCCTGTAAGTGACATAGCATCCCAGCATGTTTCGCATTGTTGTTAGCAAGCCCAGAAAAACATCTGGGGAGATTCACAAGACCAGAAAAATAGTTTTAGTAAATCCAGAAAATCAGCTACTTCATTCCTATTTCAGTCATAGTCACTCTTCTGGCAAAAACTCTTGTTGCATTCAGCACATTTATATGGTCGGTCTCTCTCTCTTGATTAGTATCCCCAAATGTTCAGAGATTTTTTTAGCACCATGGTGATAACAGACCCCATTCAAAAACTAGGGTATATTTAAAAATCAGGAAATCAGTACTGTATTAAGTGTGATGTTCCCTTAGGGCATTATTCTCAGCATGCAAATTGTCCCCATGATGACTTACGTTTGCAGTTCATAAGTGCTATATATATTGGTAACATATTTATATGTAACTTAAAGTTCTTTTTGATTAGTTTCATCGCTCCAATGGAACAACGTATGTGTCCTTAGTCTATATCAATTTGGTTTCTGTTTGCATATGTTGGTATTTCATAATTTTATGTCTCCCAGTGTGCAGCACACTGTAAGCACTAGAGGTGGCTATTTTGATCAGCAATGCTACCTTTGTTCTCTTTGCTTCTATTACAATGTCTGTTTTTTTATTGTCATGTTTAATACAATAATATGGTCTCTCCACATGTGAATCCACTTATGAGTTTTCAGAGTACATTCCATGGCAAAACTCTTATCACATTTGGCACATTTATATGATCTCTCTCCAGAGTGAATTCTCTGATGTTTTGTCATATGACTCTTACTACCAAAACTCTGGTCCCATTCAGCAGATTTATATAGTCTCTCTCCAGAGTACATTTGCTGTTTTATTAGGACACCCTTACAACCAAAACTCTTGTCATATTCAGCACACTTATATGGCCTCTCTCAGGGTTAGTGTCTCCAAATGTTTAGGGATTTCTAATACCATGGCAAGAATAGACCCCATTCTTTAGGCAGGGCATATTCAAAACTCAAGAAATTAGTACTGTATTAATCTTTGATGTTTGCTGAGAGCACTCTTCTCCAACTGCATAAAATCCAAATGACTTCTTTTGAAGTTCATAAGGTGTCACAAGTATTGGTAGCATATTTAAATGTGAATGAAAAGTTCTTTTTGATTAGTCCCATTGCTCCAAGCACTACTGGAACAATTTGTGTGTCCTTATTCCACATCAGTTTGGTTTCTGACTACATATCTTGGTATTTCATGATTTTGTGTCTCTCTGTACACAGCACACTGTAGTCACTAGTGGTGGCTATTTCAATCAGCAATGCTACCTTTGTTCTCTTTTCTTGTATTACAATATCGGGTTTTCTTGCTTCCACTTTCTTGGCTGTTTGTATTGGGTGATCCCATGTGATCATTACTTCTTCATTCTCTGTGATTCTTTGTGGTTCATGTTTCCAGTGTCTCTCTGCTACGTGTATGTTATAGTGTTTGCACAGTTTCCAGTGGATCAATCTTGCTACATTGTTGTGTCTTTCAGTATACAGGCCTTCTGCCATGAGTACTTCACATCCAGCCACGAGATGCGAACTGTTTCTAATTCTGTACTAGAACCTGCACTTGTCTGTTTCTCCTGTTTTTCTATGGATTTTGTGAACCATCTTGTGCGTAGCCCACTATCTTGGGCTACCATTATTAGTCTCTCATCTCGTGGCCTAAATTCACCTCTTTTTAACCACTTATGGGTCACGGCTTGATCGACCTGTGGTTGCTCCAGTAGCTCCCTGTATTTTCCACTATAATTATGAGCTTTCCAATTGTTTTTTTCTTTTCTGTTGGTCTTTATCCTTATACTCCTTTTTCTGATTCTTTGCATTTTCTGTTGCTGACAATTCCTTATCTACTTGTGGATTGACATCAATCTCTGCTACCCTTCTGAAGGCTTCTCCTAATTTGATGAGTGAAGTCATTTTAGGCTTATTTCTTCATGATGCAAGACCTTGACTATATTTGGGTCCAAGGATGTCAGTAAGTATGTATGTAGCCCCACTATTGTGGATCTATATGTGTAATCAATCTCAATGAGGCCCATGCCTCCCTCTGCCCTTGGGATGTATAATCTTGGCATGCACTGATTTTGTATATTAATTGGTGAGCATGAAACATTTTTCTTGTTTTTATATCTAGCTGGTTCAACACTTTCTGTGGCCAGTCTATCACACCAAAACTGTATGATATCACTGGAAGGGTGAGTTGATTTATAGCTTGCACTTTTTTTTGTGTTGTCAAAGCAGTTTTCAGAATTAGCTTTAACCTTCTAAAATATTCCTTGCTTTCTTTTACTCTCATTTGTTCATGTTGTGCTGTTGCTCCTTCATCTATTCCCAGGTATTTATACACTCCCTCTTGCTCAAGTTCTTTTATGTCACAAACCTCCACCAGATTCATATTTTCTTTATGAGTTAACTTTCAGCACACTTATATGGCCTCTCTCCAGAGTGAATTCATTGATGTTTTAAGTCACTCTTACTGCCAAATCTCTTGTCACTTTCTGTACATGTATATGGTCTCTCTTGAGTTTAGTGTCTACAAATATTCAGGGATTTATAGTACCATGATGGAAATGGATCCCATTCTTAAGCCAGGGCATATTTTGAAGTATCAGGAAATCAGTACTGTATTAGTCTTTGATGTTTGATAAGAGTACTCTTCTTTGCATGTGCATCTTCCCTTAGATGGCTTTGTGTTGCAGTTCCGCGGTGAATTTTCTGATGTTTTACAAGGCTATCCTTCCGACCAAAACTCTTATCACATTGAGCACATTTATACGGTCTCTTTCCAGAGTGAATTTGCTGATGTTTTATTAAGACACTCTTATAGCCAAAACTCTTGTCACATTCAGCACACATATATGGTCTCTCTTCAGAGTGACTTTTCTGATGTTGTATCAGATGTTTCTTCTGGCCAAAACTCTTGTTGCATTCAGCACATTTATATGGCTTTTCTCCAGAGTGAATTTGCTGATGTTTTATCAAGTTACACTTCTGGCCAAAATACTTATTGCATTCAACACATATATATAGTCTCTCTCCACAGTGAATTCGCTGATGTGTTATAAAGTTACTCTTCTGACCAAAACTCTTGTCACATTCTGCACATTTATATGGCCTTTCCCCAGAATGACTTTGCTGATGTATTTTAAGGCTATGCTTCCGACCAAAACTCTTATTGCAGTCAGTACATTTATATGTTTTTTCTCCAAAGTGAATTTGCTGATGTTTTATCAGGTTACATTTCTGGTCAAAACTCTTGTTACATTGAGCACATTGATATGGTTTCTTGTGAATTTGGCGAGTTATGGTTCTGTGCATCCCAGTAAAACTATTGTCAGTACATTTAACTGAATTTAGCTTGCTTAAACTCCTCTGATATTTAATACATTTAAATTGCCCCTCTCCTTCATGAACTTGTTGCACAGTGATGAGTTGTAAGTCACTTGAAATGCTTCCTGCACTTAGGATTTTGATTGTGTTTCTCTGTTGTGTGACACAGCTGGCAGTTCTCAAGCGGTGATTGCTGGCTCCAAGTCTCATTGCACTCAGACTTCTGGATGACTAAAAAATAGATATTTAATTATTATTTTCTTACAATAAGGAAATAAATGTGTCAGTTGTTTTTCTTTCCATCAACTTTCATAAGATTTAACCCCAGAATTGTTTTTCAAAAATTCCAATTTTAACATATTTTAAATTAAATTATTCTTTCTATAACATTCCAATTCATTATTTTTACTGACAATATTCTTAAAGTAGGTCTGACCAATTTTGGCTTCTCATTGGTAAAAACCTGGTCACAAGGGAATATGTCAACAGGTAATAAAACATATAAGGAGGGGGTATGCTAACCAAAAACATTAAAAACAGTAATGAAACAGTACAAAAGATGATTAAGCAAATCACAAACAGCTACATAGCAAATGTCTAGCAGAGAAAAAATGTACATTACATTTTCAAAATGCAAACAGAAACCAGAGTCAGAGGTAAGAATGAGTAAAATATAAATCTGCAGCTGCCCTTTCCCAGAGCACAAACAAAGCAAAATCTCATTTTTAAGTGCTGTTAGATGGCTAGGGACATTTGTTAGAAATTAGTACAAAGCAGAGAAAACTATTCAGAGTTAGATAGGAATCCAACTGACACTATTCAAAGCCTAATTAGGTATTTACTAGACAAATTATTAGATGAAAAAGAATTAACTGAATGGGAAAAAAATGCACTATATGGGAATTCACCTTACATTCATATTTTTACATTCTACACAGAAACATAGAATTTGATGGCAGATAAGGATCACTTGGCCCACCTAGTCTGCTCATTTTCCTGCCTAACAGATAAGCTGCAGATCCTAGTTAACCAACAGCTTACTTCCTCCTACCCCCACTAGTATTGCCTTATGTCTGTCCCATGCATTCTTCAATTCCCCCACTGTTCTTGACTCCATGACCTCCTCAGGGAGGCTGTTCCATGCATCCACAACCCTCTTCATGAAAAAATACTTCCTCACATTACCTCTGAGCCATCCCCCCTCTATCTTCAAATTGTGCCCCCTTGTTCTTGCACATCTCTTTTTCTGAAAGATGCTACCCTCTTGGACTTTGTTGATTCCCTTGAGGTACTTGAAAGTTTCTATAATTTCCCTTCTCTCCATTCTTTCTTTAAGGGTATACATATTAAGCTCCTTTAGTCTTTCTTCATATGTCTTCTGGTGCAGACCCTGCACCATTTTGGTTGCCCTCCTTGGGACAGCCTCCACTCTGTCTATATCTTTGTGGAGATGGGGTCTCCAGAACTGCACACAATACTCCGGGTGGGGTCTCACCAACTGTCGGTACAGAAGGATAACAACTTCCTGTTTTCTACTATTGATGCCTCTCCCTTCGCATCCCAGTACCTCCCCAGCCTTCCCTACTGCCTTCTCACATTGCTTTCCCACCGTTAGGTCATCTGATATAATTACCTCCAGGTCCCTTTCCATTTTTACTTTTGTCAGTATCTCACCCCCCACTGTGTAGTCTTCTCCTGAGTTTTTGTTTCCCAGGTGCATTAACTTCCACTTCTTTGCATTGAATCTATGCTGCCATACATTTGACCATTCCTCCAATTGCAATTTATCGCAATTAATCTTTTCAAAGGGTTTTAAAGTGTTATTTATTATGCATGACCATTTTTAACCAAAACATAACCTTATAGAATGCTCATCAGCCAGTCAGAGAGTGTACCATTCTCTACCATTGTTTTATAATAGACAATGACTCCCAGAAAGGCCAGTCAGAGAGTGTACCATTCTCTACCATTGTTTCATAATAGACAATGACTCCCAGGAAGGCAAAGAGATAGGTTTCTGTAGTTCACTTTTTACGGCTGTGGGCTGAGCCTACAGTCATTTTCGGATTGATCGTAGCTTACAAAAACTGCTGATCATGGAACCTTCCATTGAACTTTTGGAAGTACCCTTCCAAATGTCCAATGGAGCTTGAAACACTCTGCCACAATTGGCCTGTATGGAATAACAGCCGCACTATTTTGGCTGTTACTTCTGCATTCCAGGGCAAGAACTACACATGCGCAACTTGTGCGCAGGTGTAGTTTTGCTGGTCCCACTATGTTGTGATTAGCAAAATGCCATTTACCATATCTACACATGCATGAGTGCTGTGCATGTCCAGTTGCATCACCACTGTCAGCACTGACAGGAAAGAAAACCCTCCCACACCCTCTGACTGCTACTGTCCTCCCCACTCCCTCTGTTCCTCATCCCTGCACCAACATCGGGGTCTCAAGTCCCCATATTGGCATTATGTAGACCCCCAACTCATGTGGCACACTGGGAGCCCACCCCAGTGTGCCCAAATGTTATTTATTTTCCTTGTGCCAACATCGGGGTACCCAGTCCGTGTGTCAGCATTATGTGCCCCCAACTCAGTTGGCACAGTGGAAGCTCACCCCAATGTGCTGAAATTTATGTTTTTTTCTTTTCACCCTGCCAACATCAGGGGGCCCAATCCCCATGATGGCATCATGTACTCACCCCCCAACTCATGTGGCACACTGGGAGCCCACCCCAATGTGCTCAAATATATGTTTTTTTCCTCTAAATAAAGAAAACTGTCCCTTGATATTTTTTTAACATGTAAAAAAGAAAATGGATGCTCTTCATCGCCCCAGGCTCTCTCCCCTATCCCCGCCCTCCCACTAAGCATCCGCCTCCCCTTATCCCCCCTTACCCCATACTTACCTCTGGAGGGTGGCAATATCATCTTCTCTGGACTGGGATACATCTGCACTCTTAAAATCCAAACTTAAGACTCAAATGTAAGCATGCTATGATGGCATTCAATAGGGTTTTCAATTTATGTTGATGAATCAGCCATTTTTTGGAATTTTTTTATCCAGATTTGTAACATGGGGTTCTTGGGACCCCACCTTGTGAACACTGTCACTGTCATTTCCTTACTTGGTCCCAAAAGGTGAATTTACAATCGCTGTGCAGAATCACCTTTTGGGACTGATTAATGAAGCAATAGTGCCACTGTTCATGAGGTGGGGTCCCAGAAAGCCCATGTTACACATTTGGTTAAAAAATTCAAAAGAATGACTGGACCATTTTTAATATTTTCACTCCAGATTTTCAACATTGCCCAAAATGTGTTTTTGAACCTGTGGCTCAGAATGGCATGGTCACACAGTGAAATTACCTTTTGAGACAAGGGAACAACATGACACTGGCACTATTTATGAAGAGGGGTCCCAAAAAGGCTATGTTGAAAATGTGGTGCAACTCCTCAAACAAATGGCCATATTACACCTGGGCATTCAATAATTTCTATGCACACGTGCAACAACTAGATACTAAAAAAAATTACATTAAGACAGGGACAGAGATTGGAGATTAGAGGGTGCCACTAGACACCAAGAAAAATTACATTAATACAGGGACAGGGATTGGAGGTTAGAAAGTGTCACTAGACACCAAGAAAAATTACATTAATGCAGAGACAGGGATTGGAGGTTAGAGGGTGCCACTCAATACCAATAAAAATTACATTAATGCAGAGATAGGGATTGGAGGGTACAGGGTGCCACTAGACACCAAGAG
The DNA here is from genome assembly GCA_016271365.2 of Neoceratodus forsteri. Classification (NCBI taxonomy): domain Eukaryota; kingdom Metazoa; phylum Chordata; order Ceratodontiformes; family Ceratodontidae; genus Neoceratodus; species Neoceratodus forsteri. Next base: position 1,472,010,164 of record CM057459.1, read on the forward strand.
AATTACATTAATATAGGGACAGGGATTGGGGGTTAGAGGGTGCCACTAGACAACAAGAAAAATTACATTAATATAGGGGCAGGGATTGGGGAAGGTGCCACTAAACACAAAAAAACCCCATTAATACAGGGATGGGGATTGGAGGTTAGAGAGTGTGACTAGACACCAAGAAAAATTAAATTAATACAAGGACAGAGATTGGAGGTTGGAGGGTGTCACTAGACACCAAAAAAAAACAAACATTAATTCAGGGACAGAGATTGGAGGTTAAAGGGTGCCACTAGACACTAAGAAAAATTACATCAATACAGGGACAGAAATTGGAGGTTAGAGGATGCCACTAAACACCAAGCAAAATTACATTGATACAGGGACAGGGATTGGATGTTAGAGGGTGCCACTAGACACCAGGGGAAATTACAATAACACAGGGATGAGATTGGAGGTTAGAGGGTGCCACTAAACACCAAGCAAAATTACATTAATACAAGGACAGGGGTTGGAGGTTAGAGGGTGCCACTAGATACCAAGAAAAATTAAATTAATACAGGGACAGAGATTTGAGGTTAGAGGGTGCCACTAGACACCAAGAAAAATTACATTAATGCAGAGACAGGGATTGTAGGTTAGAGGGTGCCACTCAATACCAAGAAAAATTACATTAATGCAGATATAGGGATTGGAGGGTACAGGGTGCCACTAGACACCAAGAGAAATTACATTTATATAGGGACAGGGATTGGGGGTCAGAGGGTGCCACTAGACACCAAGAAAAATTACATTAATATAGGGGCAGGGATTGGGGGAGGGTACCACTAAACACACACAAAAAATTACATTAATAGAGGGATGGGGATTGGAGGTTAGAGGGTGCAACTAGACACCAAGAAAAATTAAATTAATACAGGGACAGAGATTGGAGGTTAGAGGGTGCTACTAGACACCAGTGGAAATTACATTAATATAGGGACACAGATTGGAGGTTAGAGGATGCCACTAGACACCTGGGGAAATTACATTAATGCAAGGACAGAGACTGGAGGTTATAGGGTGCTACTAGATACCAAGAAAAATTACATTAATACAAGGACAGAGATTGGAGGTTAGAGGATGCCACTAGACACCAAGAAAAATTACATTAATATAGGGACAGAGATTGGAGGTTAGAGGGTACAACTAGACACTAAGACAAATTACATTAATACAGGGACAGGATTGGAGGGTACAGGGTGCCACTAAACACAAAGAAAAATTACATTAATACAGGGACAGGGATTGGAGGTTAGAGGGTGCAACTAGACACCAAGAAAAGTTCAATTAATACAGGGACAGAGATTGGAGGTTAGAGGGTACCACTAAACACCAAAAAAAAAAAAAGTAACATTAATACAAGGACAGAGATTGGAGGTTAAAGGGTGCCACTAAACACCAGGGAAAATTACATGAATAGAAGGACAGGGGTTGGAGGTTAGAGGGTGCCACTAGACACCAAGAAAAATTACATTAATAGTGGGACAGAGATTGTTAGTTAGAGGGTGCCACTTGATACCAAGAAAAATTACATTAATGCAGGGACAGGGACTGGAGGTTATAGTGTGCCACTAGACACCAAGAAAAATTACATTCATTCAGGGAGGACAGAGATTGGAGGTGGGGGTGCAGCTAGACACCATGAAAACATTATAAAAATACAGTCCCTCATATCAGAGGGTGAGGAGTGCCACTAGGCACCAGGCAAACATTATATAAATACAGGGCCTAACATTTTAGGTTGCGGAATGGCACTAGACTCCAGGGAAACACTATATAGGTACAGGACCAGAGACCGGAGGGTGGGAGGGGCCACAAGCCACTACTGAAACACTATGCAAACACAGGGCTGGTAACTGGATGGTATGAGTGCCATTACACACCACGGAAACACTACACAAATACAGGACCTGATATCGGAGGGTGGGGCATGCCACTAGACACCAGGGAAATACTATACAATTAAGTGTCCAGTGATTAGAGGGTGAGGGGTGCCACTAGACATGAGGGAAATACTAAACAAATATGGGGCCATCATATGGAGGGTTTGGGGTGCCACTGGACACCATGGAAACACTATACAAATATGGGGCGGGTGATCAGACGGTGGTGGTGGTGCAACTAGACAACAGGGAAACACTATACAAATATGTATTTATTTATTTATTTAGTTTTTGTTGACCGGGTAAGTGCACTAGACAAATCCTGCCTATTTTCAGGCACGACCTGGGGGAAGGGGATACAGATGAATGCCAACTGACCTTGAACCAGATTAAGCTGTTGGTGGTATTTTCAGTGAATGAGGAAATTTGGCCAGGACACCGGAAATTCCCACTCTGTTTCCTGTAAGCAGAGGGTCCCATTTTCATGTGGGACCAAGATGGCTGCCGCTGGACATCCTGTGGAGGACATGGAGGTGTTGGAGGCAGTGGAGCTGGTCTCTTCCCCGTCTCTGTTCTGAGAGAGACCCCATCTTCTATGCCTATTGTGCTGCAATCTACTGAATATGGTTCTTCTGTGCCTTTGGATACTTCCCCTGCTGCTGTTGTGGATACTTGTGTGCAGTGTTTGCCTATGGATCCATCATTTATTCCTCAAACTATGCTTACAACATCTTCTAGCCCTGCTAATCTGGAGATACATGAGTTTTCTTCTCCTGTTTCTATGGATGTAGACATGTTACTTAAAATTGAGGAACAGCATTATTTCACTGCTAGACAGCGTTTGTTAGCCCTTAAGCCTCAGTCTGGTTTTGTACCTGCTGCTACTGACTCACCGTCTGGGAAAGATTGTTTTACTGTCTCTTCACCGATTCTGACACTTCCACATTCTTTGCCTGTTGCTACGGACCCTCCTCACTCCCTACCACCTGAACTGACTGCACCTCTTGCTCAGCCTTCTCCAGAAATTTCTTCTGTACAGGTGCCTGCTTCTGCTCTCCCTGTTGCCTTGCACATGACGGACTGGTCTGTTGAGTCGGCCCTGAAAGCAGCTGGGTGGGAGAAGGATCCTACCATTGGGACTTGGCATTCTAGTTCTTCCCCGATCTGTACTAGGCCACCTGACAAACTGCTGGCCTCTCCTGTTTTGAAAGACTCTGCTGCTTCTCTTGATCTTTCTTTGCCAACTAAACATCTTCTGACTCAGAACCCGACTTTGCAATTTAGTCCTGCTTCCTCGACGCCTCAAGAACAACGGACTCTTCAGGACCCCGAGTCTCGTCCAGTTCCTGCTGCTTCTACTGCTTCATCCCCTAAAACTTATGCTGCATGCTTTCAACCCCCTGAACATCAAGCTAAAAGACACAACGCTGTTTGGCTGCATTATTTGGGGGGCTTACCTGACTTTCCTGACCGATTTTTTGTAGGTCGCACTCTTTTGAAGGATTCTATGCAATTTGCTGCTTTAGAGATTCATGCCTTAATTCATGTTTCTTCAGAGTCTCATTTTGATATTAGTTTTAAAACTAACACTGGTTTAGAAAAGTTTTGGAGAAAATATCAGGAGCTTAAAACTTCTCCTTTATGGTCACCATTTAATGCCATTCCCTTAAATAACCTACTCAGAAAACTGTTACTATATTGTTTTGTAATGAAGGTGTCAGTCTTAATGATATTACTGTCTGGTTAAAGCAAAGATGTACTGTCCTTTCTGACTCAGAGGCTATCTTTGATTCTGAGAATATCTGGATGGGTGGGTGGAGAGCGAGGGGTTATGCTTCGAACTTCAGAGGTTGGAATATAGCATCTCCCGAACAGCTTTATGCTTGGGAAAGACAGAGGAGTTATTTTTTACCCTGGCCAGCCTAAAGCTTGCTACAGATGTGGCTCTCAGAATCATATCAGTAGTGTCTGACAAGATTAAATGCTCTGTTTGTGGTAACATTGGCCATGCAGGTTCCCAATGTGTGGATGAACCTCTTTGCGTCCTTTGTGATGAATTGGGGCACACTTTCCAGACTTGTACTTGGGCAGCTCACAACTCCCCGACTCTTGCTGATGGGGAAGAACAACGTTTGATTATTACTGTCGCACAACGTTCTCGTTTATCTGACACTCTTTCTAGACCTCAACACGTACCCCTCCCTCACCCTGTTGTACCTGCTGTTGACCACTCTTCTACTTTACACGAACGGTCTGCTCCTGTTTTGGAACCACAGACCTTTACAACAGCTCTCCCTCCCCCTTCCTCTGATCTTGCTATTTCTACCTTGGAAGAGGTCCCTATTCCTGTTTTGCCTAGTATTTCTGGGTCTTCCATGAACCCCCCCCCGAACCTTTTGTTAGAGTTACACGAGGATCTAAGAAGGGGACTTCTCCCTCTTCTAAGGCCCTGAAATCCTCTACTGTGACTCATATGAATAAATTTGAGGTTTTATGCCACCCTCAGGACAACACGGACTCTGATACATCCTCTTTTCTTTCCTCCCACCCTGATGTGACTACGGACATTGAAGTACCCATTGATAATATTGGTTCTCAAAAAAGGAAAGCTAAGGCAAAACTGAAACATAGGGAAGGTACCCCTAGGAAAGGTAGGTTAAGGTGACTTTTGGGTTTTTGTTTTCACTTTCCCGTTTCATGTCTTCTGTTTTCTCAGTGCATACTGTTAATGTTAACAGTATAAAGAAGCATGCTAAGAGGGATGCAGTTTTTTCCTTTTTATCTGGATTGACAGCTGGTCTCATCTTTTTGCAAGATGTACGTTTCCATACTCTTCCTGAAATTTCCAGGGCTACTCGTGCCTGGACCTCTGGGCTCTCTTTTTGGTCCTTTGGACAGGACTCTTGTTCTGGTTTGGGCATTTTATTTAGTATACCTGATGTTATTGTTGTTAAACTGTTGGATATTTACCCGGGTCGGCTTCTGTTGTTGGATATTTTGATTTCTTCTGTCCCTTTCCGGATTATTAATATTTATGCCCCTCAATTGAAATCCCACAGAACTGAACTACTGAAACTGATTCAACCCTATTTATACACGTTAATGCATGTGATTTTTGGGGGTGATTTCAATTGTGGGTTATCCACTAAAAATAAGTCTTCTACTTCAAAGACTACCAAGTTGTTTTGTGACACGAATTTTCTGAAACAATTGCTCCATTCTACAGGTTTACAGGATGCATATTTATCTTTTACGGGTCAGCATACTCCTACTTTTCACAAAGGCCCCCTTGCAACCTGTATTGATTTTTTTTTATTTCTTCCCACCTTCAACTTTCTGATGCTGTAATTCAGGTTGTGGGATTTTCAGATCATAATTTATTGTCTATTTCTTTAGGCCCTTCCTTGACATCTCGTTTTGGCCCTGGCATTTGGAAACTGAATGCTTCCCTGTTATCTGATTCACGTTTGTTAAGTCACTTAACTGAGTATATTCATAATCGAAAGACTGTATTTTTTTTATATGATGACCCCTGGGATTGGTGGTGGCATACGAAATCTGGACTCGAACTTTATTTAAAATTTTAGTAAACATCATCATGATTCATTGTATTTCCTTTATCACACTAACGAGCGACGACTAAAAATTGCCTCTATCTCATGAAACTGGCTATGATTTTCCACCCAAATAAGTACTCTTACGGAGCGCATGATGGATTATCACTTTCTGAAGGCTACTTCTGTTCAGCATCAACAGCGTTTTGGGACCTCTGGTGCCCGTGACGCAGTATGTCCATATGCTTCTATTCTGCGAACAGTAGAGAGTAAAACCTTTACTACGCTGTTTGATGACAGTTTCACCGAGCTCACTGATATTTTGGATATCAGGCACCGTGTTACCTGTTATACTCAAAAACTGTTTGGTCCCATGCCCCCCCATCTGCATCCATAATGGACTACTTTTCCTTTTTACAACTTTCTGATGTACCTTCTTCTGTTGTAGGTATGTTAGATACTGAGATACAAGCACATGAAATTGAAGCAGTAATCAAGTCTTTACGTCCAAGAGTGACACTGGGCCTGGATGGTCTCTCCAGTGAGCTGTATAAATTGTTTTCTGCTGACCTGAGTTCTGAATTGGCTACAGTTTATAATTCTGTTCTACAGTGCGAACATCTTCCTTTAGACTTTAACATGGGTCGTTTATTTTACTTACATAAAAAAGGGGATAGAAGATTGCTCAACAATTGGAGACCTTTATGCCTCTTAAATACTGATTTTAAAATATTGACCAAAATTTTGGCCCTCAGACTTTCTAAATTGGCCATATATGTGATTTCTACCGTACAATCTTGCAGTGTCCCTGGGAGATGTATTCAGGACCATCTAATTTTATTTAGAGAAATGACTGAACGTGGAAATTCTAATGTTTTACATGGTTTCATATTCTCACTGGACCAACGGCAGGCTTTTGATTCTGTACATCATGATTTTTTATGGTCTACTCTTCGATATTATAAAGTACCTGATTATACCCTGACTAGACTGCGGTTGCTATATCAGTCTGCAACTGTTGTCCCACTGGTCAATGGATGGAAGGGCCCTATGCTTCCTCTACACAGAGGGGTGAGACAGGGCTATCCCCTTAGTCCACTTTTATATATATTTTTTTTGGATCCCTTACTTCGTTCTGTTAATTCGGCCCCAACAATTATGCCACTTCCCTCAGCCCCATATTCCGTGTTGGCCTATGCAGATGACATGAGTCTCATGGTGGCTAATGTTGCCTCCGTGCGTTCAGCATTATGGCATTGTTCCAAGTTTGGGGCTGTTTCTGGCGTGGCCCTTAATCTTGATAAATGTGTAGGCCGTAGATTAGGTTCCCCTTTTGTAGATGAGTCTTCTGTTGACATTAGACTTTTCTGATGACCCTATTAGGATTTTGGGCATTTTATACGGTACTGGTCCTTTAGATGTCCTTAACTGGACTCCCAAATTAGACTATGCTCAGACTATGGTTGCACATTGGAATTCATGGCAGATGAGTAAGAAAAAAAGGATTTACACAATTAAAACCTTTCTGCTTCCCCTTTTTCTCTTTCTGGCTTATATTCCCCCAGCAATTTGAAACCAGATTGCTTAGTCTCTTTTCAAGTCCTATGGGGCCGCCTGAACCTCATTAAGCGTCAGATCACCTATCTCCTATTCGGGATGGAGGCCTAGCTATGGTCCAACCTGTTTTTTTTTATGCTAGTTTTTCTTGTTTTATAATATTAGACCCCTGCTGGTTAACCAAGATTGAGGTTGGGAACCTTGGTTTCTTGAATCCTGTGGTCCTTGGTTTCATAAATGGAACTTAACAAATTGACGGTTTTAACACATTCCCAGATTTCTGCTTATGTTAGGATAGTTTTTCGTTTGAAACAATGGCAGATTACTAGCCATATGCTAATAACTGTCTCAGAAAATCATTGTATAAGTATTTAGTGGACCGTGTATGTTTGGAGATTGTTGTTTTTCCCAAATGTCCTACGCAACATCTCCCTGCTTTGCTCAATTTACTTCGTAATTCTAGGGTTCCGCAAAAGATGTGGGACTTGCATTGGCTTAGCTGTCATGAACGTATCAATGTCAAATGTAACCATAAACACAAATCACTACAGGACAGATTTTGTTCCAGATCTGAATGTCAGCAACAAGAAGAAACTATTTCACACCTTTTTTTTTCATGTACATATATTGTTTCTTTTTGGACTCTATTAGCTGCCAGATGGCGTGAACCCTTGTTTGCTCTCATTACTTATGACAATTTGATGTATGTTTTTCTCCCCCTTGCTTGGTCTCATTGGAATATTAATACGTTAAATCTGATTTTTGTAATAATCAATGGCATGTGTGGAATGCTCGTTGTCTGTTTAATTTACAGAATCAGGATGTGCCTCTTCTTACTATTATTCGAAGGATCGAACATGATTTGAAGGCCATATATTTTTCAGAGGCAGAGCATTTGCCGTCTAACTCTTTGTTGGAATTATGGACACTATTACCTTGGATAACTGATTCTGATTTTCCCGTTACTTAAATATTTTGTGTTTTGTATTTTTCTCAGTATCATTTTCGTTTTTCCTTTTCTGTTCAGTTGATGTTCAATAAAAACTTCCTCTACTCTTTTCGATAAGTGCCATGGTATCTTTAACATCCACCTGAACTACCACCTATCCAGGTAGATGGGACCTCGGTTTAACGTCTCATCCGAAAGACGGCACCTCAGAAGTGCAGCACCCCTCTCATGCTGCACTACAGTGTCAGTACTGGGATATTAACCCATGTGTCAGATGTGGGAACTGAACCCACAGCCCTCTGATCTCCCGGCCTCAGAGGCAAGTGTGCTACCTACTGAGCCACTGACACTGACAATATGGGGCTCATGATCAGATGGTGGTGGTGGTGCCACTAGACACCACGGAAACATTACATGTATAATGGGGATGGTGATCATAGGGTGGGAGGTCAGAGTCACTTTAAAATTGGGCACATTTTCCAACCTCTGCAGGTCCCTTCTCATGGTATTTATCCCCTCTTTATGTTCTCCATACTACATATTTTTGTTTCTTATATGAATATTTTGATTATTATCTGTATGTCCTCTCCAATGTGGCAGGTGAACATACTGATAAGTCCAAGTACTGAACCCTGTGGCATCCCACTCATCATCTTCCTCAACACAGAATGAGTTCTATTTACCACCACCCTCCATGTTCTCTCCCTCTGCCCACTACTTCTCCAGTTGGATAAGCTTTCCCTAACCCCAGGTCCCTCAGCTTCTTCACAAGTCTCCTGAGCAGCACTAAGTTGAAGACATTGCTGAAGTCCAAGCAGGGGACATTCACATTCTGGCCTTTGTTCACTGCCTGCAACACTGAGTTAAACTAGTCAATGAGGTCTGCATGGCAATACTTCCCATTCACAATATCTTAGCTTTATTCATTTATGTCTTTCTGACATCATCATGACATCCTCATAAACTCATACTCCTGCTCCTCCAACTTAGCACTTTTTTTTCATATTCTTCCTAACGCCTTCCTCAACAACAGTGAGGAAACTCCCATATAAACTCATTATCTTGCTGTCCACTTACTGCTGGGAGTGTCTTCAAGCTGATTATTCTGATGTGCGGCTTTCTTCCCCATCACATCATCACAAGGGCAGTCATCATCCTGCACAAACAACAACAGCAGTTCCTCCTTTGGGACTTTGTATCCTGAGCATTAAAAAGAGCAGAAACAGGTTACTATAAATGTCTGAATTGCACCTGTAGTTGCTCATACTTAAAAACTGACAGACGGTCCATAATTGCATCTGTATTCCATCACAAATTATGGATAAAGATTTTCCATCTCTGAAATCAAATTATTACTTTCCATTCCTTCATTTTCCTGGATCCTGTGTTCTCTCCTTACCTACATATTCCAAAACAACCTTTTGTTTCCATATTTATCCATCAACCCTGTTTTCTCACACATTTACATATTCCTGTACTACACCCATTCTCTACACACCTACATATTCCCATGCACACTGTTCTTTCCATACTTACATATTCCTGCATATGCTGTTCTCACTATATTTACATATTCTTTCAACCCCTCTTCTTTCCAGACTAACATGCTCCTACACACCCTGTTCTCTCTCTCTCCATACTTATATATTCTTCCGAAACTCACTGTACACATCCCTATATACTTGATATGTACAATACAGAAGGAGATGTAAACAGTACTTTGTCTCTGCCTCAGAATTAAAGTAGTTATTTAAAAGGCCCTACCCATGAATGCATCAAGTCTGTTGCTAAAGATTTGAATATTACTGTTGGTGATTACTTCCTCTGGTAATACATTCCATGTATGTATGATTCTTTGCATGAAAATAACATCTTCCTATTTGTTTTTAAGTTACTATTTACGTGTTTCATGTGATTTCTTGTATGACGTGCCTCTGAATAAAATGTTATGTTTAAGTTCCTTATTGAGTTTCCTTATACGAGTTTTAGAACAGAAGGAGATCCCTTTGGATTCTCCTCCAGTGTAGACTATGCAACATTTAATGTATTGGTGACCATACACAACAAGGCTGTGTTTCTATTGAGAAGATGTAATGATGTCACACAGCTCTTCGGAGCAAAGCTCAAGAGGTCTGTATGATGTCATCACATCTTCTAGACAGAAACACAGCCTCAGTTTTGTATGGTCAACCATGCACTATTTTTTATAGTATATGGTTAAGAAATGGAAAGGGGACGCATTATAGTGTGACTGAGACAAAGAGATAGTGTCTTGAGGCTTTTACCATCTGTTCCTGGTTCTGTTAGTTGCTTCTCTCCTTCCACTCTGTGAAACTGCTGCTCCTGAATCTCCATCACTCTCAAGGCTGAATTTAGCTATATTGATTTCTTTTGTTTTGTTTTATTAACAAAGGAAGGGTGATGTACAGTATAGTTACAAACTTTAGTGGCAGATAACTAACTACATGTGTCATAGGTTCATATGTGTTTTTTTCAAGTTCAAGAGACCCTTGGGCCTTTTATAGAACTTGCCAATCAAATTCATGATGAGTGAAATTCATATTTTTGGATCCCATGTGCATGTCTAGCCTATTTTTAAATGTCATCATATTTTTACTATTAAACAGATGTTGTGGAAATGAGTTCCATAGTGTAACTACTCTTTGAATGAAGAACTTACCCCTTCTAGATGTATTGTCATTCTCACCCTTAATTTTATAGATATTACTGTGTGTAGTTATAGAAGTTTTGTATCTAGTGATCCCTAATGTCTCACACATAGATTCATCTTTTATCATTGTGTATATTAAGCATTAGTCTCCTCTAATTTGCCTATATGTGGTGGAAAACATAGTTTGTACAATCTGTCTTTGTAATTAAGATGTAGGGAATTAACTTTTTCTAGTGATCTAGTGAGAGAAGAGCAAGAGGGAGGAAGTGCTGTTAAAACTATACTACTCTACTGGGGCTAAAGAATTAGAACTCTACTACTGGGGCATTCAATTTAGGGTAAAAACAAACAAAAAAGGAAGTAGTGTGTTTGTCTGAGTTGGGTGAAATGAATTGTTATCTGTGAAGTTAGTTAGCTAGGTGAAGAAGGAAACTGTCATTTACGGGGAGTGGCTTAAGCAGAAGGAAGCCAGGTGTTTTGGATTTAAAAACTCCCTAGATAGCTTCTGGCAGAGATCATTAAGAGGGAGGAGGGGCTGTCAGAACTATACTACTCTACTGGGGCTATATAGCCGTCCTCCACCCCACCCATATCTAGTTCTATTTTTTATAGGCACAGGATTTGACTGACAACAGGAACTTCCTGTTTGGGAGCAGGAAGAGAGAGATCACAGAGGCACAAAAGACTCACCATCGTAGAAGGAAAAGAGTAGCTCTCCATTCCCCCCTAGCTGCTGAAGGTCTGACTCTGAGCAAGTAAGAAGGAGACTCCTGAGGAAAGTAGGAACTTCATGTAACAGAACAGGAAGATTAGGAGCTCTAAGGGCACAGAGGCAGTAGAAAAGTAGGGAGAAAAAAATATAAAAATTAAAACAAAAAAACAGAGAGAGGCAAGAGTAAATATGCAAAACAACAGTTATGGGGCCACAAATAAGATATGATCAGAGTGGTGCAGTGCAGTGGCTGGGCTGCAAAGCAACAGTCTTCCCAGGAGATGTTCTAGAGGATGAGGTGTTGTCCCATCTGCAGGCACCTCTCTGGGCTGAGGGAGGACCTCCTCTCCCACCCAGGGACCACCAGGACCACCAGCCCTATCTCAGAGGTTGCCAAGAAAGAGGAGTGATTGGACCAAGGTGGGCTCAGGGAGGGAGAGGGTGGTGGAACAGAGGAACATTCCTCCAGTTATACCCCTCCACAATTCATATGCTCTTCTGGTGGAGAGTAGTTCCTCTATGGAGGCATCTGCAGTGGAGACCAAGAAGGATGCTGGGAACTTCCACAAAGGAGACTCACAGGAGGGTGGCACAGGACCCCACAGGGGAAGGAAACAACTCCTGGTGGGGGACTCAATCATTAGGGGGTAGAACTGGGGAGGAAGGGGAGAGGGAGGTAAGGTGCCTGCCTGGCACCACAGCTTGGAGGAACAGGGAATGAATCCTCTGGACCACTGGAGCAGCTGCATGAGGGAGGGAGATGGATGTCATTGTCCACCTAGGGACAAATGACCTGGCTGTAAATGGGATTAGAGCAGTGCAAGAGGAGTTTGAAGAGTTGGGGAGGGACCTTAGACAAGTAGCATGTACAGTAAACTTCTCAGAGGTGCTGCCTGTCTATGCCAATTGTGATGCTAGGGTACTCAGCACAATGGGATTCAATGAATGGTTGAAAAACTGGTGCAGAGCTCAGGGTTTTGGCTTCTTTGGGGATTGGGGATCCACCTGGAAGGATACAAGCCTATACCAGTGTGATGGTCTGCATCTGTCTGGGAGGGGAACCGAGATCCTAAATGACAGGTTTAAATGCTTCATTGTCAAGCATTTAAACTAGCCAAGGTGGGAGGCACTGAAAAGGAGCAGGGAAAACCCAGCCTCCCCCACAAAACACAATAGTTAGAGAGCTAAACACCAAGGTAGAGAAGTCAACAGGCATCAGGACAGGGGTAAAAGCAGAAAAAGGCAGTAAGGACAGGGATGGGGCTAAAAGGGGTAAGGCCATCAAAAAATGGAGGGTGATGAGTACCAATGCCCATAGTCTGTGCAACAAGCTCTCTGAACTAGTGGCCTTGATGGAAGAGGGACACTTGGATATTGTGGCAGTCACAGAAACATGGTACACAGAGAACCATGACTGGGATGTCAACATACCAGGGTATACAAGCTACAGGAGGGACAGGGAGGGTAAAAGAGGAGGAGGAGTAGCTCTCTATGTAAGGGAAGGGATCAAAGCATTGGAATTAAAGGATAAACAGAGAGGGGAGGAGGCACTGTGGGTCACCCTGGAGACAGGAAATGGCACCACAATCCACACAGGGGTTGTATACAGACCCCCATCTCAGTGAGAGACAATAGACAAGGAAATGATAGACATCCTTAGAATGGCAGAAAAGGAGGAAATATTGTTCACGGGGGACCTGAAAATGCCAGATGTTAACTGGAGCAACTTTGCTGCAGCCACATCCAAGAGCAGGGTATGCCTCAGACAACTACTGGTGGAACCCACTCGGGAGGGAGCAGTCTTAGACCTGGTACTGTCAAATGGGGACAGAGAAAGGATCTCAGATTTAGAAGTGGGTAGCCATCTGGGGACAAGCGACCACCAAACAGTGTGGTTCACAATAAACACAGCCATAGAGTCAAGCCACACAAAGGCAAGAGTATTGGACTTTAGGAGGGCTGGCTTTGGGAAAATGGGAGAGTAGCTCAGAAAAGCGAAGTGTGGAGGAACAATGGGGACAAAGCACCATTTTTTCAACCATTCATTCAAAACAGCCATCACAGAGGCAACAAGCCTTTGTGTGAAGCAAATCAACAAAACAAAGGAAAAAACCACTATAACCAAAAGAGGTGGTGGATAAGGTTAAGAAGAAAAAGGTCACATTCAGGAAGTATAAGGAAACACAGAAGGAGCAGGACAGATAACTGTACCAGATAAGAAGACTGGAGACGAGCTCATGTGATCCCGCTCCACAAGAGTGGTAGCAGGGAAGAGGCAGAGAACTACAGACCAGTCAGTCTTACCTCAGTAGTGGGCAAGATTATGGAGGCACTCCTTCAGGAAAGGACAGTACAACACCTGGAATCAATAGGAGCACAGGATCCAAGACAGCATTGGTTTACAAAAGGAAGGTCCTGTCAAACTAATCTCATAGATTTCTTTGACTGGGTAACCAGAGTGGTGGATCAAGGGGGAGCAGTTGATGTCACCTACTTTGACTTCAGCAAAGCTTTCAATACTGTTCCACATAGAAGATTGATTAATAGGCTACGTAGGCTCGGGGTGTGTCAGAAGTTGGCCAACTGGGTGGCAAACTGGTTGATGGGCAGAAAACAGAGAGTGGTGGTAAATAGTATACCATCAGAAGAGATGCAAGTCACAAGTGGGGTACCTCAGAGATCAGTCCTGGGGCCAGACCTCTTCAATATTTTCATCAGTGACACTGCAGATGGACTGGAAGGTAAGGTTTGTCTGTTTGCAGATGACACCAAGATCTGCAACAGAATAGATGATCCAGATGGGGTGGGCAGAATGAGAAGAGATCTGGATAAACTAGCAAAATGGTTGGAAGAGTGGCAACTGAGGTTTAGTGCAAAGAAGTGCAAGATCATGTACATAGGGAAGAGAAACCTTGAAGCCACCTATAGGGTGGGAGGGGAGTTGCTGGCAGTCACAAGGGACGAAAGAGACTTGGGTGTCATCATCACCGATGACCTGAAATCATCCAAGCAGACCACTAAAGCAGTAGGTAAGGCTAGGGAGATGTTAGAGTGTATTAGTAAGGGTACCACAAGTCAGAAGAGGGAGGTAATAATCCCTCTTTACAAGACACTGGTTAGGCCCCATCTGGAGTACTGCATGCAGTACTGGAGGCCACATCTTCACAAGGACATTAACTAAACTGAGGCAGTCCAGAGAAGGACAACCTAAATGGTGCAGGGACTGCATCAGAAAACATATGAAGACAGATTAACAGAGCTCAATATGTATACCCTAGAACAAAGGAGGGAGAGAGGTGATTTGATTGAAACATTCAAACATCTTAAGGGCATTAACAAGGTGAAAGAGTCTAACATGTTTCAATATAAGAAAAATAGCAGGACAAGAGGAGAAAGCATGAGGTTAGAGGGAGGCTAATTAAGGGATAATGTGAGGAAGTTCTTTTTCACGGAAAGGGTGGTGGATGCATGGAACAACCTACCTCAGGAAGTAGTGGATATGAATACAGTGCAAGGCTTAAAACAGGCATGGGATAGGCATAAGGGAGCAATACAGACGGGTATGAATAGATAGGCCATTGACAGAGCAAAGGCCGATGGCACATTCATAAGGTAGAAAAAGAAATGGGCAGACTGGATGGGCCTTGTGGTCTTTATCTGTCATCAACTTCTATGTTTCTATGTTTCTGTAAAGCAGAAGGAAGCAGGGAAGGCAGTCAGAATAGCAAAGGCCCAAACTGAAAAAAAGATAGCCAACTCAGTTAAGAAGGGGGATAAAACCTTTTATAGGTACATTAGGGAGTAAAGAAAGGCCAAAGGAGGGATAGTGAGGCTTAATAAAGAGAAGGGAGGGTGGGCAGAGGGTGACAGTGAAAAAGCAGGGATACTGAATGAATACTTGTGCTCAGTATTCACAAAGGAAGAGGAGGTACCTACATCAAAGAATAGAAGCACTCTGGATAGGGAGGTTGAAACCAGTCGATTCACAGAAGAAGGAGTTCTGAAAGAACTCATAAAACTGAAGGTGGACAAAGCACTGGGGCTTAATGAGATTCACCCAAGAATTCTAAAAGAACTAAGGGTAGAATTAGTGACACCACTGACTACCCTTTTTAACAAGTCATAGGAGGAGGGTATGGTACCTGAGGACTGGAGGACGGCAGATGTGATTCCTCTTCACAAAAGCGGGAGCAAGACAGAGGCAGAAAACTACCAACCTGTTAGTTTGAACTTGGTACTTTGGTAGAGGAAATGATGGAATCACTTCTGAAAGAAGGAGTTGTTGAGTTCCTACAGGCCAGTGGGGCACAAGACCTAAGACAGCATGGATTCACAGCAGGAAGGTCATGTCAGATGAATCTAATCGATTTGTTTGATTGGGTGACCAAAGTAGTAGACCAGGGAGGGGCTGTGGACATGGTCTACCTAAACTATAGCAAGGCATTTGACACAGTCCCACACAAAAGATTAATATACAAGTTAGCCAGCCTTGGAGTGGGCCCCAAGGTGGTAGCCTGGGTAAAAAACTGGCTGGATGACAGGACGCAGAGGGTAATAGTAAACGGAGTCCACTCTGAAGAAGGGGTGGTTACTAGTGGGGCACCACAGGGTTCAGTACTAGGACTGGTCCTCTTTAATGTCTTTATAAGTGACATTGCAGATGGACTGGAAGGAAAAGTATGTCTCTTTGTAATTGACACAAAGATCTGCAACAGGGTCAATACAGAAGGTGGAGTGGAAAGGATGTGAGGGGACTCGGCAAGGTTGGAGGAATGGTCAAATGTATGGCAGCTTAGATTCAATGCAAAGAAGTGCAAAGCAATGCACCTGGGAAACAAAAACCCAGGGGAAGAGCACACGGAGGGGGGTGAGATACTAACAACCACAAAAATTGAAAGGGACCTGGGGTAATCATATCACATAACCTTAAGGTGAGCAAGCAATGTGAGAAGGCAGTAAGGAGGGCTGGCTGGATACTGGGATGCATAGGGAGAAGTATCACCAGTAGAAAACTGGATGTTGTTATCCCTCTGTACAGACAGTTGGTGAGACCCCATCTGGGGTACTGTGTGCAGTTCTGGAGACCCCATCTTTGCAACAACATAGACAGGATGGAGGCTGTCCAGAGGAGGACAACTAAAATGGTGTAGTGTCTACACCAGAAGACATATGAAGAGAGATTAAAGGAGCTTAATATGTATACCCTTGAGGAGAGGAGGGAGAGGAGGGACATGATAGAAACATTCAAGTACCTCAAGGGAATCGACAAAGTCCAAGAGGGTAGCACCTTTCAGAAAAAAGAGATGTGCAAGAACAAGGGGGCACAATTTGAAGATAGAGGGGGGATGGCTCAGAGGTAAAGTGAGGAAACATTTTTTCAGGGAGAGGGTTGTGGATACATGGAACAACTTTTCTGAGGAGGTAGTGGAGTCAGAAACAGTGGGGGAATTCAAGAATGCATGGGACAGATACAAAGCGATTCTAGTTGGGGTAGGAAGAAATAGGCTGTTGGTTAAATAGGATCTGCAGCTTATCCATTAGGTAGGGAAATGGGCAGACTAGGTGGGCCAAGCGGTCCTTATCTGCCGTCAAATTCTATATTTCTATGTTTCTATCTTCCTCTGAACACCTTATATCCTTATCTTACTTTTTATAGTAGTTGGGCAGCAAATTGGGAGCAGTATTCCAGGTGAGCTTGTACCAAGTTGGTATATAATGGCACAGTTACTTTTGTGTTCCTACTCTTTATATTTTCCAGAATCGATCCTATAATAGAACAATTTACTTCAAACAAGTGAGTCAGTAATTATTATGCCTAAATCTTTTTTCTTCCACTGATCTCTGCAATGTAATATTATTTAGTTTATAGACAAATTGACATTTTTTTCTTACCAAAGTGCATAACTCTGCATTTGTTTTCATTAAATGTCATTTTATTTTCCTTTGCCAGTCAGTTAATTTATCAAGTTGTTGTTGTAAGAGTACACTATCAGCTTCTGAGGTAACTAGGCCACCGATCTTGCAGTCATCTGCATACTTGCTTAGCCATGTTTTGTCAGAGACTGTCATTGTTGCCATTATAATGTTGAACAAAGTTGGTCCCAACACTGACCTTTGGAGCACACCACTTTTTACCTTTCCCCAGTTGGATAAGTTTCCTGTAACTGATACTTTCTGATGATGGTCTTCAAGCCATGACTGTACCCCACTGATAATATTTGGATGCAACCTTATTCTTTGTAGGTGCTGTAAGAGCACTTTATGGGACACTTTGTTGAAGGCTTTGACAAAGTCCAGGAAAATAACATCAACAGACACACCTTTATCCAGTGTGGCACTGATTGTTTCAAAGAACTGGATCAGATTAGAAAGGCAAGATCTTCCTCTTAAGAATCCATGTTGAGTGGTGTCAACTGCTCCTGAGCTATTAATATGCTCAGTTATACGTTTTTGTAATAATCTCTCCAAGATTTTACCTGTGATGGAAGTGAGGCTGATTGGACAGTAATTACTAACCTCAGATTTATTACCTTCTTTATAAATTGGAGTGACTGGTGCCTCTCTCCATTGTGGTACAGTTTTACCTTCCCTTAAGAAAGTATTAAAAAGGAGGGCAAGGGGGCCCACAATTTCTTTATTAAGTTCTTTTAGGAATTTAGTAGCGATGCCATTTGGTCCTGATGAGCAGTTGGACTTCAGTGTTTTTATGATGTGATCTACTTCATTTATATTAAAAATAGGGATCATACTCATTTTTTATCAGTTATGTTGTTACATGCATGTGTGACTGGTTCTTTTGTTTCATATATGCTCAAAAGTAGTTGTTCAATTTGCATGCTTTTTCCTTTTCGTAAGTTGTGACTTTGTCATTAGTTGTTAAAGGTCCAGTGGTCTGCTGTCCGCCTTTTAATGCCCCTATATAATTGTAAAACTGTTTTTTTTTTATCCTTGACTTTACTCACTAGATTTATTTTCATTTTGGACTTTGCCTTTTTTATTATATCTTTTAATATTTTAGTGCACTGTTTAAATTAAGACCAGGTTTTGGGTGAATAATTCTTTTAACACTTTTGTTATAATCGTTTTTTGTTTGTTTTGTTTTTTGCAGAGTTTTTCTAATAGTGTTGTTCCACCTTGGAGGAACTCGTTTGTTGTTGCTATATTTTGTCCTTTAGGTATCTAGTTGTCAATACAATATCTGAAACGCTGGTTTATATGTTCCCATGTAGTTTCAATACGCAAGTTCTTAAGTTCTTCCTGCCAGTTCAATTTTGTGTGTTAACTGCCACCCACTCACTAAACGGTGCTGTCATTTTCTCTTTAATTTTTTTTAAGCCACGGGAGGAGGCGCAAGGCTGAAAAGTTATTACAGTATTGTTGTGACATGAGAACAATACCATAACAGCTTTTCATGACCTTTCGACTGCACTATAACAAGAACATTGTGTGTGTGGAAATCTATACACAGTACTATAGGGCTTGTGCCTTACCTGGCCTGTACGAATGAATGAGATCTATGGGGGGGCCTAACCATATACTATAATAGACTATATAATCTCGTATCAGAAAACACATGGTTTCACTCCACCCATCAGTTTTGTTGCCTTGGTCTTTTCAAGGATCTGTAGAAAGTTATGATCATTCTCCATCCTACTTTTAACAAATTCCGACCCAATACATTCTGCTGCCTTAGCATATCCCTTGTTGCACTTAGTTAATGCCTTGAGAATATTTGATAATGCTTACCTGTAGGCCCCTTTTCTACACTGTTTGGCCAATTTGGACACCTTCTTTGTAAAACTGTATTTTGGGGTTGTTTTGCCAATATGATTATAATCTTGCATTTTTGCATTGAATTTGAGCTGTCAAACCTTGGGCACATTTTCCTGTCTATGTAGATCCTTTCTCATAGCCCTAATCCCCTCCTCCATGTCTACCCCGTTACATATTTCTGTTTCATTTGTGGATAAGTTAATTTCTACCTGTATGCAGACTCTTATGCTGTAGGAGATTATTCTGAAATGTACCACTTCAAGTACAGAACCCCATAATATCCCACTAATCACCTTCTTGACCCCTGAGTTAGTTCCATTTACCAAAACCCTTTATGTTCTCTCCCCCAGCCTATTGCTTATCTAGTCAGATAAGCTCCCCCCAGTCCCAGGTCCCTCAGCTTCTTCTCATGTCACGTGTGCAGCCCCACATTGAAGACATTACTGAAGTCTGAACAGAGAACATCCACTGCCTCTCCCTTGTCCACTGCCTTTGATACTAAACTAAAGAGCTGGTGGATTGAATTAACATATTTATATTTTACTGTTTGCTTTAACTAGCTTGCATAGTGTTGGTGTTGTGTAACAGTGTGAAATAGAGAGATGATTATCTTTTTGTTATTTTAACAGATTTCTCTTTTCAGAAATTTATAGGAGTTGAAGCGCCATTGTCGGAAGTGGGGACCAGAAATGACATACTGGGAGAAATCTATGATTAAGTGGAATGGTTCATCTGTACAACAGAGGCTTTTCTATTTTACACTGTACTGGGCTTTAATTGTACTGTGATGTAAACAGCAAATGATTTTAATATGCTTTAGGTGTGTTTTAAATTATTAAAGGCTGGTTCTGTGTTTTAAAAAGTAAAACACGTTCATCTATTTCTTTTTTCACCTAGTCACTGAGCTTGCTTCTCCTACTCAGTCTCTTGTCAGAACAAGTACGCTTTGCACTGTAAAGTTACCTCGTTCCTTCCTTTCCTCATGTTAAGCAATTTCCATTGCCCAGTCCCCATCACTGTGACCCTCTGAAATCCATTACCCATCTCAGTGAACCTCTCCCCCCAGACAGCGACCAGCATGTACCTTCTGTTCACCTTTGCAGCAGGCAGCTGTTTGAATGACAGTGCAATTCAACTGAACAAACAGCTATCATTCATGCACTTGGATCATGTATGCAAAATGTTCCCATTCAGATGCCAGCTGGCTGCAGAAGGAATGTGCCAGTCACCATGCAATGCAAGAGAATTCTCTCCAGCTGGTCAGAAGGTGGAGGAAGTTGGTGGCAACGTGGACAGGGCAGTGTAAGTTTATGCTGTTCTCCCACAGACATTGACTAGAAATTGGGAGGGATCCTCAAGATTGCCATTCATGTTCAGCATTTATATAGCCAGTCTGCAGGCAATAACAAAGACAGGCATGGAGGGATGGGGTGGGTATTGCATTAAACAAAATATATTTTATTTATTTTATTTTTTATTTTCTTTTTATTTAGTTTTTGTTGACCGGGTAAGTGCACTAGACAAATCCTGCCTATTTTCAGGCACGACCCGGGGGAGGGGGATACAGATGAATGCCAACTGACCTTGAACCAGATGAAACTGTTGGTGGTATTTTTTTAAGTGAATGAGGGGAATTTGGCCAGGACACTGGGGAAATTCCCCTACTCTGCTGGTAGGGGGAGCCTTGGCTACTGGCTGCTGCATGGCCAGTATGCAGGAGTCTTTGGAGGAGATGGACGTCGTGAGTGCAGGCAGCGGGCCTCCTCTCCTGTGCTTCAAGCTTCTGAGACCGTGGAGGAGGAATGTGTTGTGGCTGAGGTCGCTACGGCGACGATTATTGAAACCATGGAGCAGGTCGTCGGAACTCTTGCTGGGCCGCAAGAAGTGGCTGGTTTGCTGACAGAAAGTGAACTACAATCAGCTTTATTACTAAAGCGTTCCACTTTAGTACAGGAAATGTTGCTCATTTACACGGAGCTTGTAGCGCTCCTGAAGGCATCTTCGGGGCTTCCTTGTGTTGGGGCCATGAGGTCTATTAAGCCCCCTGCTGACACAGAAGGGTCTGCGTCATTTTCGAGTGCTCCTGCAGCATCGGATGTTTGTTGTGGGGCTGGCAGTTTACCGAGTGCTCCCTCGGTGTGTCCACAGCCCCCATGTGGTTCTACCATTCTCCCTTCAGGGCAAGTAAGCAAACAATGTCTCGGTCATGGTAAAATGCGTGGGCAGCCTCTTGGAAGTCAGCTGGAGATGTCAGGATCTGTGCAATCGGATCCTGAGGTATTTCTTTTTCCCACTATTAAATCACCGGGCTGGAGTAAAAGGAAAGGGACTTTGTTGCCTGTGGGGCATTCTTCTGTGAAGGGACTTCCTACTACATCCAGGGATTGTGGCCAGGGGGCTTCCTGGTCCCCTGAGAAAGCCTTAAAGAACGCTGGTTGGGAACAGGAGATTGCAGTACTTGGACACCGGACTCCCAGGATCCCACTTATTTAGCAATGCTGCAAAAGGTAGCAGCTTCATTGGCCACTGACACTGACTTGAGCTCCAACGATCCCCGGGGTGTTGTTTCTGAAGGTGGTTTGACCGAGGGAAGTGTATTGGGTGTACTACCTACCGTGTTACAGACTCATAATGATTTGGGGGAGGTTTCTACTGTTTCTGATTCCATTATTGATAATCAAGACGTAGCTCTTTCTCCTGTTCCTGCTATTACTGTGCCCCTTGAGCCTGAGGTTCCTCTCAGGATGTGGTCGGACCCTTTATTACTAGACGCTATAGAGGATGATCCTGTTCAGCCAGTTGGTTTTAAACTAGCTGATTTATTCTCAACTAAGGAAGAACCAGCACCTAGATGTAATGCTGTCCGGTTGTTATATAAGAGAGGGCTTGTGGAACCCCCTAATATGATTTATGTGGCTAAAACTTTATTTAAAGGCTCGATGAAACTTTTTTCCTCTGAGATTTTTGCCCTTATTAGTCTGGGGAATCATAATTATGATATTAGTTTTAAACAGGTTTCCAGCCTGAATAGGTTTTGGGCACAGTATGCGGCCTGTCAGGCTTCTCCCACTTGGTCCCCTTTCAAGCTATTCCTTTGACTAAGCCCGCCATCAGGAATATTACTATCATGTTTAAAAACGAAGGAGTTAATGTGGAGGATATTTTATTTTGGTTGAAACAACGGTGTGAGGTGCTCAACAAGCCTACCCCCACATTAGATAGAGAGCAAATCTGGGATGGGGATGGAGAGTTCGAGTGAAATTGTATTCTACCAACGCTGGGCCTAGTCATTTACCCAGTTTTTTTATCTGGGGAAAGATAAAGGTCTCATTTTTTATGTGGGACAGCCTAAATCTTGTTTTAAATGTGGTTCTTGTGTTCACTTTAGTTCGGTCTGCGATACTGTGAAATGTAGTCATTGTTTTCAATTTGGACATAATGCTAGTGCATGTCTGAATCTTTTTAAATGTAACCTCTGTGAACGTATGGGACATGCCTATGGCCGCTGCCCCTGGGCATCCCATAATAGGAAGGATTGTCCTTCACATGAAGGTTTGATTTCTATGGCGCAGCAAGCACAGGCAAAACTTGTTGCAGCCAGGGGCTTGAAAATTAGTTTACTTTCCTCTGCACCTGAGGGGTTAGCCAAGGGGCCTGAGGTGGTTGTTATCCAGGACAATTTGGTCAGCCCTCTTCCTTTGTTACAATCTCAGCCTCCTGTTATAGTTTCACCCCCCTGTCCCTGTGGTTCATGTCATGGAAGAAGGGCCTGTTGTAGTTGTTAGTGAAATGCCCCCCCCCCCTCAGCAGTCTACTCCTGGTTTAGAGGCATCTAGTTTTGTTCAAATCCCACATAAACAGACTAGGAAAGGTTTGGCTGTTGCTGGTCGGGGCAAGGAGGCCGGAGTCCGTAATTTGCAGTCTGGTAATAAATTTGCAGTGTTGGCGACAGACCTGATAGAGACTCAGTGGGGGAAGATACGAATACCTCTTCTATCCAATCTAATACAGATACTGAGGGTGGCAGGGAATTGGATCCTATTTCTAAACGGACCCATCAAAGTCGTAGGAGTAAGTCACCCATAGGCACTTAAGTGGCTTCTTTATCTGTTTGTTCTTTAAATGTCAACAGCATTAAAGGTCATAGAAAGCTTGGGGGTGTGTTATTAACTATGCAGGACTTTAGATGTGATATTGTTTGTCTAGTGGATACTAGATTAAAATCACAACAAGAACTGCAACAAGCTTCCCGGGCATGGACCCTTGGTCCGTCATTTTGGTCATCAGGCACTGACAAGTGTGATGGTATTGGGATCTTATTTTCTAACCCTGCTTTTCATGTTTCCAGGTTGGTAGATATACAACTGGGTAGAGCATTACTATTGGATTTTACCTATTCCCTGGAGAGATTTAGGATAATTGTTGTTTATGCTCCCCAGACCAAAGCACAGTGGGTGTCCCTTTTCCATTTTGTTAGGCCCTTTTTGCATACCTCCAGGTTACTCTTGTGGGTAGGTGATTTTAATTGTGGTTTACACCAAAGGGATAGGGGGTTACAAACCCTCAAATTATTTTGTGATTCTATTCCATTGAAGGATGTTATCACCACTGCCCAACTAGTAGATGCTTATAGGTTTTGTTATGAGTCTGGGGGGTTTACCTTTTTTAAGGGCATTTGAAGACACATATTGATTTTGTGTTCTTGTCTAAAGTTTTACAGATTATTTTTTGTCAGACGGTGGATGTGGAGTTTTCAGATCATGTGGCCCTTAGAGTGTCCTTTTCGTGGGACAAAACTCCAAGGTGTAAGAAAAATAGATGGAGGCTTAACGACTCCCTTTTGGAGGATCCTCA
This sequence comes from Neoceratodus forsteri, assembly GCA_016271365.2. Classification (NCBI taxonomy): domain Eukaryota; kingdom Metazoa; phylum Chordata; order Ceratodontiformes; family Ceratodontidae; genus Neoceratodus; species Neoceratodus forsteri. Next base: position 1,472,034,147 of record CM057459.1, read on the forward strand.
CCTTTGGAAATTATGGAGGTGGGAATGGGCTGCTAGGCTCTCGGTAGCTGACCTCTATGAGGATGCTTGTGACTTGTGGGAAGATTCTAAATTAAGATGGGGGTAGGTTTTTCAGGGAAAGGCTGCTGCAAATCAGACTGCTCAATACTTACAATATTTGGCATTACGGCAACAGTTGCGACATTTGATCTCTTTATCTGATACTGTGCAGCATGACTGTAGTGATCAAATTGCTGTGGTTTGTACACAAATGAAAACCTTGCAATATGATCGGGCTAGTTCTTTCGGACAGGAGGCTAGATTTGGGACTCGGGTAACCAAAGGAGAGTTGGACCCTTTAAAGGCCTGTAAAGGATGAGTGGAGTCTAAATTTATTCGGACTTTACGGTCTCCCTCCGGTGAATTGGTTACAGATCCGGAGGCTTTGGTTCAGGTTGTGGAACAACATGTTCTTACCATGTTAGGTAGTATACCGGTTTGTGAGTCTGTGGATTCCTTTTTGGACTCCCTGCAGCTCCCTTTGCTCTCTTCTGATGAGCAAGGTGTGTTATCTGTAGATATTGTAACCTCTGAGGTGACTCAGGCCATAGGTAGTTTAAATTCAAACTCAGCACCAGGATCAGATTGCCTTACTGCCCATTTTTATAAAACCTTTATGGAGGATCTAGTTCCAGCCTTAACTTTGTTATTTAATGAAATGTTAACTACAACCTATTTTACAAAGTCTATGAAGGAAGCCATTTTGGTCTTAATTTTTGAAAAAGGGGATATGGCTGAATTGCACAATTGGGGACCACTGAGTTTACTGAATGTAGATTATAAACTCCTGCCTAAACTTTGATTAGCCAGATTACTCAAAATTGCTGATCGTCTCAGTCCAGCTCAGACTTGTGGCATTCCTGGTAGATGCCAACATGATAATTTGATTTTGTTGAGGGAATTATTTGCCCTTGGTGAAAGGGGGACAGTTACTGGTTGGGTCTTGGGTTTGGAACAAGAGAAGGCCTTTGATAGGGTCTCCCAGGGCTTCCTATTCTCAGTGTTGCGGGCCTTTGGGATTCCTGTCAAGTTTCTTCTTTGGCTTAGGGCTTTCTATACTGGGGCCACCATCATTCCTAGTGTGAATGGTTGGTTGGGGAAGCCTGTGACGATGGTATGGAGGGTCTGGCAAGGGTGTCCCTTAAGTCCTATTCTATACAATTTTTGTATAGATATTTTGATTAGGGCAATTTCTCTTTGTCCTCAAATTTTGGGGCTGAGGGGAGGTCCCTCCATCTGGTCCCATCAAAATTTTGGCTTATGCTGATGACTTGGTTTTAACTGTGGACATACTTATGGAGCAGGCAGCTGTGGTACAGGTCCTCCAAACGTATTCGTCAGTTTCGGGATCTTGTATTAATTTTGAGAAAAGTATTGGGGTACCCATTGGTCACCTCATTCTTCCGCAGGCTGGTACTTATGCGGGGATTCCAATTTCTATAGCTCCTTTCAAATGTTTGGGTATTTTTTGGGGGACTGGAGATATGCACTCTCATAATTGGCAGATTGCTTTAGGGAGGGCTGAAGGTCTTATTTCTGGATGGAAAAAGTAACAGATTGGTAAAAAAAAAGGGTTGTTTTGCTTAAAACTTTGGTGATTCCCATATTTTTGTATCTTTATTACGTGTTTCCCCCACCTCTGGCCTTTTTTACCAGACCATATGTTTTTTTTTCAAGGGTTTTGGGGGTCCCGATTAAGCCCAGTGAAGCGTAATATAACTTATAGACCATTAAAAGAGGGTGGGGTTGGCATGATTCACCCTGTTGCTTTTTTTATAGTTTGTTTTTTAATTAAAATTTTGGGAAAGCATTGAAACCAGGGGAGGTGGTTTGGAAACCTTTTTTGCTGAAATGATTATTACCCTGCCTTCCAACCTGGGATTTGGGGAAAAAGGGTTGGGTGTTTCATTTTTCGGAAGTTCCTCCATATGGGAAGGAAGCTCTTAAGGTGGCATTGTCCTGGTTTTTTTTTTCCCACGGGGATTTTTGTGTTCTGTCTCATCCTGTGCTTTATGACAAGGTTTGGAGGAAGGAGGCTCAGGAAGAGGTGGCTTTCCCCTTTTGTCCCCCAAATCATTTTGATTGGATTCTCCAGCAACTCAGTAATCCACGTTTACCCCCTTATGTTTGGGATATGGTATGGTTGGGTAATTTTGGATGGCTAAGTGTCAAAGGTAACCATAAGCACAAAGCATTGGATGCTCAATATTGCCCCAGGGATCTTTGTCAGGGTATTTTAGAAACTCAACAGCATCTCTTTTTAGAATGCCCTTTTGCTCTTGCTTTTTGGTCTTTGTTAGCAGGCTTGTGGTCCAAACCTTTGATACAACATTTATCTTATGAACAGCTTATGTTTTGTACACATATTGCTTTATGTCAAAAATATCATGCAGACACTATATATATTGTTTTTGCTTTGATTCGATATTATTTATGGCAGGCCAGATGCATGTTGGTTTTGCATCAGAAAGTAATTTCGTTACAAGAAGTGATTGATAGTATTAGAACTGCTATACGTCTAGTTAAATTGCATGATTTTAAGGTTCCGGCAGGGCCACAATTTCTTCGTTTATGGCACAAGTGCGATCTTTTGTCTATTGATTAATTGTTAATATTTTATTTTGATTATTTTTTCATGTTCTTTTTTGTTGATCATTCTGTTTATTGATGTTTTTGCCTTAGTTTTCAGTGTATAGGATATTGTTTCTTTTGTAATGAAGTCCAAACTTTTTCAATAAAATTCCCCTACTCTTTTCAACAAGTGCCATGGGATCTTTAACATCCACCTGAACTACCACCAATCCAGGCAGATGAGACCTCGGTTTAACATCTCATCCAAAAGACGGCACCTCAGAAGTGCAGCACCCCTCTCATGCTGCACTACAGTGTCAGTACTGGGATATTAACCCAAGTGCCAGATGTGGGAACTGAACCCACAGCCCTCTGATCTCCCAGCTTCAGAGGCGAGTGTGCTACCTACTGAGCCACTGACACTGACATGTCATCTCATATGTACTGAACAATGATGCCTAGAATACTGCTGCAGTTGTAATCAGAAAGTTGATAACTCCATGCTATACCACACTCGACTGATACAGGCAAATGAAAAACAAATACTAGCAGAAGCAAACTGCTTTCAGTAAGTGATAACAGAGAATAAATGTACAGTTTTGAATGAACAACACAAAGACTATTTTATATGTTCTATGGCAAAGAAGCAGTTGGATTGTACAGCTTGTACTAAACATAGCCCAATGCTCAGTTGGGAGTCAGTGAGCCTTTCAAGGCTTAACATGTGCTGAATCTTGATCAAGAACACTGAGCTGGACAAGTCGATTGTGTAGAGACACTGATTACAATCACAACGTACTTAGTGTTTTCATGAGGAATATTATATAAAAGCAAACTGAGGCAGTTGTTTAGACTACAATCTTTATTACATAGAAAGAAACTCTACAGCATAATTTCCTTCCACTGAGTCCTCGGTGCAGCATGGCAGTTGTTTAGACTACAATCTTTATAAAACAGCCAGAAACATCTCAGCATAATTTCCTTCCTCCGAGACCTCAGTGCAACACTTTCCTCTCACTCCATCATTTCCTTCTCCTGAGCCCTCAGTTCAGCACTTTCCTCTCACTCCATCATTTCCTTCCATTGAGTCCTCACTGTAGCACTTTCTTCTCACTCCATCATTTTCTTCCCCAGAGTCCTCAGTGCAGCACTTTCCTCTCACTCCATCGATTTCTTCTCCTGAGTCCTCAGTGCTGTATTTTCCTCTCATTCCATCATTTCCTTCCTTTGAGTCCTCAGTGCAGCACTTTCCTCTCACTCCATCATTTCCTTCCAATGAGTCCTCAGTGTAGCACTTTCCTCTCACTCCATTATTTCCTTCCACTGAGTTCTTAGTGCAGCACTTTCCTCTCGCTCCATCATTTCCTTCCACTAAGTCCTCAGTGCAGCACTTTCCTCTCACTCCATCATTTCCTTCCCCTGAGTCCTCAGTGCAGCACTTTCCTCTCACTCCCTTATTTCCTTCCCCTGAATCCTCAGTGCATCACTTTCCTCTCACTCCCTCATTTCCTTCCCCCAAGTCCTTAGTGCAGTAATTTCCTCTCACTCCCTCATTTCCTTCCCAAATCCTCAGTGCAGCACTTTCCTCTCACTCCATCATTTCCTTCCCCTGAGTCTTCAGTGCAGCACTTTCCTCTCACTCCTTCATTTTCTTCCACTGCGCCCTCAGTTCAGCACATTCCTCTCACTCCATCATTTCCTTCCACTAAGTTCTAGTGCAACACTTTCCTCTCACTCCATCATTTCCTTCCACTGCACCCTCAGTTCAGCACTTTCCTCTCACTCCATCATTTCCTTCCCCTGAGTTCTCAGTGCAGCACTTTCCTCTCACTCCATCATTTCCTTTCCCTGAGTCCTTAGTGCAGCACTTTCCTCTCACTCCATCATTTCATTCCACTGAGTCCTCAGTGCAGCACTTTTCTTTCACTCCCTCATTTCCTTCCCCTGATTCCTCAGTGCAGCACTTTCCTCTCACTCCATCATTTCCTTCCACTGGGTCCTCAGTGCATCACTTTCCTCTCACTCTCTCATTTCCTTCATCTGCATATATGTGGTTATGTGAGTTGGCACAATCTGTGAGATGGTCATTTAGGAAAATGGAGAACAGGTGAGACCCCAGCCTGGATGGGAAATGGAGATGAGAGAGGACTTCCAACTTGTACTAACTGCAGCTGGACAGAAAGGTAAAAATGGAGCCAATCTGCAGCAGGAGGTAAGAGGCCAGCAGAATTCTGCTTGTTCAGGAGAAGAGGGTGGAACACTAAGTCAAAGACATTGGCCAGACTGATTAAACTGGCAGCTGTGATGTGCCCTGATCCATTCCTGAGAAGATAAATCAGTTACATGCAGCAATAAACAGATGGCGGAGTAATGCTTCCAGAAACTAGACTGGAAAAAGGGGAGGGAATCAGTGTAGGAAATAAAACAGGAGACCTTAGTGTAGACAAGCATCTTCGCGTTAGCGTAGGGAGGGAGTAGGGAGTTTGGCCGGAAGTTAACCGGGCAGGAAGGGCGCCCCTTTTTGGAGTGGATGACCTTTGGCCAACTTCCAGGATTGAGGGACAGCACTGAGGTGGAAGGAGACTGAGAAGGTGAGTCAGCCGATATGTTATGGCTAGAGACAGGCAAAGTGGGCAAAATCCACTCCACGAAATTTTTCATAGATTTTCTCATTTCACAGAGTTAATCTGGGCCTTGAAGCCCATCTTTTCCCCCTTAGAAAAACTCTGCAAAATGCAGAGTTTTTTTTCTAGTGTCTAGAGCCCCGCTGATTGCTGCCCCATGTAGAATAAAACTTCCCTGGTATCTAGTGCCCCCCCCTTCCCACCAGATTGCCAGCCTGATGTAAAATTTAATTTCCTGGTATTTAGTGGGCCCCCAAACCAATTGTTGGCTCGATGTAAAACTAAATGATGAATTCCATTTCACGGTGTCTAGTGGTTCCCCCATTGATTGCTGGTCATTTGCCAAATGTAAAATTAAATTATTAATTCTAATCCCCGATGTCTAGTGGTCCCCCTGCTTATAACCATTCTGATTTTGAATAACATTATATTTCCTTGGTGTCTAGCGGACTCCCCTCCTTATCCCCAAGCCAAAATGTTGTGCATTCCCTTGTGTCTAGTAGACCCTGCTCTTGTCAACACTGACCCTGAGCAGGTAACCAGCACAGCCCTCCACTCTCCACTACGGCTGGCCACTCAGCTGAGCTAGAATGAATGAGCACATACTTGTAAAAGCATGCTCTCATTCACTGCCCGCTTGCACTCATTCATTCAGTTTTTTTGGGGGGCGTGCAGGCTCATTAATTGAGCTCTTTTGGGGGTGCAGAGAAGAGTGGAGGGCTGTTCAGATTGCTGGTGGGAATCAAGATGGGGGAATGATGTCGTGGACCCTGACAACATTTCCCTCATCCCGACCCCCCACCAGCAACCAGAACAGTCCTCCGCTCTTGCCTGTGTCCCCCCGGAAGAGCTCAACTAATGAGCCTGGCTGTGAATGAAGGAGCGTGTGCCTGTACAAGTAGGTGCTCATATACTGACAGCTTAGTAGGGTGCCCAACCACGGTGAAGGGATGTGCAAGTCGCCTGCTAGGGGTCAGGTGGGGGGCTACTACAGTACCTGCCGGGTGGGGGGTCCACTAGATACCAGGGAATGGACAGCATTTGGGGATTGGGAGGGAGGGTCTGCTAGACACCAGGGAAATATAATGTCATTCAACATCAGGATGGTGATTGGTGGTGGTGATGGGGGTACCACTAGACACCAGGGATTTTAATTTTGGAATTAATCATTTAAGTTTACATCAGGCCAGTGATTGGTGGGGGAAGGAGAACCACTAGATACCAGGTATAGGAATTGATAATTTAATTTTACATTGGGCACGGATCGGCAGGGGGGCACTAGACACCAGGGACTTGATAGATACTAGGGAATTGAATGGCCCACAATCGGTAGGGAGAGGCGCACCATTTCTAACTTCTTGCATTTTTTTAAGTGCAATTTGCATTTAAAAAAAAACAAAAGCAAGGCAAAGTTACAAATTGTGAATCTTTAATTACAGGCAATAACTCTGCAAAATGACCCACAGAGGTGGACTTGACAACTTTGCCAAAAATTCACCAGTGAATTAAAACTTCAGCCCATTTCTAGCTATGGCACATGCAAAGATTTGAAGAAGCTTAGGTTCCAGTCCATCAGTACTGGATTTGTGCAGGTTGAGGGAGTAAAGTGCAGTAAGGGTTTCCTTAGTAGAAACAGGGAGAAGAGGAAACCAGTGGAAGGGAGACAAGAAGGAATGTGAGGAGCAGCGGAGAAGGATGGAGTGTGAGTGGATGAGAGAGCACACATAGTAAAGAACTCATTGAAATGAGCAGCAACAGAGGAGGGATCAGACACTGGTGAACCATTTACAAGAAAGACTGTCAGGGCGGACTGTGCTGGGGGATCAAAAAGGAGTGAATTACTTTTCAGAACTTTGAGGGCGGTGGTTATGGTTGTTCTCAAAGTTATTCTTGAAATACTGCAATTTCGCAATCTAGACAGCCTTAGTACAGGAGTTCCTGATATTTCTGTATAAGAGGATGTTAGAAAAGGAGTGAGATAGTTTGAAACGTCCCCAGGCGAGGTCATGGGACTTGCACTGACCAATGATTTCAAGCCTAATCCAGAGGTGACAGATTTTGACCCTGGATTTTATGAGCGGGGCATGCATGTCCCACACAGAAGAGAATTTGGAATGAGAACAGGGAGAGGGCAATGTCAATATCCATGGTGCAGGGTATGGCTGTCCAGTGTGCAGCAGCAAGATCACTCAGGAGAACGGAGGTGTCTTGAGTGAGTGGAGAGACCGGGTCCATATGTATTTAGGGAAGGAGAGTGGACATCGGAATCTTCTTGAAGCAGATCATCATGCAGTGGTTGCTGAAAGGATCCGGTAGTATTCCCTTCCTTACATGAAGCAGCTGGTTAAACCTCAAAGTGCTGGATCTCGTTCCTGGTCTGACAAGCAATGCTTTGAAACTTACCTTCAAATGTTGCTGGAATAAATCCATAATTTGCATGGTTTGGGTCTGAGAATGCTTCTTTCCTTTGTAGAGCTTTGTCTATAGGACTACTCCACCTCCCTTCCCCAGCTCACATTGACAGCCTTCCTAAATTCCCCTTCCAAAAACCTGTTTTTGGCCTCAGTCTGGATTGGGGGTCTGTAGGCAACCCCCAACCTCACGTTCACCCCTCCATCATCAGCTGTACCCACAGTGATTCAGTGATTCTGCTCACCCTTGGCCCCAGATGAGCCTCCTTCACCCCAATAATGTACAACACAAGCCCTTCCCAGTTTATCCTTCCAAAAGAAAGCAATTAAGGCAAGACAATTTCATTTTTATAGTGCCAATCCCGTGGGCTGTGAGTGCTTCACAGAAGCAAACAAATTAATAAAAAATAGTACAATTCAAACAATTTATAATAAAATCAGATAATAAATAAGCAGAGCAGAATATTAGGTAAATAACAGCATCATGCCCCAAAACACAGAGTAAGCAAAGAAGTGCTGAGCTTGGATTTGAAAATGGTCTGGCAGGGGCCCTTCTTACCTCCGGGGGACGGGCATTACAGAGAATTGGAGCCACCACTCCAAATGCCCCATTCCCTGAGGATTTTAAACAAGATCTTGGAACAGAAAAAAGTTACGCATCCACTGATGGAAGGAGGCGGCCAGAAGCTTATGGAGTTAGGAAGTCTTTTGGATAGCCATAAGAGGTCCCAATCATAATTAGTGTAACCCATAGTTTTGTTACAACCCATGTCAGAGACGGCACTGGGTCAGAACATAGCTGACAACAATACCTTAGATAAGGACTGTGCAGCAATAATGCCATCTCTTTTATTTTTGCAGGGTGCTCAGCTATACACCCCCAGACTAAAAGGATTCTCACTCAGTGGGGAGCAGATCATGGGACAAGATGCAATTTGTTGGGACCATGGAATACTGTTTCCACACCCTTGTAATAAAAAAAAGTCCAAGATCAGGCAAAGAATATGGGAGACTAAGATTAGAATCCCTGGTCTCCCACTGCAGCTTGGCCGAGCTGCTCTATCCCCGCCCCTCTATGCCACAGGAGTGGTTCAGCTAGCCTCCTGGATTCTACTACCCTTTGTCCTGATGCAGGACTATGGACAGTGACCAGGGGAGTTCGTATAGCAAGCACTGTAAATCCTCACTCGCTGTCCGTGGCAGTGTTATAGGCAGTAGCACTCGCCTGACTGGTGCTATTAATGAAGCACTAATCTGACCGGGTACCATCGCAGACTACTGTAAGAAGGTAAGAGGTACCAGCAAGAAGGTAATAGTCCATACAAACAACCTTTTCTGTAGGAAAGGAGGAAATGCCCTACTGTATTTAGGGTAAGAGTACAAAGGGGTAAAAGTAAAGCAAAAAGGGGGAAATAAAAGAATCCTTTCTAACGGCATGCTACAAGGGGTTAAGAAAAACAAAAGGAAAACTAGGAACACTCCCTCTAGTACAAGGATATAAAGGGGACAGGAAAAGCACGAAGTGGAAAAATAAAATCACACTATATTAGGTCGTGCAAAAAAGAGTTAAGTAAAGAAAAAGGGGAAAACAAGAAACTCTATCTCAGACAAGGGTACAAAGTTAATTCCTGTAAAAGTAGTGGATGAAGAAATGGACATTTTGGGAGTGGTGCAGACCAATGGTAACAGGGAGGTAGTTTTCAAAGAGATCTTCTGGATACTGAGGTACTGCCTCACCTGCATGAAAATCTCTGGGCTGAGGAAGGAGGTCACTGGACTCCAGGTCAAGTTGGATAGGGTGCATGGGACTTTTTCACCCACCCAGGGGCCATTGCGTCTACCACTGTTATCCAGAGGATGTCTAGAAGGTGGGCCAAATAGGCCTCTAGTGGACTCTAGGAGAGTGGGAGTGGTGGGTCAGGAGCACATTCCTGCTGTGACAGGATGGGACAGCTAGGAGAAGTCACTCAAGTAGTAGCCAGGGAGGATGTGGTAGTCCTCCATAGGGCAAACCAGAAGGTGGGAGGCAGAGGAGGAGGCAATGTCTGCTGGGGAATTCCACTGTCAGGGTGTTAGATTTGGCAACAGGAAGCGAGGGAAAGAGGAAGGTGAGGTGCTTACCTGATACCAAGTCTTGAAAGGGTGGAAAGCAGAGCCTCAGAATCACTAGGGTGGCAGGGCAGGAGGGAGAGCTAGATGTCAGTGTCCACCTGGGGACTAATGACCTGACTAAGGACAGGGCTTAGTTTGTGCAGGGAGAAGGGTGGAAGGCCAGAAGGGGGAGCTAGATGTCAACGTCCACCTGGGGAATAACAAACTGACTAAGGGCAGGGTTTAGTTTGTGCAAGGAGAAGGGTGGCAGGGCAGGAGGGAGAGCTAGATGTCAATGTCCACCTGGGGACTAATGACCTGGCTAAGGACAGGGCTTAGTCTGTGCAGGGAGCAGGGTGACAGGGCAGGAGGGTTAGCTTGATGTCAATGTCCACCTGGGGACTAATGACCTGACTAAGGACAGGGCTTACTTTGTGCAGGGAGCAGGGTGGTAGGGCAGGAGGGAAAGGAGGATGCTAATGTCCACCTTGGGATGAATGACCTGACTAAGGACAGGGCTTACTTTATGCAGGGAGAAGGGTGGCTGGGCAGGAGGGAGGGGTAGATGTCAACGTCTACCTGGGCATTAATGACCTGACTAAGGACAGGGTTTAGTTTGTGCAGGGAGAAGGGAGGCAGGGCATGGGGGGGCTAGATGTCAATGTCCACCTGGAGATTAATGACCTGGCTAAGGTCTGGGCTTATTTTGTGCAGGCAGATGAGTGGCAGGCCATTAGTGAGAGCTAGATGTCAATGTCCACCTGGGGACTACTGACCTGTCTAGGGCCAGGGCTTAGTTTGTGCAGGGAGCAGGGTGGCAGGGTAGGAGGGAGAGCTAGATGTCAATGTCCACCTGGGGACTAACGACCTGGCTAAGAACAGGGCTTAGTTTGTGCAGGGAGAAGGGTGGCGAGGCAGGAGGGGAGCTAGATTTTAATGTCTACCTGGGGACTAATGACCTGGCTAAGGGCAGGGCTTAATCTGTGCAGGGAGAAGGGTTGCAGGGCAGGAGGGAGAACTAGATGTCAATGTCCACCTGGGGACTAATGACCTGACTAAGGACAGGGCTTAGTTTGTACAGGAGAAGGGTGGCAGGGCATGAGGGGAGCTAGATGTCAATGTCCACCTGGGGACTAACAACCTGGCTAAGAACAGGGCTTAGTTTGTGCAGGGAGAAGGGTGGCGAGGCAGGAGGGGAGCTAGATTTCAATGTCTACCTGCGGACTAATGACCTGGCTAAGGAGAGGGATTAGTTTGTGTAGGAATAAGGTTGGCAGGGCAGGAGGGAGAGCTAGATGTCAATGTCCACCTGGCAACTAACGACCTGGCTAAGGACAGGCTTAGTTTGTGCAGGGAGAGGGTGCAGGGCGGGAGGAGGCTAGTAATGTCCACCTGGGACTAATGACCTGGCTAAGGACAGGGCTTAGTTTGTGCAGGGAGAAGGTGTGGGCAGGAGGAGAGTAGATGTCAATGCACCTGACTAAGGACAGGGCTTGGTTTGTGCAGGGAGAAGGGTGGCAGGGCAGGAGGCAGAGCTAGATGTCAATGTCCACCTGGGGACTAATGACCTGGCTAAGGACAGGGATTAGTTTGTGCAGGAATAAGGTTGGCAGGGCAGGAGGGAGAGCTAGATGTCAGCGTCCACCTGGCGACTAACGACCTTGCTAAGGACAGGGCTTAATTCATGCAGGGAGGAGGGTGGCAGGGAACGAGGGAGAGCTAGTTGTCAATGTCCACCTGGGGACTAACGACCTGACTAAGGACTGGGTTTAGTTTGTGCAGGAAGAAGGGTGGCAGGGCAGGAGGGAGAGCTAGATGTCAATGTCCACCTGGGGACTAATGCCCTGACTACGGACAGGGCTTAGTTTGTGCAGGAAGAAGGGTGGCAGGGTAGGGAAGAGAGCTAAATGGCAATGTCTACCTGGGGACTAATGACCTGGCTAAAGACAGGGCTTAGTTTGTGCAGGGAGAAGGGTGGCAGAGAAGGAGGGAGAGCTAGATGTCAATGTCCACCTGGGCACTAATGACCTGGTTAAGGACAGGGCTTAGTTTGTGCAGGGAAAAGTATTGCAGGGCAGGAGGGAGAGGTAGATGTCAATGTCCACCTATGGACTAACGACCTGACTAAAGACAGGGCTTAATTTGTGCAGGGGCAAGGGTGGCAGGGCAGGAGGGCGACCTAGATATCAGCGTTCAACTGAGGACTAATGATGTGGCTAAGGACATGGCTTAATTTGTGCAGGGTGATGGGTGGCAGGGCAAGAGGGAGAGCTAGATGTCAGTGTTCACCTGGGGACTAATGACCTGGCTATAGTCAGGGATTAGTCTGGATAGGGAGAGGTGTGGCATGGAAGGATGAAGAGCAAGATGTCAATGTCCACCTGGGGAGAAATGACCTGGATAGGGACAGGGCTTAGTTTGTGCAGAGAGCAGGTTTGCAGGGCAGGAGGAGGAGCTAGATGTCAATGTCCACTTTAGGACTAATGATCTGGTTAATGACAAGGCATTGTTTGTGTAGGGAGCAGGGTGGTAGGGCAGCAGGGAGAGCTGGATGTCAATGCATACCTGGGGACTCATGACCTGGCCAAGGACAGGGCTTAGTTTGTACAGGGAGAATGGTGGCAGGGCAGGGGAGAGAGCCTGATGTCAGGGTCCACCTGGGGCCTAATGACCTGGTTAAGGACAGGGCTTATTTCTGCAAGGAGAAGTGTGGCAGGGCAGGAAATGAGCTAGATGTCAATGTCCTCCTGGGGACTAATGAGCTGACTAAGGACAGGGCTTAGTTTGAGCAGGGAGAAGGGTGGCAGTTCAGGAGGGAGAGCTAGATGACAATGTCCACTTGGGGACTAATGACCTGGCCAAGTACAGGGCTTAGTTTATACAGGGAGAAGGGTGGCAGGGCAGAAGAGAGCGCTAGATATCAATGTTCACCTGAGGACTGATGACCTGGCTAAGGACAGGGCTTAGTTTGTGCAGGAAGAAGGGTGGCAGGGCAGAAGGGAGAGCTAGATGTCACTGTCCACCTGGAAACTAATGACCTGGCTAAAGATACGGCTATGTTTGTGCAGGGAGCAGGGTGACAGGGCAAGAGAGTTAGCTAGATGTCAATGTCCACATGGGTTATAACAACCTAAGGACAGGGCTTACTTTGTGCAGAGAGCAGGGTGGTAGAGCAGGAGAGAAAGCAGGATGCTAATGTCCACCTTGGTACGAATGACCTGGCTAGGGACAGGAGATAGTTTGTGTAGGGAGAAGGGTGGCAGGGCAGGAGGGACAGCTACATGTCAATGTCCAGCTGGGGACTAATGACCTGGCTAACGACAGGGCTTAATTTTTGCAGGGAGAAGGGTGGCAGGCATGAGGAAGGACTAGATGTCACTGTCCACCTGAGGACTAACAACCTAGCTAAGGAAAGGGCTTAGTTTCTGTAGGGAGAAAAGTGGCAGGGCAGGAGGGAGAGCTAGATGTCACTGTCTACCTGGGAACTAATGACCAGGCTAAGGACAGGGCTTTTGTTTGTGCAGGAAGCAGGGTGACAGGGCTGGAGGGAGAGCTAGATGTGAAGGTCTACCAGTGGACAAATGACCGGGCTCAGGACAGGGCTCAGTTTGTGCAGGGAGCAGGGTGGCAGGGCAAGAGGGAGAGATAGATGTCAATGTCCACCTGGGGACTAATGGGCCTGGCTAAGGACAGGGCTAAGTTTGTGCAGGCAGAAGGGTGGCAGGGCATTAGTGAGAGCTAGATGTCAATGTCCACCTGGGGACTAATGACCTGGCTAAGGACAGGGCTTTGTTTGTGCACTGAGAAGGGTGGCAGAGCAGGAGGGAGAGTTAGATGTCAATGTCCTGCTGGGGACTAACGACCTTGCTAAGGACAGGGCTTAGTTTGTCCAGGTAGAAAGATGGCAAGGCAGGACGGAGAGCTAGATGTCAATGTCCACCTGGTGACTAATGACCTGGCTAAGTACTGGGATTAGTCTGTGCAGGGAGAAGGGTGGCAGGGCACGAGGGAGAGCTAGATGTCAATGTCCACCTGGGGACTAATGGCCTCGCTAAGGACAGGGCTAAGTTTGTGCAGGCAGAAGGGTGGTAGGGCATTAGTGAGAGCTAGATGTCAATGTCCACCTGGGGACTAATGACCTGGCTAAGGAGAGGGCTTAGTTTGTGCAGAGAGAAGGGTGGCAGGGCAGGAGGGAGAGCTATATGTAAATGTCCACCTGGGGAGTAATGACCTGGCTAATGACAGGGCTTAATTTTTTCAGGGAGAAGGGTGGCAGGCAGGAGGGAGGGCTAAATGTCACTGTCCACCTGAGGACTAACAACTTGGCTAAGGAAAGTGCTTTGTTTCTGCAGGGAGAAGGGTGGCAGGGCAAGAGGTAGAGCTAGATGTCACTGTCCAACTGGGAACTAGTGACCTGGCTAAGGACAGGGCTTAGTTTGTGCAGGGAGCAGAGTGACAGGGCAGGAGGGAGAGCTAGATGTCAATGTCCACCTAGTCTTTAAAGACCTGACTAAGGACATGGCTTAGTTTGTGCAGGGAGAAAGGTGGCAGGGAACGAGGGAGAGGTAGATGTCAATGTCCACCTGGGGACTAATGACCTGGCTAAGGACAGGGCTTAGTTTGTGCAGGGAGAAGGGTAGCAGTGTAGGGGGGAGAGCTAGATGTCAACATCCACCTGGCGACTAATGACCTGGCTAAGGACAGAGCTTAATTTGTGCAGGGAGAAGGGTGGCATGGCAGAAGGACGGCCTAGATTTCAATGTTTACCTGTGGCCTAATGATCTGGCTATGGACATGGTTTAGTTTGTGCAGGGAGAAGGGTGGCAGGGCACGAGGGGGAGCTAGATGTCAACCTCCACCTGGGGACTAATGACCTGGCTAAGGACTGGGCTTAGTTTGTGCAGGCAGATGGGTGGCAGGCCATTAGTGAGAGCTAGATGTCAATGTCCACCTGGGGACTAATGACCTGGCTAAGGACAGGGCTTAGTTTGTGCAGGGAGAAGGGTGGCAGTTCAGGAGGGAGAGCTAGATGTCACCATCCACCTGGGCATTAACGAACTGACTAAGGACAGAGCTTAGTTTGTGGAGGGAGAATGGTGCCAGGGGCGAGGGAGATCTAAAGATCAACGTCCACCTGGGGACTAATGACCTGGCTAAGGACAGGGCTTAGTTTGTGCAGAGAGAAGGGTGGCAGGGCAGAAGGGAGGGCTAGATGTCAATGTCCCCCTGGGGACTAACGACCTGGCTAAGGACAGGGTTTAGTTTGTGCAGGGAGAAGGGTGGCAGGGCAGGAGGGAGAGCTAGATGTGAATGTCCACCTGGGGTTGAATGACCTGGCTAAGGACAGGGCTCAGTTTCTGCAGGGTGCAGGGTGGTAGGACAGGAGGGCCATCTAGATGTCAATGTCCCACTGGAGACTAATGACCTGGCTAGGGACAGGGCTTAGTTTTTGCCGGGAGAAGAGTGGCAGAGTAGAAACGAGAGCTAGATTTCAATATCCACCTGGGCACTAATGACCTGGTTAAGGAGAGGGCTTAGTTTGTGTAGGGAGAAGCGTGGCATGGCAGGAGGTAGAGCCAGATGTCAATGTCCACCTGGGGACTAACAACCTGGCTATGGACAGGGCATTGTTTGAGCAGAGAGTAGGGTGGCAGGGAAGGAGGGAGAGCTACATGTGAATATCCACCTGGGGACTAACGACCTGACTAAGGACAGGGCTTAGTCTGTGCAGGGAGAAGGGTGGCAGGGCAGGAGGGAGAGCTAGATGTCAATGTCCACCTGGGGACTAATGCCCTGGCTAAGGAGAGGGCTAAGTTTGTGCTTGGAGAAGGGCGCCAGGGCAGGAGAGAGAGCTAAATGTCAATGTCCACCTGGGTACTAATGTCCTGGCTAAGGACAGGGCTTACTTTGTGCAGGGAGAAAGGTGGCAGGGCAGGAGGGAGAGCAAGATGTCAATGTCCACCTGTGGACTAATGACCTGGGAAACGACAGGGTTTAGTTTGTGCAGGGAGAAAAGTGACAGGGCAGGACGGTGAGCTAGATGTCAATGTCTACTTAAGGACTACATAGAATAATAATAGTCGTATATCCCTGGTGGTCCAGTGGACTGCTTGCAGCCCGATTCCGGGGATAAGTATGTTTCACAATGTTAACTCTCTCCCTGGTTGTCCAGTGGACCGCTTGCAGCCTGATCACGGGCATAAGTATGTTTCTCAATGTTAGCTCTCTCCTGATGGTCCAGTAGACTGCTACACCTGGTCATCAGACATAAGTATATTTCACAATGTTAACACTCTCCTGGTGGTCAGTGGACCGCTTAGCAACCTGATCGCTGAGCATTTGTTATAAAAATGACACCAATCCTACCTGGTGGTCAGCAGTACCCCCTCCCACCTACCCACTGAGCCACCACCCGCTCCCCGGTCAGTGGCCGGGCAGCAGCTCCTGCCCGCTTGCAACCCCGCCCGCCCGCCAGCTGACGAGGTATGCAGGTAGGGCTATGCAGCCCATTGGTCTGCAGCCTGAGCCAATGGGCGTGCAGCCCGTGATGCACCCCTACTCCCAGTCAGATATGAATGGATCTATTCACATATCTGGACTGGAGCTCTGTGTATGGGCTGCACGCCCATTGGCTCACGCTGTCAGGACCAATGGGCGACAGCCCTAACGTATGGTGTCAGTTGGCGGGCGGGTGGGGGGGCAGGGGAGCTGCCGCCCGCCACTGACCAGGGGAGCGGCAGCGGGGCCCAGTGGGCGGTGTGGGAGGGGGGTACCACTGGACCAACAGGCTGGATTGGGGTGTCATTTTGTATAACAAATGCCCGTGATCGGGCTGCGAAGTGTTCCACTGACCACCAGGGATATAGGACTTTATCTACTTCAAATGCCCGTGATCATGCTGCGCCGCCCACTGGACCACCAGGAGAGCGTTAACTATTTTTAAATATACTTATGCTCGCGATCAGGTTAGCCAGTCCACGGCCTAAACAGGGAGAGAGTTAACTATTTTAGATATACTTATGCCCGCTATCAGGCTACAAACGCGTCCACTGACCACCTGGATATTGGACGGTTTCCGTTTCATACACATGCCCATGATCGGGCATTGGGGCACTTTGCCATGATGTGCAGGGGGTGTCAGTCCCCGACGACTGCTGCCTGGCAGGGCGCCAGGTGCAAGTCGACGAGGATCGGCGCACCTGCATGCAAATGGGACCATAATGACATGCAAATGGCCCCGTTTGCATCTTGCATACATTATGGCCCCAATTCCATGTGCACTTTTGAATATCGTGGTTGTTGCACCTAGGGCAATGGAACTTGAGCTAGCACATCCCCCTGCTCCACTCTGGCCACTTGCACTGGCGCAGTGCCACTGCGCCATGCGCAATGCGGGTGGCCAAGGTGCGATATTCAACGTTGCTGTGCCATGGTGCAGCTCCATTGAATATCACCCTGTCAATGTCCCTGTGCAGCCCAGTTGTGCTGCGCCCAGGCTTGCGCCACAGCCTGGCGCAGTCTGAATATCCGGCCCCATAAGTATTGTTTATAGTTTTCACTGCAACTGTTTTTTAGCTGACAGTGAAAAATTCCTCTTCTATCTTTACCTGCTTATCAGGGAACTCCCTTCTTCTTGCCCTGACAGTGAGATAACGGAGTCTCTGGCTGCAACAAAGGCCTTTGTTGTCTTTGTGTACAGTGTGCTGGGAGAGAAACATTCTGCCAGTGGAACTGAGCAGAATTTTGAATCCATGTATTCCATGGTAAACATTCCACGATAAACATTCCATATCTTGAATGTGGAGAACAACAGAGGAAAAAAAACAGGAAGAACAAAGTATTGTAGGCAACAATACAATGACATCATTAATGACATCACTTGCAGTGGGCGGAAGGACTATTTTATCACAGATGCACGTAAGTAAATCTGTTTTTTCTACAGATAAACATGCTTTTCCCAACAGTCAAAAGTAAAAAACAAAGGAGATAATTTTATAAGCACAATGAGGCACTCGGGGTGTGTGTAAACCATATTTTACAGCACGTCCAGCTGCTGAAGTCACTTGGCCTTTGGCATCATGCCTTACTACTCCCCTAGCCATGCTGTAAAATATGATTTACACACACCCCTTTGTGCCTCATTGCTTATGTAATATTATTATTTATGTGGCAGCAGCTCTGAGAATGAGGTTATAGTGAAGAGCACGTCACATACAATAGTAGAACAAGGCTGACACTAAAAGAGCAGTCTTATAGTATAAACTGTAATAACATTCCTTATGGAGCAGCAGCTCTGAGACTGAGGTTATAGTGAGGACTGCATGTCACATACAATAGTAGATAAAGGCTGACACTAAAAAAGCAGTCTTACAGTGTTATATACCAGTAATAATATTCCTTATGGTGCAGCAGCTCTGAGAACGAGCTTATAGTGAAGATCACATGTCTCATACAATAGCAGATAAAGACTGCAGTGCATACTGTAATAATTCACAACTTCACAGTGTGGACCAAATAGCTTGCAGCACCTACTGTAAGCTGTCATTCGGCAGGCAGCTGTGGTGGTATGTGGACAGGTATGCTGCCTGCCAATGACCAGGGGAGCTGGGTGGGCTGGAGGTCTTGTGGGTGGGCGGGGAGGGAACCACTGGACCACCAGGGAATATATTTCAATAATATGTCGGCGATCGGGAATTGGTGGGGGGGTACCACTGGATCACCAGGGATAATAATGAGTATTATTTTCAGTGATTGGAGGTGCAGGCAGGGAGGGGGGAACCACTGGCTACCAGGGCTATTATTATTTATAGCATACTGCGATCTGAGGTACTGGAGAGGATGGGGATACCACTGGACCACCAGAGGAATTCTATTGACATATCATGGTGCTCGGGGTTATGGGCTGGGGAGGAGTACTACTGCAGTCCCTGGTACAGGGACCACCTGCTGTGCAGGGCGCCAGGAGCATCTCGCTGACTGGCCCCGTACAACACATGCAAATGAGGCCATAATGACATGCAAATAGTCCCATTTGCACCATGCATGCATGCATAATGGACACATTTGCATATCCAGGTCTGAATATCTGGATACTGCAGCATTCCCAGTCCTGGTATTCAGACCTGTCTGGGGGACCAGACCACTGTATTTGCACAGCATGCATTATTTGCTATATTCAGAAGAGATGCACCATGGCACATCTCTTTCGAATATATTCCTTTGTTGCTCCAGTGCACCTCAGTTGCACTGCGCAACCACTTGCGCCATTGCCAGGCGCAGTTTTGAATATCAGGCCCATTCAGTGTTACGAGTTCTTCAAGGTATTCTGACTAATGCTTAGTGGTTCCTTATAATGACCTCTAACTGGCTTTTGCAACATATGTAAATAAATACGTGTATCTGTGTGTTACACATTACATTTTTATTTATATCTTTTAAAACACTCATCAGATTGTTTCCAATGTTGTAACAGATTTTGTCAGTCATGGTTTCCTAACTACGCATGCTTTCTGGCTTTTGGCGCACCCCTAAGTGTCTTATTGTGCTTACAAGATGGGCTGCATTTTTTTTTATTTCAGTAAGAAAAATTATGTTTATATGTGAAACAAACAGATTTGCTTATGACAATTTATGATACAATAGTCCTCTTGCCTGCTAAAAAAAAATTACGTCATTGTGCACGTAACAAAGTTTATCCTTTACTAAAACAGTTGGCACCAGTAGTACTGGCCCCTGGTGTGACAACAGAGTATATTATGCTGGAATGTACAATTACAATGTAGTGTGATGTACAACTATTTTTTTTCTATTTTTAAATTGGTCTGTGACTGATGGCAGCACAGGTAGCATAGCAGGAGTGCGGGGACTTGGAGCAGCAGCCTGTGGGTACACACACACACACACACACACACACACACACACACACACACACGCACACACAATGAGTAGTCAAAGCAGAGGTATTGTCTGTCTCTGTTTTCACCCTCTCCTCCCTTTCTTTAAAAGCCTATCAGGAAGATGACTGGAGCAAAGTTTGTTTTAAGATCAAAACTGAGTTAACAACCTTTGGTTTGGTTTTGTTTTTGTTTAAACTAAGGTTCACACTAAGGTGAAGAAAGAGAGCTTGTAGGCTGAAGCCCACAATGCTCTTATGCTAGGCCAAAGAATAGTATGATAAATTATACCCAGAGTTAATTAACTTATCTAGACGATGTTTAAAGGTATACTTAGTATCATTCATGACCACAGTGGATGGAAGTTTATTCCATGGTCCTAATGTATGGAGAGTGAAGAAAAATTTCCGATTGTTATTCTTAAAAGATTTCCCAACCAACTGAAATGGGTGACCTCTAATATTATGTGGAGAGGATCTGAATTCGAGACCTAACTTAGTCATGATATAAGGGTCATGTACATCATCATATAGAAACAGAAGATCACCTCTCAAGCATCTAGTAGAAAGTTACATAAGCTTCAGAGTTTCTAGCCTATGTTCATAAGATACCGATTCGAGACCGGATATTTGTTTAGTAAATTTTCTTAGAATATTTTCAAGGGACCCACCATCATATTTTTTAAATGGGCACCATATCTGCATGCTATATTTGGTTTTACTTGAGTTTGGGGAGTCTTTGGTGCTCCTCTTTAGCGTGCTCCCTTTAAAATACCTGTGTAATATCCTTGCTGGGAGCGCAGTATAAAGTGAGTCAATTAGTAGCCATTGAGGCACTGGAAAGTTAATCACCTGTGCACAATCCTTGCTGGGAGCACAGTATAAAAGGAGTTAGCCAGTAGCCATTGAGGCACTGGAATGTTAGGGACTAAATGGAAGGGTCCCACCTTGATGTTGGTGATTTACCTTACTCAAATTGGAATTCCAGTCTGAAACTAAGAGGACCCTCTCCTGACACGGAACTTGAAAGTAAATATAGCCAATTTTGGCAGTTGAAAGCTTAAATGTTATGTTCTGCTATATGTGTGTGTGTGTGTGTGTGTGTGTGTGTGCGTGTATGTGTGCACTAGTATCTTTGGATTGTTTACCATATCTGCGAGGCATGCTTGAGATGAGGTCTAACATATGATCTAAACAGGGGTATTAGCACTTCACGATCTCTAGATCTGATGTTATGAAGGATCGACCAAACAACCTTGTTTGATGTACAAATAACAGAGTGCAAATGTTTAGAATATGTGCGATCATTGGAGGTAGTAATTCCTAGGTCCCTCTCATCTGTGGTGGCACTAAGCAGTAAACCATTCAGGTTGCATGAAGAGCTGGGATTATTTAATCCCAAATGCATCACTTTGCATTTGGTGGTGTTTAGTTTCATACCTCATGTATTTATCCAGTTGGAAATAGTAGCAAGATCATGTTCGATAAGAGCTATCTGGTCAGAATTAGAACAAGGTCTACCAATTTTCACATCATCTTTGTATTTTGTTGTAATAGAGACGCAATGTTGAGTTAAGTTGGCAATAAAAGCTTGGAAAAGACAAGGAACAAGAATAGATCCCTGCGGTACACTGCTCAAAACCCTACCGGTAATGGAGAGGTTACCATCAATAGTCACTCTTTGTGTTCTATCACAAAGCCAATTTTCAATCCAGATTACTATGTAATAATTTATACTGAATCGCCTGAGTTTGTGAATTAAAGCCCAGTGAGGCATGGTATCAAAAGCCTTGCTGAAATCTATAAAAATGACATCACATGGTTTCCTACTATCCAAATAGGTACTAAAATGTTCATAGAAACAGAGCAAATTAGTTGAACAACTTCTTCCCCTTCTAAAGCCATGTTGCTCCAAATCATTTGCATCTATAACAGGTGCAATGATATCCTTAAGGAGACTCCATGACTTTGCAGATAGAAGAAGATAAACTTATGGGCCTGTAATTTTCCCAGTTATGTTTAGAGCCTTTTTTATAAATTGGTATGACTGTTGCTTCTTTCCATTCAATAGGAATATAATTATTCAGTAGGAAGAGTTCAAACAAAAGCTTGAGTGGCAAGGCAATATGATCAGCTAGTAAATATAATAAATGGCCAGCTATATTATATGGACCTGAACAACATTTTCCTTTCAGTGTACATAGTTTTTTTTTTAATAAGTTTCTCAGTAAAAATTATTGGTGTATCAGAATGATTCGGAATAGGCTGAGGTGTAAGAGTATCAGATGATGTAAAGATCTTACAAAATTCAGTATTAAATACTTCAGCCATAGTTTTAGGGTCATGAATAAGTTTATTTTCTGTTATGAGAGGCCCCACCTTGCTTATGTTTTCCTTAATGAGTTTATATAAGAATACAATTGTTTTATGTTGGACTTATTGGCCATTTGAGCCAATTTCAGTTTCCATCTGGATTTAACTTTTTTAATACTGGATTTGCATTTCTTTTTGGATTTAATATAGCACTCCCAGTTAGATGTAGTCTGATTTTTTAGAAAGTTCCGATATTTTTTGTTTTTATACCTGATCAGTCTTTTGATGTTATGATTCATCCATTAGGGTATCTGTTTCCCATCTGAGTTTTTTATTTTTGAAGGGATATAGGTGTCCCTTAGGCCAGTAATTAATGACTTAAAAATAGCCCAACAAAGTTGAGGGGATTGATGAAGGAAGGCAGATGCCCAATCAAAAACCTCTAAATTCTACTTAAGAGCAGAAAGATTTGCTCTATCATGCAGATAAATAATAGAGGAATTGTAGTTATGAATCAAATTAATCTGTAGGGTGAAAAGGACAGAGTTATGATCACTGTCTCCTACTGGGGAGGATAGTTTAACGTTCCTAATGTCTATATCAGCACTAGCCAGGACAAGATCCACGATGTTATTGCCTCTAGTGGCCGATGTAACCCATTGTTTCACATTAAGTTCAAGACAAATACCTAAAAACTTGTTGCCTTTATAATTAGAAGCAGAGGAAGACTGCCAATTGACATCAGGGATAATAAAATCACCAGAGATGATGATATTTACCATTTGATTTGCCAATTTAAATTCAGACAAAATAGCATCCAGGATTTGAATGGGTGAATTTGGGGGAAGGTAACATGTCCCTAGGATAATAAAATCCTTATTTGAAAGAAACATTTTATCCATAACGTTTCAGTTGGAAGCTCATGTGTTTTTACCATAGTGGAAATGTTCACAACATTGATTTTATTATTGATAAATACAAGCACCCCCCACCCTTCCTATCCAGTCGATTTTGTATGTAGGAAGCAAAACCAGGTAGATGCCTAACCCAAACTGAATTATCAACTCCCCAGGTTTCTCGGGCAGAAGTGATATCTATATCATTGTTGACTGCCTTGATTTTGTAGTTCATCATATTTCTTATTTAAGCTCTTAGCATTTAAACTAAGGAATTTCAAATATTGACTGGTTCAGAAACAAATGATTTGATACCTTTTATTGGACCAACATGGATGTTACACAAAAAAACACAGTGCTCTAGCTTTCGTACCAACCAGGTCATTCTTCAGAAGCTTTATGGCAGTTATTTTGAAAATCCCATACTATTAACACCAGATTATGTTGAAAAAACAGAAATAATTCTCATTGGTTTATCATATACATTTAAAACATAACAGAAGATTATGTCAGAGAAGCTAATTAACACCAGTATGCTTTTAACTGAGAAGCCTCAAAAGGGCAAAGGTTATCAAGAATTATCAACAACCAGAGTTCTTCTCACATAAATTTTAAAATGTCTTAGTATGCTAAGAAAGCATTCTAGTGATAAAAAAACCTTGGGATAACATTTTCTCTAATATATGTAAGATGAGCTTACAACTTACATTCCAAGTGTCCTGGTGGATTAAAGAACAGATAATGAGAGACAAAATCCTGAAATTAGATATAAATACAAGTTGAAAACAAGCCCCAAATTAAACATATACACATATACATGATGCATGATAGTATCACTTGTAAGTATAAGCGCCAAATAAACATACTTGACAAGGACCCCCAAGAAAACGAGACCATATGCCTGATAAGTGCAGATTTCAACACAGAGTCTGTGTATAACAAAAATGCACAGAATCAGTCTAAGGAATCTAAATGATAACTTCCAAGGATGAAATCCTCCAGGCCTCCTCCTTTTTTTTTTTTTCTTTCTCTCTCTCTCTCTCCCCCTTGGGAAAGATACTGTAACTAGTAGGAATGAGATATACTGTATGTACTAGAGTCATAATACAGCATCATTCACACTAATATTAACATTTACTCAAAGGAATTACACCTTTTATGAACCCCCAAGTAAATGAGATATGCATCTTAATATGAGCAGATTTAAAAATGTGACAGTGTATAATCCAACCACTGACTACTAGTAGAAGGAAGTAAATGTACACTACATGTGAAAACTAAGTGTCCTAGCCACATAACAGTTGCCCCATGCCACGCTCCCCCTGTTTGTCTAAAATATGTGTCATCCCTACTATAAATGGGTAATGATATCACATTATCAGGAATGCTGGTAATGATATAGTTAGATGAGAAATTAATTAGTAGGATATCAGAGGGCAGGATGGGGGCTGGGGCTGAATATTAGGACTTACCATGCCTATATCACTAAATGATGTACCTATGTGGATACTGTCACTAGTTGTATCATCTGTAAGTGGACCCACTGGGTCAATGGGAAGAGGGGACAGGGGATCAAAACTATTTTGCAGCACAATGTTAAAGTACTCAGCCCTTCTTTTTTTGCTAGTTTTAGATCTCTGAACATTATACCAAATGGAATCTTCTGTACAACTATCATGACACAGTTCGTCTTCTCTAGCTATTTTTTTAGAGGATTCTACTGGAAGAATACATGGAGTACTAATAGGGATAAGGCAACTTTCGCCTACTGATGTCAATAAAACTAAGGCAGTAGTGGGGACAGGATTAAGTGAGGTTGAGACAAGGCACATATCAGAGCCGTCGCTCACCTCATGGAGCCTTTTGGACAACTTATCCTGACTAGATTCAAGTGCTACCAAATATTTATAAAACATGCTGATGTTGCATTGCAGTACCATGTTTTCAGTACATTTAAAACACTGGAAACGGTGATCATCACTAATTATAGCCTGCAGACTGAACATATTACAGGTCATGCATTTATAGGCAACTTCACCCATGGTAGTAGTGATAGTAATAGTATCACTCAATGGACTTAGGGTGGATGCCATGATTCCTACTATGCTATTGGATGTGTAACAAAGTAACAATCGCACACTCCTGAACTTACTGAGCCACTTTGCCAGATACGCCGTATACTTTAGCGTGGACCTTGACCCGCCCAACACGTTAGACACGCATGTCTTAGCACATGTCCTCGTGCATGCCGCCATGCACACCCTGCCCTGTGCTTGCCCAGCTTGCACTGAGAGTGTTTAAATTGACAAGAGTGACCTGGAAGTGCCCCAATAAGCTCACGCAGTCTCTGTAAATGAAAATGCTTCGAAGTGAGACAAAACCCTGCAAAGTCCACTCATACGTGGAGCTGGCAGAGTCAGAATGTCTATGGTGCCTTCAAACTTGAAAACAAAATTCCCCCACTTGAGCAGTAGTTCCCGATTGTAAGGCTGGGACCTACGGCTCACTCTTCCTGCTTCCTGTGTCAGTAAACAGGGCTCCTAGCATGCTACAGCATGGTGTATAAGTTTTAAAGCTAACAAGAATAAGGCAGGAGAGGTTTAGTTTTAAAACACAGAGCAGTCTCTGCACGGCACACACAGCAAGTGTCTGTACAGCCTATTAAGTTGCAGTACAAATGGTGACAGTTCTAAACTTACAGGTACAACTAGCTAAGTGTGTAGTTCTAACACTCATCTCCAGCAGTACTGGCAGCAGGATGGCAACAGTGGGAGGAAACATGAGTGTGGGAGGTGCAGACAGAAATCAGATCATAGTTTTATACAGATTAAAAAGTAGCATTTCTGCTGGTGTTAGATCAGCGATTAAAAAATGGACACTGTGGTTATTGGAAGGGTTAGTCTTTTCTGCAGTTTCAAAACAACATTGACTACCATAGCACTAGCAAACAAAAAGTGGTGGCATTTCAAATGCTGAACATTCTACTGGCAACACAGATACTCTTTTATTTTTTGTACTGCGGTCGTCCTTTTCACTAATTGTTTTTACCTGTGCATTGAACAGATTTGATGCACAGGTAACAGCCAATCACCATTCAGGATTTTCTCTCCCCATTTTATAAAATAACTCAATAGGTTGTCCAGGGGATGTGTGCGAGTTCCTGTGTGAGTTAGGCAGCCAGAACAGTTCAGCTGCACTTTGCATTCCTCTCTCCCACACTTCATGGAAGTACCATAAGCAACAGCCAGTGAAGGAGCAACTATCTTATTAGATAGGGAATGGACAGGGAACCATGGGCCGACTGGATGCACTATTGGTCTTTTTCTGTTGTCGTTGTTTATGTTCTATGTTATCAATACCATAAACATGTTAGATGTGGTCCCCTTACCCATATTGGCACCCCACTGTGCACTGCTTACTACCTCTCCTAGCTCCTATGCCCTAAGAAGCAACAACATCATCCTGCTCAAATTGCCCAAATTCAACACCAGGCTAGGGAGGGCAGCAATCAGCTATTCTCTAGCTATAGCATGGAACACCCTACAAAAATCTCTAAAATTGTCCAATATCATCCATTTGCATCATTTAAACAGCACTGTACAGTCTTCTTCAAAGAGAAATGCAATTGCTACCACTAGAGCTAGCATTGTCATCTCACAAATCTCCCTTCCAAACCATATATGGCATATTCCTTCCAGACAGACAACCCATCTTATGGCACCCAGTAATACCTTCACCATCCTAGTATTACATTATGTCGAGTGTCTGCCATGCCCCCCCACTGGGATATGTATATACTGTACATACTGTAAATATTAGCTTAACTTTCCTGTAACCGTTTTTTATCATGTGAATTTATGGTACTTCACTGTGTTTATAAATGTTATTTTCCCCTGCATGTATAACTGTCTTATATAAGTGTATGATGTATCTGTTGTGTATCAACTATTGAACCTTGACCTTATCAGGTCCATCTTGTAAATGAGCCTTGCTCAATGATGTTCGCCTGAATAAATAAAGATTTGATGATGATGATGATGATGATATATATATATATAGATATACATATATACAGTATATGCAGTATATGCACATATACATATTCTCTATATATATATATATATATATATATATATATTTATAATCATTACTAATTTTTAGTGCATTGGTACTTGCTGAATAAGTGCAAGTGACCAGGAATATTGTTGTTATAATGATTATTGCTTGTAATGCAAGTAGTATGCAGAGAATACATGTTCTATTCTTTGCTAGTCTTCTGAGAAGTTATTGTATAGCCTGCACTGCCATCATGCAGATTTATGTAACTCCACACTTATCATATGTATTTTGTATGACTTCTTTGTTCTCATTTTTAGCTGAGTTTACACATTTTATATATCTTTAGATAACACTATGGAGCCACCTAACTTTTGGCAAATAGGGCTTGCTTTATGAATCTGGTTTGCCTGTGAATGTAATGTTTCTCATGGTGATTATCACCATATAAGTTACTGCATTACATATTCTATCCATCTGAGACCACTGGGGTATTGGAGAAACTTGGCTCCCAGTGTCTATATTGGTAAGACTCTGATTTAGGGTGACTATATGCCACTTGTCTCTTGTTTCTTCTGCTAGCGTATTACCACCAAGAACCTGAGAAGTGTGGCTACATTACTGGCCACCTTACATTTTGGCATCCATGCGCAGGTGGTCTAAACTACCGGAGATTCACTGTTTGCTGGCCCTGTCCCTTGTGGGTAGTAAGTCGGTGTACACACCTTTATCACCTCACCTGTATTTATCACTCCGTAGCATCGTGTAAGGTCTGGCTGCTTACTGGGCAGGGTCAATGTCATCTCACAATGTTTAACTGCAGTTTTGACTTGCAGGATTAAGAAACTGCAGACACCCATCTGTCTGTTCAGTTCAACCACTGTGGAATGATGCAGAGCAGCGTAGCCACTGATGGGTCCATTTGGGTTTCCCAACCTTGTCCACAATGTTCAATATGTGCACAGATCTGAAACTCGATGTCTCTAACTTTCTTGCTTCCCATGTACAGTAGGCTGGAGTGACTTTATGCTGGATCCAAAACACTCTGATAACCCATGCTGGGGATCTCAACTCAGTACTCTGAGGCAAGACAAACAGCCAAAAAGTGTGATGGCAAAGGGCTGTTGGTCATGGCTCTTTATGCTGCCTTGGAAGCCTCCGAGGCAAGGTTTCATTCCCTCAAACTGCAACTCTCAGCTCTTAGGAAAGAGATGAGATTACAGGCATCTGAATGTTTTAAGAAAGAGCAGTGACAGGAGGATGAACTTCAGTCACTGCATAGTAAGAATGAGATTCTTTTGTACTGCATTGTACATAATAATGATTGAGAGTTATGCATGTTGAGAGAGGAATGTGATAGGTTGAAACAGAATAAGAAGCAGGTTCTGCATATGAATGATTTGTTAAGTGATATGAATGAGTCACTGCAAGAGGAGAATGAGGAGTTGCCTGAGGACCTGAAACAGATAGGTCAAGAGTTGGATATGGAGCTCAGGGTGGGGACAACTGAAAATTGAGTGCTGTGTGTAGAGTGTTACAGAAAGAGCTTGCGAAAGGTGTTGGATAGAACAATACAAAAGGTAGTCACACAGTGCAGAGCTTAGATGGTGAAGCTGCGTCATCAGCAAGAGGTGCTGGCTGGTCACATTAAAGTGATGGGGGGTTTTTCATTATATGCGCATTAATCTTGTGTCATCCGGTGATGACATTTCTGGTGATGACAGCAGCCAAGATGGTGCCCAGCCTTGCCCTCACAATGGCATTTCCCAACCCCACCATTCTTAAGATGGCAATACCCTACACTGTTCCAGCATGCCCTAATGTCATCAAGGTAATGACGACTATCATGTGCGATGCCAAGATGGCCAAACCCCATGATGGGGGAAAGGTCGAGGCCGATCCCCTCCGATTGCCATCCTGAAAAAGGAGGACAAACAGGAGATTGATCAAATAATAGAGGCAGCCTTCTCTAGGGCAGAGATGACTGAGGAGCAAAGGCAGGTCTTCAAGGAGCACATGGATAACATGTTGAAAGAAGGTGCTACTTAGCAGTTACTCATCCACTCTGTGGCTGATGTCATAGCGGAGGCTGTCCTTAGCAGCACACACAATCAAAATCCCTTTCCTGATCTGCATCACATAATTCAGAATAATCCCCTTTAGATGGCCCACTCTGTACAACAGATCACTGACAGTATAGGCCACATGACCCCCAATAATCTCAGTTGTGATTGGGAACAGGTTCATTCCAAGTGCGAGATGCTCAGTCTACCGGTAGGCTACCAAGTAGAGATCCTCTGGCAGACTGTGGACCCCAGCCTCTGGGTGAAACTCTTAGAGAAAGTCCACCAACGCACTGATGTGACATTTGACAATGTCACCATGGAACTCATTGCCGCACATTCCCCAGGCATGGTTGGTGTTATGTTGACCCATCCTGTTAAGCAGTATGCCAAGGAGAGACCAGGGTCATACTACTAGAGGTTATGGCTGGTCTACCGTACTGGCAAGGCATTTTCGCAAGAGTTAACGGACACTGACTAAACTGAATAAAAGACTGTTTATTTGGAACATGATTCCAGCCATCTGTGACAAGGTTGAGCCCACGGTTTTCCCCAGCACAGACAAATTTTAAGATATCCTCAGGAAGATGGAGCATATCTACCAGCTCTATTTCCGATATCTGAACTCTGGCCCAAAAGTCAAGGTGGCCACGGTACAATCCAATAGTGAGTCCACAACCCGCTATACAGTGGAAGGCAAGGCCCAGGATACCAAGGATGCACCCTCCGATGAAAAGCAAAATCATAAGACAGGGGGAAGGGCACAACAGAAATAGGAATAGGCAAAGAAACTGGAATAATCCAAATTCCAATCAGAATGTCAATCACAGCAATCAAAATTATTGACAAGGCCCCTCCTACCGAGATATCGTGGCAGAAAATAACAACCTCAGTACACTTCTTGGGGAAGGTTCAATCGGTGGCCGAGGCCATCCCAAAACAGACTGTTGCAGCACTAACTCTGGTAACCCAGTCTCTACTAGGCCAGGTAAATACAGGAACCTTCTCTGGCTCAGCTGCGGCATGCTCAAATCCTAAGGCTTCCTCTATTGCAGCTACCACCGCCACCCCAGTTTCTGTGTACCCCATGCAGGACCTGGACAATGCCAGGCAAGATCCTGCTGGCCTGCATTTTCAGAAACCACCTGGAGACAGCAGTAGTAGTTCAGATTGACAGTTACAGGCCCCAGTCTGTATTGTGAGCAATATTTTTACTGACACAAGCAGAAGGCCTTGTACTAAGTCCATGGTTGTGGTCCACCAAATTGTTCTATTGCTTGATACAGGTGCGGCTGTGTCTGTGTTACATGATGAGGATCCAACAAATTCCTCTTGGTCCACCAGATGGAGGACCAATGCTCAAGGAGTGGATGACGCTAGACTGCCTACCTACCACTCTATTGTACCTTCCGTGTTGTTGGGCACCCTCAACACGAAAAACACTTTTGACCTCATGGTATTGCGTCATCACCCTAGTATCCTAGGAATTGACTTCTTAGCACTTCTTAGCACTATATGGCTGTACAGTAGACTTAGCCAATTGGCTCTGGATCCAAATCAGAGGACAGTACCATACGGTCATGATTGCTGATTCTCATGTGGTTGTCGCCATCGCAGTCAGTGACAAGGAATATGATGTCCATAATTCTTTAGAGAATTGTTATCCATCCACCAGAAGCACCTTGATGTTTTTGCGACACACAAACATGATTGTGGAACAATGCACACTATCATTGAAATTTCAGGCCCTTATCATGATAGGCAAAGGCAATACCTGTTTCCTGGAGAGGCTTTGCCATTACTCATAGAAACCATCCCGTCATTCCTTCAGCAAGGTGTGATCAGGCCTTGTGTCTCGACCACAAGTTCCACCATTTTGCCTGTGAAAAAGCGCAACAATTCTTGGAGATGCACTATTGATTACAGGAGACTTAATCAGGTAACTCCTAGCTGCTCCCCTATAGTAACACCAGCTCCAGATGTGCTCGAATTGCTAACACCAAATCGTAAGTGGTTTAAATTCCTTGACATCTCCAATGGATTTTGGTCTTTGCCATTGATCCAGGAAAGTCAGTACAGGTTTGTTTTTATCTTTGAGGGTCGCCAATACACTTAGACCTTAATAATAATAGCTTTATTTGTTAAGCGCCTTTCAAATTTGTCAAGGCGCTTTACATAAAATAGATTAAACAGAATAAAATAGAACAACAGTTTGAAACAGATCATCATTAAAATTCAAAACACAATATAATCAGGTGGGGTAGGCTTGGTGCCACAGGTATGTTTTTAATGCCTGTTTGAAACCCTCCATGGTTGCGCACTCCTTTGGCTGGTAGGGTAGAGAATTTCAAAGGGCTGGGGCCACGTATGTAAATGCACAGGCCCCAGAAGATTTTAAAGATACCCTTGGAATCTCTAGCAGCCCCTTGTCAGCCAAGCGGAGCAATCATTCTGGGCAGTAGGGAGACAGAATCTCTTTCAGGTAGTCCGGACCGTGTCCATGTAGGGCTTTGTAAGTTAGTATTCCAACTCTGAAGGTGATCCGCCACTGAATCGGGAGCCAGTGCAGTTCATGCAGCACCGGTGTGATATGGCATGACTGGGAAGTCCCCGTCAACAACCAGGCTGCTGCATTCTGCACCAGCTGCAGGCAGCGAATATCAACCCCCGGTAGCCCTAATTAGAGGGAGTTGCAATAATCCAGGTGCGAGGTCACAAAGGCGTGGATCAGCATGAAAAGGTTACCGGACGGAACTACAGTAGTAGCCAGAGACATTGCCAGCTATTTCCAGATATTTCGTGAAATTTCTGAAGAGTTTCTCTCTGCTGCCCCTACTGTGGAAATGCAGAAAGCAGGAGATATTTCTGGAAATATCACAGAAATTTCGGGAAATATCTGGCAGTGTCTGTGGCTGCTACTGTAAGTACTTGACCCTAGAGATGTTCCTCAGATGGTAAAAGGATGACTTGACAACTGCTGACACCTGAGATCTCAGTGTCAGCCCATCATCAAGCATCACCCCTAGGTCCTGCACTCATTCAGAGGCAAGGAGCTGGGAGCCCCCCAGGAAAAGCCCTGTAGGCTGACCAGCCCCGACCCCCCTATCTGATGACCCGGATCCACAACCATCACCTCAGTCTTTCCCGAGTTCAACTTCAGTCAACTTCTTTGTGAAAGACATGTTCTCACCACCTACTGGGCTATGAAGCATTTCTTGTACATCATTGAGTATTCACCCATCATTTTGCACACTAATCACACCCCCACAAACTTCTTCTTGTTGGACAGAGTGAAGGATGGTTTGGTGTCTCTAACACCAGACTGACTAACTTGTCTCTTCTTCTCCAGGACCGTGACATACAGGTCCACACTACCAAAATGCCAACAATTCTGGTCCATGGTCTCCTGTACTAAGGAGCCCCACATGACTGTTCACTTCAGACTCCTGAGTTGTCTGATCCAGGACCCTTTCTTCCCCCTACTCCAAAGCTCCTTGCTGACACTTCCCTGTGTCATGTCTTTACTTTGATGACTCCACCTCTAATCATTAGGGAGAACAGATAGCTGGATTTGGAGTGCTCATCATGTACCCAGATGGCAACACTGTCCATGTGGCTAAACGCTGCAGTGTGGCATCTTCTCAGTACACAGAATTGGCAGCTATGGCCTGTGCTCTTGAATTGATACACCGTGGTACTATAGATACCATCATCTTTACAGACTCTAATTGGATGTGTTGCTCTTTAACTGAATTTCTACCATTCTGGGAAAACTCTTTCATGTTTTCTGATGGCACACCTGTCAAATTCAGGACACTATTTGTGTATATTCATACACTGACTTAACAGTTTAAGCATAAGCTGTTCAAACACAAAGTGAAGGCCCACTCCAAGTCTGATCCATCCCACTGTTTCAACGATCGAGCAGACACTCTTGCCAAAGAGGGCACTCGGGGGGGGGGGCACATGGGATATGGTTCACTCCATTGCTCTGGCAGCTGTAAAAATAGCTGCCATGAAGAAGAAACCTGAATCATTTGTGCCCTTGGACTTGTCCACAGCAAAGAAATCTGAGCCTCAGTTGAAAGAAGTGTTCAGATTCTTAGACACAGGAACTGAACAGGAACTGCTGACCAACAACCCCTACAAGAAGCATGCAAACAAACTACATCTATCACATGACAACAAATTAATATGGTATTAACCTGATGACCTGAACTACAAACTGTGGTGGTTCCCAAGTCATTGCAATCAGAATTCATCCATCAGGTCTATGACACCCTGACTGGTGGACTCCAGGAGGTAGGAAATACAATCCAGAGACTGAAATCTGTGGAATGGTGGACTGGCATTACCAAAGATGTCAAACATTACATCAACAACTGTCTCATCTGAGCTAAGAATAATCCTACCCCAACCAAAAGAAATGCACAATTATTTCCATAGAGGCAATCTGGGCCCTCTGACCACAACCAGTAGCAACAACAAGTACGCCCTGGTTGTCACCAACCTATTTTCTAAATGGGTCAAGGCTTTTTTACTACTCAAAACTGTACAATAAAAGCAACTGCATTATTTTCTCACCACCTGCCCCTTCTTCCCCCCTGACAAGATCTGACCTAGACTGCCTAGTGCCCCACTGGGGTTCTGTATCAGTAAGGTCTGCCTGACCCTGTGTGTTTTGTGTCCCCCTTGACAAGGTATGTCTTAGACTGCCTGTCCCAATAGGGCTCTGTATCAGTAAGGTTTGCCTCACCCTGCGTGGGTTGTGTTTGCTGGGCATCCATTATTTCCCTAGTTGCCTAACTTTGGACTGTTCTCATACATACACCTTACTGTTATTGTTGCATTTTACTGTTTACTTTTCCCTTGCATTTTACTATTTACTGTATACTGTGCCTTTGCATTTTACTATTTACTTGATACTGTACCATTGCAATTTACCATTCACTGTATACTGTCTACTGTATACTGTACACTTGCATTTTACTATTTACTGTACCCTGGTATTTTACTTTTCAATGTATTCTGCACCCTTGCGTTTTACTATTCATTGTATACTGTATACTGCACCCTTGCATTTTACTATTCAATGTATACTGTATATTGTACCCTTGTATTTTACTTTTAACTGTATACTGTATCCTTGCATTTTATTATTTACTGTATACTGGACATCATACCCCTGCATTTTAATATTCACCATATACTGTATACTGTACCCTTGCATTTAATATTCATTGTATATAGTACTCTTGCAGTTTACTATTTGCTGTATGCTGCATACTGTACTATTGCATTTTACAATTAACTGTATACTGTATCCTGTACACTATACCCTTGCATTTTACTATTCACTGTATACTGTATATTGTGTCATCACATTTTACTATTTACTGTATACTGTATATTTTACCCTTGCATTTTACTGTTTACTGTATTCTGTACCCTTGCATTTTACTATTTACTGTATACTGCATCTTTGCATTTTACCATTTACTGTATAATGTGCTCTTGCATTTTACTATTTGCTGTATACTGCACCATTGTGTTTTACCATTCACTGTATACGGTATACTGTACTCTTGCATTTTACTATTTACCATATACTATACCCATGCATTTCACTATTTATTGTATACTGTACCCTTGCATTTTACTATTTACTGTATACTGTACCATTGCATTTTACTATTTACTGTATACTGTACCCTTGCATTTTACTATTTACTGTATACTGTACCATTGCATTTTACTATTTACTGTATACTGCTTTTCTGTGTATTGTATTCTTTCACTTGTTGATGATGTGGAGCCTTTGCAAAGGAGTCTCTAAATCCTGGTAGAACAATTGTTCTCCAGGTGGGGCCTGCCTCTCATGGTAGACCCTGACAAAGCAACCAGCTTTACAGATGAGCTGATGCAAGAAACACTTAAACTTTCTGGTGTGCACCAGAAGGTCCACATTCCCTATCACCCACAGCCTTCAGGTCAGGAAGAGAGAGCCAACAGACAGATAAAGCAAATGCTATCCAAATGCATTGAGGACAATCCCAAGTATTGGGATTCCCTTTTGCCTTTACTCCTTATGGCAATTAGGGGCATGCCTTCAGCCACCACCCAGTTGGCACCCTTTGAGTTGATGACTGGTAGATCTATGAGATTACCTGAGCACCTATTAATTGATCTGAACACACCCACTGCAGACCGAGTGTCTGTGGACACTTATGTGGCAAAACTGAGAGATGACCCATTATACACTGCACATGACGTGGGCAAGGACCAGCAGCAATCCAAGGTTCGCTGTGATAAACATGCACAAGAGGTAAGTAAGTAAGTAAAATTTTATTTATATCAAGCACCCTTCCCAAGCTCAGGGTGCTTTTACAATAATTCAAATCACTTAAAAACACATTTCACAGCCATAAATCCAACAGTCATACAGTACACTCACTTATTATGTCCAGCAAATGCTAGGGCAAAAAGGAAAGTCTTTAGTTGTTTTTTAAAACTTTCAACGGTCAGGCAATCTAGTATCTGATGAGGTAGAGAATTCCACAGGGTTGGTGCCATATAGGCAAAATATCTACCTCCAGACATCTTTAGATGTACCCTGGGAATTTCTAGCAATCCCTCATCAGAGGAGCGAAGAGAACAGGCAGGACAGTAAGGCACCAAGAGCTCTTTCAGGTAGTGAGGTCCCAAATCATGTAGGGCCTTAAAGGTCAATAATGCGACCTTGAAGGTGATCCGCCACTGTATTGGCAGCCAGTGCAGATCACGCAGCACAGGTGCGTACCCTTGCATTTCACTATTTTAGGTGGACTGGCAAGTCAGAGATCAGGCCATGGTACTCAGATTTTTGCACACCATTCATCCCTTCTCCAATAAGTAGGAAGGATCCTATCCTGTCGTAAACAAACTCAGTCCAGCAGTCTGCCAAGTTAGACTTATCCAAGAGAACAAACCTACTGACGAGTGGTTTCATGCTAACTAGCTAAAGACTTAAGTGTCTAAATCTATACAAACTGTTGACTAGTAGAATTAGAGGGGATTTACTCCTGCTTTTCAACATCTTGGGAGTTCCCAATCTAATGAATAGCTACAACCTCCATTTGGCTGCTAAACCAGATGGACTAAGATGCCACAAGAGACAGCTGTTGATTCCAAAATACAATACCATTACATACCATCAAAAGAAGTAAATGTTTTACTATTAGAGCATGTAAAACTTGAAATTCTCGATCTGGATATTTAGAGAACATGAATTCCACAGAATTGTTTAAGAACTCTTTAGACAGGTATTTACTTGAGAATGGGCCATAATTACACCCTGCCAGTGCTGGGAAGGTGATCTTGATGGGCCTGGGCCTTCTTCCACCTTTAAGTACCAAGTAATACCAAGTATAAAAAGAATAATTGCTTTTACTAACCCATTGGGTGGAATGGTACCTACTGGCCTTTTCTTTCTTCCTTACAGGTACCCATGTGAGATGGCGATCTTGCATTTGATCCTCCTACCCAGAGTACTCCCTGTTGTCCATGGCAATGATATGAGCACTATATCTGACTACAACAAATATCTAAGGCAACTCCTTCCACTTCTTGATCATACTTCCGAAGGAAGACGCATGACCCCACAATACAAACCCAACACCATCCCCGAAGGAGTTAGTAGAAAGTTCCCCACAAATTGATCACTGTTCAGGAAGGCACAGATGTATACCTGACTACCATGGTTGTGGCATCTGATAATCATCCCTCCAAATCGAATGGCAAACTGACAGTCATGGACAGACCCTTCTTGTTGCTCGCCTCTACAAAGGCACTTTCCAAGGTTGGCCCAATACCAGAATTGCACCAAATGGACCCTGTCCATCTGCCAAGCTAATTATAGACATTCTGGTTTATATAATCTTACTGCTTTGATTGCCCACACCTTCTGTGAGAAATACCCAGAAGACTCAGTAAAAGATGTTTGTGTTCACAATTATATGGCTACAGCAGCTAAGCTTCTGTCTGTAGTAACCCCTACTGAAGCAGAACTTACTGAATGTCACCCACCGGAATTTGGCCCACCTAGTGGTTTGACTGCCACTTCACTCCCAGGTACACTTGTCAACAATGTGCAGTTTATGAACATCCCTGTCATTTTTAAGATATGCACCCCCCCAACAGCAACACCAATACAGTGACACACCAACCCGTCAACAAAATTGACAGGTTGTCGACAGGTCGCTGTGTTGGTGCACCTGACACAGGGCCACACTGTCTTCTGGTCCTGCACCCCCTCCCCGAATCAACTCCGACTGGAGTTGATAATCCAAAGTATGGTGGGTGCAGGGGGCAGAGTCCCCCCCCCCACATGGAGCGGTTTGGGCGAAGCCCCCTGATGAAAAAACAGGACCAGGAGACAAATGGGATTTACATCAACTGCAACTTGCGATCGGCATAAATCCTGTCGATGTGATGCCGGTCGACAAAAGTGTTGCCGAACTGGCATCATAGAGCCCATTTTTAATCTCACCCATTGGAATATGGGTGAATTTGGTATGTGTTCTAAAACCAACACTTCTAAGTTCTTTAACACTATGTTACTAGATAGTCTTGCTGCATATCAGACATGCACACAGGCACTGGTACACATACCATTGAACATTTAGGTTTATTTAGGTCTAGACCTGACCCCAAAACTAAGAGAACTTCTACATCACGCAGGAGGCATGCCACTGCTGATGTTACTGGTGTGACTGGCACATCTCTGGACTCTTCAGATCCGGCATGTCCATCTGGAATAGGGCAGAAATTGCTGACATGTAAAGCTAAACAGTTAAATTCCAGACTGGCATGAAGAATGATGTTTCATCACCCTTATTGCATGGTGTGGATGGGCTTAGTCAGGAAGAGAGATACACTGTATATAACATGCATGATATTGCTAAGCGTTTTAATGATACCAAGAATAACATCACAAACTTGTTTTCCACAATAATAAGGAGGCAGACAAGCAATATATTGCCAAGGAACTTGTATGCTCTGCTTATGGCTCTTATGTCATAACCATTATCAATAATCTCTTCCAGGATCTGTAATCAGGATGTATTCCAAATATTATTCATGGGAGATGCCTTGCTAAATGGTACTGTTCACAAAGTAGGTCTACTGCTTGTATTACAATGTGTACAGTATGTCTAGATCTGTTGCAATCCCAATGTCAGCTGCTAGAAGTCTAGGTTATGTCATACACCATCCAAACAGGGGCTCATGTTACACTGCCAATCACTGCACCATCCATGACACCACGTTTGTCACCTTTACTGCTTCCTTAGCATGATTTGATCCAGAGACTGCCATTTTTGACAGTCTGGCCTCCATTCATTCCATTGGGCATCTTGATGAGGACATCTGTTGAGAAAGGATTGACCATCCATCTCTTCTGGCCTTCCACCACACACTGGACACTAGGGTGGTGCCTCATACAGACTGTTGTGCCAAAAAGGGATACCACTACTTATATAGCTGTGACATGTTCGATGTCATCAAGCCAGTTCATGAATACTCACCAGATAGCATTGACTGGTCTTTTACTCTGAAATCTGATATTGTCTTAAATGAAACTGGTATCCCCCGGGCAATAGTATCTTCATCTACTACATCATCACCAGAGAGCCACAGTAGGTGTATCCATCAGGACTATGTTGACGAGGTGCATCATTTCACTACAAGACTCATGAATCAATCTTTCACCTGCCCAATTTGTCTACAGAAATGGAGGATTCCTACAGTAAGGGTGTCATAAAACTCTGATGGGCAGTACTGTGTCATCACTAATCACAAATCTTTCTCTTATGGGTCAAAGTTTTGTGATGTACAGTATCTTAATTTCTGTTTTATACCTCATCAAACTACTGTCATTGGTCATACAGTGATTATTCCAGTTCTCATCCTGGAACCAGATATTATTGATACTGACCCGGAATATTTGCAAGCTCTATCTCAATATTTGCCTATTTTTAACATTCACATAGATCCCCTGACTCTGTCTCTTAAGATACTTTTAGATATAAAGGATACCCACCTCATTTACATCAGCAATAACATCTCCAAAGCTGGAGAATCCCTAAATACCCTCATCCATGATGATGATTTAAGTACTCCATTTTCCAATACATGGTTAGAGTTAATGTTTAAAGGTTTCATTATTGTCCAACTGTTTTTGATTAACTTTTTGATACTAACCCTTTGCTGTCTATGACACATGCTCAAACAACATCATGAGTAACTCAAGTTCCATTACAAGACTCATGTGTCAGGTCTGTAAATGATAGAGATTGCTCCTACTACTTTCCCATAGTGTTGTTGCCTTTTCAGGAAGGCAACAAGGGGAAGGGGTTGGCATAGTCCCCTCACCCATACTGGCAACCCACTGTGCACCACTGACAATCTATATTATGATAATCATTAAATGTAATGCAAGTAGCATGCCGAGAATATATGTCGTATTCTTTGTTATTCTTCTGAGAAGTTATTGTATAGCCTGCACTGCCATCATGCAGATTTATGTAACACCGCACTTATATCATGTATTTTTATGACTTCTTTGTTCTCACTTTTAGCTGATTTTACACATTTTCTATACCTTTGGAAACACTGTGGAGCCACCTAATTTTTGGCCAATCGGGCTTGTTTTATGTATCTAGATAGCCTGTGAAAGTAATATTTGTCATGGTGATTATCTTCATATATAAGTTACTGCATTACGTAGTCTCTTTGAGACCACTGCATACCCTGGGATATTTGGGAAACATGGCTCCCAGTGTCTATATTTGTAAGACTCTAATTTAGGATGAGTATCTGCTTTTGTGTAATAAACAAGTTTATTATTGCCTATGCCACTTGTCTGTTCTTTCTTCTGTTAGCTTATTACCACCACCAAGAACCTGAGAAGTGTGACTACATTACTAGGGCTCAATACTAGGGTTTGTTAGATGAACAGAATGCATATGCCCATAGCATCCATCTCCCACTCTAACAGGTTATCTGATACCAACTGGTGTAAGGAGATATTCATCTAGTCTTTTTTTAAAGGCAATGAAAGTATTACTGGCCACCTTACAAACTACTACCGTCTGCAGGGCAATCACTGAATTGCATGTGCATTCCATTCCAAAATTATACACTTTACCCAGCTAGAATTGATCATTCCTACTGTCTGAGTAGTGCAACAGTAGAGCTACTGTATGTCATCCAGATGACCCGAGTTCATGCCCTATGCTCAGGATGTCTGGTGCTGACTGGTGAGTCAGGGTTCCTGCATTTGCCTTTTGGTGCATCCAGTTTTGAGGAAGGAAGCCTTCTAATAATGTTAGTGCAGGACAAAGTGATAGGGAAACTAGACCTTTCTTCAGCTAGGTGCTACAATTTGTTATGCTTCAAATAGTTTGTTTTGTACTTTTGCACTCGAGTACCTTGCTATTAGAGTAGCCATGTATAATCACTGATAAACTCCCCCCTACAAAACCTTTTGCCTAAGTGACTTGCACTTCAGTGTGTGTGGATTTTGGACTACATTCTCTTTTAATATAGAAGCACAAAATTTGTCAGCAGACAATGATTGTTAGACTAACCCAGTCTGCACAAGGATTCCCTGTGTTGTGCCTTTGCAGATCCTAGCTGGTCTCGAGGACTCTCACTGTTTCTGTAGTAATATGCCCCTGTGTCTTTACCATGCATGCTTGAAGCCTTTTACCTTTCTCTTCTCAACAACTTCAAGTGGCAGTCTGTTCCATGCTTCTACCACCCTTTCTGTGAGAAGCATTTCCTCAATCCTTCCTCAAATTTGCCCCCTCTAATTTCATTGCATGCCCCCTAGTCCTGAAGTTCATCCTCTTATACAAGAGGCTGCTTTCCTGCACTCTGTTCACCAATGTGAGGTACAGTACTTGAAGGTTCTGATCATGTCACCTCTCTCTTTCTCCTGTCCATCAGAGTCTACATATTGAGATCCCTCAGTTTCTCCTAATAAGGCTTCCCTTGCAATCCCTACAATGTCTTTGTTGCTCTTCTCTGGACCAGCTCCACCATGTCTACGTCTTTCCTATGGTGCAGTCTCCAGAACAGGAGACATTATTCCAGGTAGGGACGTATCACAGAATGGTATAGTGGCAGCACCACCTCCCTCCTCCTGTTACAGATATCCTTCCCTATGCACTCCAGAATACCACTAGCCCTCCTCATGGTCTTGTCACACTAGGTTGCCACCTTTAGGTCTTCAGAAACACTAACCCTGAGGTCCCTTTCCTGCCTGATGACAGCTAAAGCTCTCCCCATCCTATATTTGCACCAGGGTTCCTGTGCCCAAGATTCGTGATTTTGCATTTTTTGGCATTGAACCCCAATTGCCACACCTTCAATCCTTCCTCTAGTTTTCCTAGATCCCTGTGCATTGTAAGGGCAGATGGAATGGGGGAAGGGGGATGAAGGACAGAGTGACCACCAGGACCATCACATCCAACTGTAGGCAAGGACTGGGCAAACTGGATGGGCCCAGTGGGCCGTTCTTTCTGCAGTCATTGTTTATGTTTCTATGTCAGCCTGGAAAAAGTAGCTCTCAGAACATAGCCAAACCAATAAATGTGGCATGCATATAATTAAAATTATGCCATATGCATGGCAACACTATTAGAAAAATAATCTGAATATACATTTTATATACTATAACACAAATAAATAAGTACTGCGATTAAAGTAAAACACAATGCTAACTATCTTACAGGGAGGAACAGGGTACAGGAATACACTATTTTTAAGTGAAAAAGATGTTCCAGGACTAGAGGGCATGGGATGAAGCAGGAGGGAGGACGATTCAGAGGAAACATGAGGAAGAATTTCTTCACAGAATGGGTGGTGGACAAGTGGAACACCCTGCCAGAGGAAGTGGTGGGGGCTGAAACAATCATGGGATTTAAGAATGCATGGGATAGACATAAAGGAATTCTGGAGGTCAGGGGTAAGGGACAACAGACTTCTAGGAAAACATAAACTGAACTTACAAGCTCAAATGGGCAGACTGGGTGGGCCATAGGCCCTTATCTGCCGATACCGTCTATGTATCTATGTATCTAATAATATATTGTTAGACAGAGTTTTAACCTTTGTCTGCTAGCAAGCTTTAATGCAACTTCCTGTCATGACATCACATAGAAAGGTTAACCAATTATGCTCCAATCTGTACCTAGACAGTGCTGTTCAAGTTTTTATTGCAAAACATTTAAAAAAAACAACAACTTTAAAATAAAAGTTCTATTTTTTTTTTAAGTAGGCAAACTGCGAGAGACAGACATATATACATACATACATGATACATACATACATGCATATATACATACATACATACCATATATCTATCTATCTCATTATGTTTTGGAATATTTAAAAATAAACTAATGTAAGGAAGAAAAGAAAAATCACTTTAAGCAGGTAGTGTGCTCGGTGGCTTTCACTGAGGTGCTGCATATCTATGTCTGGGGTCGGGGATGATAACATACTCCACACCAGAAACATCAACTCATGGCTAAAGGAATGATGTAGATACGAGGGGGTTGGCTAAACCGGAGACCAACTGGGAGGGATAAGGGCCTACACAGGGGTAATGGCCTGCATGCATCTTGGGAGGGGAACTGTAGACCTCAATGAATGGTTTAAATGTTACTTTGATGAACATTTGAACTAGCTGTTGGAGGTGGTGGCGTGAAAAAGGGAGGCCTAAACTGCCCCACCCAACACACACACACACACACACACACACACAGACAGACTGAGGCAGCGAGAAGGGAAGCCCATTAGGAAGAAAGTGCCCCATGGTGAAAACTAAGGAAAACACAGTGTGGCAGAAAACAAGGGAGATGGGAGCCAGAGTTGTATAAAGAAGGGGAAGAGGAGGCAGGGCTAAAGGAAAAAAAGGGGGTAGCAGGCAGAGTGGGAACAAATTGTGCAAATACAAGGAGTCTAGGAAACAAAATTCTGGACCTAGAGGTCATCATGACAGAGGCAGATCTGAATATTGTGGCCATTACTGAGTTGTAGTGCACAGGAAGCCATGACTGGGACATGACCATACCAAGCTACACTCAGTTCAGGAAAGATAGAGTGGGAAGGAAGACAGAAAGTGTGGTACTATAGGTAAGCAAGGGGATCAAAGTGATGGAAACATCGGGAATAAAGGGAATGCATATACTGTGGGTCTCCCTGGAGACAGAGGGGTTGAAGATACCCCACAGAAGTGAACAAGGTGCAAGTGGAGGGTCTATTTCAGAGAAAGGAAGGTATTAGAAAAAGAGGAATGCAATGAAGTTAAGAGGGGAAGTTTAAGGGAAATGTGTTGAAATAATTATTCATGGAAATGTGGTGGATGACTGGAAAAGCCTGCCAGAGGAGGTTCTGGGATGAGAAGACTGTGCAGAGCAACAAACACATGTAGGGTAGGCACCAGGGCATATTAGTAGAGGAACAAGGGAAAGAGTGACACCTGTGACACTAGGGTCAGTGGTTGTGGAACAGGCAGAGACGAGGAGCAGATTGGATGGGCCTAAAGGTCTTTTTCTGTGGACAAAATCTATGTTGCAATGTTTCTATTGTAGGTACTGTGGGTCACCCTGGAGACAGAAACCAGAGCCAATATTCATACTAGTATGATCTACAGACCTACCCAGGGGTAGAGACTGAACAAGGCACTGGGGAAAGCCATTAAAACATTGGCAGTGAAAGGGGAGGTGCTGCTATTGGGGAACTTCAATCTGCTAGATGTAGACGGGGGCCTCCCAGCCACAGCTTCAGCAAGAAGCAGAGACATCCTAGATTCCCTGCAGTGGGTGTTTCTCAAGTAGCTAGTCAGGGAATTCACTCCTGATGGGGCAGTACTATAACTGGTGCTCACAAACAGGGACAGAACTGCAGACATCAAAGAGGGAGGCCACCTGGAGACCAGTGATCACTATACAGTGTGGTTCAGCATAAAGATGACGGCTGAAGCAGTCACACAAGGATGAGTACCCTGGACTTCAGTAGGACAGATTTAAAAAGAAATGGGTGAATGACTCAGAGACAGATTAATGGGGGGATGATCAGGGTGCAGTGGAGGACCAGTGGACTAGGGAAGG
The DNA here is from genome assembly GCA_016271365.2 of Neoceratodus forsteri. Lineage (NCBI taxonomy): Eukaryota > Metazoa > Chordata > Ceratodontiformes > Ceratodontidae > Neoceratodus > Neoceratodus forsteri. Next base: position 1,472,078,261 of record CM057459.1, read on the forward strand.
GAAGGAATAGTAAAGGCAACACACCTCTGTGCGAAGTAAATGGCCAAAAACAGGAGAAAAAAAAACAGAGACTGCTATGGTTCTCAAAGAAAGTGGTTGAAAAGGAAAAGGCTAGCAGGGTTCAAAGACATCCAGAGGGGAGAGGATAGGGAACTGTATAAGGAGAAGCAGAAGGAAGCAGGGGATGCAGCAAGGAGAGCGAAGCCACAAACTGATGAAAAATAACCCAAGGGGTAATGAAAGGGGACAAAACCTGTTTTAGGCACTGTACATACAGTAAGTGGAAAGAGGAAGACAGGGGGACTGTGAGGTACAGAAGGGTGGAGCTGGGAACTTTGCAGAAGAGGATAAGAAAAAAGCAGATACCAGTATCCTGAATAAATACTTTTGTTCAGTCTTCACACAGGAAGGAGAGGGGGACGGGCCACACAAAAGCAGCAGGATCACTGGTGGAGGGAGACAGACAAAAGTCCATTCACAGAGGAAAGAGTCCTGAAGGGTCTCCTGAATCTGAAAGTGGACAAGGCAAAGGGCCAGATAGGGTACACCCAAGGGTATTGCAGAAGCTCAAGGAGGTACTGGCTGTTCCTCTGACAGTCCTATTCAACAACTGTGAATCAGGTCCGTAACTGGGGGGAGTAGAGCTGACAGATGCTTAGTGCCTTCTAACAAAAGACAGCAGATTTAAAGGTCAAGTCAGTCGTGGGCTTGTGCTGAATGAACAGACTTTGCCAGCAGGAAGGAGTCTAGGTTTACCTTAAAGGTATATTTATATTTATTTTTCTTTTCATATTGAAAGCAGGGTAAATGGGGAGAAAAAAGAGGCATGTAGGCAGTGTTTAGGGCACTTTGAAACTTGTCTCTAAAATTGTTACAGTTAGTGTGGGGAAACTAGGTTAGGAGATTAATCTTGGGACTGAGTATATTCGGGAAGCCCTGGGAATCAGTTGCGTAATTGCAGGGGGGGGGGGCTGGAGCTGACAGAGGCTTAGTGCCTTGTAACAAATGCACTATAAAGCAAGTGGAACAGAGAAGGAGTGGAACAGGTAACTGGTGTCTTATGCCTCAGCAGGCTTCAGTAGAGTGAAGCAGGAAATCAGGGAACCCAAAAAGTAAGGTTTCTATCGACTCCTGTTGTAACACTCACTGCAGGGAAGGGCAGAGAGTAAAATGTTGGGCAAAACTGGGAACAGGTGCAACACCCTACAGTATCTAGTGTAGGAGGATAGAGTTGTTAAGAAGGTTATAGGGAAACATTAATAGCAACCTCTCTAGGGTCAGGTAGCAAACGGTTAGGTGAAGGTGAGAGTGCTGCTGCATCTGTAGGAAAAATAGCAGAGAAAGGGAAGGGTGCAATTGAAGGAGAAAAACATTTCACACAAGAGGGAACAACTGAGTGAGGTGGAAGAGAAACCTCTTATCTAGAGTAAGAGAATTAAGGAGCAAAGCAAGCAAAAAGAAAAAAGAGAAACTAGAGACACCCTGTCAGGGGTAAGGGTACCAAAATATTTCCAGGTGACACAGAAAGGGCAGCAACAGGGAATACTGCAAGTGGTGCAGTACAATGGTTGTGGAGCAACAGTTTTTAGAGAGACCTTCTGGAGACTGTGGTGCTGCTCCATGTGCATGCATCTCTCTGCCTTCTGGAGACTGTGGTGCTGCCCCATGTGCATGCACCTCTCTGCCTTCTGGAGACTGTGGTGCTGCTCCATGTGCATGCACCTCTCTGCCTTATGGAGACTGTGGTGCTGCTCCATGTGCACACACCTCTCTGCCTTAGCAGAACTGCGGTGCTGCCCCATGTGCACGCACCTCTCTGCCTTATGGAGACTGCGGTGCTGCCCCATGTGCACGCACCTCTCTGCCTTATGGAGACTGCGGTGCTGCCCCATGTGCATGCACCTCTCTGCCTTCTGGAGACTGTGGCGCTGCTTCACGTGCACGCACCTCTCTGCCTTCTGGAGACTGTGGCGCTGCTTCATGTGCACGCACCTCTCTGCCTTCTGGAGACTGTGGTGCTGCCCCATGTGCATGCACCTCTCTGCCTTCTGGAGACTGCGGTGCTGCTCCATGTGCACGCACCTCTCTGCCTTCTGGAGACTGCGGTGCTGCCCCATGTGAATGCACCTCGCTGCCTTCTGGAGACTGTGGTGCTGCCCCATGTGCATGCACCTCGCTGCCTTCTGGAGACTGTGGTGCTGCCCCATGTGCATGCACCTCGCTGCCTTCTGGAGACTGCGGTGCTGCCCCATGTGCATGCACCTCGCTGCCTTCTGGAGACTGTGGTGCTGCTCCATGTGCATGCACCTCACTGTCTTCTGGAGACTGCGGTGCTGCCCATGTGCACCTCTCTGCCTTCTGGGGCTTCTTGGTGCTGCCCCATGTGCACGCACCTCACTGCCTTCTGGAGACTGCGGTGCTGCCCCATGTGCACGCACCTCGCTGCCTTCTGGAGACTGTGGTGCTACCCCATGTGCATGAACCTCTCTGCCTTCTGGAGACTGTGGTGCTGCCCCATGTGCATGCACCTCTCTGCCCTCTGGAGACTGCGGTGCTGCTCCATGTGCACGCACCTCTCTGCCTTCTGGAGACTATGGTGCTGCTCCATGTGCACGCACCTCTCTGCCTTCTGGAGACTGTGGTGCTGCTCCATGTGCACGCACCTCTCTGCCTTCTGGAGACTGCGGTGCTGCCCCATGTGCACGCACCTCTCTGCCTTCTGGAGACTGTGGTGCTGCTCCATGTGCACGCACCTCTCTGCCTTCTAGAACTAAGTGCTGCTCCATGTACACTCTCTCTGCCTTCTAGAGACTGCGGTGCTGCCCCATGCACGCACCTCTCTGCCTTCTGAGACTGCGTGCTGCTCCATGTGCACGCACCTCTCTGCCTTCTGGAGACTGCGGTGCTGCCCCATGTGCACGCACCTCTCTGCCTTCTGGAGACTGCGGTGCTGCTCCATGTGCACGCAACTCTCTGCCTTCTGGAGACTGTGGTGCTGCTCCATGTGCACGCACCTCTCTGCCTTCTGGAGACTGTGGTGCTACCCCATGTGCACGCAACTCTCTGGGATGAGGAAAGAGGTCACTAGACTCCAGGATGAGTTGGCTACCATTTGAAGGACATCTTCCCCCACTCAGGGGGGCCACAATGTCTGCCGCAGTTACCTCAAAGGATGCCAGGAAGGAGAACCAGCTGGACTATGGTGGGCAGTAGAAGGGGGAGGGTTGTGGATCAGGGCACGTTCCTTATCTGGTATCACTACGTAAATCCTATGCTGTTCCGGCAGAGCGGGACTGCTGGTAGGAGGTAACTGTGATACTGGCAAGGGAGGATATGGGGTCCTCCACAGTGGAGACCCCATGGAGGTAGTGGAGGACCCCAGAGGAGGAGGAGGAGGAGGAGGAATTAACTTCTGGTGAGGGACTTGCTTGTAAGTTGGATAAATTTGGGAATAGGAAGGGAGGGGGAGAGAGAGGTAAGGCCTGCACTGGCCATAGCCTGGAGGGATGGAAAGAAGATTCTGAGGATTTCTAGGGCTGCAGGGCAGGATGGAAAGCAGGATGTCATTGTCCACCTGGGGACTAATGACATAGCTAGGGATGGGGCTGGAATAGTGCAGGGTGAGTTTAGGGAGCAGAGGCTGGGTCTTAAAACAAGTAGCACACTCAGTGGCTTTTGCTGAGGTGCTGACTACAACGGGGGGAGGAAAGGGTTCTTCACACCTAGAGCTTCAACTCCTGGTTGAAGAAATGGTGAAAAGAGGAGGGGTTCAGCTAAACTGGGGACCTGCCTGGAGGGGTAAGGGTCTACACAGGGGTGATGGCCTGTATCTGTCTGGGAAGGGGATCACAGTCATCAGTGGAAGGTTTAACTGGGGATGGCAGAAGGAATCAAGGAGGCATAAACCGATCCCCCTCCTAAAAACTAAAGTAGAGAGTAGTCAGTACCTGAGGGGAGATAAATCCCACAGGGTACAAATTAACAAAACAAACAGGGTGGTAGAAATGAAGGGGGATGGGAACAACAGCATTAGAAAGAGAGGAGGGAAGGAGGAAGAGAAAAAGGAAAAAAGTGAATTAGGCAAGCAGTGTGGTAAACCACAATCACCAGCAGCATGGGAACCCACATGGTGACTGTCACAGCCCTCCTCTCACCACCTCTGCCGGTTGCTGTATGCGATGACAGGGAGCATGCAGTCCCTGTACTGAAACAGTACAGGGGCTACACACTCCCCATTACTGCATAGGGCAGTCAGCCAAGGTGGTGAGAGGAGAGCAGTGCTGGTCGCCGTATGGGCTCCCACAGCACTGTCAACTGTGATAAGGGGGGAGGGTGGCAGGGTGTTTGATAGATGTCCATGGTGTGGAGGCTGCTAGACACTGGTGTAGAGACAGAATCAGATGGTGGGGGTTGCCGCTAGATGCCATAAGTGAAAAGAGGAAGACTGGGGGACTGTGAGGTTAAGAAAGGTGAGGGGAACTCTGCAGAAGAGAATCAGAAAAAAGCAGATATCCTGAATAAATACTTTTGTTCAGTCTTCGTACACGAATGGGAGGGGCCTGGGCCACATAAAAGCAGCAGGAGCACTGGTGGAGGGAGATAGACAATGTTCATTTATGGAGGAAATGTCCTGAAGGGACCCCTGAATCTGAATGTGGACAAGGCAAAGGGCCAGATAGGGTACACCCAAGGGTGTTTCAGAAGCTCAGGGAGGTACAGTACTGGCTGTTCCTCTGACAGTCCTATTCAACAACTGTGAATCGGGTGCATAATTGGGAGGGAGGCAGGGCTGACTGAGGCTTAGAGCCTTCTAACAAAAGACAGCAGATTTAGAGGTCAAGTCAGTTGTGGTCCTGTGCTGAATGAACAGACTTTGCCGACAGGAAGAAGTTAATGCATCTAGCTTTACCTTAAAGGTATATTTATGTTTATTTTTCTCTTCATACTGAAAGCAGGGTAAATGGGGAGAAAAAAGAGGTTTGTAGGCAGTGTTTGGGGCACTTTGAAACTTGTCTCTAAAATTGTTACAGTTAGTGTGGGGAAACTAGTTTAGGAGGTTCATCTTGGGACTGAGTATATTCAGGAAGCCCTGGCATTCAGGTGTGTATTTGGGGGGGGGGTGGAGCTGACAGAGGTTTAGTGCCTTGTAACAAATGCACTACAGAAGCACTGCTTCCTAACATATCTAATTCACAATCATGTTCCAGTGAGTGAGTGGAGCAGTGAAGGAGTAGAACAAGTAACTGGCGTCTTGCGCATCAGCAAGCTTAAGAAGAATGAAGCAGGAAATCAGGGGACCCGAAGGTAAGGTTCATATTAACTCCTGTTGTAACACTCACTGCAGGGAAGGACAGAGGGTAAAAGGTAGAGCAAAAATGGGAATAGGTGCAACACCCTACCAGGTGTGGGAAGATACAGTTTTAAGGAAGGTATAGGAAAACATTAACAGCAACCTATCTGGGGTCAGGTAGCAAAAGGTTAGGTGAAGGTAAGACTGCTGCTACCTCTGTAGGAAAAAAGCAGAGAAAGGGAAGAGTGTAAAGGAAGCAGGAAAACACTTAATATAAGAAGGAACAACTGAGTGGGGTAAAAAGGGAAACCCCTAGCCAGGGTAAGAGTACTAAGGAATAACATAGAAACATAGAAGTTGACAGCCGATAAGGACCGCAAGGCCCATCCAGTCTGCCCATTTCTTTTTCTGCCTTAGAAATGTGCCATCGGCCTTTGCTCTGTCAATGGCCTATCTTTTCATACTCATCTGTATTGCTCCCTTATGCCTATCCCATGCTTGTTTGAAGCCCTGCACTGTATTCATATCCACCGCTTTCTGAGGTAGGCTGTTCCATTCATCCACAACCCTTTCTGTGAAAAAGAACTTCCTCACATTATCTCTTAATCGGCCTCCCTCTAATCTCATGCTGTGTCCTCTTGACCTGCTATTTTTCTTATATTGAAACATGTTAGACTCTTTCACCTTGTTAATGCCCTTAAGGTGTTTGAATGTTTCGATCATATCACCTCTCTCTCTCCTTTGCTCCAGTGTATACATATTGAGTTCCGTTAATCTGTCCTCATATGTTTTCTGATGCAGTGCTTGCACCATGTTGGTTGCTCTTCTCTGAACTGCCTCAATCTGGTTAATGTCCTTGTGAAGGTGTAGCCTCCAGTACTGCACACATTACTCCAGATGGGGCCTAACCAGTGTCTTGTAAAGAGGGATTATTACCTCCCTCTTCTGACATGTGATACCCCTACTAATACACCCCAACATCCCCCTAGCCTTACCTACTGCTTTAGTGGTCTGCTTGGATGATTTCAGGTCATCAGTGATGATAATGCCCAAGTCTTTCTTCCCTCGTGACTGCCAGCAACTCCCCTCCCAGCCTATAGGTGGCCTCATGGTTTTTCTTCCCTATGTGCATGATCTTGCACTTCTATGCATTAAACCCCAGATGCCACTCTTCTTATCATTTTGCTAGTTTATCCAGATCTCTTCTCATTCTGCCCACCCCATCTGGATCATCTACTCTGCTGCAGATCTTGATTTCATCTGCAAACAGACATACCTTACCCTCCAGTCCATCTGTAATGTCACTGATAAAGATATTGAAGAGGACTGGCCACAGGAGTGATCCCTGAGGTACCCCACTTGTGACTTGCATCTCTTCTGACATACCATTTACCACCACTCTCTGTTTTCTGCTCGTCAACCAGTTTGCCAACCAGTTGACTAACTTCTGACCCTCCCCGAGCCTACCCAGCTTATTAATCAATTTTCTATGTGGAACAGTATCGAAAGCTTTGCTGAAGTCAAGGTAGGTAACATCAGCTACTCCCCCTTGGTCCACCACTCTGGTTACCCAGTCAAAGAAATCTATGAGATTAGTTTGACAGGACCTTCATTTTGTAAACCCATGCTGTCTTGGATCCTGTGCTCCTATGAATTCCAGGTGTTGCACTGTCCTATCCTTAAGGAGTGCCTCCATAATCTTGCCCACTACTGAGGTAAGACTGACTGGTCTATAGTTCCCTGCCTCCTCCCAGCTACCACTCTTGTGGAGCGGGATCACATGAGCCCTTCTCCAGTCTTCTGGACCTCTCCTGTGCTCAGAGACTCACTAAACAGTTCTGATAATGGCTCTGCTAGTTCCACCCTTAGCTCCTTTCGTACCCTGGGATGTATGCCATCTGGTCCCACTGCCTTGTCCACCCTGAGCTTATCGAGCTTTTGTAGGACCCTTTCTTTTGTGAAGGGACTAGTGCACACCTCCCTCCCTCCCCCCTGTGTCCATGGTGTTGAGCTGTGAGCCCTGCCCTACCTTCTCTTCAGTAAATACTGAGCAGAAGTATCTATTTAGGACAGATGCTTTTACATGGTCCTCCTCCTCACATGCCCCCTTAGCTCCTTTGATCTTAGCAATACCCCCTCTGGACTTTCTCCTTTCACTAATGTATCCATAGAAAGTCTTGTCACCTTCTTTTACTGTTTGTGCTAGTGTTTCCTTGGTTTGGGCCTTTGCCTGCCTTACTGCCTTCCCTGCTTCCCTTCAGGAAGTTTGGTATGCCTCCCTATCTTCATCCCGCTGCATTCCCTTATATTTCCTGTAGGCCAACCTTTTGGCTCTGACCTTTTCTGCTACTGTTTTTGAGAACCAGAGTGGTTTCCTTCTTTTACACTTCCTTTTCTCTCTAATACAGTGGGATGTTGCTTCAAGTATCGCATCCTTAATGCTTGCCCACTTTGCCTGTACCCCCTCCCTTGTATTTCTTTTTGCCAGGGCTAGCTTAACTCTGTTGGCCATCTTATCAAAGTCAGCTCCTCTGAAGTCCCATATTTTTGCCTTGGAATGGGATGATTTAGTTCTTTGAACCATACCAGGTGATGGTCACTGGCCCCCAGGTGACCTTCTACCTGGAGATCTGTGATCCTTCCCCTGTTAGTAAGTACTAGATCTAAGATAGCCCTGTCTCTTGAGGGTTGTTGTACCAGTTGTTTGAGGCCCTCCCCCTGCAGGGAATCCACCATGTGTCTAGTTCTGGCAGATGTTTCTGCTGGTATTGACCAATCTGTAGCTGGCATGTTGAAGTCTCCCATTATCAAAATCTCCCCTTTAGCTGTCATGTTTTGTATATCTTCTAACAGTAATGTGTCTATGTCCTCCCCCTGGTCTAGGGGCCTGTAGACAACCCCAGTTTGTATGGCTGTCCCATTTCCTGTTTCCAGGGTGACCTACAGTCCTTCTGGCTCCTTATGTGTATTCTGAACTTCTGCAGCTTTGATATTTATGTTGACATACAGGACCACTCCACCCCCCCTTTGCACCTCAGTCTCTTCTGAACAGTACATAGCTAGGTATTGAAGTCTCCCAAGTGCGGTTACTGGTAAACCACATCTCACTAATTGCTATTATGTCTGTCACAAACTTGCTCAGACCCCTACTCCCAAAGTGCCAACCTCTGAGCATATGATTTGTGTACAGTGAACAGACAAGGTAACCCTCTTGTCTGTTTTGTGGGTTCAAGTCACCTTAGTCTCAAGCTCTGAAGGGATTCAAACCGATAACCTCTTGTTACCATACCCAATTATCAGGCTCAGATAATTCTGTCTTCAGGGGGCCAGATATCTTTGCCTACGGGCACCCAACCAGGTCTTTCAAATGAACCCTTAGAACTCAATATAAGACTTTAAGAGAACTCTATCCACTTCCCAGTTTGGTATACAATAAGCCCATACACATTGTACTTATAGCCTTTAAAAGCTCCACTTAAAATAAAAAGAATTGCCAAGGCACTCAAGCAGTTTTGTTTGTAAAAAAATATTTTTACTTTAAAAATATCAAAACAGAACAATAATTACAGAACAAAATATATATATCCCAACACGTACAAACAGGAAAAAGTACAGTTCCTACAATACATGCATTTAGACTGGTCTAATCTTACTCTCTGTCAGTGCTGTGGTGATTCTCCGTCAGTCAGATAATATTCTTTTGTGTCAGTCAGAAGTATTTTCTTGTGTGTCTCTGTCAGGTTCTTTCCGCACTTAAACGCACTTCTGAACCAGCCTTCTCGTGAGGTCACTAACTCTGCCTTGGTGTACCAAACTCTATATTTTACAATACAGGGTCTCCAAATAAAATATGTAAAAAAACATAAGAGATGACCTCACTGACTTTCCTCTCCATGGGTTAACTGGTCAGAACGTATGTGTGTGCTCTGCTACACATACATCTCAAAAGTTTATTTGATCTAAGTCACTGTATTCAAATCAAAAGTGTATTGGTCTCTTTAATCCCATCTGGACCTTGGACTCTACACCTCAGGTCTTTCTGATGTAATTCAAGGGTTCCCCAGGAATATATTTTGGACCTTCCAAACCCGTCTGGGTCCTCCCTGGCTCAGACATCAAACCTCTTCAATGTCCATTCTGGCCTATCTCTGACACTCCTCCCCCAAGTCCTTCCTGGCAAATATGCAAGTCAAAGGATCTACCTGAGGGCATTATGAATGGCTAATCTTATTTCCTGGGATGAAAGCAAATTGACAAGGTAATTGCACCCCAGATCTCTGCAGTTTAAAATACCTCCTGTCCTTTGAACTTATCCCTGGGGAGCCTTGATGTGTCAAGTTCCAGTAGGACAGCCTTTTCCTTGAACTCACCCTTCCCTTCACATATTTTATATGTAATAACAAAAATTAATACAGCACTCAAGCACTCAGAGCTGGCTGTCTACATCACCTCCTCCCACCTAGACTGAATTTGGGATCCATCCCCTACATGGGATGAGGCTTCCCAAATCAGTTCCTCCCTCATAGACCCTAGACAGTCCATCTGAGTTCTTATTTTTGACTCCAGCCCTATGCACGATTTTCAGATCATACTCTTGTAAAGCAAGACTCCATCTGAGCAGTCTGCCTTTGTTTTTCCCCATCTGTGACAACCAAACCAGGGGGCTGTGGTCAGTCTGTACCATAAAAGGCTGCCCATAAAAGTATGGCTCCAGTTTCTTTAGGGCCCACACTAGGGCAAGACACTCCTTTTCCACCATGGAGTATGCTTGTTCCCTGGGGAGCAGCTTTCAGCTCAGGTAGGCTATCAGGTGGTCCCTCCCTTCACTGAATGTCTGGCTTAGCATTGTCCCAATACCCACGTCTGAGGCATCCGTCTGAGCTACAAAAGTTTTGCTATAGTCCGGACTTGTCAAAACAGAAGCACTGCACAATACCTCCTTCAGTTTGGTAAAGGCTTCCTCACAGGCTGGACCCCAGGTGATTTTTCTTGACATTTTTTTCTTTGTCAGGTCAGATAGGGGAGCAGCCAGTGCACTGTAATTAGGTACAAACTTTCTGTAGTACCCTGCTTCCCCCGAGAAAACTCCTGACCTGCTTCTGAGTTTCTGGTCCAGGCCATGCCTGTATTACTTCTATTTTTATCTGGTTAGGATGGAGCTGTCCCTGGCCTACCACGTGCCCAAGGTATGCCACTTCTCCCATGGCCACCTGACATTTCTCAGCTTTGACAGTGAACCCGGCCCTCTGTATTCTGCCCAGCACTTCCCTAAGGTGTGACAGGTGTTCCTCCCAGCTGATATTGAAGATGGCAATGTCACCCATGTACGCCATGGCGTACTCCTCAGCACCATTTAACACCTGGTTCACCAAACTTTGGAAAGTGGCCGGGGCGTTCTTCATTCTGAAAGGCATTACTTTGAACTCAAATAAGCCTATTGGAGTGATGAAGGCCGATCTCTCCCTAGCTCTGTTTGTCAACTCTACCTGCCAATATCCCTTTGTCAGGTCAATGGTCGTAAGGTAGGTCACCCCCCCAACTTGTCCAGGAGTTCACCCATCCGGGGCATCGGGTGGGCATCTGACTTCGTGAATGCATTCAGTCCATGATAGTCTACACAGAAACGAGTCAAGTCATCTGGCTTGGGTACAAGGACTATGGGTGAGGCCCAAGGACTGTGGGATCTCTGGATTACCCCTAAATCCAGCATCTCCTCCACTTCCCTCCTAATGTCCTTTTGGACAACCTCTGACACCCGATATGCTGTCCGCCGTATGGGCGTCTGTGTCCCTATCTTTACATCGTATGTTGCTAAGGGGGTTAGTCCATGCTTGACGCTAAACAAGTGGGCAAAGTCTGCTAAAACCTCCCTCACTTTCTGGATCTGGCTCGGGGCCAGCTGGGGAGACAATTGTACTGCCTCCACAGAGGACTCCCACTTACTCTCTTCCAGTAAGTCCAGAATGGGGTCTCCTTCGTCCATCCCCTCCCCATGACTACACACTGTGAACACCATGTCAGCCCTATTTGCATATGGCTTCATTATGTTGACATGGTACATCCTTGCTGTCTGTCTACGGTCAGGTAACTCTACAATGTAGTTTACGTCATTTACCTTCCTAACCACTTTGTACGGTCCTACCCACTCAGCTTGCAGCCTGTCTTTCTGGACCGGAATAAGAACCATGACTTCCTGACCCACCATGTATGAGCGAGCTCTGGCTCTGCGGTCGTACCATACCTTTTGTTTCTGTTGGGCAGCTGCCAGGTTGCTCTGGGCTGTCCCCATAAGCTCCTTCTGCCTTTACCTAAACCTTAGGATGTAATCCACAATGGGAGTTCCCTGGGTGACGTGCTTGCCTTCCCAGTCCCAGTCCTCCTGGATCAAGTCTAGGGGCCCATGTACCCAGCGTCCATACAAGAGTTTGAAGGGGGAAAATCCTGTTGACTCTTGGGGCACCTCCCTATATGCTAACAACAGGTGTGGAAGGTATTTCTCCCAGTCCCTCCCATGCTGTTCAGCAAATGCCCGGAGCACTGACTTTAGAGTACCATTGAAGCATTCCACAAGCCCATTGGCTTGTGGGTGATGCGGTGTCGTGCATCTCTGCACCACCCCACACTTCTTCCATAGACATTTCATTAGGTCTGACATGAAGGAATCCCCTTGATCGGTGATTACCTCCTGCAGAAACCCAACACGTGAGAAAATCCCAAGCAAGGCATCTGCCACTTTGTCTGTCCTCAGTGAGGAAAGGGTGACTGCCACTGGGTACTGGGTGGCATAATCCACCACAGTCAGGATGAATCTTTTCCCTGAGGAGCTGGGGGTATTTAAAGGCCCCACAATATCCATTCCTACCCTCTGGAATGGCTCCTCCACTACGGGCAATGGAATCAGGGCATCTTGGGTTTTCTGGCCTGCCTTCCCTATTTCTTGGCACCGGTGACAAGACCTGCAATACTCCTTCACCTGCTGGGTGAAGTTAGGTCAGTAGAAATTCTGGGCCAACCGCTGCATAGTTCATGCGATTCCCAGATGACCAGATAAGGGAATGTCATGGGCAACCTTAAGCAAATGCTCACGATATCCCTGGGGAATGACATGCTGCCTGCCTATCATTCCTCCCTCTGTATGTACTGCTTGTGTATACATAAGTCCATTTTCCCAGCAAACCTTATGTCTGCCATCACCTCTCTGTGCACTGTCCGAGTCTGATCAAGCCCTCTCTAGCTTCTCTAAACTGGGGTAATTTCTCTGAGTAGCTGTGAACCCCTCACACCTTCCCAAGGCAAGGGACAGGTCCCTTTCCATCGCTAAACTAGGGTCCCTAGCACTAGCGTCAGGGCCCTCAGAATCACTGTCAATCCCTACCCTCTGACAAGAGGTAACCCCTCCCTCTTTGGAGTAACCCTCTGTAGCTGGGTGGTTACTTGCTACTGGGGAAATTTCTACTCCCTTTTATCAGTCTCCACCTCTGGAGACACAGGCTTTGGAACCAGCCTCTCAGTATCTTCCCCAATGGCTTCTGGGGGGCTCAGAGAACTATAATTTTCCCTGGCCGCTTGGCTACAGTTAACTGCACATACCACCCCCTGCTGGAGATTGTTACCCAGGATCACATTCACTGCTAATGTGTTAGCTACAGCCACCTGTTGTACAGTTCCCCCTGTTTCAAACCCAGTCCAGGAGAACACTGGCCAATGGCAATGTTTTCTCTGCACCCGCAAAGTCCTGTATAGTCATGTATTTATTGGGTATAAGCTGACCAGGCTGTACCAGATCCCCTTTTACCAATGTCAGGGATGCCCCTGTGTCCCTTAACCCCTGCGTCTGTACGCCATTTACCATGACTGGGTGCATGTGTTCCCTCATGTTCACTGGCATGCTTCCAGGGACACACAATCAACCCACTTCCTTTCTGGTACTACTTTGTGTATTGCTTGCCCTTCTTGGACACTGTCTGGCAATGTGCCCAGTTTCTTTACATAACCAACAAACATTTCTTACTTCAGAGAAATCTTTTCTTTGAAACCTGGGGCGAACTGGTTTTGGTGGAGGCAGTGAGGGTTTTAGCTGCCCTGAAGGTGCACTTTTCCCCTTCTGCGCTGCCACACTTGCCCCATTCGCTCTCAGAGCAGGTCTGCTCTTGGCATAGCAGTCCGAGAGTTCAGCAGCCTCTTGCACTGTTTTTGGATCCCGGTCCTCTAGCCAGGGTTTTAACTCTGTTGGGCATGCCCACCAAAACTGTTCTAATAAAATCATATTTTCAATTGTATCAAGTGTTTGCCTCAATTCCTTCCCATCAACATTTTAAAAACTGACGTTGTTTCATGGCTAGCTCCTCATAGCTCATATCAGAGCTTCTCCTGAGCTTATGGAATTTAGCTCTGTATGATTCAGCAGTTAATTCAAACTTTTTTAGTAGTGCTGCTTTTAACTTGCTGTAATCATCAATGTCTTTATTGTCCGTGTGACCCAGTGCATCCCAAACTTTTCCGGTAAGTAGCAGGGATAGCTGGAAGCTTCAGGACTCTCTAGAAATTTTAGCCTGAATACAAACTTTTTCAAAAGAATTTAAAAAGGCGTCTATGTCCTCCCCATCTTTAAACTCAGCTATTAATTTAGAGTTCAATTTGTAACCCAGTCCTGCAGTCCCAGTTAAACCCAAGCCACCTACCTGCCCTGGTGCCACTGGTTGGAGTCGTAGCTTCTCCAGTTCATGTTGCCACTGGCACTCCTCTCTCCTCTCTCCTCTCCTCTGCAGCTCTGCGTTCTCTCTCTCTTTTCTCCTCTGCCTCTCGCTGGCGCTCACTTTCCTCACAGTCCGCCTCCCTCTGTTGTCGCTCTGCCTCACGGTCTGCCTCCCTCTGTTGTCGCTCTGCCTCCAGTTCTATCCTCCGCAACTCAATTTGCAGCTTGAGTACCTCTGGATTCAGGATACTGGTGACCTTTCCCTGCTGCTGTGGCCTTTCACTGACAGTGGCCCTGCTGTCCACCTCATTGGCTCGGGATCCCTCACTGGCCACTAGTTCTGCCACACTCAGTGTCTGGTCCTTTTCAGTCACAGTTGGTGACTCACTGCTCCAGGTATCTGCTACCATTAGGGCCTCTATGAGGTTCTGCTTACTGGCTTTCACCCCAAATGGGACTCCCCTGTCACCGCTCAACTGCTTTAAGAAATCTACAGTGTGCTTGCTGTAGTCAGAAGACATTTTCTTCTTCTCTCACTACTAATACTATACTGACTGGCACTTCAGAAAAAAAATAAAATGGGTGGGAACTTAACTGTAAGTCAAGGGATATACAGTAGTCCTGTTTCCTTCTGAAATAAAACACTGCCTTTCTTTTTTTCCAAGTGAGCTAAATGGTATCAAGCTAACACACTGAACAATGAAGCTTATACCACCAAACTTTTTATCCCATGGCTGCCACCAATCTGTCACAAACTCACTCAGCCGGTCAGCCCTCTACTCCCAAAGTGCCAACCTCTGAACGTATGATTTGTGTACAGTGAACAGACAAGGTAGCCTTCTTGTCTGTTTTGTGGCTGTCTACATCACAATGTCTGGTTTAGCTTCTGTCATTACTGCCTGCAGATCTGGGATCTTGTTTCCCAGACTGCAAGCATTTGTGTACATGATTTTCCATTGGCCAGATGTCATCATGTTAGTTGTTGGGTGGGGTCTGGTGTTTCCCCTGGTGATGCAAATGAACTGCAACATGCTGAACTCCTGTTTGACCACTAGCTGAGGGGGAAGGGTGTTCTTCCCATTTGACGAATGAGGTGCTGCACCCCCTCCCCATTTGCTAGTTTAAATATTCTGTGAAGACATCAAACTTCTGCCCTAATGCACTGACTTCCTTCTTAGTCAGATGCAGTCCATCAAATTTAAAGAACTTTCGCTCCCAAAACTGTTGCCAGTTCCCTACAAATTTGTGTCCTTTTTCCTGGCACCAGCCCTTGAGCCACATGTTTAGCTCCCCTATCTCACCTTCTCTGACCTTCTGTCCATCTGCCCCCCTCTCCCAGACTGGCAGAATCTCAGAGAAGGAAATGCCAGATGAAATGGATGATAGTTTGTCACCCAGCCTGGTCAGGTGTTCCTTCGTCTCCACAACTGACCGGCTCTCGAGATTATTAGTCTCTATGTGTACCAGGATGTCAATGTTGTCTCTTGCTTATTAAACAATTTTAGCAATGCGGTCAGTGTTTCTCCACGCTGATGTACCTGGGAGACATCTGACCATTACCTCTGGCTGGAGATAGGTATCAACTTCCCGAATCATGGAGTCTCCTATGATCAGAAGCAAGCAAAAAGAAAAAAATGAGAAAACTAGAGGAATTCCATGAGTGGTAGGGGTACCAAACTATTTCCAGGTGGCACAGGGAGAGCAGGAACTGGGAATGCTGGGAGTGGTGCAGTACAGTGGCTGGGGATGACAGTTTTCAGTGAGACCTTCTGGAGACTGCATTGCTGCTCCATGTGCACACACCTCTCTGGGATGAGAACGGAGGTCACTAGACTGCAGGCTGAGTTGGCTAGGATTTTGAAGACCTCTTCCCCCACCCATGG
Organism: Neoceratodus forsteri; assembly: GCA_016271365.2. NCBI lineage: Eukaryota > Metazoa > Chordata > Ceratodontiformes > Ceratodontidae > Neoceratodus > Neoceratodus forsteri. The sequence goes on from CM057459.1 coordinate 1,472,094,129, forward strand.
AGGCCACCACGTCTGCCACAGTTACCTCAGAGAATGCCAGGAAGTAGAACCTGCTGGACTATGGTGGGCTCTAGAAGGGTGAGGGGTGGATCAGGGGCACGTTCCTCATCCAACATCACTACGTAATTCCTATGCTGTTCTGGTAGAGTGTGACTGCTGAGAGGAAGCAACTGTGGTATTGGCTGGGGAGGATGTGGGGTCCTCCACAGTGGAGACCCCAAGGAGGTAGTAGAGGACCCCAGAGGAGGAGGAGGAGGAGGAGGAGGAAGCAACTTCTGGTGGGGGACTTGATTGTGAGTTGGATAGATTTGGGAATAGGAAGGGAGGGGGAGAGAGAGGTAAGGTGCCTGCACTGGCCATAGCCTGGAGGAATGGAAAGAAGATTCTGAGGATCTCTAGGGCTGCAGAGCAGGAGGGAAAGCAGGATGTAATTGTCCACATGGGGACTAATGACATGGCTAGGGATGGGGCTGGGATAGTGCAGGGTGAGTTTAGGGGGCAGAGATGGGGTGTTAGATAGGTAGCACACTCAGTGGCTTTCACTGAGGTGCTGTCTGTCTTTGACAGGGAAGGAAAGTATTCTCTGCACTCAGAGCTTCAACTCCTGGTTGAAGAAATGGTGAAGAGATGAGTGGTTCAGCTACACTGGAGGCCTACTTGGAGGAATCAAAGCCTATACGGGGTGCTGGCCTGCATCTGGCTGAGGAGGGGAACAGGGAGGAGGACTGCATTCCTCAGTGGATGTTTTAAATGTTACTTTAATGAACATTTAAACTAGGTGACAGGGGTGGCGGAAGGAATCAGGGAGGCATAAACTGACCCCCACAAATTGAAGTAAAGAGTAGGGAGGAGCCCAGAGGAAATAAATCCTCCAGGGTGCAAATTAAGAAGAGAAGGAGAGTGGTAAAAATGAAGTGGAATGAGAATGACAGCATTAAAAAAAAAAGGGAAGGAGGAAGAGAAGCAAAAAGGAAAAAAGGGGGTTAACAAGCACAGCGGTAACAAAATCTGGAAGGCGTTGTGTGCAAATGATAGAAGTCCAGGAAATAAGATTCTGGACCTACAGACCATCATGGTAGAGGCTGACGTGGATATTGTGGCCATTACCGAGTCATAGTGCACTGGAAACCATGGCTGGGACACGACCACACCAGGCTATACTCATTAAGGAAGAACAAGGTGGGAAGGAAGGGGAAAAGGAGGGGTTGTGGTGTCTTATGTGAGCGAAAGTATAAAAATGATGGAGCTACAGAGAATTTGGGGGTGGGGTGGGGGGTAGAGGTACTGTTGGTCATCTTGGAGATGGTGAACAAAGCCACAATTCTTTAGACCTCAGACAGGGGAGTATTTTGATAGGGTACTTGTGGAAGCCAATGGCAAGATGGCAGAAAAGGGGGAGGAGCTGCTGGTGGGGGGGACTTAATCTGCCAAATACAGATTGGGGCCTCCATTGCAACTTTAGCTAGAAGCAGGGGCATCCTGAACTCCCTGCAGAAAGCATTCCTCAGATATCTGGGCACGGAGCCCACACGTCATAGGGCAGTACTGAACCTAGTGCTTATCAACAGGGCAGCGTTGTAGACATCAAGGTGTGAGGCCATCTTGGGACCAGTGATCACCGTACAGACTGGTTCAACATAAGGACGGCTGTGGGATCAAACCACACAAGGGTGTGGGTTCTGGACTTCAGGAGAGCAGATTTTAGAAAGATTGATGAATGTCTCAGGGATGGCCTGGCAGGGGAATGACCTGAGTGGGGCGGAGTAACAGTGGGCAAAGTTTAAGGCAGGCATAATGAAGGCAACAAACCTCTTTGCCAAGCAAGTGAGAGAAGCAAGAGGAGAAAGAGACCACCATGGTTCTCAAAAGAAGTGGTTGAAAAGGTAAAGGCTCAAAGAGTAGCATTCAGAAGGTATAAGGAGATGCAGAGGGAGGAGGATAGAGAAGTGGTGATGAGGGAGATTCTTCTTCACAGAGCATGTTGTGTAACCATGGAATAGTCTGCTGGAGGGAGTGGTGGAAGCCAAGACAGTGGAGAAAGTCAAGCAGGCATGGGACATTCACTGTGGGATACACAAGCAGGCAGCTAAGTGGGGTGGGGGGGTAGGAAGCCAAGGGCAGATTTGATGGATCATACGGTCCTCATCTGCTGATAACTTCTATGTTTCTATGTGTATCAGGGGAAACAGAGAGTAGCAGGGAAAGCAGTAAGGAGTGCAAAGGTTCAAACTGAGTAGATGACAGCCCAGGTGGTAACGAAAGGGGACAAGACATTTTTTAGGTGTGTAAGTGAAAAGAGGAAGACCAAGGGAGGGATTGTAACATTAAGAAGGGACGGGGAGGGGGTTACTATACAGAGGAGGACTAGGAAAAGGCAGATATTCTGAACAAATACTTTTGTTCAATGTTCACAGAGGATGGAGAAGGGGAGCGGCCACAAAAAAAGGAACAGGAGCTTTAGGGGGGAGGTGCACACTAGTCCTTTTTCAGAGGACATTGTCCGGAAGGGACTTGCTAATCTGACAGTGGATAAAGCAATGGGGCCAGATGGCATGCATCCAAGGGTATTGAGGGAGCTTAAGGAAGTACTAGCTGCACCTCTGACAGCCCCTATTCAAAGAGCAGATTTTCATTTTGTTACTGTATTTATGGATGCAATAGTGTTTATGTTTTAAATTAGACGTACTAACTTATTATATTTTTACAATGAAAAAGGTGATCATTTTTACACAAACTGACAGGTAAACCCGATGTTTCGACCAAGAAAAGCTGAGCCCGTCACCTCACCGGAATTGATGCATAGAGGGGTAATTTAAAAAAAGATGAACCAGTTTTGGTAATCTGTTTTTGCCAGAGAAGTTTTTCCCCATGGTCACTGTGTGTAGGTTTCTCAGCCTTGTCCCTGTACCCTCACATCCCGCACCGTTGGTTCACCATCCCCCAAATCCTACACATATTCCCTCTACTGTGGCAGGGTTGGGAAGGAGAGGGCCATCCTCCCGCCACCCAAAGACAGACCTCCAATTGGCAGGGGCAACCAGTTGATGGTGCGGGGAAGAGAAAGGTGGACAGGGCTTCTTTTAGCCCACACCAACCTTTTTCCTCTTTTCTTCCTTGCCCCCTAACTGCGGTGGTATATGGATGCACACATGCCCACGGAACTGTTGTCCCTCCCTTCTTGTCACTCACACGGCTGGCGTTGCCCCCAGGCCTCCACCTGGGGACAGCCAAGAGCTGAAATAGTGAGCTGCCCCACCCTGGGAGAGGAGAGCTGTCTTCCAGATGCTCAATCCACTCCATCCCAGGCCAACCCCTGGTGACCTATGCTCCTCCCTAAACCTGGGTCACTGGCATGAGAAAAGGTAAAACACAGAGTAACTTAGCCCTCATCACCACGGTCAACCCCTGGTTACCCAAGTTCCTTCCCAAACCTGGGTCACTGGCATGGAAAAAGGTAAAACACAGAGTAACTTAGCCCTCATCACCACGGCCAACCCCTGGTTACCCAAGTTCCTTCCCAAACCTGGGTCACTGGCATGGAAAAAGGTAAAACACAGAGTAACTCAGCCCTCATCACCACGGCCAACCCCTGGTTACCCAAGTTCCTTCCCAAACCTGGGTCACTGGCATGGGAAAAGGTAAGGCACAAAGCACCTCAGCACTCATTGCCATGGCCGTCCCCTAGTGACCCCAGCTCCTTCCCAAACCTGGGTCACTGGCATGTGAAAAGATAAGGCACAGAGCCTTCAGTCCTCATCATCACAACCAACCCTGGTTACCCAAGCTCCTTCCTAAACATGGGTCACTGGCATGGGAAAAGGTAAGGCACAGAGCACCTCAGCCCTTGTCACCACCAGGACAGCCATTCAACAGTCTGTTTGACTGAACTCTGAATCCACGGGTGACTTCTGGTATCAGTAGACATTGTTACCGAGTGCAGTTTAATACGGATTTTTGACAGTAGTTTTTATCTGCTGTCCATGTTGGACGTGTATTTCTGTTTTAGTGAGCAGTCATGCTATGTTTTGAAGGATTCAGTTCTTTACCACAGTGGCAATTTGCTTTTCACTGACTGAGAAGGAGAGCAGGGAGTACAAGGTTGTTGATGTTATCTTCACTCAGACCGGTCAAATTCTCATGTAACACTACAAAATGTAAAACTTGTGGCTTCTACTAAAGTTACAATCAGAGCGCGACAGTGTGCAGTATTTTATCTAACAGCAAACATTCATATTTGCATGCTATCACGCTGTGTCAGGGCTGTGAAAATGCTGTACAACTAGAAGCATTCAGAAACAGAAGTGGGGGAGAGATAAAGCTATATGCATTATTGAACAGTGGTTATTATCTTTGTGGAATAGAGCAAAGCAATTTGTTGGGCTCTGTTCAGAAGATTATACCATTTATTTATTTACTTTTTTGTTAATCATTTTTCTTACCTTGGCCCCAGTCTGACATCCACACCAGGCATCCCGCATTCTCCGACTGCCGTCCAGATCACCCCGGCTCCTAGTTGGGCCCCCACTGCAAATCTCTGCAGCTTGCCCCCCACAGCGGGGCAGCAGAGAACCCCCTTCTGTCTCCACTGACACAGAATCCAGTAACAGCAGTACGCCCTCGGTGGGCGCCCCGCAAGCGGTCATCAAGCTACCATGACGGTGCATTTCCCCTATTCCTGGCTTGGGGTGAGCGAGGCTGCAATGACACCAATAGCGGAGCTGCACATGTCTCACACATGCTCCTCCAGGTGCTGTGCCCCAAGTTCTCCCCCTTCCATGCAGTGTCAGCACACCACCCCCAGCCTCCACCAGAGATCACTAACACGCTGACAACCAGTGACCCCCCTACCCCAGAGAGGGAGAGCAGTCCACGGATACTCAATCCCTCTCCACCCCTGCGAAATCCTGGTGACCCAGGTCCATTTCTGAACCCGAGTCACCAGCGTGGGGTGAGGTGTGGTGTCTAGTGCCTCAACCCTCAGAGCCACTGGGCTGGCGATTATACTATTTATAATTAATATAATCACTAAAATAAAAAAAAATGAGAAAGTTGATTTTGGATACCGCAACTAATGAACGAGAGCATGACTGCACGACAGTTTCAATAAACATGATTGGCGGTAATCCTATTATAAATTCTAAACTGCATCCTAATATCCTAAGGAGGCAGTATAGCATAGTGATTAAGGGCACTGAGCTGCATGCCTGGAGACTTGGGTATAAATCCCATCAGCCCCCTCTTGCATACTCTGTGATCCTGAGCAAGTCACTTAACTTCCTTGTGGTCCAAGGTCACACCTGGAAACAAACTCTAGCTGAGTATGCCTTTCCTGGTTAAACAATTTCCCCTTTCTCTTTAATATTGACACATGACAGATGATATTATTCAAAAAAAATGAAAGCTTTCGTGCTCACCAGTCTGATGAAAGCTTGGATTTTGATCAACATATCTAGATCCTGACGATAGAATTCCCTGTGTCACTACATGTCTATACATGGCTTGGAGTCTGATCAACATGTACAGATCCTGATGATACAGTTCCCTGTGTCACTACATGTCTATACGTGGCTGGGAGTCTGATCAACATGTACAGACCCTGATGATACAGTTCCCTGTGTCACTACATGTCTATACGTGGCTGGGAGTCTGATCAGCATGTACAGATCCTGATGATACAGTTCCCTGTGTCACTACATGTCTATACATGGCTTGGAGTCTGATCAACATGTACAGATCCTGATGATACAATTCCCTGTGTCACTACATGTCTGTACATGGCTTGGAGTCTGATCAACATGTACAGACCCTGACAATACGGTTCCCTGCGTCACTACATGTCTATATGTGGTTGGGAGTCTCCAGCTTCATAGTGTGACCCTTTTCTTCAAGAATATCTTTGAAAAATGCTCCCTCCTCCCTGTACCTTGTTTATACCTGTGATTTATTTGAATGTTTCTATCACATCTCCCCTTTCCATCTTTACCTCTACGGAGCACATATTTAATTCCTTAAGTATTTCTTCATAGGGTTTTTGATGCAGGCCTCTCACCATTTTGGTTGCCCTCCTTTGTACTGTCTCTAGTCTATGTCCTTTCAGAGGTGGGGCCTCCAGAACTGGACACAGTGCTCAAGATGGGGTCTCACTAGTGATCTATACAGGGGTATTATTACCTGCTTCTTTCTGCTGATGATACTCTGCCTATGCATTCAAGTATCCAGCTAAGCTTTCCCACTGCCTTGTCATACTGTTTAGCTACCCTCAGGTTATCTGAAATGATTACCCCTGGTCCCTTTCCTGTTTTGAGACTTCTAGTACTTCTCCCAGTTGATACATGGTTTCTGTGCCCCATCTGTCTACCCATCTTACTATTTTAGGACCCAACAAACATAGTAATATCTAAGCTGTCCATTCATTAAATTAAGGCTGTAGCAGTTTTAAGGAATCTTGAGACAGAAGCTGATGTCATGGATGGGCAAGTTTTATGCTGTCATACAAGTCTGCCCCTCAGGGACATCTGTTTTTATATCTAGATTCCATTAAATGGCTACAGCCTTAATTTAATGTATGGATAGTTTACATATTTATATCTATGGACTTCTGACACCTACAGGTATGCCCATTACCTATGTTTCTATGTTACCTCTTAGGGAAAATATTGTCATTGTCTTCAGAATGTGAGTGAGTAGCACACTTGCCTTCTCCCTCAGCTAATTAATCCACCATATCCGTACAGTTTTTAAATTCATGGCAGTGCTTTAACAGCTGCCATCTCCTGGGAAATCGTACCTCCCTTCAGCAACACAGAGTGTCACAATTTGGAAGAGCAATGTGTTAAGAACAATATACTTCATATACTGCTTCCATTTTCAGGAAAAGGACAGGAATGTTACAGCAGAACAAATGTGCCAGTACATTCATTCCCTTCCCCCTGGCACAACATCAGGCTTGAAGGCTTAAATGTAAGCCTATACCCATCAGAATTTCATTTCTGAGATGGTGTCTGTCCTTACCTATTGACACCATGTTTTCATAATTCTGTACCATCACCTCCTTGTGAAGCTCCTTCTCCTGTTTGCTTAACATCTTCCACTCATCTTTTGAAAAAGCAACAGCAACATCTTCAAAGGTTTCTGGTACCTAAAAGGACACCAAACATGTTTAATTGCTCTTGATTTCACTACACACATTGAGAATTCTGAAACTTTTCAACAAGAAGGGGGCAAACAACCTATCCTTCACCCTTGGTGTTGTTCCCCAAACATGAAAAGTCACCAAAGTGCTTCCCATACACAATGGCAGTGATCACTCTTTGCCTGGTAATTATTGTCGTATTTCCCTCCTTTCCTTCCTTGCCAAGCTCCAGGAATCCTTCGTCCTCTCTATGCTTTCCAACTACCTATCCTCATTGAACTTCCTATCCCCATTTCAATCTAGCTTCTGTAAACAGCACTCCACTGTAACCTCCCTGCTTCGAGTCACCAATGTCATCCTGACAGGTATAGACAAGAGAATCCTCATTTCGACCATATTCATCAACCTCATTAAGGCTTTTGACTTTGTCTCTCATTCCCTCCTTCTCGCCAAACTGTACTCTGCTGGCCTTTCTCTCCCAGCAGTAGACTGGTTCAGGTCCTACCTCTCCGGGCATACTTGGTGAGTACTTGTTGGCAATGTCCTCTCCCCCAAGTCCAAGCTGGTGTTCCCGAAGACTCTATCCTTGGTCCCACCCTCTTCTTTTTATCTTCCTTAATGACCTTCCCACAGTCTGTACATCCTCCCTAATCCATCTTTACACTGATGACACCATTTTCTATGCCTCAAGCCCTTCCACCTCAGTAGTAGAGTCACAACTCACGACTAATTTCACATGTGTCCTACAAAGGTTCAAAGCAAACTGACTTAAGGTCAGTATCAAAAAACTGTAACTACGACCTTTGGCATCACACAAAAACTCTCTAAACTCCCCCTTCCCCTTCTTTTCCACCCTCGGTGGCACTCCTCTAGACATAGTCCATGCCAACAAGTATCTATGCGTATGACTTGACAATCATCACAACTTCTCAGTACACATAGATTACATTCATTCCAAACTCCACCTGAAACTTGGTGCCTTGTATTGAAACAAAGATGCTCTCTCTCCCCCCGATCAAATGTGAATTGCTTACCAAAACCATCCTCCCCATATTCGATTATGCTAACATAGTACTTGGGTCCACTCGCTCCACTTCCCTCACTTCTTCAATGCCTTTTGCCACTTTGCTGCAAATACTCCCCTTCGCAATCACCGCTGTACCCTGTACTCCTCCCTCTCCCTCCCCTCTCTCTCCTCCAACATTGCCAACTCCACTCCATCACCTTCATTTCTAAATTCTGGTTTAGCAAGCTGCCCCATTACCTTTCCTCTCCTCCCCTCCCTCCTCTACCCCCTACCCTCACCAACTCCACTCCAGAGACTCTTGAAACTTCATCCTCCCCAGCCCCCATTGCAACTTCAGACAGGTTGCTTTCTCTTGCGTCTTCCCCACATCTGGAGTTCCCTTCCCAGGTCTGTCTGCCAATCTCCCTATCCATCCTCCCTCAAACATTCCTTATCTATAACTCTCCCCTCCTCCTGTTCCTGCTTCCCCTCCTGAATCCTCTCCCTTACCACCTTCCTTCCTTCTCCTTCCCATCCCGCTCCTCTCCCCCTGCTGTACCTACACTTACAGCCTTCTCCGTGTTTCCTACCCCATCGTACTCCCTGACATAACGTAGCAGCATCGTTTACACCATACTTACCCTCGTTTTGACATCATCAGTCAGTGACACACTCCCTGACATACCATAGAGCTATCAATTTCAACGTACTTACCCTCATTTTGACACTGTCAGCCAGTGATACACTCCCTGACATACCATAGCGGTATCATTAACACCATACTTACCCTCGTTTTGACAAGGTCAGTCAGTGTCACACTCCCTGCCATATCATAGAGGTACCATTTACACCGTACTTACCCTCGTTTTGACATCATCAGTCAGTGACACACTCCCTGCCATATCATAGAGGTACCATTTACACCGTACTTACCCTCATTTTGACATCATCAGTCAGTGACACACTCCCTGCCATATCATAGAGGTACCATTTACACCGTACTTACCCTCATTTTGACATCATCAGTCACTGACACACTCCCTGACATACCATAGAGCTATCAATTTCAACGTACTTACCCTTGTTTTGACATCATCAGTCACTGACACACTCCCTGACATACCATAGAACTATCAATTTCAACGTACTTACCCTCGTTTTGACATCATCAGTCAGTGACACACTCCCTGACATAACGTAGCAGCATCGTTTACACCTTACTTACCCTCGTTTTGACACTGTCAGCCAGTGATACACTTCCTGACATACCATAGCGGTATCATTAACACCATACTTACCCTCATTTTGACAAGGTCAGTCAGTGTCACACTCCCTGCCATATCATAGAGGTACCATTTACACCGTACTTACCCTTGTTTTGACGGTGTCAGTCATTTGCACTTTATTTATCACCACTGGATCACTTGCTTCTCTTGTCATAAGAACTTGTATCTTTTGCTCCTAGAAGCTTACTGTCAGCCATTTGCACTTTGTACCTTTCTTGTCCCCTACTGTCATCAAGACACAGGTCAGGAGCACGGAAAAACCAGGACTAGTTGTAAAATTCACAACAAGAGTTTTATTATGAATAATAAAAAAAAAATTAAATCATTCAGTATAACTATTTACAAAGGCAGAAGAAACAGAAGATGCATCTGAGTTTTTCTTCGATCTCTGTGTCCCCTTTTGCAAGCTATTGCAGCTCTCTTATAAGTCCTTGCAACTCCCCTTCTTAACAAGCATCCTGTTTTTCCTAAAATGTTCCAGTATATTTCAGGCAGGAGCTGGCAGGAACACAATGTCCCAGAACTGAGGCCCCATCTCCATAGCTCTTCTGCAAAAGGCTTAAAAATTGCACTCTAGTAACCTCTTGAGTTTCCAATAGCTTTTTGCAATCATCTCAAACTATAATTATATACATTTCAACAGTAACACTATATATTTTCTAAACAAAGGGATCCCAATATCAGTTTCATTTCCACAAAATGATTTGCATATATTTTTATACCAGTAGATATGTAAGGGAGGAAAAGACAAACAGCAAGGGAAGAGAGAGAGAGAGAGATCGAGAGAGGCAAATAATTGCAAGACTGTCGGGGTGATCAAATCATAGGTCTCACAGGAACATTTGGTTGCACAAACAGACAGAGAAGAGACAGAAAAGAAGAGAATAGAACAGATCCCTGCATTCAAACTCTTCCCATAACAACTGGGACAGGGTCCTATTCTACCTTGTCACACCTACCCCTCAAAGAAATCAACTTGAAATTTCAGAGACAGAAATTCTGGATAAAATTATGAAACTAAAAAAGGATTCATCCCCTGGACCTGACAAAATTTCCGCTGACATGCTCCAGATTATTGCAGAATGCCTCTTGCTCCCCTTAAACTCTTTTTGAGAAGTCACTTAATACATCTAATGTGCCCAGTGATTGGAAACTTGCACACATTGTTCCAATCCCTTAAAAAGGAAACAGGGAAATTATGGAAAACTATTGCTCAATTAGCCTAACTAGCGTTACTGGCAAGGTTATGGAAAGTATCATAAAAGATAGAATCCTTGAGTATACTAAGGGATGCAACCAAGGGCAACATGGTTTTGTTAAGGGACACAGCTGTGCAACTAATCTGTTAATTTTTTATGAGTACTTCAGCAAAAATTTTAATAACTATCTACCTTGCAATGTGATTTATTTAGACTTCTCAAAAGCATTTGATCTGACACCTCATTGGGGAATAATTGCTAAGATGATCGACCATAAAATTTATCCCGTTCTGGTTAATTGGGTGGCAGAATGGTTATTAAATATGACCCAGTGTGTCACAGTTAATGAGCATGTATGAAATGAAGGACATATTTTGAGTGGTGTCCCACAGGGATCAGTTTTGGGTCCTGTTCTTTTTAACATATTTTCATCTGTTATGATGTCAGAGCTTAACTGAATATCTCTCAGATATGCAGATGATACAAAAATGTGTGCCGCTTGCATTAGTATGGAAGATTCAATCAACTTACAGACTGACTTAAATGCAATAATATCTTGGACCCAGCACTGAGACATGCAGTTGAACTTGGATAAATGTAAAGTGATGCATTTAGGTAAATCTAAAAATAAATTTGATTACCATATGGGTAATCGTGCTTTCCAAAACAATCTGTGAAAAGGATTTGGGTGTATTTATTACTAATACGCTAAGGTCACAGCAACAGATAAATGGGGCCACAAGCAGCGTGAATAAAGCAGCATGGGCGATTAGGAAGAATATTACATCCAGATCTAGTGAAGTTCTTATGTCTTTATTTAGGTCATATGTGAATCCTCACTTAGAGGATACTTCCCAAATCTGGAACCCATATAAGAGTGTGGAAAGATAAAAACTGGAGTGTGTGCAGCGTAGATTTACAAAAATAATGGAGGGGTGCCAAGATCTATCATATGAAAATAGGCTTCAGTCACTAAAACTTATGTCTCTAGAAACTCGACGTGTGCGTGGCGACATCCTGTCCCTGCATGATGTTCTACAGGACCCAGAACTGATGTGTGAACTTGCTATTGAGATCAAAAATTATGTCATTGACACCAGGGGACATCCATTACAAATCAAGGGTAAGCATTTTAGAATGAATACCAGAAAATATTCATATACAATTCGAGTTGCTAACCTTTGGAATGCTTTACCTAAATACATAATAGTGGCGCAAAGTAAGGAGAAGTTTAAATCTAGACTTGACAAATATATTCTTGGTGGTGCAACTCTGAGGTATCACTTATAAGGATGGAGCATAGACCGGCTTATAACCTTCTTGTTCCTATTCTCACATTAGTATGAACCCCCACCCCACCCGAGTCACACCTGGAAATGAGCCCTGGCTCAGTGTGCCTTTCCTGGTTACCAAACTTTAAATGAATAAATAAAAAGTCAAACTTTTTACCTTAAAATGTAAGGCTGAATCGGTCACTCACGTAACAAAGTATGATTCAGTTCTCCATTTCACCATAGCAGGTGATGAGTTGAGAGCAGTTCAATGATCTGAGGTGTGTGAGCTAGCAAGGAAGATGGCCACGGCTCTTTTTCTGCAGTGCTGATACAACATGAGTGGTGGCTTGGTAGTACAGGACTTTTAAACTGTATTTCTCTATGTCAAAAACCTTTCTTATAGCAGGGGGAGGTGGCTGTTACCATATGCGTCCAGTGGGGGAATGCTGCTCTGACATTTATTTATTTATTTCAAAAGTTTCACCAGGAGAGACATACTGAGCCATAAACAACTTGTTTCTAGAAGCGTCCTGGGGGAGATGGTAGAGGGAAAAATTCATATCCATACAGCGTAACATTATTTGCAGAGAATGTATACTCCTATTAAGGCACACTTTTATACACTATATCATAAATTAAGATTGGGTAATATACAGTGAATGTACAAGAGTATATACATAGAGGTTATTTTACCAAAAAATGCAGCATCAGCAGTAAGTAATATTTGCCTATAGTAGGGAATGAACCAGATTAGTGCAAGCGGCTAAGGGTAGTCTAGCAAAGGGCGAAGAGTAGAGAGGGTGAGAAAAGAGAAGGTAGATCATAAGAAGGAGACAAGGGAGATCCAAAATTAGGGTGGGTTGGTAGAGGAGGTAGAGGAATGGGAGGAGGGAGGAGGTGGAGGGGGAAATATGTAGTATGAAAGCCAGGGGGGTAAGGGACAGAAGGGGTGGAGAGCTAGCAAGAGGAAGGTATGGGGCAATAATGGGGGGGTCAAGGGCAGTTACAGGAGGGTGGAGTATTCATGTATAAGACTGGAGAAGAAGCGTATGGAGGTAGCAGAATGAATAGGGCCAGGGAGGGAGTTCCAGAGTTTAGGAAGGCAGAAAGAGAAAGCAGCTTGCCCTGTTGAAGTCCGCTTGGACAGGAGAGTTAGGGAGCAGAAGTTAGAGCTACAGAGAGTGTAGGAGGGGTTTGTAGGAGAGGAAAGACACAAGGTAGAATGAGAAGGAGCCCAGCCAGTACTCAGCAGTAAGGAAGGAGCAATGAACAAGCCATCTGACTTCAAGGGAGGGAAAGGAGAGACAGAGGTGTAGAGGTGGCAGTCGTGGGTCCGGGGGGGGGGGGGCAATCCAGGACAAACCTACAGAAGGAGTGGAAGAGTGGATCCAGTCTGGCCAGGGTAGCCTTTGGAGCACTAGCATACATAGTGTCACCATACTCAAAGAGGGGAAGAATTATTCTCTGCACAATGGCTCTGTGGGCTGACAGAGGGAGGCACCCTCTGTTCTTATACAGTGCACCAAGTTTAGGGTGAAGCTTTTTGTGTAAGTAGTCCACATGAGCAAAGAAGTCTAGGTGACTGTTGAGCCACACACCTACATAGATACATAGAAATTGTCAGCAAATAAGGAGTACTAGGCCCATCTAGTTTGCCCATAAGCCCTAAACTTGTATGCAGTCACTGACCCTAAGTGATCAATGGCTTTTCATCACTCCATCCCCACCCAATGTTCCCTTGTGCCTGTCCCAGGCATGCTTAAACCCCTACACTGCGCTTGCGCCCCCACCACCTCTTGTGGCAGACTGTTCCAAGTGGCTACCACCCCTTCTGTGTAGAAAAACTTCCTCACGTTACCTCTTATTTATTTTTTTTATTTAGTTGTTTTAACCAGGAGTAGCACACTAAGCTGAAAGCTTTTTTTCACAGGAGTGTCCTAGGAGCACAGGGAAGTTAAGTGACTTGCTCAGGGTCACACAGTATGCAAGTGGATGCTGTGAGATTTAAACCCAGGTCTGGTCTGTTGGATGTCACCAGATTTGCAGCTCAGAGCCTTAAACCACTGTGCTATATTGCCTCTTTATCTACCCCCCTCCAATTTCATATTGTGTCCCCTCCTTCTGATATCTTTTCTACATTGGAAAAAATCCTCCGCCTGCAGACTGTTTATGCCCTTGAGGTACTTGGAAGTTTCTGTCATGGCCCACTTTCTTTCTCTCCTCTCCTCCAGTGAGTACATATTGAGGACTCTCGGTCTCTCCTCATATGTTTCGTGATGTAAGCCATGCACCATCTTTGTCACCCTTCTCTGGATAGCATCCACCCTGTCTATGTATTTACACATGTGTGTGTCTCCAGTACTGCATGCAGTACTCCAGGTGAGGCCTTGCCAGTGTTTTTTACAATGACATCAACACCTCCTGTCTCCTGCAAGTAATGCCTCTGCCTATGCACCCCAGCATGCCACTGTCCCTCCCTACAGCCTTTGCACACTGCTTTGATACTTTAAGGTCATCAGATATGATAACCCCTAGGTCCCTTTCCTCTTTGGTGACAGTCAGCACCTACCCCCCATTCTGTAGCTCTCCCCAGGGTTCCCTCTACCCAGGTGCATAATCTTGCACTTTCTTGAACTGAACCTCAGTTGCCATACATCTGAGCATCTTCCAAGCTTCTCCAGGTCCCTTTTCATTTTCTGCACCCCTTCTGGAGTATCCACTCTGTTTCAGAAATTGGAGTCATCTGCAAATAGGCATACATTTCCTTCCAGCCCCTCTGCAATGTCACTAATGAAGACATTAAACAGGACTGGTCCCAGTACTGATCCCTGTGGTACTCCGCTGGTCACCTCTCTCTCCCTAGATTGGATCCCATTTACCACCATCCTCTGTCTTCTGCCCGTCAACCAGTTTCTAACCCAATGTATCATATTATGCCCAATGCCCAGACTATTCATCTTGCTAACCAGCCTTTTGTGTGGGACGGTATCAAGGGCTTTGCTGAAATCTAGGTAGGCGATGTCTACTGCCCCTCCCTAATTCACTTCCCTAGTCATCCAATCAAAGAAATCTATCAGATTTGTTTGACAAGATCTTCCTTCTGCGAATCCATGTTGTCTCAGATCCTTGGCACCATTGGATTCCAGGTGTGCCACTATCCTTCCTTTCAGCAGGGTCTCCATGATCTTCCCACCACTGAGGTGAGGCTGACTGGCCTGTAGTTCCCCGCCTCCTCCCTACTGCCACTTTTGTACAGTGTGACTACATGTGCCCTCCTCCAGCCATCTGGAACCACACCTGTGTTGAGTGACTCTGTGAACAGGGAAGCCAGACACAACGCTAGTTCCATTCTCAGCTCCCTTAATGTCCTTGGGTGTGTGTGGTCTGGCCCAATGGCTTTATTCACCTTCAGATTTATGAGTTCCTCCAGAACTCTCTCCGCTGTAAATGGATTACTGTTCACTTCTCCACCCCATTGCTTCTTCTCCCCCAGCTGTGGTCCTTGACTCTCTCCCTCCTTAGTGAATACTGAACAGGAGCGTTTGTTCAGTATTTCTGCTTTATCTAGATCCCCTTCCTTACAGTCTCCCCCCTCCCCTTTGAGCCTCACAATCCCCCCTCCCCATTTTTTCTTCTATCACTGATGTACCTACAGAATGTCTTGTTCCCTTTTTTTTCACAGTCCATGCTAAACCCTTTTCTGCCTGTGCCTTGGCTCTCCTAACAGCCTTCCCTGCTTCCCTTAGACATTCAATGTACACCTCCCTTTCCTCCTCCCTTTGGGTTCCCTTATACTTCCTGAAACTTGCTCCTTTAGCCCTTACTATTTCTGCTACCTCTTTAGAGAACCATAATGGTTTCCTTCTTCTTTTTCACTTTGGCCACTATCCTAAGGCATTGGTTAGTTAACTCCACTATGGATCCTTTTAGGTACTTGAAAGTTGTGATGTTTTCAAGGCTAGTCCCATTCAGAGTGTGGAATAAGGGCAGGGCTGGCAGTTTAGAGAGTGTTTGTCTGATACCAAAAGTCATAGAGACATTTTTTTTTCCACATTTAAGGAAAGCTGATTTGACTGGAACCAGTTCTGGATATTGGTGAAAGCCAATTGAGGTCTGATTGTCAGGTCTGTTACGGAGGAGCCTGAAGCAAATATGACTGTGTCATCAGCATACATGTGTATGGATGCAGATGTACATGCAGAGGGAAAGGAATTTAGAAAGATGGAGAAGAGGATGGTCTGAGCACCAAGCCTGGGGGATGCCAGTGTGGATGGGGGCGGGGTTGCAGGGAGTTGCCACTTTTGATAGCTTGAGTTCTGCTCATGAGGTAGGAATGAAACCAATCTGTGGCTCGAGTAGAGAGCTAAGCAGCAGACAGTTGAGCTTGGAGGAGTGGGTGGGCTACAGTGTCGAAGGTTTTTGCCGGATTGACGAAGATAGCAGAGGTAACCAGGCCCTGGTCCATACCTGTCAGGATGGCATCAGTGAGCCTAAATAGGGAGGTAGATGTGGAATGAGATTTACAGAAACCAGACTGGAAAGAGGTGAGGAAGTAAGAGGAGTCAAGAAATGCGGAGAGTTGAGAGAGTACCACATCGTCCTCTACAAGTAAATCTGGTGTTGGGGGTTCAGGGATTATAAATAGGGTGCCCTCAAGGTTCCAGCATTCTTGAGGTTCTGTGTTCTTGGAGACATTAGTTGGTGCTCTTGGGGGTGGGAGGATAGCTAGGTGCCAGGAAGCTAGCAAAAAGCATCACTGCTCCATCAATGCTCCAAGTGCCCTCACTTGGTAAACCCTCTAGTGGTGCATCTGTGGGATCAGCTGGGCTACTCAGGTTATGGGTGCCAGCTCAGAGTTGCAATCAGCTTCTGCCAGAAAGGTTCTGGGATGTTAGGGACAGTCCTGTGTGCCTGGCTGAGGTGGGCACATACCATACCCACACGTGATTGGCTTCTGGACTTAGACAAGGGGCAAAGGAGACCTTCAAAGTATGCTCCCACTTAGAAGAAGAAGAAGCATTTATATAGTGCTTTCCATACACATTGTATTGTATCCCAAAGTGCTTTAAAAGCAATGAAAGGCTGGTAATGAAGTGACTGAAATATACCGTGGCAGCTATAATGCACATCAGTACCTACACACAGCCTTGATCAAGTGTATGAATTCTTTTTATGGGAAGGGAAGTGCTGGAAGCATGAGTGCCAGTCACTCTCTGATTCTGTGAATAGCAGGAGGTCAGAAATGCCTCGCAACAGTAATGGCATCAGTGTAACTTTGAGTGAGACCCTGGAGATGAACAAGAAGGAGAATTAGGCACCTGGGACTTGTCCCATATCACTGGGATTTGTGGATGAGGATCTGGGCTTTGCATATGGTATGGTATGGGAGTTTAGACGGACCCACCAAAAGGGTGCAGGAATGCAAAGGGATGTCCCCTCAAGGACCTGGAGCAAGTTTCCCCAAAGTTCATTGTGGCCATCCTGGTGGAGAGGGGGGACCCAGAGATACAAGTCCTGATGCCACTGAGCTGCAAGAAAGAGATAAAGCAGGTACTACACAGAGACAGAGCAGGGTGGGTGAATGTTCTGAGGTGCAGGCTAGGGTGCAACCAGAGCTAAATGTAGCTGCATGGTTAGAGCATTGTTACTGTGGCATGTCAGGCTCCATACCACATAGACTAGAGCTTAAAGAGATACTCCAGCCTCAGTGTTTGCACTGGAGATAAGGCCCTTGTTAGTTGACCAGTGCCTACGTTTCATCACAAACTGACCATTACGATATAAAAAAGTGCCCCCCATAGACTATAATGCAGCACACCCCCACGCTCCATAGCACGCACAACTTTGCTGAGCTCGGGGTGAGCCGTGGGCGGCTCTTAACACCGGGAACTCCTCAGGACCCAGTGAAAGCAAAATTATGAGCATTTTGACTTCTGAACAGTGGCACTATTGTGGGACCTCATCTTATCAATGTTCATCATGTGAGATAATCTCTGGTGCAAACGCAGATGCAGTGAATTTGGTGGATCTCTTTAATGTAGCCGTACAGTTAGGGTGCTGCTACTTTGGGCATGCCAGGCCCTATACCACATATACTAGATCCAAATGTAGCTACAGGGGTAGGGTACTGCTACGGGGGCATACCAGACCCTATACCACATATACTAGATCCAAATGTAGCTACAGGGGTAGGATGCTGCTACTATGGGGGGCATGCCAGGCCCCATACCACATATACTACATCCAAATGTAGCTACAGGGGTAGGGTACTGCTACGGGGGCATGCCAGGCCCTATACACATATACTAGATCCAAATGTAGCTACAGTAGTAGGGTACTGCTACGGGGGGCATGCCAGGCCCCATACCACATATACTAGATCCAAATGTAGCTACAGGGATAGGGTACTGCTATGGGGGGGCATGCCAGGCCCCAAACCACATATACTAGAGCCACATGTAGCTACAGGGCTAGGGTGCTGCTACTGGGGCATGCCAGACCCCATAACACATATACTAGAGCCAAATGTAGCTACAGGGGTAGGGTGCTGCTACTACGGGGGGTATGCCAGGCCCTATACCACATATACTAGAGCCAAATGTAGCTACAGGGCTAGGGTACTGCTACGGGGGGCATGCCAGGCCCTATACCACATATACTAGATCCAAATGAAGCTACAGGGGTAGGGTACTGCTACGGGGGGCATGCCAGGCCCTATGCCACATATACTAGATCCAAATGTAGCTACAGGGGTAGGGTACTGCTACGGGGGGCATGCCAGGCCCCATAACACATATACTAGATCCAAATGTAGCTACAGGGATAGCGTACTGCTATGGGAGGCATGCCAGGCCCCATACCACATATACTAGAGCCACATGTAGCTACAGGGCTAGGGTGCTGCTACTGGGGCATGCCAGACCCCATAACACATATACTAGAGCCACGTGTAGCTACAGGGCTAGGGTGCTGCTACTGGGGCATGCCAGACCCCATACCACATATACTAGAGCCAAATGTAGCTACAGGGGTAGGCTGCTGCTACTACGAGGGGCATGTCAGACCCCATACCACATATACTAGAGCCAAATGTAGCTACAGGGGTAGGGTGCTGCTACTACGAGGGGCATGCCAGGCCCCATACCACATATACTAGAGCCAAATGTAGCTACAGGGCTAGGGTACTGCTACAGGGGGCATGCCAGGCCCTATACCACATATACTAGATCCAAATGTAGCTACAGAGGTAAGGTACTACTACGGGGGGCATGCCAGGCCCCATACCACATATACTAGAGCCAAATGTAGCTACAGGGATAGGGTGCTGCTATGGGGGCATGCCAGACCCCATAACACATATACTAGAGCCAAATGTAGCTACAGGGGTAGGGTGCTGCTACTACGGGGGGTATGCCAGGCCCTATACCACATATACTAGAGCCAAATGTAGCTACAGGGCTAGGGTACTGCTACGGGGGGCATGCCAGGCCCTATACCACATATACTAGATCCAAATGAAGCTACAGGGGTAGGGTATTGCTACGGAGGGCATGCCAGGCCCTATGCCACATATACTAGATCCAAATGTAGCTACAGGGGTAGGGTACTGCTACGGGGGGCATGCCAGGCCCCATAACACATATACTAGATCCAAATGTAGCTACAGGGATAGCGTACTGCTATGGGAGGCATGCCAGGCCCCATACCACATATACTAGAGCCACATGTAGCTACAGGGCTAGGGTGCTGCTACTGGGGCATGCCAGACCCCATAACACATATACTAGAGCCACATGTAGCTACAGGGCTAGGGTGCTGCTACTGGGGCATGCCAGACCCCATACCACATATACTAGAGCCAAATGTAGCTACAGGGGTAGGCTGCTGCTACTCCCAGGGCATGTCAGACCCCATAGCCATATACTAGAGCCAAATGTAGCTACGGGGTGGTGCTGCTGCTACTACGGGGGCATGCCAGGCCCCATACATATACTAGAGCAAATGTAGCTACAGGGCTAGGGGTACTGCTGGGGGGCATACTGGGCCTATACCTATATACTAGATCTAAATGTAGCTACAGAGGTAGGGTACTGCTACGGGGGGCATGCCAGGCCCCATACCACATATACTAGAGCCAAATGTAGCTACAGGGATAGGGTGCTGCTATGGGGGCATGCCAGGCCCTATACAACATAGACCAGGGCTGAATGTAGCTATAGGGCTAGGGTGCTGCTACTGCTGTAATCACAGGAGTGTATACTTTTTCTATTGCTTTCGAATCAGTACCTCATAATGCCTGTTAAAAAAAAATGAAAAGATCTAGGCATTTCTGAAAAACTTAGGTGGGTGGGAAATTAGCTTAAGGACTGAAGCCAAAGAGTAGTTGTCAACGGGATAAGGTACAGTGAGGGCAGAGTCACTAGTGGAGTGGCCCAGGTGTCAGTCTTAGGCCCAGTCCTGTTTAATATGTTTATCTGCAACATAGCTGTAGGCATTCAATGGCAACCAAACTGGGTGGTAAGGTCGACAGTGTGGAGGCAATTAGGGAACTTCAGAGAGACTAACAAAGGCTAGAGAGATGGTCTAGCATCTGGCAGATGTCATTTAATACAAAAAAGTGCAAAGTGCTGCATCTGGGTAAAGGTAATCCCTGGACAGATTACTGGCTCAACAGGGTCAAACTTGGCACTTTTCAGGTAGAAAAGTGATCTAGGGGGTCATCATATGAGACACCCTTAAGCAAACAAGCCAATTTAACAAAGTTTACAGCAAGGCATACAAAATGCTGGAGTGCCTTGGGAGGGGAATCGAAAGCAGGAACAGGGAGGTGATCCTCCCATTTTATAGGTCCTTGGTAAGACCTTCCTGTCCCCATATAGGGTATAAAAAGCTTTTTTAGCATTGTGGCTATCGAAATAAAGAATTATGATATAGTACCTTGAAGTCTCCAAGACTGTAGTATGTATGTTAGGTGTGCCAAGACTTTTGCCTTCTTTGTGCCAGTAAGAGCTCACCTGAGTATAGCATCCAGTTTTGAAATCAACACCTTAAAAAGGACAGGTATAGGCTGGAGACTGCAGAGAAGAGCATCCAAGATTATACAGGGACTTCATGAGCTCTCGTATGAAGACTGGCTGATGGCGCTGAACCTGTTTTTTCTGGAGACTAGGAGGGGGAGGAGGGGGATATGGTCGAGACCTACAAGTTCTTGAGAGGCATTACCAAAGTGCCATAGACTGAACTATTCCAAAGGATCACCAGTTCAACCACTAGTGGGTATGACTGGAAGCTAAGGGGCAAGAGCTTCAGAAGGGATCTAAGAAAGCATTTTTTCACATAAAGTGTGGTGGAACCCTGGAACAGCTTACTGGAGGAGGCAGTAAAATTGAGGTGGCAGTAAATACAAGGACCGTGTCAACTTTCAAAAAGGGGTGAGATAGAGCAAGGAATCCAGGGGGAACTGTGGGGCTAGGTAAGGATATAAAGCAGTAGGGATCAGGATCCCAGGACCTGTATCAGGTCTTCGGAACCCTTGGGCAGACTCAATAGACATTTGGTCTTCTTCTGCCATCACTTTTTGTGTTTTTATGTTTCATTTTTCTTTTATCTTGCTACATAAAATCCCCCTGACTGGTTTAAACTAATTATGTTTTGCATCCATCTTCCTCCCTGCTTCATTCTCTCTCCTTATTGAGATGCAAGTCATTCTTTTTGAATAATATCCAGTCTCTCCAGATTAAGCCCCAGTCCTCATGGCACAAAAATTCCTCCTCCCTGCACCCTCCAATGTGCCATGCATTGAACTGGAATACATGGAAATGTTCTCTCTCAGTCAGGCCTGGCTACAGTTGTACCTCGTAGAAGGTTATTGCCCCTGCTCTCCCCTTCGCTACCTTCCACAGAGCATGGCAGTCTGACAGTATCTGTTTCATGCCCTGCCTGCTCATTGGTGTCCCTGTGCACAGCTAGATCTGGCTCTCCCCTCCCATAAGTTCCACCACACTGGCTATAAGTCTGCCTGCTGTCACACCAGGGAATTAGCAGACCTCCCCTCTCCATGGGCACAAGACTTAATTTTTTCTTGGTGCCCATCATAATTGAATCCTCAACTATATGTATCTTCTTCCTGCCCTCTTTGGGACTGCATGTCAGTGGGCCCACTCACTGGTCTGCTTTCCAGTAGTACTTATGTGATAATGTGCAAGTTTGCTTTTCCCTTATGATGGTAATTTGGGGTACCTGCTGTTGTAATAGTGTAAACCTTTTTTTTTTAGACAGCCCAGTTCCACAGGCTTGGACTTCCCTCCCTGCTTCTTCTCTTTCTCCCAGTGCTATGATCCATCCTCATTCCCTCCCTGCTTCTTCCCTTTCTCCCAGTGCTATGATCCATCCTTCTTCCCTCCCCGCTTCTTCCCTTTCTCCCAGTGCTATGATCCATCCTTCTTCCCTCCCCGCTTCTTCCCTTTCTCCCAGTGCTATGATCCAACCTCCTTCCCTCCCCGCTTCTTCCCTTTCTCCCAGTGCTATGATCCATCCTCCTTCCCTCCCCGCTTCTTCCCTTTCTCCCAGTGCTATGATCCATCCTCCTTCCATCTCTGCTTCTTCCCTTTCTCCCAGTGCTATGATCCATCCTCCTTCCCTTCCCGCTTCTTCCCTTTCTCCCAGTGCTATGACCCATCCTGCTTCCCCCCTCGCTTCTTCCCTTTCTCCCAGTGCTATGACCTATCCTCATTCCCTCTCCGCTTCTTGCCTTTCTCCCAGTGCTATGATCCATCCTCCTTCCCTCCCCGCTTCTTCCCTTTCTCCCAGTGCTATGATGCATCCTCCTTCCCTCTTCACTTCTTCCCTTTCTCCCAGTGTTATGATCCAACTTCCTTCTCTGCTCTGTGTTGGCCGTGGAGGTGTCTGTCATGGCAATGCCAGTGGCTGCAGCTCTCAAGCCACATATTTTAGCCCTTGTGGCTTCCAGCTCCACCCTCATGGTCAGGAACCTCCTGCAGCCGAGATAGTGACTACCCACATGTTTGTACTGTACTGTAAAGTGTATTGGAGAAGTGTTATGTGGCCAACCGTACATTAACATTTGTTGGTATCACATCTAAACTTAATGGGCTGTATTCACAAAGGCATGGGTTATATATGCAAAATGAAGAGTATGATAGAAGACTCAAACCCATTTGTCTCACACCCAGAAGCCCAAAACGAAGATCCCGACACTCTCGGGATATTCAGTGTCAGGATCTTCATTTTAGGCTTCCAGGTGTTGGGTAGATGAGCTTCAGTCTCTCATAGTAAATCCACAAAATGTGCATATAACCCCTGCATCGCTGCGTGGCACCAGACAGGTGCAGGCCCACGAAGCATGGTATTCACAACCACAAACACCTACAGGGCACCTGCCTCCAGTCCCACCCCTGGTGTGTAGCTGAGTGGGGTGGATTGCAGCTGCATGGGGGGATGTATCAAGGGGCAGAGGTGGGCAGCCAATTGGATGGACTGAGTACCATTGGATAGGGTATGATAGTGGGGCACGGGGTCATGATGTTGCAAGACATTATGCTGCAGCAATATACCGCACTGCCAATACAGTGTGATATATTGCAAGTGGCATATGTCCTTCTTTTTCGAGGGGCTGTGCCCCTGAACCCCCCAACTAAAATATCCAACTCCGGGAGGGGGGTTAACATCGAAACCCAGTCCCAACACACCGCCTCCCTCCCTTGCTGCCTATGGCTCATCCCATTGAGCCACAGCAGCTGCTCGCTGGCCCCACCTCCCAGCACAGGTCTCATCCCCTATCTGGAAAGTGTGACAGAGTGCACTACTGTGTATGCATCCTTTTGTGGTTTTGCACCCTCTCACTCTACCCTACTGTGCTGTTCCTGTTGTGCGGTTTTTAAGTACGCTATTAAGCAAATGTGATATTGATCAGGTAGGCCATAGTGGATCCGTGATGCATGAATGCATGCAGGGAATCCTGGGAAGGCATGGACCCTGGAAACTGGGGTCTGATGGTTGACTGCCCAGATGGCTGCTGCCAGTCCTCCATGGCAGCCCGGTGAGCTGGGGCAGCAGTCTGGCGTGGATCCCTGTGCCGATACCACTGACAGATGTCCATTGGAGGGTCATGTATAAGTTACGACTAGGTCCCCCATCACTTAGCTTGTGCTCCCCCAGCCCAGCACTCTGTGCTTTCGAGAAACTGCATGGAGTATGGCACATCCCCATGCTGCCTGTATTGCACAGCTGCACAAGCAGCCAGGGGATGCAGTGCACAAGGCACTAATGCACCTGTTGTTAATGCCACTGGGGACCACTGGATCCCACTGCATGGCATTTGGTCATGACCATGGCTACACATTGCACATACGTGGTGTAGGTGTTTGTGAATAGGCCCCCAAATTATCATATTGTATAGTAAATGCACCCAGCAAACTGTGATGTAATAGGTGAGGGTAAATAACATCATGGTAGCAAAACATAGTTGCAAATGTAGATCATGGGTGGAGAGTTGGCTTAGTGGTAGGAGCCAAAGTGTGGTGGTAAATGGGGTGCACTCAAGGGAGGGGTAAGGTAACAAGTAGGGTGCCACAGGGGTCAGTATTGGGCCCAGTCCTCTTCAATGTCTATATCAGTGACATTGCAGAAGGCCTGGAGGGGAAGGTATACTTATTCATGGATGACACTATGGTCTGTAACAGAGTAGACACACCTGGGGAGGGGAGAAAGGATGAGAGAGGACCTATAGAAGTTAGAAGAATGGTCACAAATGTGGCAGTTGAGATTCAACACAAAAAGTGCAGAAACATGCACTTAGGGCACAAAAACTCGGGGCTACGTACAAACTTTGGGGGGAGTAGTAACCGTCACGAAGCAGGAAAAAAGAACTAAGGTTATGTCTGATGACCTGAAGGTAGTGAAACAGTGTGACAATGCAGTGGGAAGTGATAACTGAATACTTGAAGGCATAGGGAGGGGTAACTAGCAGAAAGAGGGAAGTAATACTGCCCCTGTATAAATCACTGGTGAGACCCCACCTCGAGTACTATAGTCAGTTCTGGGGGCTCCATCTCCAAAGGGACATGGATAGGGTGGAGATGGTGCAGAGGAGGGCAGCCAAAATGCTGCAGGGACTGCATCAGAAGCCCTATGAAGAACAGCTAACGGCGTTACATTTGTATTCCTGGCAGGTAGTAGGGAATGGTGGAATATGACTGGGGCATTCACATAGCTTGGTGGAATAAACAAGGTACAGGAAGGGATGCACTAGGACAAGGGGTCACGATATGAAGCTGGAGGGAGGAAGGATCAGGGGGAAGCGTGAGGAAATACTTCTTCATGGAGAAGGTGGAGGATACTTGGAACAGCCTACCAGCAAAGTGGTACAGTCTAAAATGGTCACAGGATTTAAAGAAGGCATGGAACAGACACAAGGGTATCTCAGAGACAAGTGTGTGTGTGTGGGGGGGGGGTGAAAACCAGAGTCCAATAAGGGGCTCAGGTGTCAATATTGGTATCTTAGGGCAGACTGGGTGGGCCGAGTGGTCCTTATCTGCCGGCAGCTTCTGCATTTCTCTGTTTCTATGGCATTATCAGAATCTGTACACAGCAGTCATTAGTAGGTTTGAAACAGAAAGTATCTCATATTATTCAAAGCCAGTAAGGATTAAGAAAAACACAGTATAATACCTTAAAAGACTTTGATTTAATATTACAGGCATACATACAAAGTCACCAGTAGATTAGGCTCAAAGATCTATCTTGTCTGCCCGAAATGAAGCTTGTTACTAAATTTCAGCAGCTATCCCACCCCCCGTTTTGCATCCTCCTACCTGTACCTTGCCCATGTACCTGTCCCATCCCACCTTGAATCCCTCCACCATTTCCTTTGCCAACAATTCCCCTGGTAGAGCATTCCAAGATGCCACCACCCTCTCCATGAAATAATGTCTCCTCATATCCCCCATACCTCCCCCCAACTAGTTTAAGGTTATGTCCCCTCATATTTCCCTCCTCCTTCAAAATAAAGAGACCCTCCTTGTCCACCCTGTTGATTCCCTTCATATATTTGAAGGCTTCCATCATATTCCCCCCATCTCTTCTGTCCTCCAGGAAGTACATATTCAGTTCCACCAGTCTTTCCTCATAGGACATTCTCCCCAGACCGTGGATCGTCTTAGTGGCTCACCTCTGAACTCTCTCCAAAAGGGTAACATCGCTCTTTAAGTAAGGTCTCCAGAAGTGTACACAGTACACCAAGTGAGGCCTCACCAGGGAGTTTTACAGGGGCAGAATTACCTCTCTTCTCCTTGATGTTATCTCCCTAGAGATACACCTCAGCAATTTATTTGCCTTAGCAGCTGCTCTCTGGCACTGTTCTGAATTGTTCATTTTGACATCTATGGCCACACCCAGGACTTTTTCTCCCACAGCTGACAACAGCAGTGCTCCCCAACTGACAGTTATGCCCAGGGTTTCTGTGTCCCAGGTGAATCATGCTGCATGTTCTAGTGCTAAACCCCAACTACCAGGTGTGTGCCCACATCTCCAACTTTTCCAAGTCCTTCCAAAGGGTCTTTCCACCCTTATTACTGTCTACCACCGCCCCAACTTGGAACTGTCTGCAAAAAGGCTCAGCCTGCTCCTAAAACCCTCCCCAATACCTACAATGAAAGAATTGCATAGATACACAGACAGTGTCGGCAGATAAGGGCCTATGGCCCAACCAGACTACCCATTTGAGCTTGTAAGTTCAGTTTATGTTTTCCAAGAAGTCTGTTGCCCCTTACCCCTGACCTCCAGAATTCCTTTATGTCTATCCCATGCATTCTTAAATCCCGTGATTGTTTCAGCCCCCATCACTTCCTCTGGCAGGGTGTTCCACTTGTCCACCACCCGTTTTGTGAAGAAATTCTTCCTCACGTTTCCTCTGAATCGTCCTCCTTCCAACTTCATCCCATGCCCTCTAGTCATGGAACATCTTTTTCGCTTAAAAATAGTGTATTCCTGCACCCTGTTCCTATCTGTAAGATACTTGTATGTCTCTATCATATCCCTTCTCTCCCTCCTTTCCTCCAGGGAGTACATGTTCAGTTCCTTCAACCTGTCCTCATAGGACTTGTGATGCAATCCATGTACCATCTTTGATGCCGTCCTCTGAACCTTCTCTACCATATGTCCTTACATAGGTAAGGTCTCCAGAACTGTACACTGTACTCCAGGTGGGGCCTCACTAGTGTCTTGTATAGCGGAATTATGACCTCCCTTTTCCTGCTGGTGATGCCCCTGCCTATGCATCCCAGCATCCTATTTGCTTTACCTGCTGCCTTGTCACACTGTTTCCCTGCCTTGAGGTCATCAGAGATGATAACCCCAAGATCCCTTTCCTGCTTGGTACATGCTGTATCCTCACCCCCAACTGATATATTGTGCCAGGGTTTTTGTGCCCCATATGCATTATCTTGCACTTCCTTGTATTGAATTTCAACTGCCAAACCCCTGACCATTCTTCAAGTTTCTGCAGGTCCCTTCTCATTCTGTCTACACCCTCTGGTGTGTCTACTCTGTTACAGAGCTTTGTGTCATCAGCGAACAGTGAAATCTGCCTTCTAGGTCCTGCGCAATGTCACTGATGAAGATATTGAATAGGACCGGTCCCAGCACTGATCCCTGTGGTACCCCATTGGTCACTCTTTCCTCTGTGGAGTGACAGCCATTTACCACCACCCTCTGTGTCCTGCCACCCAGCCAGTTACCTACCCACCACACTGCTTTCTGCCCACCCATATTCCCCAGTTTGTGCAATAGTCTTCCATGTGCGCACAGTGTCAAGGCCTTGCTGAAGTCCAGATAGGCCATGTCCACTGCCCTCCTGATCCACCTCCCTAGTCACCCAGTCAAAAAATTCAATGAGGGTTGGTCTGACATGACCACCCCCTGGTGAAACCATGCTGCCTCGGGTCCTGTAGTCCATTGACAACCAGATGTTCCACCAATCTCTCCTTCAGTAGTGCTTCCATGATCTTCCCCACTACCGAGGTGAGGCTGACTGGTCTGTAGTTCCCCGGTTCCTCTAAGGGGACTACATCTGCTATCCTCCAGTCTTTGGGTACCTCCCCTGTTTCCAGTGATTGGCAAAATAGGATAGACAGAGGTTCAGCCACCACCTCTCTTAGTTTTTTAAGGACCCTGGGGTGCACCCCATCTGGCCCCATTGCTTTATCAACTCTTATTACTTCCAGTTCCTTCAGGACCCTTTCTCGTGTAAAAGGACTTGTGTTCATTTCTGCACCATTCTCACCCCTTGTACTCCCTTCAGACCCATCACCCTCTTCTTCTTCAGTAAAGACTGAGCAGAAATACTGTTCAATATGTCAGCTTTATTGTTGTCATCCTCCACGCAGCCCCCATCCTCCCCCTTCAGTCTCACTATCCCTCCCTTTACCTTTCTTTTTTCACTTATGTACCTGTAAAAGGCTTTGTCCCCTCTACCCACTGATTTTGCAATGTGTTCTTCTGTCTGAGCTTTGGCTTCCCTTACTGACCTCCCTGCCTCCTTTGTTTCTCCTGGTACTTCCTATCGCTCTGTCTGTGTCTTTTGTATTGCCTGAATGATACCTTTTGGCTTTCGCTTTTTGCTACCTCTTTGGAAACCATAATGGTCTCCTCTTCCTTTTCCTCTTGCTAACCTGCTTAATACATAATTCTGTTGCTTTTTGTAATCTCCATTTTGAATACTGCCCACTGTTCCTCAACCCCTGATTCCTGCCCATTCCCTTAATGCCTCTTTCAAGTATCTCCCCATTTTCCCAAAGTCTGCCCCCTAAATCCAGGAATCGTGTTTTTGTGTGGTTTGGTTCTGTTCTTTCTGTGATTTCAAACCACAGTGACTGGTGGTCACTGTTCCCAGGTGCTCCCCCACTGTTACCCCCACCACACTGTCCTGTTTGTGAGCACAAGGTCCAGTATTGCCTTCTGCTGAGTTGGTTCCATGACCAGTTGCTTGAGGAAGGCACCCTGAAGGGAGTCCAGGATAAATCTGCTCCTAGTTGATGCTGCTGCTGGAATGCTCCAGTCCACGTCTGGAATATTGAAGTCTCCAACCAGTACTACCTCACCTTTGTCTGCCATCCTTTGGATGGCTAGCATCAGCTCCCTATCTGTTTCTTCCTCCTGGGCTGGTGGTCTATAGACCATACCTGAGCGGATGGCTGGCCCTATTTTCCTTTCCAGCTTAACCCACAGTATCTCTCCCCCATTTTGTTCCTCCTGGATCTCTGTGGCCCTTATGACATTTTTCACATACAGTGCCACTCCTTCTCCTCCCTTCCTGCCTGCCCTGTCTCTTCTGAATATGTTGTAGCCAGGTATGGTCAACTCCCAGTCATGGTTTTCATTACACCAGGTTTCAGTGATGGCCACAATGTCCAGGTCTGACTGCACCATGACAGCCTCCAGATCTTCCATCTTGTTGCTAAGGCTCCTGGCATTTTGCACATGGCTTTCCATGATTTGACCTCCTAGACTGTTTTTCTGTTCTACTCCAGCCCCTTCCTTGGTTGTCCTTTATCCCTGGTTCTCCTTGCTGTCTGTCCTTCTGCTGAATTTTGCCCCTTTTCTGCCTATCCACCTCTTGGGCGCTAATCTCCATCTTTTGCACACAGCTTTGTAGAGACAGCAACTCCTCTGGTTCACTGGTTCCACTGCTAGCTGTGGGGGGTGAGCAAGTAGATACCCTCCTTGCTGACCTGCCACCCCACCTTTGCTATTTTAAATGCTTGTCAATGTAGCATTTAAACTTATCATTGAGTGCTTGGATTCCCCTCCAGGATGGATGCAGGCCGTCAGGCTTGAACAAACCTCCATCCTTCCAGGTGGGTCACCAGTCACCAATGAATCCAAACCCTTCCTCACAGCACCAGTTCTTCAACCATGATTTAAAGTTCCTGGTGCATGCACCCTATGCTCTCTCTTGCCTCTCACAGGTAGTACTTCTGAGAAAGTGACAGAAGTAGCTACTGCTTGAGACCCTCCCAATTCCTAAACTCTTCCTGAACTTCCTTTTGGCTCCCCATTTGCCAGGTCATTAGTACCTAGGTGGATAATGACATCCCAGCTCACCTTCCTGTCTTGCCTTCCCAGTGATCCCCAGGATCTTCCTTCCATCCCTCCATGCCGTGGCACCTGGTAAGCACCTCACCTCTCTGTCCTACACCTCCTGTGTTCCTAGCTGGATCCCTCTTATGATGGAGTCCCCCACCAGGATTCACTTCCTTCTCCTCTGGGGTCCAATGCTTTCCCCACCAAGGTCACCTCCTTGGCTAACCTCCACATCCTTTCCTTCCACTTCTTCTATTTGGTTGTCCCCGTTTGCCAGTGTGGCATATGAGTTCTTGAGTGCAATAGGATCTTGGATGTGCCTCTGCCTGACCGCTCTAACCCTCCCTGAGCCCACTGTCATCCAAGTGCTCCTCGTTCTCGGCATCCTTTGAGGCAGTTGCATTGGACTGGGTGGTCTCTGAATAGGGGTGATGGTACTCCTGACCCAGTTTACTTCCGCTCTGAGTCTGGCTACTCATCCCGCAGTCCAGAGAGGTGCATGCAGATAGGGCAGCACCTCAGTATCCAGAAGGTCTGCCTGAATATGGCTGCCCCACAGCCACTGCATTGCACCACTCCCCACATTATACTGCAATTATACTGCTATTCCACTACTTGTCTGCTACTGAAGCTCTCCTAGTGAAATGGATTGTGCCCAATACCGAACTCTGGGGAATTCCGCAGATGACCTCCCTTGTGATCGACTCCTCCCCCTCGCCACCACCTTCTGTTGCTGGTTGTTGAGCCAGTTTGCTGTCCATCCCACCATTTTCTCCCCCACCCCTAGGTTCCTTAGCTACCATATCAGCCTTCCATGCGAGACCAAGTCAAAGTCCTTGCCGAAGTCCAAGTACAGAACATCAACTGAACGTCCATACATGCGAACATATGAATCTGCAGGAGAAACAGACCTCCTGGTCTATCAATGTCTGCCCAAGTCAGCAGCTAGTCCCCTCATTTGCAGTTGCCCCAACCCTCTCCCCTTCTGTCATTTCCATGACATCCTCAGCCCCCTCCACCCAGACCCTCCCTCGTGCTCTGTCCCACGCCCTGTTAAAACTTCCTACTGTCCTACATGATACTCCCCACCCCCCAGTAGAGCGTTCCATTTGGAAACCACCCTCTCCATGAAGTAATGCTTTCTCATCTCCCTCCTAACTCCCTTTCCCTTCAGTCTTAGTCCATGCCCCCCCATGTCCCTACCCTTCCTCAGTTTAACACCCTGTCAGTGCTAGTTTTGTTTATTCCTCTCAAATACTTGAACATTTCAATCATATCCCCCCATCCCTCCTCTCATCCAAAGTGTACTTATTCAGCCCATTCAGTCTGTCCTCATGGGGCTTTGCCTCCATCCACTGTCCAGTGATCTTGTCACCCAATCAAAGAATTTGATTAGGTTGGTCCGACATGATCCGTCCCGGACAAACCCATGCTGACTTTCATCTTGAAAGTCGTTTGCCTCCAAGAATTCCACCATCCTTTCCTTCAAGATGGCCTTCATCAGCTGACCCACTTCCACTATGGATGGCAGACTGACCAGTCTGTAGTTTCCTGGTTCATCCCTCAGTCCACTCTTGTGGAGCAGCACAACATGTGCTGTCCTCCAGTCCAAGGGTACCCATCCTGATTGGAGGGAGGAAATGAATAATTCCATCAGTAGAGCAGTCAGGACATCTGCCAGTTCCTTTAGAACTCTAGAGTGGATTCCATCTGGCCCAGGGGCC
The DNA here is from genome assembly GCA_016271365.2 of Neoceratodus forsteri. Classification (NCBI taxonomy): domain Eukaryota; kingdom Metazoa; phylum Chordata; order Ceratodontiformes; family Ceratodontidae; genus Neoceratodus; species Neoceratodus forsteri. Next base: position 1,472,125,849 of record CM057459.1, read on the forward strand.
TTATCAGTCCTCAAGGACTTTAAATCATCCCTCACCCTCCCCACCTGGATTTCACAATCTGTAAGTGCCCCCACCCCTCCACTGTCCACTTCTTGCCTTCCACCTGTGGCAATGGACCATCAGTCTCCCTCATGAAGACTGAGCAGAAATACTCATTAAGTACTTCGGCCTACTCTGCCATCCCTTCTGCCCACCCTCTCTCTTCCTCATCCTTTTTATCTGACCCCCCTTTCCTTCTCTCACTGACATATCTATAGCTTTCTTTCTCTACCTCCCTGATACCCTTGTACTAGTCTAAGCTCCTTAGTTTCTTTTGCCACTCTTACCTTTCTACTAACCTCCTTTGAGAGCCTGTGATACTCTTCCCTTTTAGCCTCCTTATGGGAGCACTTGTATCTTCTGAATCACAATTGATTCTCCCTCACACTCTGCTGTCCTTCGTGGGACCACGAACAAGGTCTTCTGATCCTAGAATTCTTGTGCTGGGTTTTAGTGCAGGTTTTTGTAGATTCCAACATGCCCAACTTTAGCATCCCCCACTGACTCTCTGTGCTCATCCCCAGCCTGAGATTACGTGAGTGTTCACTTAGTATATCAGACATCTCCCTGAAGTCAGCTCCCCTGAAGTCCACCACAGTAGTTTTAGACTTGTTCCATTCCTTCCCTAAGGTGAAACACGCTACTGAGTGATCACTCTCGGTGAACGATTCCTACACTGCCAGATTTTCTTCCTGAACCCCATCGGTCAGGACCAGGTCCAGGATGCTATCCTTTCTAGTCAACTCTCCTACCAGTTGCGTTAAAAATTAATTCTGAAAGGTGTCCACTAGCCTTTGTTCTTTTGCATATCCTGACACCATGGTACTCCAATCTGCCCCAGGCAAGTTAAAATCCCCCAGTACCACTGTCCTTCCTCTACCCCTGTACAATGTTTGCTAATATTGGCCACCAGTTCATTATATATGTCCTCTGATTACAGTACTGTCTTGGGTATGCACCGCCGACAGTGACAGATTTACAGTGACCGTTAATACAGCAACTACAGCCTCAGGGTGTTGTACAGATGGTCGCTGGACCCAGGCATTGTATTTGGGGGATTTGCTTACTCTCCCCAAATCAGCTCCGACTTGGGTTGATAATATAAAAGTGTGGGGGTCAGAAGCAAAAAGCCCCCAAAGAAAATAAGGTTCCAACTTGAAACCTTCTGCTGACCGCAAATGTGGTCAACATGACGATTTCGCTGTTTGGACATTCAGCAAACTTTTTGTCGAACACTGGTCATAGATCCTTGTCTTGCATGGTGGCCCAAAGTGCTTCGACATTCCCTTTTGCATCCTTATCCTTGCTACACTCAACCCCCTCCCTAATGAACAAAGACCCCCCCTTGCCAACCAATCTATCCTTCCTAGAGGTTGTGTATCCCTGGAGCTTCAGTTCCCAGTCATGGCACTGTGTGGTTCAGGTTTCTGTTACTGCTGCTATGTCCACCCCAACCCCTGTCAACAGAGCCTGCAGCTCAGACATCTTATTCCCCAAGCTTCTTGCATTTATCAAGACCACCCTCCACCCTGTCCCCCTATTCCTATCCGTGCTTTCTTTCACTACATGCACACTTAATTTAATGGAGGGAGAAGTCCCTGGCCTCCCATGTGTTGATCTGCTGTGAGGTGTTCTGCTGTCTGCCTCCTTCTGACAAGCCCCCCCATACCAGTTTAAATTCCACGTGGTATTTATATACTCCCCCAGTTTATTTCTCAGGACATCCTTTCCTGTATTGCTCAGGTGTAACCTATCCCTAGTGAATAGGTCTTTGTTATCCTAAATATTGTCCCAGTTTCCCACTAAGCCAAATCCCATGCCCAGACACCAGTTCCCCAGCCAGTTATTAAATTCACAAACTTTCTACTTCCTTTCTAACATCCCCATAAGTACTAACAGGACTTCTGAGAAGGAGAGGGTGGTTCCTTCCACCTCACAAACTCTTGCCATTTCTCTGTACCTGGCCTGTACCTCTTTCATGCTATTTTCTGCCGGATCATGTGTGCCCATGTGCACCATGATAATTAGCATCCCCCTTCTACTTCCTAACTAACGAGTGCACATGGTGCAGGGCCTTGTGCACAGCTATACCCAGCATGCCAGTAGATTCACAAAAGAAAGGGTCCTGAAAGAACTCCTAAAACTGAAGGTGGACAAAACAATGGGCCTGACGGGATTCATCCCATAATTCTAAAAGAACTAAGGAGAGAACTAGTGATACCACAACTACCCTTTTTAACAAATCATGGGAGGATGGTGTGGTACCAGAGGACTGGAGGAGGGTGAATATGATTCCCTTTCACAAAAGTGGGAGCAAAGCAGAGGCAGGAAACTACAGACCTGTTAGCTTGACCTTAGTGGTAGGGAAAATGATGGAATCACTTCTGAAGGAAAGAACTGTTGAGTATCTAGAGGCCAGTGGGGCACAGGACCCAAGGCAGCATGGATTCACAGCAGAAAGGTCATGTCAGATGAATCTTATCAATTTCTTTGACTGGGTGACCAAAGTAGCAGACCAGGGAGGGTCTGTGGACATGGCCTACCTAGACTTTAGCAAGGCATTTGACACAGTCCCACACAAAAGATTAATAAACAAATTAGCCAGCTTTGGAGTGGGTCCCAGGCAGGGGCGTAGCTACAAGGGTGGAGGGGGTGCAGTGGCACCCGGGCCCATGAGGTTTGAAGGGCCCAAATCATAATTTTGATGTTTATTCAGAACTGGGGAGGGGCCCTGTAACATCGCCTTGCACCCAGGCCCTCTGGGAATTTGCTACGCTAATGGTCCCAGGGTTGTAGCCTGGATAAAACATTGGCTAGACAACAGGACACAGAGGGTAATAATAAATGGAATCCACTCCAAAGAAAGGGGGGTTACTAGTGGAGTGCCATAGGGTTCAGTACTTGGACCGGTCCTCTTTAATGTTTTTATAGGTGACATTGCAGTGGGACAGGAAGAGAAGGTATGCCTCTTTGCAGACAACACAAAGATCTGCAACAGGGTTGATACACAAGAGGGAGTGGAATGGATGAGAAGGGACTTGGCAAGGTTGGAGGAATGGTCAAAAGTATGGCAGCTTAGATTCACTGCAAAGAATTGCAAGGTAATGCACATGGGAAACAGAAACCTAGGGGAAGAGTACACAATGTGGGGAGAGGTATTAACAACAACAAAAATGGAAAGAGACCTGGGGGTAATCATATCAGATGACTTAAAGGTTGGCAAGCAATGTGAGAAGGCAGTAAGGAGGGCTGGGGATACTGGGATGCATAGGGAGAGGCATCAACAGTAGAAAACAGGAAGTTGTTACCCCTCTGTACAGACAGTTGGTGAGAACCCATCTGGAATACTGTGTGCAGTTCTGGAGACCTCATCTCCACAAGGACATAGACAGGATGGAGACAGTCCAGAGGAGGGCAGCTAAAATGATGCAGGGTTTACACCAGAAGCCATATGAAGTGAGACCAAGGGAGCTTAATATGTACAGTATACCCTCGAGGAAAGGGGGAGGCAAGATAGAAACTTTTAAGTACCTCAGTGGAATCAACAAAGTCCAAGAGGGTAGCATCTTTCAGAAAAAGAGATGTGCAAGAACAAGGGGACACGATTTGAAGATAGAGGGGGGGGGGGAACGCCTCAGAAGCAATGTAAGAAAGTATATTTTCATACAGAGGGTAGTGGATGCATGGAGTGGCCTTCCTGAGGAGGTTGTGGGGTCAAAAATCGTGGGGGAATTCAAGAATGCATGGGACATGTCTCAGAGTGACCTCTGTCTCCTGTTTAACCCCAACTCCATGGTTAAGAAACCTATACTGAAGGCTGAGATAATATGTCCTACGAATGTCAGATGATTACAGAAAGAGCATAGGTGCTTGTAATATCTGCAATATGGCTATTGTGCCAGATTTATATGCTGGCTGTAATTCCTTTCTGGGAGATGAACTGACACTTGGGCACTGAAGTAATATCCATTAGGGAGGTGCCTTGTGGAATATACAAAATGGATGTGCTAAGAAAAGTGATGAGGAGAGTCCCTGCCACAATAGATGGACCACACCTTTCTCTAAAAAAAAAACCAAAAACCTTACTGTTGCAACAGTTCTTTTCTTTGCGATATACTGTCCTTTCCACTACACAGTAGTCTGGATGGTTCGCCACCTCCGGGCGAATCCCCCTCTCCCTCCTGTATTCTATACCCCACTAATTTTCTTATTTTCTCTTTTCAACAAAGGTCCAGTATAGGGAGGTCAATGTATAGTGACCCCGAGTCATGGGTGCAGGTTAGCCAAAAAAGATATGTCTGAATAAATATCTGTAGCACAGGTAGCACTAGATGTTTTAAACACAAATGCCCCTTTGTTGTATAAACATTTCTGCTGCCCACTTTTAAAAATAAAGAGAAAAAGCCCCACAATGGGGGGGGGGGGAGAGGTGGTGGTGAAATGGGATCATGTTTGCTCCTTAAAATCTTTGTCTTACTGTTCTGTCGGCTGGGCAGAGCAGGCAGCTGTCTGGATGCTGATGAACTGGGTCAGCCGCCCAAGATAGAAGAAAGTAAATAAAGAAGGTAATTATTGATAGGAGCAGGAAAGGCTCTGTTTGTGCTTCGGAGCCTGGGTGTGCTTCATGGTACTTACATACACCACCTGTTGCAATAAGAAAAAGGGGGACAGACAGGCATCTTGTGGAGCAGGGGCCAAATCCTGTTTTGATTAAGGATTCCCACCCGGAGCTCCGGTACTGGAAAGTGAGTGGCAGGCTGTCATTAGGTAAAAACTGCTGCCCGCTTCTAAAACAAAAAAAGAAAGGAGCCGCATTAGAAAAGAGAAGAGAGAGCTGGTGCTAACAGTCAAATAGGAGCATACATGTTCCTAGCTCTCTCTCTCTCTTTCTCTGGTGCCCCTGAGTGCAGAATAGTCTCGCTGCAAATGTTGCTTAGCGCTGGATCCATTGCTGCAGAATGCAGCTGCTTTTTAAAAGCCCTGTCCTCCTAGTCACAAGGTGCAACACAGGAATGAAACTATGATTGGAGCAGAATGCTACATCTTCTATAGAAGTGCTCCAGACTACCACGCAGGGCAGCACACATTTAACAAGTATTTATGGACTAGAGGGACACTAAGGGCATGAGGCAATAAGCCTCATAGTGTCCCATAAATACAGAAAATAGTATAAAGGTGATTTTGGCAGCCCAGAGATGTCATAATATGGGTCTACCGTAAAAAATAAAAAGAGCCAGAAATGGGCCCAAAGGAAATATACCCCGACGGCTACAATTTTAGCCGGAGGCTGCTTGGCATTTTGCTGAGACTGGCAGAGGCTGAAATAAATACTACAGGTGCCCATGCACATAAACAAAGTGTACAGCTAAAGGAGGGCTAAAGATTTAAAAGCTCTTTTGGATGTTTCTGGAAAGCAATTTAAGAAAATACAGGAAAATAACAAAGTAATGGGATTCATGTCTCATGAGCTGGCAGGAGAAGGGAGATAAGGAGTGCACCCTTAATCTACCCTTCCCCTTCCCAACTCGGAGATGCCTGAGGAACAAAACTATACAGAATAAACATTTTTGTGCCTGTTACTGTGGAGCTGCACAGCAGGGACTACTATAGGAACGGCAGCCCACTATCAGAATGTTTTTATTTAAAGTGGCGGCTGATGAGGTTAGCAAAGTAGGAGAGGCCTTGCCCTTTAATGCGCTCTCTCTCATGATAAAAAGATGTTTAAGGGTGCTTATCCACCTATTATGTATAATATGATATGTTGACTATAAAAGTCAGTCATTCTCGCTGTACTATGAACGCTATCTGAGCTCCAGGATGTTCAGTGAAGGTGATTATTAGGGAAAAAAGGTTTCATTGTCCAGTCACGTGACATCTGATACCATTTAGATGAAGGTATGAAAGCTTCCACTAGGGACAGAAATTTTAGACAGGGAGTCAGTTGGAGACTGACTGTGAGAGGTGTAAGACCTGGTGAGAGAGTGGGCTTACACTACCACTTTGAGCAGGTTGAGCAAAACCTGGCCATCCTGCTGCTCCAGCAGTGATTTTGTTTATGTATTCACTGAAAAAACTAACCTTCTTTGTTTTTGTAAATATTTAATTTCTCATCTTTTATGCGAACAATAAAATGATGAATGCCATCGTGGCACTTTTTATGCACCAAATTGTCTGCCTGTGTCCAATGCTTTGAAAATCCCACACCCTACGACGGGACAGACATAAAGCAGTTCTTGTGGGGGGGGTAGGAGGAAGTAGGCTGTTGGTTAACTAGGATCTGCAGCTTATCCAATAGGTAGGGAAATGGGCAGACTAGGTTGGCCAAGCGGTCCTTATCTGCCATCAAAGTCTACGTTTCTATGTTTCTATGCATTCGACCCTGATACAGTGCCTCCTCCCGTCATCACTACCCCCAATTTAATTCCCCTGACTATGGAATCTCTCCATATCAGTACCCTGGTATCCACGTTGCTTGAACATCATTTGTTGTTGACAACTACCCTCTCCTTGTCTAACTCCACTGCTCCCCCCCCCGTGCCTTGTGCCGCCACCCTTTGCTCCCCCTTGCTTGGATTCCCACTTTGATCCAACACTCTCCCCTTCTCCCATGTTGCCTAGATTCTCCCCAATTCTACAAACTTCCCCCCTCCCAACTAGCCCTTCAAAACCATCCCTTTCATCCTTCTGCCTGTCCCTTCCTGATTCCTGTACCCCCTGGGACTGCTCATCCCTTCCCCCCAGTTAGTCGTTCAAACCCATCCCCTTAATCTTTCTCCATGTCCCTTCCTGATCCCTGATCCCCTGGGACTGCTCATCCCTTCCCCCCAGTTAGTCGTTCAAACCCATCCCCTTAATCTTTCTCCCTGTCCCTTCCTGATCACTGATCCCCCTGGGAATGCTTGTCACTCCTCCTCCCAACTAGCCCTTCAAACACATCCCCTTCATCCTTCTCCCTGTCCCTCCTTCATCCCCCTGGGACTGCTCGTCACTCTCCCTCCCACCAACTAGTCCTTCAAGCTCTTCTCATTTATCCTCCTCCCTGTCCCTTCCTGATCCCTGAACCCCCGGGACTGCTCATCCCTCCCCTGCTAAATACCCATCAAACCCATCCCCTTCATCCTTCTTCCTGTCCCTCCTTCATCCCCCTGGGACTGCTCGTCACTCCCCCCCCACCAACTAGCCTTTCAAGCTCTTCACCACCTTCATCTTTCTCATGTCCCTTCCTGATCCCTGAACCCCGGGACTGCTCATCCCTCCCCCAACTAGCCCTTCAAACCCATCTCCTTCATCCTTCTCCCTGTCCCATCCTGATCCCCTGGGACTGCTCATCACTCTCCCCACAAAAATTCCTTCAAGCTCTTCCCCTTCATCCTTCTCCCTGCCCCTTCCTGATCCTTAATCCCCCTGAGACTGCTCGTCACCCCCCCAACTAGCCCTTCAAGCTCTTTCCCTTCATTCTTCTTCTTGTCCCTTTCTGGTCCCCCTAGGACTGTGCTTGTCACTCCTCCTGGCACCTTCTCCCTGACAATCCCTTCCTCACCGTCTACATCTGCTTCTCCAAGATCACTTCCTATCCCCTGTCCTATCCCTCCCTTAATCTTCTGCCCACTCATTCCATCCTCAGATTCTGACTCCAGTTGATCCCTTGTGTGCCCTCTGCTTTGCAGTAGGGCATACCTGTTCTTTAACTATGACACCCCCATAACACCAATGTCATTTTCCACTCTGGTCCTGCCAAGACCACTAACCCCTCCTCCTCTAACTCCACCTCTCTGCCCCCCCCACTTCCTGACCACCTCCTGTCATCCTCTGTTACCCCCTCCCATCATACTGCCCCTTTTCCAGGGCAGTCCTTTGCTTCCTGTAACCTGGCTCATTTCCTACACCATTTCCCCCTTCCTGTCTCACACATAACCTTTCAGCTGTACCATTTTGAACTGCAAGACAAGAGCCATGTCTCCCCCATGCCCTCCCACCCTCTGGTTAAGCTATCCACCTCCCTCCATAACTCCCAGATTTCCCTTTTCAGGTGCAACACCTTCACACAAATAGGGCATGCTCCTACCCTGCAGGGCATATTTATGTGCACAGCTGCTCGGCATCCATTACATCTCAATATCCTACGATGGTCACTCCCCATTCCACTGCCCTGTTTTCTCCATCCACCGCCTCCACACTTCCCTCCACTTTCCTGGCCCCAGCATCCACCCCTCCCACATTTCTCTGCCTTCATAGCCTTTTCACATCTTCACCTATGACCTCCCGCAATATGTTGAAGGGTTACTTATTACTCCCTAGCTGTGTGCAGGTATCCCCCGTGCCACAATGCACCCAACCTAGTATCTGGTGAGCACCCTTCTCCTTTAATTTACGCTATTTCTACTCCCTAATTACAATGCCTCTACACAGCTTGCTCCTTTAATAACACTATTTCTACTCCCTGTTAACAATGCCTGTATACAAATTGCTATTTCCTAGCTGCACTCTCCTGCTACAGTGCACTTCTGCAGTTATCCTTATCAAAATTCAGCTACCCACCTTCCCCATGTACTACATTTTCAGCATACCATGTACCTTTCCTTTACAAATATCAATATGCACTACATTTTCAGCATGCATTGCATACCCTTTTTTACAAGATCAGTATGCACTACAATTTCAGCATGTACTGCAACTTCAGCATGTACTACAACTTCAGCATGTACTACAATTTCAGCATGTACTGCAACTTCAGCATGTACTGCAACTTCAGCATGTACTACAATTTCAGCATGCACTACAATTTCAGCATGTACTGCAACTTCAGCATGTACTACAACTTCAGCATGTACTGCAACTTCAGCATGTACTACAACTTCAGCATGAACTACAATTTCAGCATGCCCTACAACTTCAGCATGAACTACAACTTCAGCATGCACTACAACTTCAGCATGCACTACAATGTCAGCATGTACTACAACGTTAGCATGTACTATGATTTCAGCATGTACTACAATTTCAGCATGCACTGTTCCCTTCTTTTACAATATCCAAATCCTTCATCGCATTTCACCCTTCTCCTTAATTAACACAGTATCAACCAACTAATTTAAAATGTCCTTACCCAAATTGCTACTACCTAACTGCATTCCCTTTTCACAGTGCACGTCTGTAGAAATCCCTACCAAAATTCACCTGCCCTCTTTCCCCATGTACCATAATTTCAGGATCCACTGAACCCCTATTTTACAATTTATAATTTCACTTCATTTCACTACCATTTAAAGCATGTAACAACTTATGTGTCCCTTTTGAGATCACTTGCCTGAAGAGAGTTTATTCTTTCTGCTGCAGTGATTTGCTCCTTTGGGATAAAGTTAATTTCATAGGCTTTGCTTCAGCACTGCTCCCCTTCTGTATTTGCCAATCCCTGTGCAGTTCCTGAGCATTTAAGAAGTCAAGGGAGGGGAAGGTGGTGAATTTTCACCTCCGTAGAGCGGCTGACTGGAATGCCGCTCCCATCCACTTGCTGCCACTGGCTAGTGAGGGAAAGCGGGAGTCCCTAGATGGGACAAAGTCATCTCTCCCCTCTGATTCCCTGCTGCTCTTTCCTTGCACAGCACCAGTCATGCTTTTTAAGGGGCCAACCAGCTTTCAAGCATGCCACAGCCAGCTCTGATTGATCTCAGCTCAACATGGCTGATTGGTATCACCGCTTGCCTTCCCCAGTGGCTGATTGGTTGCTGTAACACACCTCTTGTGTAGCCGTGGTTCACCTCCATGGAGAGGCTGGCTGGAATGTCACTCAGTCCACTGGCTGTCACTGGCTAGTGAGGGGAAGAGGGAGTCCCTCGATGGGACAAAGTTACCTCCCCCCAAACCTCCTGCTGCTCTTGAGCAGCGTAGAAGAGCAACCAAGATAGTGCAAGGGTTGCAAGGGCAGCTTGATGAGGAGAGACTGAGGTACATCAATATATTCACTCTAGAGGGCAGGAGACTGAGGTACATCAATATATTCACTCTAGAGGGCAGGAGACTGAGGTACATCAATATATTCACTCTAGAGGGCAGGAGACTGAGGTACATCAGTATGTTCATTCTAGAGGGCAGGAGACTGAGGTACATTAATGTGTCTACTCTAGAGGACAGGAGACTTAGATACATCAGTATGTTCATTCTAGAGGACAGAAGACTTAGGTACATCAGCATGTTCACTCTAGAGGGCAGGAGACTGAGGTACATCAATATATTCACTCTAGAGGACAGGAGATTGAGGTACAGCAATGTGATAACTCTAGATGACGGGAGACTGACGTACATCAGTATATTCACTCTAGAGGTCAGGAGACTGAGGTAAATCAATATATTCACTCTAGAGGACAGGAAACTGCGATACATCAGTATGTTCACTCTAGAGGGCAGAAGACTGAGGTACATCAATATATTCATGCTAGAGGACAGGAAACTGAGGAGTGATATCATTGAGACCTTCAAGTACCTCATGAGGGTAAACTGAGTGCAGAGAGGGAGCATTTTCTGTAAGAGGATGAGCTCCAGGGCCATCCCACTCATGATGCTAGCAACCTAAGTCTGGTAGTCAGTTTGGGCCATTGGAGGGCCAGCCAGCAGAAGGAGGATCGGGGATCTGGAGGACAGCGTTCCTTCTCCTTCAGGAGATGACTTGCAGAGTCTGTTGTATTACTGACTGCTAGCAATAAGCTAGGGGAAAGGAACCCAGGACTACACAGAATGGGAGGGGACAGGCTGATGCCAATGCGTGAAAAATGGGTGCAGGGGTCACTCATCATGGAGTCATTGCATGCTGTGCCTCTCGGAGAAGAAGAATGGAAAAGCTCCTTGGTAGCAGGATGGTGTATGGACCCTTGCAGATCCTGCACTTGACTAGCTAGGCTCATCAGTTCAACTACTGGATCCAGTTCATGGCAATACCTGGGAGAAGGAGAAGTAGGGAATAACTGTGCAGACGATCATCAGTACAACACAACAATACCTGGGGGAAGGGGAAGTAGGGAATAACTGTGCAGACGATCATCAGTATAACACAACAATACCTGGGAGAAGGGAAGTAGAGAATAACTAGGCAGACAATCATGAGTACAGCACAACAATACCTGGGGGCAGGGGAAGTAGGGAATAACTGTGCAGATCATCAGTGCAACACAGCAATACCTGGGGAAGGGGAAGTAGAGAATAACTGTGCAGATCATCAGTATAACACAATACTTGAGGAAGGGGAAGTAGGGAATAGCTGTGCAGGTCATCAGTACATCATAACAATACCTGGGGAAGGGGAAGTAGGGAATAACTGTGCAGAGCATCAGTAGAACACAACAATACCTGGGTGAGGGGGAAGATGAAGTAGGGAATAACTGCAGATCACCAATACAACACAACAATACCTGGGAGAAGGGGATGTAGGGAATAACTGTGCAGGTCATCAGTACAACACAACAATACCTGAATATCAGAGTATTTAGCACCAGAAATAATTATTCAGATAAAAACCATATGATCATAATCATGTAACTGATTCTCGCCTTCTGTAGTACTGATGTAACCCCCCTACAAATGGGGGTTCCTAAAAGTTCCTCGGAGCTCGTGTAAGTGCTCCCTGCCTGGTTGGTAATTGGCATAAAGCCGCCAGAATGGGGGTCCATGGAGTGCTTTATAAGGCCTCCGTGTGCTGTCCTTTTAAGGGCTGCCTGTTGCAGTCGGAATGGGTTAAAATGGGGGGGGGGGTTGAGCGTTGTCATGCTCAACTTCCGCCTGGGACGTAGAGTAAGTGCTCCCTTCTGCCATCGCTAGTAGTGCAGGGGGAGCCCTGATAAGGGGATGTGAATGATGGCCTGAAATGACATGTAAAAATAATGATAATGCAGTTGTCCTAACCTGCCTTGCTTTGCAGCACAGAGAGTTCGATTGTTTCCTCCATTTTGGTCCTGAACTGTGCAATTGGACCAATTAGTACCTTGGGAGTTTACAGAGTTGACTGACAAATGGAAGAGCTGTTTGTTTTGGGAAAGGTATTATGGGCTATGGTACTTTTCTGCCCCACTGAACACTAGAGAAAGTGACTGACAGGCTCACCCAGCCAATCGGAGCGGGTCGCGCCCGAATTGAGAGGAGTGCCCCAAGCTGAAGGAGGGCAGAGCGAAAGCAGCTGAGGAAGGGAGAGGAGCTGTGCACTCCTGTGCTGGAGAGTGTTCGTGCAGGAAGCTCGTGAAGGCCTAAGTCAGCCATTGCATCTCCTGCTCGCGTGAGTTTCGCGGGCTAAATCTGTCGACGGGCGGTCAGAGGAGGCTGAGTACTGTAACGTTTCCCACCAGGCTTAACCTGTTGAAGGACTAAAGGATCTGTTTAAACCGCACCCGGTTCACGGGAAAAGTGAAGGAGCTGTTGTTGCTGAGGTTTGGAAGACTGTGGAGCTTGGAGAGCCTAGGAGCTGTTGCCTGGTGAGGTATCCCTCTGATTCTGCCATAATTGAGATAACCATATAAATGTACTATGAGGCTTGTGAGCTCAAGTTAATCCTGCTGCCAGTGAGGGATTCTGCCTTAATTGAGATAACCATATAAATGTGAACAGAGACTTGTGAAGTTCAGGCTCAGCCCTGCTAGTGTTGGAAGAACCAGGATTGGCTGGAGGTTGTGAGTACTGAATCAGGGTAGCTCCCTGTTAAGTGTGCAAACAGTGGTTTTCCAATCATATTGCTATACTTCTGACTGCCTAATCGAACTTTCTTTCCATGCTGACTTGCTCAGGATTGCAGCGCTTATCTGTGTTAAGGGCCCCAACCAGCTGCCACGTTTGGACTAGCCATTAGGGCTTGGGTACCCAGGGACAGTGACTTGTAGGGATAGGCCTGTGCACAGAGCCCTAGGTAGTTAAGTATAGTGATAAGCCAATTAGCCTGATTTCCCCTTCCTTGTTATCTCCCCTAAATAAATCAGATTTGTGTGTTGCAACCACACCCTGGCTGGTTTGTGCATCCCTGTTGAACCGCTGTATAGAGACTGTGATATAACTGTATCTTATTCTACAGGGGGTCCCCGGAGTGAGCTGAGAGATACTACCCGGGGGGGGGTAAGTGTATTGGTGAAAAGCATTGTTGGTACCCAGTGTGAGCCACTACTGGGAAAAAAGGGGGGTTGCAGTAACCCAGAGGGCTGTGATTGAGGCAATCTCGACAGTATTAACCCCGACCTCTAGGTGGAGGCACCCGCCAACGGATCTGGGCCCCCCACCCTGTCTCTGTGGAGGCTGGCAGGGGTAGTAGCCCTAAGGGTAGCGCCCCCTTGGGGTTACACTGAAACAGCAATATTTAAAGCCTTGGCCTCTTCTGATCTTCCATTTTCTTTAAATTTTTATCCAAATCCAATTAAATGTGTTATTAAATGAGTAGGTATACTAGTAATAACATTCCATTTGCGGGTATACTTTTCACAGCGTCTGACTACCGTGTATGCAGTAGGGCATGAAGGGGCACTGGTAGTTATTTCACAACTGCAGACCACAGTGCTGTAGTAAGGCAGAAGGCCACAGGTTGATTTTCTTCAACACCTGAATGTGCAGTTGTGATACAACTACCAGCACCTTGGAGTGTCTTATTACACTCAAAAAATAGATAACTAGGTAAACAGAAAAACATTATGCAGTTTAGATAAATTAAAAAGATAACACATATGATTAAATTCAATATATAAAAAGAGTTCATCAGGCACTGGGAGCCACTAAAAGCAGCTTGCAGGTTTTCATTTAGTTTTCAGAAAACCTTATTACAGTTTAAAGCCTGAACATGCGAAATGTTTTTAGCGCTTTGATTTCAATTGCACTGGGAGCAGGTGCAGTGTTGGAATTAGGGGGTCACTAGCCAGGGGCTGATACCCCCCACCAGTTCTGAGGTTAGCACATTGACATCACTTGCACTGTGCTGAGGTGTAGTGTTGTAATTAGGGGGTGTCTAGACAGGGATTGACCCCTCCCAGCTCTGAGGTTAGCACATTGATTTCACTTGCACTGTGTAGACCTGTGCACAGTGCAGGTGATATCAATGTACAAGCTACCTCAAACTGAGGCTAATCCCGAACTGCTACTCGAATTCCTACATTGCACCTCTGCACAGTGCAAATGATATCAATGTGCCAACCTCACAGCTGGGGGGGGTTGGTAAGCCCTGGATAGCCACTCCCTAATTCCAACACTGCACCTGTGCACAGTGCTAGTGATGTTAATGTGCAAACCTCAGAGCTAAGGGGAGCAATCCCAAGCTAGTCAGTCCCTAATTCCAACACTGCACCTGTGTACAGTGCAAGTGATGTGAATGTGCTAACCTCAGAGCTAAGGGGAGGCAAGCCCTGGCTAGCCACCCCATAATTCTGTCAATGCACTTGTGCAAAGTGCAATTGATGTGAATGTGCTAACCTCAGAGGTAAAGGGGGGGTGAGTCCTGGCTAGCCACCCCTAATTCCAACACTGGAGCTAGTGGGGCCGAGCCCTGGCAAGCCACTCCCTAATTTCAACAAACCTGTGCACAGTGCAAGTGATATCAATGTGCTAACCTCACAGCTGGGGGGAAGGGGTTGAGCCCTGGTTAGCCACCCCCTTATACCAACACTGCACCTCTGCACAGTGCAAGTGATGTCAATGTGATAACCTCACAGCAAGGGGGGCAATCCCTTGAAAGCCACCCCCTTATACCAACACTGCACCTGTGCACAGTGCATGTGATATCAATATTGAGGCAGTATAGCACAGTGGTTTAAGGCTCTGAGTTGCAAATCTAAAGACCTTGGTTTGAATCCTACAGCCCCCACTTGCATGCTATGTGACCATGAGCAAGTCACTTTGCTTCCCTGTGCTCCCAGGTCACACCTGTAAACAAACTTTCAGCTGAGTGTGCCACTCTTGGTTAAACAATTGGAAAAAAAATGTGCTAACTTCAGAGCCAGGGGAGTCAAACCCTAGCTAGCCACTCCCCAATTCCAACACTGCCTAGCTCCGAAGTCAACACATTGATATCACTTGCACTGTGTACAGGTGTAGTGCTGGAATTAGGGGGAGGATAGCCAATAAGCCAAGGCTCAGCCCTTAGCGTTGAGGTTAGCACGTTTATTTCACTTGCATTGTGCACAGGTGCAGTACTGGAATTAGGGGGAAACTAGCCAGGGCTCAGCCCCCTAACTCTGAGGTTAGCACATTGACATCACTTGCATAGTGCACAGGTGCAGTGTTGGAATTAGAGGGACGCTAGCCAGGGCTCAGCCCCTTAGCTCTGAGGTTAGCACATTGACATCACTTGTACTGTGCACAGGTGCGGTGTTGGAATTAGAAGATGGCTAGCCAGGGATTTAATCCTTAGCTCTGAGGCTAGCACATTGATATCACTTGCACTGTGCAGAGGTGCTGTGTTGGAATTATGGGGTGGCTGGCCAGGGCTTGGCCCCCTAGCTTTTAGGTTAGCACATTGACATCACTTGCACTGTGCACAAGTGTAGTGTTGGAATTAGAGGGCATCTAGCCAGGGCTCCTCTCCATTAGCTCTGAGGTTAGCACATTGATTTCACTTACACTCTGCACAGGTGCTGTGTTGGAATTAGGGGGTGGTTACCCAGGACTCAAGGCCCCTAGCTCTGAGATTAGTACACTGATTTCACTTGCACTATGCAGAGGTATAGTGTTGCAATTAGGGGGTGGCTAGACAGGGATTAACCCACCCCCCAGTTCTGAGGTTAGCACATTGATATCACTTGCACTGTGCAGAGGTGTAGTGTTGGAATTATGGGGTGGCTCGACAGGGATTGTCCCCCCCAGCTCTGAGGTTAACACATTGATTTCACATGCTCTGTGTACAGGGGCAGTGTTGGAATTAGGGGTAGCTAGTCAGGGCTCAGCCCCCAAACTCTGAC
The DNA here is from genome assembly GCA_016271365.2 of Neoceratodus forsteri. Taxonomy (NCBI): domain Eukaryota; kingdom Metazoa; phylum Chordata; order Ceratodontiformes; family Ceratodontidae; genus Neoceratodus; species Neoceratodus forsteri. The sequence goes on from CM057459.1 coordinate 1,472,141,796, forward strand.
GATAGCACATTGAGATCACTTGCACAGTGCACAGGGGCAGTGTTGGAATTAGGGGGTGACTAGCCAGGACTAGAACCCCTAGCTCTGAAGTTAGCTCACTGATTTCACTTGCACTGTGCACAGGTTACAGTGTTGGAGTTAGAGGCTAGCTAGCCAGGGCTCAGCCCCCTAGCTCTGAGGTTAGCACTCTGATTTCACTTGCACTGTGCACAGGTGTAGTGTTGGAATTATGCGGAGACTAGCCAGGGCTCCCCCCCCCCTTAACTCTTAGGTTAGCACATAAATTTTATTTGCACTGTGTACAGGTGCAGTGTTGAAATTAGGGGGTGGTTAGCCCTGGATGGTATACACTTCCCACAGCGATGCCCCTATAGCAACATACGTTGCTGCTAACAACAGCACCAAGTTGCTGTAGGGGATGTGCTTGGGACCCGGCAACACTTTTCTCCTGACCTGTACTCCTTCCACAAACTAACTCCAACCTGGAGTTAGAATCCTTTAGTACAGGGGGTGCAGGGTGCACAGCCCCCCATATGGGGGATTCGGGGGCAAAGAAAATGGATTTAGGTTGGCTAGCAGGGCTCAGCCCCCTAGCTCTGAGGGTAGCACATTTACATCACTTGCACTGTGCCCAGGTGCAGTGTTTGAATTAGGGGGTGGCTAGTCAGGGCTCGGCCCCCCCAGCTCTGAGGATAGCACATTAATATCATCTGCACTGTGCACAGGTGCAGTGTTGGAGTTAGTAGGTGGCTAGCCTGAGCACGACCCCCTAGCTCTGAGGTTAGCACATTGATTTCACTTGCACTGTCCACAGGTGCCGTGTTGAAATTAGGGGATGGCTAGTCAGGGCTCAGCCCCCTATCTCTGAGGTTAAAACATTGATAACACCTGCACTATGCACAGGTGCAGTGTTGGAATTAGGGGGGCTACTCAGGGCTTAGCCCGCTAGCTCTGAGGATAACACATTGATATCACCTGCACTGTGCACAGGTGCAGTGTTGGAATTAGGAGGTGGCTAGCCAGGGCTCGGACCTCTAGCTCTGACGTTAGCACATTGATACCATTGCACTGTGCACAGGTACAGCGTTGGAATTAGGGGGTGGCTAGCCTGTTCTCAGCCCCCCTCCCAGCTGTGAGGTTAGCACACTGATATCACTTGCACTGTGAGGAGGTGCAGTGTTGGAATTTGGGGGTGGCTAGCCAGGGATGGGCCCCCTAGCTCTGAGGTTAGCACATTGATATCACCTGCACTGTGCAAAGGTATGATGTTGAAATTAGAGGTTGGCTAGCCAGGGCTCAGTCCCAGAGCTCTGAGATTAGCACACTGATTGCACTTGCATTGTGCCCAGGTGCAGTGTTGGAATTAGAGGTTGGCTAGCCAGGGCTGAGCCCCTGAGTTCTGAGGTTAGCACACTGATTTCACTTGCAGTGTGCCCAGGTGCAGTGTTGGAATTAGAGGTTGGCTAGCCAGGGCTCGGCCCCTGAGCTCTGAGGTTAGCACACTCATTTCACTTGCACTGTGCCCAGGTGCAGTGTTGGAATTACAGGTTGGCTAGCCAGAGCTCGGCCCCCAAGCTCTGAGGTTAGCACACTGATATCACCTGCACTGTGCAAAGTTGTGATGTTGAAATTGGGGTTGGCTAGCCAGGGCTCGGCCCCCTTAGCTCTGAGGTTAGCACCTTGATTTCTCTTGCACTGTGCACAGGTGCATTGTTGGAATTAGGGAGTGGCTAGCCAGGGCTGGCCCCCCCCTTAGCTCTGAGGCTAGCACATTGATATCACTTGCACTGTGTACAGTCAAGTCAAGTCAAGTCTTGTTTATTTATAAAGCGCCTTTCGAAATCAAGGTGCTGTACAAAAATCAATAGAACAGCAAAATCCAAGCTTTAAACAACCATAACTATAAAGAATAAGCCAGGGTAAAAAGATATGTCTTTAAAGCAATTTTAAAACTGTCAACGGTCGGGCATTCTCTAACCAGCGTAGGTAGAGAATTCCACAGGTTGGAGCCGAAAGGCAAAGGCACGAGATCCCGATAACTTCAAATGAACCCTGGGAATTCTAGCATCCCTCACTGGCGGAGCGGAGAGGACGGAGGGGCAATAGGGAGCCAGAAGATCTTTCAGGTAACCGGTCCCTGGTCGTGTAGGGCTTTAAAGGTTAGTAAACCAACCTTAAGGTGATCCGCCATCGAACAGGCAGCCAGTGCAGTTCGCAAGACAGCGAGAATGTGACTGGTTCTAAGTCCCAGTCAAAAGCCTGGCTGCAGCATTCTGCACCAGCTGAAGGCGTGGATATCGACCCTGGTAGCCCTAGGTAGAGGGAATTGCAGTAGTCCAGACGGTAGTAACAAAGGCGTGGACCAAAGTTGAAGGTCCTCCCGGAATCAGATGTTTCACCCGGGTGATATTCCTCAGATGGTAAAAGAGGATTTGACAACAGCTGATACCTGGGATTTCAGGGTCAGACCATCATCAAAATAACGCCCAGATTTCGCACCTGTCGAGCGGTAGAGAGCTGCACGCCACCAAGTAATAAACCCGATGGCTGTCCAACAGCCAAACCCCCAGGACGACCTGGATCCACAACCAATACCTCAGTCTTATCCGGATTAAGTCTCAACCAGCTTCGAACTCATCCAAATTCTGATCTCATCCAGGCAGTTATTAGTACAGAGAGTGCATCACTCTGATCGGGAGAAAGGACAGGTACAGCTGAGTATCATCTGCATAGCAGTGAAAACTCAAACTGTATCTCCTGATGATTTCTCCCAATGTCAGCATATACACTGCAAACAACATGGAGCTAAAATGGAGCCCTGTAGGTACCCCACACGGCAGGGAGAAGGCGCCAGAGGAATAAATTCCGTGACAACTCTGAGACCTGCCAGTGAGGTAAGAATGAAACCACTTGTGGACTGTACCAGACAGCCCACAAAAAACCCGCAGTCGCTCCAGTAGCACCCCATGGTCTACAGTGTCAAATGCAGCAGAAAGATCAAGAAGGACCAGAATGGTACAAGCCTTTCGATCTCTGGCCATTAGGAGGTCGCTCAATACCCGAACAAGGGCGGTCTCAGTACTATGCCTTTTCCTGAAGCCAGACTGGAGAGTATCATAGACATTAGGAAAAGTAAGATGATCATCCAATTGCAATGCAACTGCCTTTTCAATAACCTTACCAACAAATGGCAGGTTAGAGATAGGCCGGTAGTTAGCTAGACAGTCTGGGTCCAAGGAGGATTTTTTTAGGAGTGGTCGAACTACTGCCTCTTTAAGGGGGTCAGGAAACCCCCCCTCTCCAAGGATTTCCAGATAATGTCAGCAAGGATTGGGTAGATAACTTCTACACAACCTACTAACAGCGTGTAGGACCTGGATCCAAACTACAACTAGTTGGTCGCATTGTTTGATGAGCTTCACAATGTCCACGTAATTCTGGGCGGTGAAAATCTAACCAGACAGGCCGAGATAAGATACCACCAGTCGCTCACCACAATCCCCCATAGGAGAGGTCGGACTCGATGCGGACCTGATGCTGGCAACCTTATCTGCAAAGAAGCGAGCGAACTCCTCGTATCTAAGCTGAGAAAGGTTTCTAGGCTGAAGACAGACTGATTGCACAGTCTGTCCACAGTCCGAAAAGCTGAGCTGGTCGATTCTTTGCAGCAGAAATCTCTCTGGACAGGAATTCTGCCTTCTTACGAATGATTTCTGATTGGTAGCCATCATAATGGGCCAGCAATCTAAGCCTGTCAGCATCAAGGCCCGATTTCCGCCAGGCTCTCTCCAGCCTTCGGCCTACTTGCCTTAATTCCTTCAAGGAGCCATCAAACCATGGACTCCTTGGATGGATGGTGAGAGGCCGAACACGAACAGGAGCAATTTTGTCCAGAGCACCTCCCACAGCCTTATTATAGGCAAATACAAGACCATCTGGACTCATGCATTCACCCGACAGACTCGATGGATCCAGCACCGCCATTAGGTCATCGGGGCCAATACCCCTTAAAAGGCGGTATTGGACCATCTCCGTAGGGGCAGACCTATTAGAGTGAACCCTGAAACTGAACCTTATGGTGTAATGGTCCGACCAACTGACTGGTTCCACCCCCTGGTCAGTGATCTCCATACCCAAGAGAAAGACCAGATCTAATGAATGACCCCCTATATGGGTAGAGGAGGTAACAACCTGTGTCAGGCCCAGTGTATTCATCAACTGGAGGAGATTTTGACCAAAATGAGATAGTTCATCGTCGACCCAGGCGTTGAAGTCGCCCAGGAGTATTAATCTGGGAAACCTCACAACAGGTCGTAATGAAGTCTGCAATCTCCTGTAGGAATTATCTGGCCACCTGGAGGACGTAGACGAGAAAATCCCACAACCTGCACCCTGCTCAAGATATATTCAAGATCTGGTGTTCCCAATGGCACATCCACAAGACCCAGTTCAGATTTAAACATAATGGCCACACCTCCGCCCCCTACGATCCGGCCTTGATGGTGTATCACCAGAACCCAGCTGGAGTTGCTAAGGCCAATATAGGTAGGATTTCATCCAGCCAGGTCTCAGTGATGCAAGTCAGATCAGATGACCCAACAAGATCAGCTATAATAGCTGTCTTGTTTTTATAGATCTGGCATTGCACAACACCGCCAAGGCAGGATGAGCTGTCGGGAAGACCTCGCACCTGTCCGATATCTTCGGACTTTGGGTATGGGGACAAGATAAGAGCAACCTCTATCCTGACCCCATTTCGCCCCAGGATGTCTTCTGGACCCTAAAACCCCAACTGCCTCCCTTTCCCTGTCCCCCACAAGGCCCAGCTTTCCACCCTCGCCCTCTCAGAATGCTCAGTGCTCGACACCTAAAATAGGTGTCAGATGACAATGGGGCACTCAAAGGGACATAATTCCTGAGCCTAGTGGGGAATAGTGCCAACCGTCATTAACTAAATAAAACAAAAAGAATAAACCTAAAAATATCAAACCTATAAATAACACACTCTCCTCACTCTCTCTCACTGAGGGAGGGCAAAATAATAAACTAACATAAACCAAAATAAACCCCAACTCAAAAATAGCCAAAGTAATAAAAATAAAATAAGAATCCAATGATCTTAAAACACAATAAAATATCCTACTGATTATTAAACAAATTTGTGTTTTAAACAATGCAGCACCTCTCACGTGCAACACTGTAAGAGATGTTATATAGTCTCCCAATACCACCCCTCACATGGCAGGGAGTCAATTAAATAAATCAGATTTGTAATAAAATAAATTAAAATAAATAAATATACATCACTCTCACCACCTTTAGTCCAAGAGTTAGTAAAAACCAGAGAAAACAGTTCTCCGGCAATCCAAAAATGAATAAAATCCAGATAAGGTCAAAAAGTTCTCAGCAGGAAAATCAAAAATGTTCAAAACGAACAAACAAGGGAGCCCAAAGGTGTTCGACAGATCTTCCAGTGGCTGCTCTTCAAAGACCAACAGTTCTGACAATTAATTATCCAAAGGCAGCAGAATACTTCAGGAGGCAGAATATGTTTCTTCAGGGAGTAGTACCCCCACTCAGTCGACGACCTGCTGCTACAGCTGTCTCACAAGTCAGCCCAAACAGCCGACCCTAAGACAGATTAGAAGAGGCCCTAGTCCCCCCAGCTCCCTGGGAAGCACCCAGGGTGACTCCTGCCCCGTCGGAGACCAATAAGTGGACAGCACTCCCCACAAGTTCAAAAACAGATCTCCTATTATTGCAGTTTATAGGTGACAGGCAACCGTCCACTAAACCATTCCTTCCATGCCAAAATTCACACATAGAGTCCCAAAAATCCACTACGGACAGGCACAAAGAGAACTCTATGTGCTGGGGGCCGAGTCAAAAATATTCACTGTGACAAAAGGAACCACCAACTGGGATCTACATATCAGTAGACCCCCTGGGGAACCAAAGAGGACCCTGAGCCCACCGCCAACTCCTCGGCCGGTCAACAGCTGAGATCTCCTGCCACAGCAAAATTCGACCCCAACCCCCAGCACAAATTAAGGGAACCCCTGTACCACCTGTATCTGATTATGATTCTGCACAGTCCTTAACTGCAGCTTGATCCTCCGAATGTTCAAGAATCCCCAAACACAGTTGAGCACTCCAGTTCCAGTTTCCAGACCAGACTTCCTCACCAGAAGAAGCAAAACAGCACATCCAGCCAGAAAGAATGGTGCAAAATCCTCCCGCTACTCTCCGACTCCACAGTCTGCCACACTGCGGCCAGGTAAGCGGTCAGGCGGACGCCAAGGCTGCTGGAGTGGGGAGCAGCACCACCAAAGAGAGTCTCACAACCCAGAGGCACTTCAACACAGCTACTACTCTGAGCAGGCAGAAATCTTCTCCACAACTCCCGACTCCACAGCCCTATCACACACTCTGCGGTTGGAACATGGCATATACAACATACACGCTACGAGCGAAAAACTCCGTTACCCGGAACTCGGCAAACCGCAACTCGGTACTCGGGACTCGGCAAACCGCAAACGTCTCTTGCCCTAGTCTAACTCACTTCTTCAGCCCTAAACTAGTCTGTAAACACACAAATTAAAACAAATAAAAAAGATAAACGTAAAGTAAGCACAAATAAAACTAAGCAAGCAAACGGAGCTAGTGCTCAGGCTGGCTCAGCTCAGCCGCCATCACTGTTTAGTCACCACAGGTACAGTGTTGGAATGTGGGGGTGGCTGACCAGGTCTCGAACCCCTCCCCAGCTCTGAGGTGGGCCCCCCCAGCTACAACATGAGCCCTGGCTGCTCACACATCACTACCATTGACTTGTTTATTTATTTTTTCCCCACATCGTCTTTTATCCTCTTCTGACAGGACAGGCAGCTTACTTCAGCCCTGTTCCTGTCAGTCACAGCTGTCTCCAGCCTCCTTTGTGGTCAAGGGTTATATCTCATGTGGCCCCCAGTGTAGGGGCAAGACAGGCAGCTTACTTCCAGTCTATTTCTGTCAGACACAGCTGTCTCCAGCCTCCTTTGTGGTCAAGGGCCATATCTCATGTGCCCTCTCCCCCACAGTGTAGGGGCAGGACAGGCAGCTTACTTCAGCCCTGGTCCTGTCTGTCACAGCTCTCTCTCCAGCCTCCTCTGTGGTTAAGAGCTATATCTCACGTGGGTCTCCCCCGGTGTAGGGGCAGGACAGGCAGCTTACTTTGGGTCTGTTCCTGTCAGTCACAGCTGTCTCCAGCCTCCTCTGTGGTCAAGGGCCATATCTCACATGGGCCCAGGACCATATCTCACATAGGCCCCCCCCCCGGTGTAGGGGCAGGACAATCAGCTTACTTTAGGTCTGTTCCTGTCTGTCACAGCTGTCTCCAGCCTCCTCTGTGGTCAAGGGCTCTATCTCATGTGGGTCCTCCCCCCTCAGTGTAGCGGCAGGACAGGCAGCTTACTTCAGGTCTATTTCTGTCAGACACAGCTGTCTGCAGCCTCCTTTGTGGTCAAGGGCCATATCTCACATGGGCCCAGGACCATATCTCACATGGGCCCAGGGCCATATCTCACAAGGATACCCCACTCCACAGTGTAGGAGCAGGACAGGCAGCTTACTTTAGCCCTGGTCCTGTCTGTCACAGCTGTTTCCAGCCTCCTCTGTGGTCAAGGGCTATATCTCATGTGGGACCCCCCCCAGTGTAGGGGCAGGACAGGCAGCTTACTTCAGGTCTATTCCTGTCAGACAGAGCTGTCTCCAGCCTCCTCTGTGGTCAAGGGCCATATCTCACATGGGTCACCCCCAGATGGTGTAGGGGCAGGACAGGCAGCTTATTTCGGGTCTATTCCTGTCAGACAGCGCTGTCTCCAGCCTCCTCTGTGGTCAAGGGCCACATCTCACATGGGTCCAGGGCCATATATCACATGGGTCCCCCCACTCCCAGTGTGAGGGCAGGGCAGGCAAGTTACTTTAGGTCTGTTCCTGTCAGTCATAGCTGTATCCAGCCTCCTCTGTGGTCAAGGACAATATCTCACATGGGCCCCCCCCGGTGTAGGGGCAGGATAGGCAGCTTACTTCAGCCCTGTCCCCATCAGCCACAGCTGTCTCCCACCTCCTCTGTGGTCAAGGGCCATATCTCACAGGGGTCCCCAACCCCAGTGCCCATTCACATATCCAGACTGCCCTGGACCCAGAGTGGATGAGTGGGCTATGGCATGATGGACAGGGCTTCATGAAGTCCATCTTACAGTTTTTCCTCCACTGACCTCCACAGAATGCATTGAGCACATTGTGTGAGCTCTGCCTCCATTGAGACACCCCTGGCACTCTAAATGTGGGGTCCTGCCACACAGTGTGACTTAACAGTACACGTAATGCGATATGGCTTCCTCCACTGACCTCCACAGAATGCAATGAGCATGTTAGTAATAGTAGTAAAAATGTTTACTCATGGATTCATGAACAAGGATAAACTCAGTTGAGCCAAGGCTCATTTACAACAAGGTTCTATTGCACAATTTCTAGTAAAACATTTTAGGTTACAATAACAAAGAGATTTAAACTATACGTACAGTGAATGTGCAGTTTAAATTACATTGTGTGAGTTCTGCATCCATGGAGGCACCCCTGGCACTCTGAATGTGGGGTCCTCCCACTCAGTGAGACTTACACACACCACCAGCTGGATTCCTCCACTGACCTCCACAGAATGCAATGAGCACATTACATGAGCTCTGCGTCCATGGAGACACCCCTGACATGCTGAATGTGGGATTTTCCCACACAGTGCAACTTACATGTACCGCCAGCTGGGTTCCTCCACTGACCTCCACGGAATGCAATGAGCACATTGCATGAGCTCTGCGTCCATGGAGACACACCTGGCACTCTGAATGTGGGGTCTTCCCACTCAATGAGACTTACACACATACCACCAGCTGGATTCCTCCACTGACCTCCACAGAATGCAATGAGCACATTGCATGAGCTCTGCGTCCATGGAGACACACCTGGCACTCTGAATGTGGGGTCTTCCCACTCAGTGAGACTTACACACACACCACCAGCTGGATTCCTCCATTGACTGCCACAGAATGCAATGAACACATTGCATGAGCTCTGCATCCATGGAGACACCCCTGACATGCTGAATGTGGGATCTTCCCACACAGTGCAGCTTACACTCATGGCCAGCTGGATTCCTCCACTGACGTCCACAGAATGCAATGAGCACATTGTGTGAGCTCTGTGTCCATGGAGACACACCTGGAGCTCTGAATGTAGGGTCCTACCACAGTGCGTTACTTACAATGCATGTACTGCCAGCTGGATTCTTGCACTGAATGCCACAGAATGCAATGAGCACATTGCATGAGCTCTGTTACCATGAGGACACCCTTGGCACTCTGAATGTGGGGTCCTCCCACACTGTGCAACTTACAGTACATGTACTGCCAGCTGGATTCCTCCACTGACATCCACAGAATGCAATGAGCATATTGTGTGTGCTCTGTGTCCATGGAGACACCCCTGCTCTCTGAATGTGGGATCTCCCCACACTGCATAACTTACAGTACATGCACCACCAGTTGGATTCCTCCCCTGACCTCCACAGAATGCAATGAGCTCTGTCTCCATGGAGACACCCCTGACATGCTGAATGTGGGATCTTCCCACACAGCATGACTTACAAGCACCACCAGCTGAATTCCTCCACAGAATGCAATGAGCACATTGTGTGAGCTCTGTGTCCATGGAGACGCACCTGGCACTCTGAATGTAGGGTCTCCCAACAGTGCACAACTTACAGTACACATACTGCCGCTGGATTCCTCCACTGAAGTCCACAGAATGCAATAAGCTTTGCCTCCATAAAGAAACCCCTGGCACTCTGAATGTGGGGTCCTCCCACTCAGTGAGACTTACACATACCACCAGCTGGATTCCTCCACTGACCTCCACAGAATGCAATGAGCACATTGCATGAGCTCTGCATCCATGGAGACACCCCTGACATGCTGAATGTGGGATTTTCCCACACAGTGCAACTTACATGTACCACCAGCTGGGTTCCTCCACTGATCTCCACGGAATGCAATGAGCACATTGTGTGAGCTCTGCGTCCATGGAGACACACCTTGCACTCTGAATGTAGGGTCCCCCCATAGTGCGCAAATTACAGTACACATACTGCAGCTGGATTCCTCCACTGAAGTCCACAGAATGCAATGAGCTTTGCCTCCATAGAGACCCCCTGGCACTCTGAATGTGAGCTCCTCCCACTCAGTGAGACTTACACACACCACCAGTTGGATTCCTCCACTGACCTCCACAGAATGCAATGAGCACATTGCATGAGCTCTGCATCCATGGAGACACCCCAGACATGCTGAATGTGGGATCTTCCCACACTGTGCAACTTACATGTACCGCCAGCTGGATTCCTGCACTGACCTCCACAGAATGCAATGAGCACATTGTTTGAGCTCTGTGTCCATGGAGACACCCCTCGTACTCTGAATGTGGGGTCCTCCCACACTGTGCATCTTACATGTACCGTCCACAGAATGCAATGAGCACATTGTTTGAGCTCTGTGTCCATGGAGACACCCTTGTACTCTGAATGTGGGGTCCTCCCACACTGCACATCTTACATGTACCGCCAGCTGGATTCCTGCACTGAAGTCCACAGAATACAATGAGCATATTGTGTGAGCTCTGCCTCTGTAGAGACACCTCTGGCACTCTGAATGTGGGGTCCTCCCACACAGTGCGACTTGAATGCACCACCAGCTGGATTCCCCCAGGTGGCAGTCAAACGGCAAGCCATGGTATCCCCCTCTCTGAGGGAGGAGAGCTCTCCTATGGATACTCAATCCTAATTCCTATAGCCAACCCCCCAGCAACCTGTATTAGTTCCTGAACCCAGGTGGCCGGCACGGCAGGAGTTCAGGCACTTGCAGTGCCCCAGCTGTCCATGGCACTGGACCGGCACTGCCTTTGACATATAATGGGAAGGGGGACTGCATTTAGAGATAGGGCCATTATGGGCCCCATAGCTCCCAAAGTTCCTAAAGTATAATTCGAATACTGCCCAAGAGGAGTTTTAACAAGTCCTCTACAGACACTGTGTACTTAATGCAAAAAACAAAGTATTTTATTGGGAGACCACCACAAAAACAATGTACCATGCAGCAGGAGACAGACAGCCAGCCCTAACATTTCACATCACAATGCACTTCTACAGGAGGCCCGAGGGATAATAATATTCACTGCAACATTTCAGAAGCCAGATAATTTAAAGCCATAGTACACCTTTTATTAGTACAATTCGTTCTGGCCAGCTACCGATTGCACCGTTGATAAACTAACTCTTGCAGCACTGTTGTGGGGAGCAGTTGCTTTTCGCTGTTGGTAGAGGTCATACCATGCATAGCCATGGGCCAATCAGCTTGCAGCATTTCCCCAGCTCATTTTATAAGGTGAGTTACATGCTTTTGCCTTTCAGTCTCAAGCCTGCCTCACCATCCAGGTATTTTGTATACCCTAGCAAACCGAGCACTATTAATTAAAGATGTGCTGCTAAAGTTAAGATTACTACATTTCATAAAGTAGTCAGAAAGCACTTGATTCAAACGCTAATCATTTTCTTCCTCTGCTTACCTTTAGGGCCTCCACCTTGGGAGCAAAGCTCGGACATTCATGCTCAGGAGACTTTTCACAGGCTGCACGGACACGTTTGGGTCCATCTAATTCTTCACAAAACCGCCCCAGTGACTGTTGGGGCTGGTCACAGGTGTTGCTCTTTTCTGGCTTCCCTTCATTTCTAGTCAGACGTTTTACAACCTCCACCATGACTGCAAGTTTTCTGTTTGCTCGGAGTACCTTCTGCTCTAACACATCAGAGCATTCACCGCAGGAGACATTTCCTTCTACATACTCCCAGTACTTTGGGATACAGGCTCTGCAAAAGTTGTGCCCACAATCTATAGTGACAGGATCATTGAAAAAATCCAGACAGATGGAACAAGTCGCTTCATGATTCAGTATTTCTAGCTCTTTTGTTGCTGCCATATTCACTGCTGTTTGTTGAAGATGTCTGTTTCCCTTCTGTTTCCTGCAACATGTTTGTTCCTCTTTCTATATTGACCATGTGATACACAGTTAAAAACTCTTCTGCTGCTAATGAACCTGATTATGGTGTTTCATTATTGCTTTCAGTACTGACCACAACCACATCATGCAGTTAAAAACTCTTGCACTGTTACTGAACCTTATTACGGTGTTTTATTATTGTTTTCAGTACAGACCACGTCATGCAGTTAAACACCTTTGCACTGCTACTGAACCTTATTATGGTATTTTATTATTGCTTTCTGTACTAATCATATGTCAGCAAGGCTCAGTTGGTAGCACCTCCACCTCTGGTCATGGGTTCTCATCCCACACCAGGATTGGACTTGCACCTAAAAATCGCTGGCATTCGAGTGCAGTATTGGGGGGGTGCTGTACTGCTGGGGTGTGCCATCCTTCAGATGAGACGTTAAACTAAGGTCCCTTCTGCCCATCCTGGTGTTGTCCTGGTGGGTGTCCAGGTGGAAGTAAAAGAACCCAGGGCACTCTTCGCAGAGAGCAGGGAACATTCCCGGTGTTCTGGCCAACATTCCCCTTCCCATAAACCAGTTCATGCAATTATCCAGGCTGTGTGTGGGTGATGATGTGCGATATGGCAGCCACTACACATTCAGTCACTTCACTACCAGTCTAGCATTGCTTGTAAAGTGCTTTGGGATACTGTGTATGAAAAACGCTATGTAAATGCTGATTCTTCTTCTTCTTCATATCATACACAGTTAAAAACTCTTGCACTGCTACTGAACCTTATGACGGTGTTTTATTATCGCTTTCAGTGCTGACCACGTCATGCACAGTTAAAGACTCTTGCACTGCTACTGAACCTTATTATGGTGTTTTATTATCGCTTTCAGTGCTGACCACGTCATGCAGTTAAAGACTCTTGCACTGCTACTGAACCTTATTATGGTGTTTTATTATCGCTTTCAGTGCTGACCACGTCATGCACAGTTAAAGACTCTTGCACTGCTACTGAACCTTATTATGGTGTTTTATTATTGCTTTCAGTGCTGACCACGTCATGCACAGTTAAAGACTCTTGCACTGCCACTGAACCTTATGCTGTTTTATTATTGCTTTCAGTACTGACCATGCCATACACAGTTAAACACTTTTGCACTGCTACTGAACCTTATTATGTTGTTTTATTTTTGCTTTCAGTACTGACCATATCATGCAGTTAAATACTCTTTCACTGCTACTGAACCTTATTATAGTGTTTTATTATTGCTGTCAGTACTGACCATGTCATGCACAGTTAAAGACTCTTGCATTGCTACTGAACCTTATTATGGTGTTTTATTATTGCTTTCAATGCTGACCACGTCATGCACAATTAAAAACTCTTGCACTGTTAATGAACCTTATGGTGTTTTATTATGGCTTTCAGTGCTGACCACGTCATGCACAGATAAAAACTCTTGCACTGCTACTGAACCTTATTATAATGTTTTATTATTGATGTGACAGAAATGGGAAGGAAAGAGTTAATGGTTTGGATTCTGTAGGTGCCTTATTTTTTTTAGGAGTTTGAAAAAAAATACACTGGGGCTAAAATCCTCTGTCCCGCAGCATCCTGCTTGTGGAATTCCTAGTTGCTAGATAACAGCTGGGTCATAAATCTCAAGTGGACATCTCCATACACACACAGACCTGCAGACATGTACACAGGGCAGTTTGAATGGATTGGATCATTCAAATAAAAACTTAAAGTGAAAAGGGAATATAATTGGTCACTGATAGGTGTTCACTCTGATTGGGACAGTTAAATACATACATATTAGTTGGTTGGTGCATTCAAAGAGAGAGAATAGGAATGACCTATTCTCCACAGAGTAAATAACCTTCTGAGAGACAGAGAAGCCTCTCTCTTGCTTTGGGAAGCTGGAAGGGGAAACATAAGTTTGGAAGCTACCTTGTAGCTATGTCCGTGGGAGCTGGCAGTTAGTACAGGGTCCAGTGTGTCTTGTAAGGACAGGGAAGGGTAAGTTTAGTGATACCATATTTCAGTCATAGCCTTCTTCTTTTGCCATCTGTTATTTAAAAACATTTGTTTACTTTTCCTGTATGAGTGCTATTCTCTTGTGTTGTAAATATACATCCTATACATGCTCAATGCACTTTCTGTTAAGTAAAAAGCTATTTATTTGTTCAACAGTTGTGACTGTGATGTCATTTTTCTAAGGTAATATTTGGTTTCCACTGGCTGAGATAAACTCTGTGTAGCATCCGCCACCCGAGAGAGACACACTACCAGACTTTAACTTGTGCAATTGCACATTTAATTATTCAAGTCTGGAGACTTGAAGGTTGGCGCTGGACGGTTCCAACTGGTGGCAGCCAATACCCAAGGACAGACACCTCTCTAAAAGCTGTTTCAGCCCAGAGGGAGAGGTGGGTTGTCACATATTGGTTGGCAGTGGTGGGGTGATGATAGTGGGCTGCGTAGCACACTGAGATGCAGAGATTGCCAGTGGAACAGTTACCTTATTATTGCAAAACAGGATATATAAGAGAATACATTTGTAGAACAGTTTTATTTGTTTCTAGTTAGCACAGTGGGGCGTAGCAGTAGGAAATGAGCTCCACATAGTATGACTCCCTTACTATGCCACAGTTTTTTGAAAGGTGCCAGGAAAAGGGGATTCAGCCTGAAGGTCTAAAACATAAGAAAAAAGACAGACCTCATAGCTGCACTCTTGGCACATGATCTGAAGCAGACAGTCGCTGGGGTTGAGTCAGGAACTGAGGCAGCAGACCCCCCAAACCAGCTTGAGGTACTGCAACTGCTGCTGTTGCTGCAAGAAAGGGCGCTGAAGGCAAAAAGACTGGATGCTGAAGCAGAAGCAGGAAGGTTTGAAGCAGAGAAAGCACTTGAAGAAAGAGACTGGCAGACAGAGAGAAAGAACGTGAAGAAAGAGAAAAAGAATGACAGCATGAAAAGGAGATGATTACCCTCCGCAGCCAGCAAACCGTGAGTAATAGTGGAGTGAGTTTGCCTCACAAAGCCAAAATTAATTCAAAATTGTTCCCTCAGCTTAGAGAGGGAGATGACCTTGACTTATTTTTTGGGTCATTTGAAAGAGTATGTGACCAATTAAAATTGACTAAGATGACCTGGTCAACTTATTTCACACCCTTACTTACGGGGACAACTTTGCATGCATTTGCTAAAATTAGTAATGAAGATGATGCTAATTATGATAAAGTTAAAACAGTGTTGCTGAAACATTTTGAATGAACTACTGAGGCTTCTAGAACAAAATTTAGGGAGTTAAAGAAAACCCAGAAGACAGTTATGCAGAACTGTAGGTTCAACTGCATACTTACCTTGATAGGTGGATGGAGGGGGCTAAAGCAATTACTTTGGAGCTGATTAAAGTTGTATTGATGAGAGAACAATTCCTTAACATTGTACCTGAGGACATGCGTATATGGTTCATAGACAGGACATGCGCCTCTTCCACAGAGGTGGCAGGAAGCGCTAACGCGTATCTGTCTAGCCGGCCATACACACAGCGTAAGTCTTATGGTGGGGGAGCAGCTCATGGTTATAAGGGATCCCATGGGAGGCAGCCCAAAGGAAACCAGCCTGCACCTGAGCCCAAAGTAGAGCCCTCTGGTTCCAAGGGCACTCAAGAAATATGACCCAAGAAATGTCATATTTGCAGTCAAGTGGGACACTTGAGATATAACTGCCCTCAGAAACTGGTTAAGGGGCAGAGGTATTGAGGAGACAATGATCAAAAGAGCACTGGTGTGTTTGTAGGGTGTGTCCAGTCTGTAGAACCACTCTCCTCTGATGAGAATCTGCGTCCCATTACAGTTAATGGAATAGTAACACAGGGACTGTGGGACACAAGCGCTGACATCTGCCTGGTAAGGCAGGATCTCATTTGGGCAGAGCAGATGGTGCCTGGGAAATACTCTCAGGTCTGGGTATTCACAGGGCCACCAGTCAGATTACCAATGGCTAGAGTCTTCCTGAGCTGGGAAGGGGGCCATGGAGAAAAGGAGTTGTGGGGAAGGATTTGGACCCCAGTAAAAAACTGGTGTGTGTTGTAACTCATAGTCAGGCACAAGAGCAAGTTTCTTAGGGTGAAGAGGGGGTGACTCTGGGTGGTCCTGCCACACCCTCAGCAGCTGAGGAACTGTCTAGCACAGGGGAGGGGCTAGCTAGAAGCAGCAGTCCAGACCCCCCAGTCACAAACAGAGGAGTCCACAGGACTTTCTTCAGAAGGGGCACTGGGAAGGGTCAGACGAGGGCAGCCAAATGCTGCACAGCAAACTGACCCTACCTTGCAAAAACTGAGGGAAATAGCTCATAGGGCTGAGCATTCTCAGGGAGGTAAAGAGTCCATTTACTGGGACAATGGGCTGTTGTACAGAGAATGTACAACAGAGGAAGGGCTAGATGGTGAGGTACTCCAGCAGCTGGTAGTCCCTAAGGTTCACCGCCAGCAGCTTTTGGCCCTTGCCCATGATATCCCTTTTTCAGGGCACTTGGGGGTGAGGCACATGGAAAAGCATCTAACCAACAATTTCATCTGGCCTGGTATTGGCAAGGATGTGGCAAATTATTGCAGGACTTATCCCCAGTGCCAGTGGGTGGGGAAAATGGGGGACAAGACCAAGGCAGCTTTGGTGCCCCTGCCCATTATTGATGAACACTTCAAGAGGGTAGATGTGGACATAGTAGGGCCATTGAGCACCCCAAGTTGCACTGGCAAGTGGTATATCCTAGTAGCTGTAGACTATGCCACCAGATACCCAGAGGCAGTGGCCCTAACATCCTCTGAGGCAGAACCAGTGGCAGATGCACTGTTGGGAATATTTAGCTGTGCGGGCTTTCCCCAGAAGATACTGTCAGACTGGGGTGCCAATTTTATGTCAGGGTTAATAAGTAATTTGTGGGAAAATTGTGGGGTAAAGCAGCTCAAAACCTCTACATACCATCCCCAGCTAATGGTCTGGTGGAGTGATTTAATTCAACCCTTAAGACCATGCTAAGGACTTTTGCTGACCAGCATAAAAGGGACTGGGGAAAATATTTGCCTCATCTCCTATTTGCATACAGGGGAGTCCCAGAGGAGTCCACAGGGTTCTCACCTTTCAAGCTCCTGTTTGGTCATAGGGTGCAGGGACCCCTAGATTTGATTTGGGACGAATGGGAGGGTGACCGTGCCTCCCAAGGAGAGTCTGTTGTGGAGTATGACCTGAACTTCTGGACCCACCTTAGGGGGCTGATGGGGTTTGCTCAGGAGCACCTGGCCACTGCACAACAGTGGCAGAAAGTCTAGTATGACCGTGGAGCCCGAGGCACAGAATATGAGGTGGGTCAGTGAGTGATGGCATTCATTTATGTCTGACAGAATAAATTACAGGCAGCATGGGAGGGGCCATTCTCCATTGTCCAAAAGGTTAATGATGTCAATTACATGATAGAGCTACCGGACAGGAGATGCAAACGAAAGGTGTATCATATTAACATGTTGAAGCCCTACCATGACAGGGAGGAAATGGTCCTCACTGTATGCAGTGCCCCAGAGGAGGAAACTGAGATGGATCCACTGGTGGACCTACTTGGGGAGGCCAGGGTTGCATCCTCTGTGGACAACCTTACCCTCTCGGAACAGCTGACACCAGCCCAGGTGCAAGAAATTAGGGGTGTGCTGAAAGAATTTAAGGACATGTTCACAGGGAAACCAGGGTACACCACGATGGCAGAATACCATGTGGATACAGGGACCCAGGTTCCTCTAAAACAGTCCCCCTACAGGGTACCTGAGCATGTTAAGCAGACTGTGAAGGAGGAGCTCAAGGAGATGCTGAAACTTGGAGTAATCCAGGAATCTAGTAGCCCCTGGGCATCACCCATGGTGCTGATCCCCAACAGGGATGGCACCACAAGATTCTGCATTGATTACCGGATGCTTAATAGCTGCATGGAGTCTGACACCTATCCCATGTCCAGAACAGATGAGACCCTGGAGCGAATGGGGGGAGCCAAGTATTTGATCACAATAGACCTAACAAAGGACTATTGGCAGGTACCTCTGACCCCTGTGGCCATGGAAAGATCAGCTTTTGTTACTCCATTGGGTTCATATGAATTTAAGGTAATGCCATTTGCAATGAAGAATGCACCAGCAACCTTTCAATGGTTTGTGGATCACATTCTGTCTGGGGTAGGTGAGTTTGCATTGGCTTATATGGATGATATAGCCATATACAGCCAGACCTGTGATGAGCACATCAAGAATATGCGGGATGTGTTCCACAGGTTAAAGAAGGCAGGTCTGACAGTCAAGGCAGAGAAGTGCCAGATAGGTATGGCAGAAGTGTCCTAACTTGGGCACCGGGTGGATAGTGGACACATCCACCCGGAGCCTGCCAAGGTTGATGCCATCCTGGCCTGGCCTACTCCTACCACAAAGAAACATGTCAGGACATTTCTAGGGTCAGCAGGGTACTACCAAAAGTTTGTGCCATGCTATAGTGATCTGGCTAAGCCCCTGACAGACTTAACCAAGAAGGGAAAGCCAGATACAGTGAAGTGATCAGAAGGCTGTGAGGTCACTTTCCAGGAGCTAAAAAAGGCCATAAGCAGCCCAGCTGTATTGGCTAGCCCTAATTATAGTTTCAAGTTTATGGTCCATGTGGATGCCTCAGATCATGGGCTGGGGGCTGTGCTGAGCCAAGTTACCCAGCAGGGGGAGGAGCACCAGGTTGTGTACCTCAGTCAGAGGCTTTTGCCCAGAGAGGAGGCATACACCACAATTGAGAAGGAATGTTTGGGAATAGTGTGGACCCTTCAGAAGCTGCAGCCTTACCTATATGGGAGAGAATTTACTGTGGTCACAGATCATAATCCCCTGATTTGACTTCATAGGTCAAGTGGACAAACTACCATATTGGAGTTTGGTGCTGCAGGCATACAACATGACCATCCAGCACCGCAGTGGCAAACAAAATGCAAATGCGGATGGGCTATCTAGGCAGGGCTAATGGCCTGGCTGGATACTTTTGGGCACTTCCCAGTAATTGTATGAATGGCTGTGTCACTTGTGGTGGCCCGAGGGACATGCCTTCATTATCTGGGGGGGGGGGAGATGTGACAGAAATGGGAAGGAAAGAGTTAATGGTTTGGATTCTGTAGGTGCCTTATTTTTTTTTAGCAGTTTGAAAAAAAATACACTCTGGCTAAAATCCTCTGTCCCGCACCATCCTGCTTGTGGAATTCCTAGCTGCTAGATAAGAGTTGGATCATAAATCTCGAGTGGACATCTCCATATACACACAGACCTGCAGACACGTACACAGGGCAGTTTGAATGGATTGGATCATTTAAATATAAACTTAAGTTGAAAAGGGAATAAAATTGGTCACTGATAGGTGTTCACTCTGATTGGGACAATTAAATACATACATGTTAGTTGGTTGGTTGGTGCATTCAAAGGGAGAATAGGAATGACCTATTCTCCACAGAGTATATAACCTTCTGAAAGACAGAGAAGCCTCTCTCTTGCTTTGGGAAGCTGGAAGGGGAAACATAAGCTTGGAGGCTACCTTGTAGCTATGTCTGTGGGAGCTGGCAGTTAGAACAAGGTCCAGTGTCTCTTGTAAGGACAGGGAAGGATAAGTTTAGTGATATCATATTTCAGTCATAGTCTTCTTCTTTTGCCTTCTGTTATTTAAAAACATTTGTTTACTTTTCCTGTATGAGTGTTATTCTCTTGCGTTGTAAATATATATTCTGTACATGCTCAATGCACTTTCTGTTAAGTAAAAAGCTATTTATTTGCTCAACAGTTGTGACTGTGATGTCATTTTTCTAAGGTAATATTTGGTTTCCACTGGCTGAGGTAAACTCTGTGTAGCATCCGCCACCCGAGAGAGACACACTACCAGACTTTAACTTGTGCAACTACATGTTTAATTATTCAAGTTTGTGAACTTGAAGGTTGGCACTAGATGGTTCCAGCTAGTGGCAGCGAATACCTGAGGACAGACTCCTCTCTAAAAACTGTTTCAGCCCAGAGGGAGAGGTGGGTTGTCACAATTGCTTTCAGTACTGACCACATCATGCACAGTTAAAAACTCTTGCACTACTACTGGACCTTATTATAGTGTTTTATTATTGCTTTCAATACTGACCACGTTATGCAGAGTTAAAATATCTTGCACTGCTACTGAACCTTATTATAGTGTTAACATAGAAACATAGACTTTGACAGCAGGTAAGGACTACTTGGCCCACCCAGTCTGCCCATTTCCCTACCTACTGGATATGCTGCAGATTCTAGTTAACCAACAGCCTACTTCCTGCCACCCCCACCACTACAATTGCCTTGTGTCTGTCCCATGCATGTTTGAATTCCCCCACTGTTTTAGCCCCAACAACCTCCCCAGGAAGGCAGTGTTTTATTATTGCTTTCAGTACTGACCACGTCGACCACAGTTAAAAACTCTTGCACTGCTACTGAACTTTATTATGGTGTTTTATTATTGCTCTCAGTACTGACCACATCATGCACAGTTAAAAACTCTTGCAGTGCTACTGAACCTTATTATGGTGCTTTATTATCGCTTTCAGTACTGACCACATCATGCACAGTTAAAAACTCTTGCAGTACTACTGAACCTTATTATGGTGTTTTATTATTGCTCTCAGTACTGACTATGTCATGCACAGTTAAAAACTCTTGCACTGTTACCGAACCTTTTTGTGGTGTTATAATTACTGGTGACCCCAAATATCAACTGGATTACTAGTCTCTTCAAATGCCGTAATAACCAGATTTTGGGTTATTACACTCCTTTAAGCCATAATAACCTGAAATCCAGTTATTGCAGCATTTCAAACTACTTTCACTTTCACCACAGACTGTAGCATAATTCAGCGGTTCAGTATTCAAACAAAATTTTCCACATTTTCCACAAAACATCAGTATTTGGTATAAGAAACATGTAAAGCTTTTTGTTGTACCTTTGCTTGTGTATTTTTCTGAGAAGAAGCCACCAAGTGTAGAGCAAGAAGAATGAGTGAGTCAGTGGCTTCAGAAGACTCAACGCTCGCTAATGCTCGTGTCGAGTCTTCTGAAGCCGCCGAGTTACTCTCTCCTCGCTTTACACTCGGCGGCTTCTTCTCAGTAAAATACATTAACAAAGTTACAACAAAAAGCTGTACATGTTTCCAGTACCAAATACTGCTGTTTTGTGGAAAATGTATAGAATGTTGTTTATAATACTGAACCACTCGGTCAGGCTAGTCTGCGGGGAAAGTGCAGGCAACTCAAAATGAAAGAAATCCAGGCACCAGGAATTATAAAAAATAATGAATAGGCAAGTGTGTATTATGGATTTTGTTTGCAAATCCTTGGTGTTTGATGACCACATAAACCTCTCAAGCTTCACTCTAGAGGTTTTGGGTCATCAAACACCTTGGGTGTGCAAAAGAAATCCACATAATATACCCTTGCTTATCATTATACTCTATTTATTATTGCTTTCAGTACTGACTATGCCATGCACAAAGACTCATGCACTACTACTGAACCTTATTATGGTGTTTTATTATTGCTTTCAGTATTGACTACGTCATGCAGTTAAAAACTCTTGCACTGCTACTGAACCTTATTATGGTGTTTTATTATTGCTTTCAGTACTGACCACATCATGCACAGTTAAAGACTCTTGCACTGCTACTGAACCTTATTATGGTATTTTAATATTGCCTTCAGTGCTGACCACGTCACACACAGTTAAAGACTCTTGCACTGCTACTGAACCTTATTATGGTGTTTTATTATTGCTTTCAGTACTGACCACATCATGTACAGTTAAAGACTCTTGCACTGCTACTGAACCTTATTATGGTGTTTTATTATTACTTTTAGTGATGACCATGTGATACACAGATAACAAATGTTGCACTGCTACTGAACCGTATTATGTTGTTTTATTATTGCCTTCAGTGCTGACCACATCACACACAGTTAAAGACTCTTGCACTGCTACTGAACCTTATTATGGTGTTTTATTATTGCTTTCAGTACTGACCACATCATTTACAGTTAAAGACTCTTGCACTGCTACTGAACCTTATTATGGCATTTTATTATTACTTTTAGTGATGACCATGTGATACACAGATAACAACTCTTGCTCTGCTGTTGAACCTTATTGTGGTGTTTTATTATTGCTTTCAGTACTGACCACGTCGCGCACAGTTAACAACTCTTGTACTGCTACTGAACCTTATTATGGTGTTTTATTATTACTTTTAGTGATGACCATGTGATACACAGATAAATGTTGCACTGCTATTGAACCTTATTGTGGTGTTTTATTATTGCTTTCAGTACTGACCAAGTCATACACAGCTGAAAGCTTGTGCACTACTGCTGAACCTTATTAAATTTTTTTAGGGCTGCAGGTAGGTGGAGCCTGTAGCCCTCTTGCATTAGCTCAAAAAACAAGCTGACCGTGGAACTTCCTTTTTGGACTTTTGGAAGTATCTGTCCACAATTGTGAAATTGTGTGCTCTCCCTCTGATTTTTGCTGCTTGATGCTCTGTCTTAGAGGCATCTGAAGGGAGAGGGAATGCTACTGTGCCTCACAACTTCTCAGGATATAGACAATCAAATAGATTCATTCTAGTTCTTTCAGCAGCCTAGGGGTTAACGCATTGTTTCCTTGGCAATTTTGTGTCAGATTAACCATAAAATTACTTTGACTGAATACTGACCTAGTAGCACATTGCTAACTAGGCACATGTGTTGATGTGGGAGACAGAGAAACATTGTAGCTAGCAGGAGACAGGCCAGAAATTGATGGTCCGTAATTACAGGTTTTGTTTATACAAGTAAGAAAACAGCATATCAAATGAAGAAAATAGGGTTCAAATGTTTCAGTAGTTTAACAGGAGTTATAAAAGTTTGTTTAATGAGTTGTTACTGAAGTACTGGCAAGCGGGCAGGATGGCACAATGACATTCACAGGAGCCTATCTGAATACATAACCCCTCCCACCACACTTTCACAGTTGGATTGTTGGTTGTCCTTTCCAGCCCCCAAGGACAGCAAGCGAGATTTTATCAGTTACTTGCTACAAATGCTACTTGTTCCTCAGCCCTGAAACTGACCTGTGCCCACAAAAGGTGGTGTTGGACTACGGAAACACAGAGACACATACACAGACAAGTAAGTAAATAAGTAAGTAATCTTTAATTCTAAAGCACTATTCCATAAGATCATAGCGCTGTACAAAATACAAACCATAAAATCCCTAAAAAAGTAAAATACAGCATTGGTAATAAATACACCAAACCAATATATAATGGCAGAGCACTAAACAAGGCTAGTATCAGGGAAAGCCATAGTAAATAAATAGGGTTTTAGAGCTGATTTAAAGCTGTCAGTGGTCGGCACTCTCTAATCCAACAAGGTAGAGAATTCCACAGGGTCAGGGCTACATAAGTGAAAGAACGAGCCCCGGAGGTCTTTAATGGACCCAGGAATATCTAGCAATCCCTCATCAGTGGAGCAGAGAGAGCAAGAGAGGCAGTAGGGGCCAAGGAGACCTTGTAGGTAGCACTGTCCCTGACTGTGAAGGCTTTATAGGTCACTAACCCGACCTTGAAGGTGATCCTCCAGTATACACTTAGCCAGTGCAGCTCGCAGAGCACAGGCGTGATGTGGCTTTATCTTGGTAAACCAGTCAGCAGTCTGGCAGCTGTGTTCTGCACTAGCTGCAAATGGCAGATATAAACCCCCAGTAGCCCTAGGTAAAGGGCATTGCAGTAGTCAAGGCACAAGGTTACAAAGGCATGGACCAGTGTTGAAAGGTCTCCAGGTAGGACCAGGTGCTTAATCCAGGCAATATTCCTAAAATGGTAAAAGGATGTCTTAACAGCAGCTGACACCTGAGATTTTAGTGTCAGTCCACTGTCAAACACCATGTCCAGATTCTGCACCTTATCAAAGATGAACAGCTGGCTGCCCTCTAGCTGAAGCTCAGAAGGCAAACCTGCTGACAATCCTCCACCTAGGTGAGCTGGGGTTATTACAAACACCTCATTTTAGTAGGGATTTAACTTTAGCCAGTTGATGCTCATCCAATCCTGCATTTCGGTGAGGCAGTTGTTGAAAGTCGAGATTGCATCATCCTGTTCATGCACAAAGGACGTGTGGAGCTCAATGTTATCTGCATAGCAGTGAAAACTCAGCCCATACTGCCTTATGATGTCCCCCAATGGCAGCATGTACACTGCAAACAACAGGGGACAGCAGAGAGTCCTGTGGAACCCCACATGGCAGAGGGAGAGGGGCAGCGGAATAAATTCCTTCCCATGTTTGTCCCACCTACTCTCTGCTTTTTCCCCATTCTCTTATCTGCTGTACACATTTCGCTGTATCTTGCACACCCCATTCTCTTATCTGCTCTATATATAAGGGGTATACAATGGTGAGCTGTCAGATAAATGATTTATCTACAAAAGTGCTGTATGACCTTGGGTAACCTCATGAGTGGCGTAAGCCACGAGTGAGATGTCTGCGGTCATTCAGCTGTCAGTTGAACTAACTGGTCTAGAGTGTATAATCTGAAATGTGCTTACTACTATATGTTTCCCCTAGCATCAAATGATGTATTTCCCACATGTTTGTTTACTGTGACAAAAAACTGTACTCTCTTTGCCATGTCTCCTTGACTGTTGTTCCTCATGTATTCTCCCCGGTCGTTCCTGAAAATAGGCATAATATTTGTCTAGTGTACTTACCCGGTAAACAAAAGCTAAATAAATAAACAGCACAAGTGTAGATAAATCATTTATCTGACAGCTCACCATTGTATATTTCATTTATGAAATAGGTATGCTTTCTGTCAGTGCAGGGACATTTGTTTTTGATTGTTTATCTTATTTTGCATATGTTTGTCAAAAAAGTGAACAAAAAATTGATTCTCTGCTCTCTTTTGCTAATTATAAAAAAAAATCTATAAGGTATCTATGAATTAAATGTCACTCATTTTGTAGATAATTCTGTGCTGAACAACTTTCATGCTCATAGCACTATGCTATCTTTTTTCATTTTAAGGTTATTTGCATTTGAATATAGTTAGTACTGGTACTGAGGCTGTACATTCTAAATGAGTTCCAAAGTGATTGTGACATATCTACTGTTATATAAATCTGTGATGATGCGTCTACTATGGCCCAGATAATCAAAAGAGTTGAGCCATGCGCAATAGGGTTGCACCTGGGCAAGTCCGAAATTGCGCCATTCTGCAATATTCAGCAGGAGGCAGTTGTGCCACCGAAATCATGCTGAGCAACAGCGCAATGATAATGAAGGCATGCACAACTGAAGGGGGAGGAACCATGCATAAATGGCGCAGTGCGATAGTCAATGACTTGCGCCATGCGCAATAGGGGAGCAAGCGGAAGTTGCTCCATAGCGGAAATGAGCCAAAATAAAAAGGAGCAAGGGAGAGGTGCAAGAACGCTACAGAGAAGCCACATGAGGCAGAACTCTAGCCAGACAGACAGGGCAGGAGGGACACATAGGGCAGGCTAGAGAAAGGGCACCCTGAACACACAGGCACAGGGGAGGTGTGGGGTGCCACAGCCAGTGCAGAAGAGGGAAGTGCCACACAGCACAGAGCACAGAGGCCACCACAGGCAGGTGTTCCCGGTGCAGGAGAAGTAGCAAGGAGGACAGCAGGGGGAATACAGTAACAGCTGCCAGGGGGGCTGAACACAAGCCAGGGACATGGCCAGTGCCGCCTTCCAGATGGAGGCTGTTATGAGGGGGGGTGAGAAGGTTGGCGGCAGGGGTGTGTGGCCATGGAAGGTCCCGTCGGCTGTATGCCCCCAACAGGCAGTACCAAGCCCGCACCAGCTTCAAGCCATACACTGATACTGAGATTGTGGGCTGGTACCGCCTGAATAGGGCAATTCTGAGGTGGCTCTGTGAGCTGTGCAGTGATGCGATGCAAGCACCCACACAATGGAGCCATACCCTGTCAGTGGAGACTAAAGTGACAGCTTGCATGTGCTTGCTCACCACAGGTACCTTCCAGAGACTAACTGGGGACACCACAGGCATAACCCAGTTGGCCACATCATGCCACCTCACCCAATTCCTCAGTGCACTGCTGCCACATGCTGTGGAGTACATCCACTTCCCCAGCACACTGGCGGAGCGCACAGTAAATATACAGGAGTTCCACAGGGTAGCACGTATGCCTGGCATGCTAGAGCAATAGACTGCACCCATGTGGCCATACACACACCACCTGGCCCCGAGGCTACACATCAATCGCAAGGGCTATGCCAGCATCAACTGCCAGGTAGTGCAAGCCGGGCGATAATCAATGTCTGTTACGCACCCTGAGGGAGCACACGATGCCTCATCTGGCACCAGTCTGCACTGTGCCACAGATTGAGTAGTGGGGACATCCCACTGGCCACCTAGTGGGTGAGTATGCAAACCACATGGACAATCATAGGGCCTGGGGGGCATGGCCAGAGGTGACATGGGTAGTGGCCTACATGGCCCGGGACAGGGCAATGCTGATCACCAAACTAACCTCCACCCTCTACACACAGGTGACAGTGGATACCCACTCCATCCCTGGCTGCTCACACCCTACCGGCGGCCCGTGACCCCATTGCAGCAACGCTACAATGAGGCACATGCCACCACATATAATGTCATCGAGCAGGTTTTCAGGATGCTGAAGGCACATTTCTGTTGCCTGGACACCTCCGGCGGTGCCCTACAGTACAGCCCCTCAAAGGCCTGTGGGCTATTCCTAGCCTGTTGCATCCTGCACAACATGGCCAACAAATGTGGGATAGCCGTACAGGTCGAAGAGGGGGGACAGCAATGTGGATGATGAGGACACTGGTGACAATGGTGATGGGCAGCCCCCTCTTGGGTGACGGGACCCCTGACTAATCTGCTGGCACAGCTGCACCGGGACACCATCACAGAGGAGCACTGCAGCCAACCCAGGTAAGTCATGGGGCCATGTGCAACCACCAGTGGCTAAGGCACAACCCACAAACATGAATGGACACACATCAGGGGTGCATGCCATCAAGAAAGATGGCAGGGCACAGAAGCACACACACAACCAGGGATGGGTGAGGATTAACATGCCACTTGGACGACAACACACACACACACACACACACACACACACACACACACACAATGCACCAAACATGCACAGAGAGCAGGAAGCACACCGACCCAGAATGCCAACCCTAGCCACACACATGTCCACAGACCACCACGCCCACTGCCTGTCCATGTGTGTGTGTCAGATGCTGAACACCATTGCACATTGGTGTACAGCACAATGCAGGCATCATCATGCACACACAACTGCAGACAGCAGCTGGGAGGGTGTGCAGGTGGACTGTGTGTCCGCGTGCAGGGCCGGGTACCCACCCCGTGCACTGCTCACTGAAACACACAATGCACACAGGGCAGCACCAGACAGTAGCCATGCTGGGAGACA
This sequence comes from Neoceratodus forsteri, assembly GCA_016271365.2. Classification (NCBI taxonomy): domain Eukaryota; kingdom Metazoa; phylum Chordata; order Ceratodontiformes; family Ceratodontidae; genus Neoceratodus; species Neoceratodus forsteri. The sequence goes on from CM057459.1 coordinate 1,472,169,450, forward strand.
GGTCAGTCATGCGACACAGTGCCCCAACCGCCATGGATGCATGTGCGGCCCCGCCGAGACCCGCCAGCACTGACAGGCTGACCACTGGCCTCATAGAGTGGCACCGATGGTCCCCCAGGGGTCATTCACATATTTGAATGGGCATTATCTGAAAACACTTGAATACACATTACGGCACTGAGTGTGAAGCTTCTGGCAATGCTGTGCCAACCACAACATGGTGCTACGCCCAATGTACTCTCACTAGGTACCGCCGAGAGGCGCTGCCATTCTAGTCCTTCTTTCCGTTTTCTGTGAGTGTGCAAGTTCTAGTGTTAGGAAACAGGACCAGTCCTCTGTTGCCTTTGTTGTTCAATTTTATTTTACCCTGGAGTATGCAGCAGGCTGAGATGTACTTTTCTGTCTCCTTTTCTCCAGGGTAAGCATGTTAATGGCACCAGCCCTCTCTGCTGCTGTTCCTAAAACCGCTGATCATTGAGGCGGCTCTAATCTGCACCCTGGTTGAAAGAATTAAAAAAAAAAAATGGGTGGGTTAAACTCAAGTTATTTAATTTCCCACCCAGAGACCCAGCACAGATTGTAGTGACCATGTTAGTCACAGTGTATTTTTCGTTTTTTTTTTTTAAGGCTCTGTTTTCCATACCCATCTTTCTATGGCTTTTTTCCCAGTTCAGCATTGCTTGTGTGGGATTTTTTTTTATTTAGAACTACAATGTTAAGTAGCTTGTCCAGTGTCACAGGGTGAATACTTCTTTGCTTTTCTTGTATTTTTTGGTAACCAGGTAAGACCCACTGGGCATAAGGACCATTTTCAGGGGTGATCTGGGAGCATCGAGAGGTTGAGTGAATTGCTCAGTCACGCAGTACTGTATGCAATTTGAGGTTACAGGAATCAAACCCAGGTTTGCTGGATGTACTGAGCTCATTTTTGGGCTCTACTGAGGGTTGAACATGTAATCTTCTGGTTATGAAGCTGGTGCTCTAACCAGTAGACCACAAACTGCCTCAATGGATGCCATATGAATGCAGACACCAGTATTCAGAAAAAAACAAATCTGGTAAGTTCAGCTGGTCCATACATGTTCCTCAACAATCCTATTCTCAGCTGCTGATCATTAACAAATCCAACAATTGGATCATGGAGTCCATACATTCCTTCAGGACACAACCTGCTGCCCTATTGTGAGGGGGTTAGAATATAATCAGACCTATACATTCCCCCAGGCCACACCCTCCTGCCCTACTGTGAGGGGGTTAGAATATAATAAAACCCATACATTCCTCCAGGACACACCCTCCTGCCCTACTGTGAGGGGGTTAGAATATAATAAAACCCATACATTCATCCTGGACACATCCTCTTGCCCTACTGTAAGGGGAGGGTTAAAATATAATCAGACCCATACATTCCTCCAAAACACCATCATCCTGCCATACTGCGAGAGGGGAAGAATATAATCAGACCCATATATTCCTCCAGGACACAACCTCCTACCCTACTGTGAGGAGGTTAGAATATAAACAGACCCATACATTCCTCCAGGATGCATCATCCTGCCATACTGCGAGGGGGGAAGAATATAATCAGACCCATACATTTCTCCAGGACACATCCTCCTGCCCTACTGTGAGGGGGAAAGAGTATAATCAGACCCATACCTTCCTCCAGGACACATCTTCCTGCCCTACTGTGAGGGGGGAAGGATATAATCAGATCCATAGATTCCTCCAGGACACATCCTCCTGCCCTACTGCGAGGGGGTTAGAATATAATCAGACCCATACATTCCTCAAAGACACCATCATCCTGTCCTACTGTGGGGGGGGGAATATAAACAGACCCATACATTCCTCCAGGACACATCATCCTGCCCTACTGTGAGGGGGTTAGAATATAATCAGACCGATACATTGTTCCAGGACACATCCTCCTGCCTTACTGTGAAGGGAGAAGAATACAATCAAATCCATACATTCCTCCAGGACACATCCTCCTGCCCTACTGTGAAGGGGGTTAAAATATAATCAGACCCATACCTTCCTCCAAGACACCATCATCCTGTCCTACTGTGAGGGGGGAAGAATATAAACAGACCCATACATTCCTCCAGGACACATTATCCTGCCCTACTGTGAGGGGGTTAGAATATAATCAGACCAATACGTTCTTCCAGGACACCATCCTCCTGCCCTACTGTGAGGGGGTTAGAATATAATCAGGCCCATACATTCCTCCAGGACACATCCTCCTGCCTTACTGTGAGGGGAGAAGAATACAATCAGACTCATACATTCCTCCAGGACACATCCTCCCGCACTACTGTGAGGGGGTTAGAATACATTCAGACCCATACATTGCTCTAGGACACATCCTCCTGCCTTACTGTGAGGGGGGAAGAATACAGTCAGACCCATACATTCCTCCAGGACACATCCTCCCGCACTACTGTGAGGGGGTTAGAATACATTCAGACCCATACATTGCTCTAGGACACATCCTCCTGCCTTACTGTGAGGGGGGAAGAATACAGTCAGACCCATACATTGCTCTCAGACACCATCCTCCTGCCCTAGTGTGGGGGGGGAGAATATAATCAGACCCATACATTCCTCCAGGACACACCCATCTGTACTACTGTAAGGGGGGAAGAATATAATCAGACCCATACATTCCTCCAGGACACACCCATCTGTACTACTGTAAGGGGGGAAGAATATAATCAGACCCATACATTCCTCCAGGACACACCCATCTGTACTACTGTAAGGGGGGAAGAATATAATCAGACCCATACATTGCTCCAGGACACCATCATCCTGCCCTACTGTGAGGGGGGGTAAGAATATAATCGGACCCATACAGGCCTCCAGGACACATCATCCTGCCCTACTGTGAGGGGGAGAAGAATATAATCAGACCCATACAGACCTTCTCTCATACCGCTCTATTCCTGATGGTGGGCTTAGGGGAGACCGCAGCTGTTCTGTGGTCCCATCAGAAGTCTCTTCCATGCTGGTTTCTGTTACTGGGCAGCACTCACCCTAGCTATCCAGGGCACTGTGAGAACTGCCTTGCTAGAGCCCCATACCAGAAGTCGTGAAGCCTCAAGTAACATCCTCATCCCTACCATGGCCTCCCTGTGTCTTCATTTTCAGCTTGTTTTGTGTCATTGTTGCACTTTACATGAATTAGAACACACAAAGGACCAAGAAGAAAGGAGGCCAACTGGACATCCCGGCGCAGAGTTTGGATTTCCACTTGCGATGCCGATTACCTGGGATCAGGAACAAACCCAGGAAGTCAGAGGGTTGACCGGGTGAAGACTGACTGAGTGTTTTAGGGACTGCTCTCCTTCTCCAGTGGGAGGGGAAAAAGAGTGCCTGGTGCATTTTGTACCTCTGGTAGAGGTTGGGGGTACCATCGTGCCAGCAACATAACATCAGGGGCGGGGTGGACGCTGGTCGTCATTGCACATCCTCACCCCCAGACTGACATAAAATCAAAAATTACCAGTCCCCCAGGCATGGCCCCCTGTTCCGCTACAATCCCTGATGCCACGTGTGTGCGCCGGTGGGGGCCTGTTCCCATGGCCCCACCCTAGGGGTAATCTAAGGCAAGCTACCAGTGACTGTGACTGTAAGCCTGGGTATAGGGGGACAGCGTGCTGGCATGGGTCAAGTTCCATTCAGGGCATGGAGGGGGATCTGTATGAAGAAAAAAAAGTGGCCAAGTGAACAGCTGAGGTTTGGGGGGCCCGTCTGGTCTTGGAGCCCTGTGTGATTATACAGTTTGTAGTATGCTATGACTGACTCTCTTCTTGGGGGAGAGAGAGAGGAATCCTCAATTCCTCACTGGGTCCATGAATTGCTTTCTTGCTTCAGTCCTAGCCTGGCCGAGATGCTTCACTGGGGTCCAGCTGTTACCCAGTTTTTTGTGAACTGAAACCCTGAAACAGAAACAGACTTTCTCTGGATCGTGCAGTAAGTGGCTGTTGCAGAATTTAGGGGGTCTTCCCAACCCAACTAGACAACAAAGTTTTAAAACAAACAAATAAAGGGCTGTCTCCTGAACCAACAAGGCTTCCTCATTAGCCTGCCAGGAAATTCTAATTAAACTACAGGTTATCTGGATCAATATGGACATGCAATTGTGGGTGTTGAGGGATAACTCCCCCCCAACCCACATTTATACTCATACACAAAGAAATCCAGCCTTTTTGAGTTTGCACATGCGCTGTAGACTCCTCAGAATAGTGACTTCAAGGGGTGTGACACAGTGTCCAATACACAGCGCTCTGCAAGGGGCTCGACAGTATCACACTGATCATCAGCCAGGCTGGTCCCGATGCTGTTTTGCCTGCAATGGTCTGCACTTGAAAAGAAAAAGCCGCACCAATCATGTGGCAGCTTTTCCTTTTATCTGCAGGTCGCCGGAGAGCAAACAGCTATTTGCGCTGTGACATCTCTACCTCCACCCCCTCACCAGCCCACCGGTCCCCCTGCCTGAAAGGTGGAAGGAGGCACTTTTCTCTCCTGCCTCCACGGTTACATTTTCTCCCACCCGTGCGGAACAGGCCACAGCCTAAGCTCCATATGGGCTGGGAGTATTCAGTGCCTGAAGGCACTTGTACTGTAAGCACGATCAGTCATGCTAGAGGATCCCCTCTGCCTGCAGACATTGGGGTGCTCAATCCCCATGTCAGCATGTATCCCCCATCCTTTAATGTGGCACACTGGGAGCCCACCCCAGTGTGCCAAAATCTGCCTGTGGTTTTCCACCACCAGGGCACCCACTCCCGGTGTTGGATGCACCACCCACATCCCTATATTCACTGACCATGGAGTGCCCAATCCCTGGGTCGGCACCGATCCCTTGATCCCCCCAGTACTTTGGCACACTGGGAGCCCACCCCAGTGTGTTGAAATCCATAGAATTTGCTTGTAAAAAAGAAAACAGACCCACAATTGATTTTTTTTTAAACCTGAAGAAAAAGAAAATGCTGCCTTGTCATTCCCGCCTCCCCTCCACCCAACTTTAGCCTCCCTCTGCGCACCCCACCTCCCCAACCCCCACCCATACTAGCCTCCGAAGGTCAGGAGCAGTGATCTTCAGTGGACCGGGAACACGTCTGCACTCATCAAAGTCAAACTTCAAACTGAAGAAATGCCGGTAAGCTATATAATGGCAGGCAATAAGGGGTTTCAATGTAGGTTGATATCTCAGCCATGTTTGGCAGTTTTGATCCCCAATTTTCAACATAGGGTTCTTGGAACGCCACCTCACGAACACAGTCACTGTCATTTCATTTCTCTGTCCTGAAAGGTGATTTGTGGCCACTGCACGGAATCACCTTTCAGGACCAATTAACAAAACGAAAGTGCCACTGTTCATGAAGTGGGGGTCCCAAAAACCCCTTGTTGCAAATTTAGTGAAAAAACTCCCAAAAATGACTGGGTTATGGGCGTCCATTATGAGGTTTCTACATACGCTTATAACGTCATTAATTTTTAATATTTTCACTCCCAATTTCCAACATTGCCATTTTTTCACACCCCCTTATGAACCATACAGCTGTTATTTTTTGTATCCTTCCCAAAATGCGTTTTTGCACCTGTGGTTCAGAATGGAGCGGTTGCTGTGTGAAATCAACTTTTGGGAACAATTGACAAAATTCCAGTGCCACTGCTCATGAGGGTAGGTCCCTAAAAGGCCATGTTGAAAATCTGGTGAAAACATTCCAAAAATTACTGTTACAAGCGTGCGTTGCACAGTTTCTACACACACTCATAACTTTGCCACTTTTTTATATTTTCACTCCAGATTTTCAACATTGCCATTTCTTCACACCTCCTCATGAACAGTACAGCTGTCATTTTTCACATGCTGCCCAAAATTTGTTTTTGCACCCGTGGCACTGAATGGCACACTCATGTGAAATCACTTTTTGGGATTTAATAACAAAATGATACTGCCACTGTTCATGTGGTGGGGTCACAAAAAGTCCATGTTGAAAATTTGGAGCACAAATACCAACAAACGTTTGGGGCATTAGGGTTTCCCAACCATAATGCCCACCTTAAAATTCAAGGCAGAGGAATCTATACAAATAAATATGGGAAGCATGTGTAACCCCACTGTTCCCTGAGTTACTACAATCCCATCAGCGTCAGTGTTAGGTAGGGAAGGCAGCTGGTGAATATCTAGTTAGATTTTCACCTTGCACCCCTCTGCAACTTGGTCACTGCAGAGAAGTGATATCATTTAGAAGTCTCGCAGCAACATAAGTCACACAACTTGAGTGAGAGGGGAAGTAGTTTAGAATTCTGGGAGTAGTTCTGTCCAGCAGTTTAGAGAGTGAACAGCTCAGGGAAGGAACAGTGTCTGTATTTCTCACCCTAGTGGAAGACATCCTTTCCTGCCTTGTGAAGTAGTGGAAACTGTCTTGATCCCATGTGGGATGAAGGGATTCTGCAGAGGATTTGAGGGGCAATCTCCTGATCCAATTTTGAACTTTTGTGAAGCTGCCTTTGGTGTACGAGCTGTAAGCAGATTCTGACCAAGTTACCCAGGATATGCATCTGCCTCTTTCTGTGGGATGACTCTCATAAAGGCACCCATTCACCCACTTCTATGAGGATTTTCTCAAGAAGATTTGTGTTTTAAAATTGGCTGACAATAGTGGATATCCCATATGCGACTTGCCCTTTGTTCAGGACTTTAGTCTTATACCCTAGTGGTGTTCCTGATCTTAAATGTGCTAAAATTTCATTAGTATCAATTTCTGCAATTTCAGTATTTGTGAGGTGTAACTGTGAAAGAATGGCTGGGTATAGACGTGGAAGTAAATGGTGGGAGACTCCCCTTCCCATCTGGAGTGACCAGTTCAGCACTCTGGGTTCTGTAAGTGTGCATGTTTTCTGTCAGTGCATGTTAGTTAGTTAGTTTTTGTTGACCAGGTAATAAGCGCACTAGACAGGTTCTGCTTATTTTCAGGCATGACCCGGGGGTGGGGGGGGGAACAGATGAATGCCAACTGATCTCGAACCAGATTAAGCTGTTGGTGGTATTTTTAGTGAATGGTGGGAAATTCCTCAGCTCTTTTCGATAAGTCCCATGGGATCTTGAACATCCACCTGAACTACCACCCAAACAGGCAGATGGGACCTTGGTTTAACATCTCATCTGAAAGAAGACACCTCAGGAGTGCAGTGTCAGTATTGGGATATTAATCCAAGTGCCTGGTGCGGGGATAGAACCCACAGCAGCCTTCTGATCTCCCAGCCTCAGAGGTGAGTGTGCTACCTGCTGAGCCACTGACATGGACACTGACATGTGGCCAATGCCTGAAGAAGTTTACCCCTTGTATGTGGGTTTTGCTAGTTTATAGCCTTGACTGCTCCATCAGGGCCTGTGTGCCACATTCCTGCTTAAGACCTATGCCGTATGGAAACTGTAGTAAGTGATGGCTTAGTGCCACAGTCCAGAGAATTTTGTGTTCACCGTGGCTAGTTCCACATACCAGATTTGAAATCCTGTGCTATACAGGAACTGTTCTAAGTTTAACCTAGTGCCATTTTGAGGAGAGATGTTGTGTGTTCACCATGGCTAGTTCCACATTCCAGATGTTAATCCTATGCTACATGGGAGGTTCTGAATTACTGTTCTACAGATGTGTTCTGCATTGCCTTATGCCACAAAGTGTAAACCCTTGGGGATTGTGACAGGGAACAGCCCTGTCCCTTGATTTTGGACCTTATTTTAATCTTTTAAAGCAACTGTTGCAACAGTTCTTCTGTTCTGTACACTGTCCCATTGTTTTCTGGTTCAGATGGTTGGCCACCTCTGGGCGTGCCCCCCACCGCCTTCTTTATCCATTTCCACTATTGTTCTTATTCTTCTTGGTCCAAATGAAAGGTTGTTCACTTGCAGGTGTAATATGTGACCTTGCGCTTCATAGTTGTAAAACAGGGGACCGTTTTTAGTCCCTAAATAGAAAGAGGTGTGCACCAATCATGTAAATGAAAGACAGAAGCCAGCTTGTAATATCCTTAGAAAGAAGGGTCTATAACCCTACGATTGACTGCACGTATGTGCTGTACTGCTATAAACATTGTGCTACTTATGTTTTGAATTATCAAATCTGAGGGAACTAGGTATGTACTCCCCAATAGTCAACCAACAGGTATTTGTCATGCGCTAATTAGTATGCACAAAGCAACTCGAAAAATCCTGGCTAATACATTTATTTTAAGCCTAATCAAATTTAATTTGTTTCCTGTGCCCCTCCTGTAAATACACCCGGTGCAGAGAAAGGAATGGAGCAATATTCCCATTAGAAGGATATGCCCCGGTCCCCGGGTAGTGTAGTGTACAGAAAAGCATTCAGTGCTGTAGTGCTGAATTGCGTTTAGCCCTGTGCAGCTTGAGTCTACGAATGCTGGACTCACCCACAGAGAGAAGAACTACAAAGCAAATCTCTCTCTCTCTCTCTCTCCTTTCAAGTCTGTGACTGCTGGAACTAACTAATCCTGCAGCAGACTCAGGAATGTTACCCTTTCCCGTGCAGTATAAAAACCGAGGGAGGTATGTTTTAATGGCAGCCTGTATATGAATTTGAATGAACAGGCATATTGACATTTCAGTCGTTGGGAGGTCGGGAAAAGGGATACATTTTCAGATTAGATACCACACCACAGTACTGAATGCTCATGTTTAAGGGAGTTGATAATTAAGTACATTAAAGTACTGACTGCTTAAGCGTCTGCTTCACGAAGGAGACTCCTGCACGTTTGGGTGTTCCCTGTTGCCAAGCAGATTCTGTTTTGATCTCATTATAGGGCAGCAGCAGCCCCTAGTGCCTACTTTTATATTATTACTGCTGTCAATCAGAGAAGGATAAACGCTTTACTTTTATTTTTAAGTCCTGTATTGTTTAGATGTGTAAGCTCCCCACCCCTGCCTTCTTGCAAACAACAGGTGGTATGCTGTTGAAGCTGACAGCAGTACCAGGTGGAGACTGGGATCAGGGAAAACTAGGTTACTCAGCACAAGGGCTAGGTTTGGCTACTCTGCACAGGGGCACCCAAGTAAATCCAAACACAGGAAGCAATAACTGCAATGTCCAATACCAGGAATGGGATTCTAAAGTGTTGCTTTATTCACATCCAAACTGAACAAAACAAAGCATAGACAGACCCCCACAGGGCTACATTCCTGGTAAAGCGGATTAAGAGAAACAGAAACACTTCTTCAACACTTCAGCCCTCAGGCTCTGAACCCACTAGACACACAGCCCGGACTTGCATGCTGCTTTGGGTACACAGCCCGACTTGTACACTATTTGGGGATTTCCCTGGCTCGGCTCCCCACCAGCCACTCGAATACCTTTCATTTGACATGGACACATTTTGCGTTGGCTCCCTAAACTACCTTAGAGCCTTCGACTCCATAAGGGAAACGTCCTTTCAATCCCACGTCTGGGTACTTTCCTCAGCACTGGCCAAGTGCCTGAGGGAAAGTAAAAGGGCCACAGAGCAAATCCGTAGAGGTGAATTTGGTTACTACTGATGAGGGGTCTCCCATCTCTCGCTCCCACAATTCATACTCGGCCATTTCTCTGGACATTAAACATCTCTTTCTGAAAAGCTTGGCAATGTAGATTAAAGGGTAAATGCATAGGCACATTTCCTCTACATATGTCTTGGCTTTCCCATTGTGCTAGACTTGAACATACTTTTACTTGACTTAGCTCATTCCTCTTGTTTTTTTCTTAAGAGTATTAGAATTGTTGTTGTTAACAGGGTGTTAACATGTTTTTTTCTTTCACAGGTGTATGCGGAGAAAGTGTGGGAAATGTAATGCATTGTAATGTAGTGTTCTGGTTTGCAGGTACCCTGGGTTGGTGGTAGGTTCCCCTGTGGGCATCTTGGTCAGACAGACGTTCCCTAGTGGGATGGGGGATAGACAAGCTGTGGTCCTGAGCTGCAGTGGGGCCCCAGTTATGGTCCATTAGGGCATGCTTCAGGCAGTTTCTTGGAGCCACTGATCTTCCATAGACAGATCATAGAGTAGGGGCTGAAGTTTCAGCCTCTGGCCTCTGTGCCTTTAGTGTTGCCTGCCTGTGCCAGGCACATGGTAGGAGAGTGCCTGATCACCCCTCTCTGTAGGGAACATGAAGGGTAGGATGGCCAGGTGCCGGGTAGAGGAATGACTACGGACAGTCATTCACCTGGCTTGGGGTGAGTGTAACCCCACTGTTCCCTGAGGTTACTAGAATCCCATCAGTGTCAGTGTTAGGTAGGGTAGGCAGCTGGTGAATATCTAGTTAAATGGATTTTCACCTTGCCCTTCTCTGTTGCTTGATTCACTGCTGAGAGCAGACAGGTGATGTCATTTAGAACTCTCGCTGCCACATAAGCCACACAGCTTGTGTGAGAGGGGGAGTAGTTTAGAATTCTGTAAGTAGTTCAGTCCAGCTGCTCAGACAGTGAATAGAGTCTGTATTTCTCACCCTAGTGGAGGACATCCTTTCCTAACTTGTGAAGTGGTGGAAACCATCTTCAGGGGTCCCTGTGCCTTTATCCCATGTGGGATGAAGGGATTCTGAAGAGGATTTGAGGGTCAATCCCCTGATCTAACTGAACTTTCATGAAGCTGCCTTTGGTATACAAGCTTTGAGTAGATTCTGCCCAAGTTAGCCAGGATATGTACCTGCCTTTTTCTGTGAGGTGACTGATAAAAGGGACCCATTTCACCGAACTTCTATGAGGATTTTCTCAAGAAGATTTGTGTTTTAAAGTTGGCTGACAATAGTGGACATCCCATATGCGACTTGCCCTTTGTTGAGGACTTTAACCTTACACCCTAGTGGTGTTTCTGATGTTAAATGTGCTAAACATTTCATTAGTATCAATTTCTGCAATTTCAGTATTTGTGAGGTGTAACTTTGAAAGGATGGCTGGGTATGGATGTGGAAGCAAAAGGTGGGAGACCCCCTATCTGGATTGATCAGTTCAGCACTTCAGGTTCTGTATGAACACCTGTCTTCTGTCAGAGCATGTGACCAATGCATGAAGAAGTTTACCCCTTGTATGTGGGTTTTGCTAGCCTTCAGTGCTCCATCGTGGCCCCCATGCCACATTTCTGCTTAATCCGATGCCACATGGGAACTGTTCTAAGTACTGGCCTAGTGCCTTTCCTAGATTTGTGTGTGTTCACCGTGGCTAGTCCTACATTCCAGATGTCTAATCCTATGTCATATGGGAACTGTTCTAAGTAATGGCCTACTATCCATTTCAAGGAGAGATGTTGTATGTTCACTGTGGCTAGTTCCACATCCCAGATGGTTAAATCTATCCTATATGGGAGGTTTCGAATTTCTGTTCTACAGATGTGTTCTGCATTGCCTTATACCACAAAGTGTAAACTCTTGGGGGTCCATATCTTTGCTTTTGTGTTTCCAACTTTATTTTGGAATAAATCCACACTCTAGAATCCCAACCTGGTATGGACAATCTATTTACTGCTTTCTGTGTGGATTTACTGGGTACCCCTGTCTAGAAGTGCAAACCTAGCATAGCCCTTAGCAAACATTTCCTCCTCAGGCCCTTGGTGTTTAGTATTGATCCGTTTGTGTCTAGTACACACATTTCTGTGTTTTTTTCTGTTATTGCAATTCTTTTGTACCCCACCCCTCTCTGTTCCCCTAGACATGGGAGGTGTGCCTACTAGTTAAATAAGGGGTCAGTGGGGGGGTTACACATGTACAACAGCAATACGAACAGCGAATGTTTGGCATTGACAAATGCTCGTTTCATTTTTTTTTTTTTTTTTTTAACTGTGGTTTACACTCGCCCATTTTTTTCTTTTTCTGTCCCTTTAAACTTTTCATTGTCTTTCATACTGCTTCCTTGCCCTCTTTTACCCTCTCATATGTTCTCTGAACTACTAATCATTAACTCTTATTTTACAGGTCTGAGCGCACATCCCCATACCTACTATTAGATAGCATTGCATTTAGTTTGATTTATCTTTCTGGTAAATAAATTTAAGAAAGTACAGTTGCGTAAGATTTTACAGTAGCTCTTCGAGAGTCTCTTGCAGCACGTCATAACCAGTGGGATGCAGCTGCAGGCACCCTCATCTTTGGATGATTTCACAGCAGTTGACCCTGGGACCTCCCTCTAGCACCACCACATGTCATACATCTGGTAGGTATAAAGGGGAAAGTTCCCAGGCATTCCTCAGTCCTTTTCACAACCTGACGACCGTATGTGTAAACATATCTGAGAGTTTCTGAGGGGAACCGAGGAGGAAAAAAGGAAAGGCAGCAGCTCATGGAGTATGAGAGACAGGGGCTAGAAACCCTTGTGAAGCAACAGCAAGGGGGAAGGAGGGTGGGGCTGTATGACCTGCTGCAAGAGACTCTCGACTGTTACAGTAAGTTCTTACGCAACTGTACTATCTTCTTTGAGGCAGTCACTTGCAGCTAGGATTCAATGCAAAAAAGTGCAAAATAATGCACCTGGGAAACAAGAACCCAGGGGAAGAATACACAATGGGTGGGGAGGTAGTAACAACAACAAAACAGGAAAGGGACCTGGGGGTAATCATATCAGATGACCTTAAGGTTAGCAAGCAATGTGAGAAGGCAGTAGGGAGGGCCGGGGGTATACTGGGATGTATAGGGAGAGGCATCAGCAGCAGAAAACAGGAAGTTGTTATCCTCTGTACAGACAGTTGGTGAGACCCCATCTGGAATACTGTGTCCAGTTCTGGAGACCCCATCTCTGCAAGGACATAGACAGGATAGAGGCAGTCCAGAGGAGGGCAACTAAAATGGTGCAGGGTCTGCAAGAGAAGCCATATGAGGAGAGACTAAAGGAGCTTAATATGTATACCCTTGAGGAAAGAAGGGAGAGGGGGACATGATAGAAACTTTCAAGTACCTCAAGGGAATCAACAAAGTCCAAGAGGGTAGCATCTTCTTTCAGAAAAAGAGACTTGCAAGAACAAGGGACACAATTTAAAGATAGAAGAGGGCGGTTCAGGGCAATGTGAAGTATTATTTCACAGAGAGGTAGTGGATGCATGGAACAGCCTTCCTGAGGAAGTTGTGGAGTCTAAAACTGTGGGAGAATTCAAGAATGCATGGGGCAGACATAAGGCAATTCTTGTGGGGGGCAGGAAGATATAGGCTGTTGGTTAAATAGGATCTGCGGCCTATCCTGTAGGTAGGGAAATGGGCAGACTAGATGGGCCTAGCGGTCCTTATCTGCCGTCAAAGTCTGTGTTTCTATGTCATAACCAGTGGGAAGATTCCCAAGCAGTTGTAAAACCCACCGGGAGGATGGCAGTGTATCCTGAGAGATTAGGACAGGAGGCCGTATAGGATGGCCCGTACAAAAGCGGTGCCTGGTGAAGGTATGGACAGTGGACCACGTGGTTACTTTGCAGAGATCCAAGGCCAAAATGCCTCGGAAACAGACTGTTTTTAATTTTATTTATTCATTTATTTCAGATCTTGGATTAACCATTTGAGCTCAGAACACTTCACATAGGTTCCACGTTAGTACCTTTAGAACAAGTAGGTGATTATACAGAGGACCGAGACAAACAAGGCAATATAATTAGAATGAGAACCATTTAGGTACATGGTCTTTAAACAAAAGAATGCAAAAAATACAGTGAAAACTAAAACTGAAATAAGTAAACACAGTCAGATACATACAGGAATAGACTAAATAACTGTGCCCAACAGGGAGTCTGTTAGTTGTCAGCAACATGAGGGGTTGGCGCATAGAAGTGCTGGAGAGGCGGGGTGGGGGTTGAGCCCCAAGTGCAGGGTGTCCAAGAGAGAGAGATCGAGAGAGAGAGAGATCTGTTTGGCAGAAGGTCAGATGGTAGGAGATGCCTTTGCTAGTTGCTAGCGATGGCAGACACATTGAGATTCCTGTATTAAATGGTTCTTTAGGTTCTTTTTGAAGGTCTGTTGAGGCAGCCATGCCTCTGGTAGAGTGTGGCTTGACAACACCTGTGAGAGGGACATTGTATTTAACATAAACATAATGCAGTCGACAAACACTGCTTGGAGACCCCGACACTCTGGCATCCAGGGGCAAAAGAAAACAAAAAGTTGCTGCGACTGACGCAACTGTGAAGTGCACAGAAGGAAAATACCCAATGTTCTATGCACAGAGTGTGCAAAGCAAGGCATCCACCAGATTCTGTGGGTCCAGAAAGTAAACTGGCAGGAGAATGATCTGATTTAAAGTAAACACAGAAACAACCGTATGCAAAAACGCCGGGTTTGTGCCTAATGACACCAGTCATTATGAAACTGAATATACGAGGGTTTGCACATCAGGGCATGCACCTCAGAGACCCATCTGCCAGAAGTATTGGCTATTAAAAACATAGTCTTCCAAGAAAGAAAACTGAGGTCACTGGACTCAGCAGGCTCAAAAAGACTCGTGGTCAATTTTTCAAGCAGAAAATTCAAATCCCAGACATGGACTGGATCCCTAATAGGGGGATGCAGGTGTAGGATACCTTTTAAAACAGTATGAATCAATGGCAACTGGGACAAAGGATTCTTGCCCACAGGCAAATGAAATGCGGCAATAGCCGAAAGAGAGACTTTCACCAAGGAATATCATAGACCACCATCCGACAGAGTAAATAATCAAGGATGCGCTGGGGGTGGGGGACACTCATAAGGATCCAAGGCTTGAGATGACAAGTAGATAAGTGTTTCCACTTCAAAGAATAGGAAGACCAAGTATTGTGCTTCCTAGCAGACCAGAGAACCTCTGCTACCTGTCGGGATACCCAGAAGCGCGGGAGGGCTACATCCTCAGGAGCCAGGCATGCAGGTGATGGGACCAAAGGCCGGGTGTAACAGGGAGCCTTGTGCCTGGGACAGCAAGGCTCGGCAAACAGGCAGAGGGATTGGTTCTGTGTTCAAGAACTGGAGAAGCAGAGGGAACCAAATCTGTCTCAGCCAGAACGGCGCTATGAGAATCATGGACACTTTCTGTCTTGGACCAGTTTGAGTAGAACTCTCTGGATGAGCAGAAAAAGCAGGAACTTCGGGAAGGGGTATAGAAATCTTACTGTCCAGAAAAGAGATAATGCGTCCCACCACACAGGACCTCAAATGAGAGAGCAGTAAAATGGCAGTTTTGCATTTTGCGGAGAGGCAAATGGGTCCAACTTTGGTCAGCCCCAGACGCGGAAGACGTCATTGAGAATGTAGGACAAGCTTTCCCACTTGTGGACCAGGGCAGAGGATCTGCTCAGGGCATCCACCAGGGTGTTAGACCCCCTGGAATGTGGACCACCAGGAGATGTTTATGTCTCTGGATCACCCAATACCACACCCTCATGGATTCTCTGCAAAGAAGGTAGGAATGGGTGCCACCTTTTTTGTTTAGGTAGTGAACTACCATAGAATTGTCCAACTGCACCTGTAGGCAACCCAGAGGGAGGTGTGTCTCAAATGTTTGCAAAGCATAGAGGACCGCCTGCATTTCCAAGACACTGATGGGGAGGCGGACCCCCACCAACATCCAAGATTCTTGTGATCGGACATGCAGGAGGTGAGCACCCCACCAAGTCAAGGAGGCGTCCATCGTCAGAACGAAACTGGGGACATGGTGAATGAAAAGGCATCCCCTGGAGGAAACTGTCCTTCGACTTCCACCACTGCAGGGCTCAAAGAGTTGGGAAAGACAGCAGGACCGGGGCATCGAAATTGTCCAGATACAGGTCCCACTGGACTCTGAGGGACCACTGAAGGACTCTCATATGCAACCTGGCATTGAGGACCATCAGAAATTGTGGCCGCCAAATGTTCCAGGAAACTGAGCTAGTCTCTTGCAGAGATCCGATTGCAGGATTCCAAACCATGTGCCAAAGTGATCAGGGAGTCCACCCAAGCGATGGCCTGATATGCCCATCTCACAGAGAAATCCAGCACGGCTTCGATATACTGGAGGCATTGAGTAGGGTCCAATTTGGACTTTGGATAGTTTACCACAATCCCTACTTGGGTGAACAACTGCAGGGTGCGAGAAAGCGTATGAGACAACTGATGCCTGGAGGATGCTTTTAGGAGCCAGTCATCCAGGTAGGGAAAGACGTAAAGGCCTTCCTGTCGGGCGGCCACTGTGACCATTGCAAGGCATTTTGTAAAGACTCTCAGGGCTGAGGAAAGACCAAAAGGGAGGGCCCTGAACTGGTAATGACATCCTTGGAACAGGAAACAGAGAAACTGGTAAATCGGGGCAGGGAGGATTACGATATGAAGGTATTCATCATTCATATTCAGAGAGCAGAGCCAGTCACCTTTGTTCAGCAAAGGAAGACGTGTCGGAAGGGACACCATGCAGAACTTTTGGTAAACTATGTAGAGGTTGAGACCCCTCAAATCCAAAAAGGGGACAAAAATCCCCTGTCCATTTGGGGACCAGGAAGAAGTGGGAGTAAAATCCTGTCTCCTTCTGAGGAAGAGGAACTGGTTCGATAGCCCTCTTTGTTAGTAAGGCAGCGATCTTGGTCCAAAGGACCAGTGCCTGGTCTGGGGGTTAGTAAGAGACCCTTGGTGGCAATGGAGGAGGCATCTCCCAGAACTCTAGTGTGTGTGTCCCATACCGATCAGTTGCAGTAGCCACTGGTCAGAGGAGAGGGCTTGCCACCCATGCAGGTTCAGGGAAAACCTGCACCCGATGGCTGTGGGTAGGGCCTCTATACCCATGACCAGAGGAATACCCTCAGTCAGGAGGCAGGCCCTGCTGAGGGGCAGCAGGGGCATTCCTCGGGCCAGGCAATTGTAACTGAGGCTTCCGTTTATAGACTGGCTGCTGATTAAATGGGGGACAGCCTCTGTAGGGGTGGCCCCTGAAGGAACACCTGAAGGGTTGTTTGGCTTTAGGGTGGTAAAGGGTCCATACCGATTGCAGGGTAAGACCGGAGTCCTGTAAGTCTTTTAAGATATCTTGGGTCTGTGGACCAACAAATTGCACACCTTTAATGGGAGCATTCAAAATGGATTGCTACACATCCTGGGAAACACCAGACACCCTAAGCCAGGCATGATGACGCCCAAGACATATACCAGCAGAGGATGCACAAGCCATGGTATCCACTGCATCATAAGCAGCCCATAGCAGGTGGTGGCCCACTGCTGCCACCATTGAAAGTTTTACTATTAGGTCATCTTGGACAGCACTGGCCAGGATGGACTGGACCATGGCCTGGGAGGCTTTAAGAATCTCCTCCTGATACTGTATTTAAGAAGGTGTCTCATGTAATTAAGTACCTGGAGGGAGAAGGCGGCTGAGGAAAAAACCTGTTTTCCCATGGCTTCCCAACTTCTTAGACTCTGCATCTGGGGGGCTGCGCACTCATGTGCTGAGGCCTGGAAGACCGATCATGAGTGGCATTAATCACAACAGAGTCTACCTGAGGCAGATACATGAAATAGGTGTGAGCCACTGGAGCCTGATAAAGCTTGTCTGCCTTCCTCAGATTGGAGGGAATCTTGAACGGCTGCATCCAGGCAGCCATAATAGCCTCTTCAAAGGCGCTCACCAATGGAAGGCCAACCAGAATAGGGCTTTCAGGTGTACCCAGGTACTGAGCCATTATCTTGCGAGAAGACTCCTGTACCAAGCCCTGGAATCTGAAGGTTCTCTGGAGGTGCAGCATGATGTCCACAAACATTGGGTCATCCGGTGGGGGAACAAGGGAGGCCAGAGGTAATGTCCTACTGGACAGAAAAGGCAGCAGAGGAGGATGATGACTGAGGGGATGGCTCCTGGTCCATACTGGAATCCTGTTCCCTGCTTTCCAGACTCCAGTCTCACAGGAAAGGGTCCTCCATGTTCACTTCCTGGGAATACAGACCAGGGAAGACAAGGGAAGAGATGGCCGTACGCTGGGCCGCAAGAGTCAGAGACGGAGCAGTATTCAGTGGTGACCCCTCCTTAGGGGACAGCAGGGTTTAGCGAGGTCCAGGATGGAGGTAACCAGAGCCTGGATATCAATCATGGTCATCTGTCCAGAGGTGGTAGACCTAGTGGAACAAACTTGCACCATAGACGGAACAGCGGCCGGCCATGGAACCAAATGAGCAGCCATTGACGAGGGGGGCATATAGGACCCCAAAGATGGTGAGAACGATGCAAGACCGACTGTTCCCCCATCCCAACCATTGACAAGAACCTCACCAATGGAGGAGGCAGCGATGGAATGCTGAGCAACGTCGATGGGCCATGGCACAAGGCAAATGAGTCAAAGCGTTGAGCCGTCAATGAGTTGTCGACAGGGCATGTTGCAGGGCTGTTGATGAGGGTCATTGACAAGCCAGAGGCCATCATCAACAGATGATGGCCTTGCAGCAGTAAAAGCAGGGGTCAGCATGGCAGCTGCAAAGCAACCCCAGAGGCACTCGTCGACGGCCCCTGCATCGATGAGCCTGGAGAGGAGCCCACAATCGTCGACAGTAGAGAAGACAATAAAGGAGGGGCTACCTGCTCCATACTCACAATGTTTGTTGCAGAGTACAATACAAGGGTGGAAGAGACATGCTAGGTTTTAGTAGCATACTTCCTACACTGACCCCCATGCCAAGGTAAAGGGCCCTCCCATGGAGAAGTGAGACCCTGAAGAGGATGCCAAGGAATCTCTCACAGAGAAGCATTTGCACTGCTGTTGCTCCAAGAGGGCTACCTTTTGCTCCATGAAATACTCTCAGAGCTGTTGCAATCGTCGGCGTTGTTTGACTCTGGAAAAAGTCTGACAGAAGGCACGCCCCTTAATGCCGTGCTCAGAACCCAAGCAGCAAACACAGACTATGCGGAGGGTCTTCCCTAACAATACTGTAGCCACAAGCACAACTTCAGAATAAAGGATCCAAAGACATAAGTTGATTGGTAAAATAAAAACACACAAAAAAAGTAAAGTCGAATGGTTTTCTAGAGCTATTCAAAAGACAACTGAAGCAGGAACTCCGAAGGTGAACTTGTTGCATGCAGGTCACGGTTGAAAAGAACTGAGGAATGCCTGGGACCTCCCCCTTTTATACCTGCCAGGTTTATGACATGTGTTGGTGCTGGGGGGAGGTCCGAGGGTCGACTGCTGTGAACTCATCCGAAGATGAGGGCACCCACTCATTATGACCTGCTGCAAAAGACTGCCTCAAAGAAGATCTACTCATTCTTTGTGACTTTTTTCCTTCTGTTTTTCACATTTCTAGATCCTCTTTCAGAATCTTCATAGGGGAACCTCCAGAATAGATATGCTCAATATTAGCTTTGGAGTTTGGAACTCCCCCCCCCCCGGGTATTTGTCAGCAGTTGGGGGTGAAAGACAGCAGGATAAAGGAGCTACTGGTTAGCACCAGAGTCAAGGGGTAACTCATTTGTTGTTTGGGGTCCCAAGTTGTGTTCCAGCTGGTCAGCTGCAGCTGTGGCTATTCCATCTCACTGTCAGGCCCAAAGTCTTCTGAATGCAGTAGCACAAAACACTTCTCATGGGAGGGGGGGTACTGACATTCGGGCTCTGCCGTAAGGCTAAAGATGATGATCAGCATGCTGGAAGGGGCAATTTATATTTGTACTTTTTAATTACTGAGGGGGAGTCTGGGACTTGACCAGACTGGGTGGGCAGAGTGGCAGGGAGGAGATGGAGGCCGGGGGGGGGGTTACTATATATGCACCTGCATTGAACCAACCATGATAAATCAGGGGAGAGTCACACTGGCCCATGGCAATTTGCATTATGCTTCAGGCCAGTAAAACTGTGTTGAGAACAAACCTTGCAATTAGAATTGGGACCTTTCATTTAACCTCCCAACGGGATAAAGACTGCAGTGCAGTAGTAGGTGGGTGCTGCACTGCCATTTTTCAGATGAGATGCCTCACCAAAGTCCCTTCTGCCCAGCTCTGGTCATTGTCTAGGTGCAAAGATCCCATGAGGAGGGAATTCTCCCTGGGAGCTGGCCACCATTCTCCCTGTCAATACAAAGAAGCCTATATAATCCACCCTCAAGGATAACTGGAGAAATGATTGGTCTCGGATCAGTATGCTTAGTCTGGTCAAAAATTACAAGTAAATAAATACATCAGATTGTTATCGGATGGCTGCAGCATGTTTTAATGGGAAAGATGCGAAAGAGGGGGGTCCCATGTCATTCATGACACTCGGCAGACTGACTGGTCTCGGACTACCATCATCAGTGACATGGGACCGTCCCCACCCTTGCTGGAGCACTGCACCTTTTAGTTTGTCCTAGCACAGGAAATGTTTGTTGAGGTGGGGATGCTGAGTTAGCCAGGATTTTACTATGATTGACTGGTCTACCCAAACAAATTGCATCTAGAGGATTGGGGATGGGGCTATTTCTTATTAATGGTCCTTTGGGCAAGGGAGTGGACATAGGAGAAGTGCCCGACACAACAGTGAAAATAACAACAAAAAAAGAGGCACGAGTGGAGCACTGGGGCTGGCAGTAGAGCAACTGATGAACCATTATACATGGATGCAAACATGCGTGGGGCAGGCAGGACAGACCGTTTTGGGTCCTCAGGAAAGGAGAGCCCAGCATACTAAATAAAGTAACCATCATTTGGCAAGTGGGTGAGGGCATGGTTCATTATAAAGCTAGAAGTTTAGCCAAAGTGTCAATCAATCAATCAAATTTTTATTTATCCAGGCGAACACCATTGAGCAAGCTGATTTACAAGGTGGACCTGCATCGCACAAGGTCAGGGTACAATGCATATATGTATAGGCAAGAAGTCAAAACACGTGTATACATGATAAAAACAGGCTAGGTGACAATAAAATAAACAGAGAATATCTGAGCACATATTGTAATATTTCTAACTATATACATATCATATTCAGGGAAAGAGAAAGGGGTAATTGGTAAGGGAGCTACAAAAGAGGCAAATGCAGTAACAAACTTTGACAGAAACCTCACACAAAGTGCAGGTATCAAGGGGTAAGGAGTGAGGGGGCAGAGATGGGAAAGATGCAGGGAGTACACACTTATGGGAAAGATAGTTTAGAGGGTTTGGAAGACGGAAAGAGAGACAGGGTAGGAAGGAGGAATTAAGGTATAGGGTTCCTACTTGGTAATGTTTGTTGTGGGCAAAAGAAGGGTGGGGGGTGGTAGTATACAGATGGGGAGCAGCTAGAGACGGTGGAAACAGTGGCATACTTCTGTGACCATTTTTGCGTACAGGGTCTTGAACACTGCAAGACTAACTGGGGACCTTAATTTTAAAGATTTCTGCAGCTTATTCCAGAGAGTTGGCAATAAGAAACCTATGGCCGCTCTCCCAAAATGCGTGTAGGCCTGGGGAACCCTCAAAGAAATTAGGGAACAGCTCCTTAAGACATAGTTTCGGAGCCCGCTTAGGGGCAGCAAATCAATGATGTACTATGGTAATTTCCCGGTAACAGCTCTGAATGTCCATACGGCTGCATTTCTATTGCGCCTGTATTGTAGGGAGGTCCACCCCACTGCAGCATATAAGGAGCAGTGGTGGGTGGAGAAGGGGAGACCGGTAATGAATCGCAGTGCTCTATGGTATAGTATGTCTAGTGTGTCCTTCAATAAGAGGTTGTGGGAGCTTGGGGTGTGTCTAGTATGCAGAATTGTGAACTTGGGATCCACAGACTGAATCTCAAAACCTCTTTACTCATTGTGTATCCACAATGTCCTATCTACACAATGAGTAAACTACATTACTCATTGTGCAGCCAGAAGGAGGCTGCAAATAGCAATACTAAGGTGTATTAGCTTCGACACTGTTATCAGTTTCCTTTCCTGAAATCAGCAGCTTAGATAACATACACGTGCAGGAAAGGATCACGTTTGTCCCACTCCCCATTTCCCACTGATGTGGAAGTCCTTTCAAGAGCCAGTAATGATAGAAGGGAATGTCATGGGGCTGCTTGAACTGCCCAGCATTAGAACATTTCACAACAATTCAGGTGACCCGGGTTAGGGAACCTGGGCCTTTGCTTGTATGGTGGATCAGAGAGAAATGCACTCAACATTCAAGCATTCTTGCTGGGGGGTGGAGAGCTGCTATACTGTCTCCACAGAAACCCCAGTGTTGGGATGAGGTGAACCAGGGGGTATGGCCTTGGGGGGGAACCATAGGGCAACCTGGGATGTTAAAGGGCTGTACGCTAGTGACGGTTTTACCATGCTACAGCGACAGCAGACACGGAGACATCCCTGACAGGGACATCCGCAGTACCGACTGTCAGCATTGCTGTGTTGGGGATGCCTCCGTGTTTCTATAGGGGGGCTGTGTCCCCCGAACCCCCCATGTGGACTCCCCACCCCACCCCAGTCTCTAGATTCCAACCCGAGTTGGAGTGGAGTTGGACCGGGGAGACACTCTGCAATGCAGTCTTAAGCCAGACAGACCATCACAGCAACGTGCGGGTTTTGCCCAATCCTTGTTGCTGTGGTGATGGTATAGCGCTAGGGATAGGCTCCACCTCAATTTAGTGGGGTGGGAAATACTAAAGCTGAAGCTAGCTGGGTTCATCAGTGAAAGGTGGGGTTTAAACTTGTAAAGGGGGAGGGATGGAGGAAGGGGCTGTTGAAGGGGGAACAATAAATGAGGGACTCAGTTTCCACTCCCTTAAGGGGCTGGAAGGAATACAGAAATAGACCAACAGGTAGGGTGCAGGGGAGGGGGAGCATGTGGTCAAAAAGGAGCACAAGGGGGGGAAATGGGAGGAGAGGAACAGGGTGGAGGGTGGTCCTGATAAATGCCAGGAGTTTAGGCAATAAGATGCCAGAGCTCCAGGCGATGCTAGTTGAGGGGGCAGTTGATGTGGCAGCTGTCACTGAGACCTGGGCCACCCAAGGGCATGACTGTGGCCTAAACCTGGAGGGCTACACCATGTTCAGGAAGGACAGGGGGAGGGAAGGGGGTTAGCACTGACAGTCAAAAATGGAATCAGTATAGGAGTGGTGGAGGAGGTGGAGGTGCTTTCGGTCACCCTGATAAAGTGTGGGGGGTAAGAAAGTAAAATAGGGGAGGTTTACAGACCCCCCACGCAGGAGGAGGATATGGAAGTGAGTGTGGTGGCTAATATTGTGGGTCACTGAAGATTGGGCAAGGGAAGGGCAGTAGTGATGGGGGAATGATGTTCATTCACAAATCTGGACTGTCATGTACGGTATGGGCGGCACGCGCATTGGCTGTAGCTCTGCACCAATGGGCGTGCAGCCCTACCGGACAGTCAGTCGGCGGGCGGCAGGGTGGCAGGCGGGTGGGATGCTGCCGCCCGCCCGGCTGCAGAGATCGGGGTGGAGGGCTTCGTGGGTGGGGGTGGGGACACTAGACACCAGGGAGATGTTTGGGGGGTTGTAACGTGACATTCTGCCCGCGATCAGGCTTCTCGGTCCACTGGACCACCAGGAGATATTCGGGTTGGGGGTTACATTCTGCCCTGGATTGGGCACTGGGGGGTTCCCACACGTTCTGCCCGTGATCGAACGCGAGGTTCATACGTTCTGCCAGCGATCGGGCACTGGGGTTCATCACGTTCTGCCCGCGATCGGGCTGTGGGAGATGTGTGGACGGGGGGGGGGTTCATGTAACTGTAATACCCACGATCGGGCTGCAGGATGCGTCAGTCCCCGACGGCTGCTGCCTGGCAGGGCGGCCAGGCGCAAGTCCTCGGGGATCGGCGCCAATCACATAATGGCTATGCAAATGGGGCCATAAATAGATGCAAATGGCCCCCAGCACTTGCATAAATTATGGCCCCATTTGCATGTCACCTTTTGAATATCGGAAATTTGAGCATGGCGCAATGGTACTTGCGCCACCACCGCAAGTTTAATGCTCACTCTGGCAACTCATGTGTGGCGTAGTTCCACCGCGCCATGCTATGTTGTGGTTGGGTGAGTTCAAAGGAGTTGCTCAATAGCGCAACTCCTTTGAATATCACCCCGGCCACACCCCTGCGCAACTATTTTGAGCAGCGCAGGGGCTTGCGCCTCAGAATGGCGCAGTTTGAAAATCTGGGCCAATGTGTTTGTGTAACTAATATTGATCTATGAAGCTGAATTATATCAAAACTTGTAAAAGCTACAGGTTTAACTAAACCACAAGTTGTAATATTCAAATGTCTTTTAATATCTGTACTAATCATATGAGTAATAGAAAACAGGTGTCTTAAGTGTCTGCACAGACAGAAATACAGGGATAGTGTTCAAGTTACCCTTTTGACTATTATTATTAGGACAGGCCAGAGTGCCTGTGTGCACATTCTTAAAAGTGCAAACCTATTTCTTCCTCCTAAGATCTTAATACCATTATTATTATCCTTATATAGTAGTATCAATACAAGAGCTAGCTCATGCATTAGGTCATGCAAAGAACTAAAAGGAAAATTGCCTTGTAAGTTAATGTTTGTATTTGTTCTGTACCAATCATAGACAACCACAGTACTGTCTTCCACTATATAAGTGTAACCCCTAGATGGCGCTATCCCAGGGGCTACTACCCCTGCCTGATTTGCCACTAACAGGTTGAGGGGCCTGGATCCAATGGCGGATGCCTCCACCCAGAGGTCAGGGTTTGCAATAGTTAAACTAACTTGGTCACAGCCCTCTGGGACACTGCAACCCCCCCTTTCTTCCCACTAGTGGCCCACACAATATATCAGAATTACCTTCACAGTATACACTTACCCCCAGGTCTGGTTCCGGCACTGGGACCTCCTGTGAAATGAGATACAGTGCAACAATCACAGTACAGTACTTTAACATAGACAAATACCTCAGGCAGTATAACTTTGCTGAAACAAGCAGCTCTGATTTATTTAGGGGATATAACAAGGACGGGAAATCAGGTTAATTAGCTTATCACTCTAATAATCTACTATGGCTCTGTGCACAGGCCTATCCCTATCAGTTACTGTCCTGGGTACCCAAGCCCTAGTGGCTAGTCCAAACCGTGGCAGCTGGTAGGGGCCCTTTCACACAGAAAAGGAAAATTAAACAGTCAGCAGTACAATAATTCCATTTGGATTTAATGTGGCAATTCAACAGGAGCGACCCTGAATTAGTACTCACGACCTCCAAATAAGATAGGGTCCTTCAATATCAGCAGGGCTCACTTGAGGTACACAAACCTCTTCACACATCCATATAAAAGAAAGCACTATACCAGGCAGGCTGCATCTGTATCCCATCGCAATTACTGCACAATACCCGGGAGAACACACAGCAGATTCAGTTCCGACAGACCAATGCAATTTTCAGCAATCCTCCAGTCTTCTACAGAGTGAGCCTGGTTTCTACTCTTCAGGGATCCTTTGATTCTTTTCACAGGGACAGATTCAGTCCTAACAAGCTGTTACACAAGCTGCAGACCGAGACTCTGGGCCTTACACGTTTTTGACTAAAACTGCACACTGAAAAGCACAGGGCTCCTTCCTTCTTCACTGCCAAAGCTCAACTGAAACTCCAACCGACAAAACCGGGCACTTCCTTTGAGTTCCTCCCAGTTCTTGACTGGATTGGCTGTCACTCACAATAGACTGCTGCTGTTGGTCCAAAAAGGCACTGAAGTCTAAACTACATCTCCCAGAGTCACTGCCCATACAATCCTCTTGTGGCTGGCTCAGATTATGAGTCCAAGTTCTGATTCGTCAAGGCACCATTTTAGAGCTAGCTTACCACACTGATTGGTCCAGTTCAGCAGTTCAAAACTAGAATGGGGAACTAACAGACACAGTTCTGACTGCAAAGAAAGCAGGTTAGACAAACTGTAATTTCATTATTACTCTAAATAATTTCTGGCAAACAGTTACATCTTTCAGATAGGTTCCTTTGCACTCCTAGTGACTGCAAAATGAAGTGAATTGGCAGCAGCTCGAGTGGTACTCAGAGAAGCACACAGTCCCCCATATAAACTAATTATGTCTGCAAGCAGACAGCTCTTAAAGAGACAGTACCAGAGGCTCTAAAACACTCACTGATAAATGGCTTAAATGCCAAACACCATTCAGGCTTGGAGCATTCAAGCAAGCTCCTGGAAGTCTTTTGGGAACCCCCATTTGCAGGGGGGTTACATAAGCAAGCCAGAATACACTGTTAGTTTGAAGAATTAAGAATTAAGAATGAAGAATGAAGAATGAAGGATGTACCACTTGTAATCTCTTGCTATGATTATTTAATCATTAAATTCTTCCGCCATCAGCACCATCTCCGTTCGTCTCCTTTCTAAGCATCAGTAATAGATAATTTAAAAATGGTAACTTTTTTACCTCCGCTACACTGGGTGAACGATGACTGACACTGCCTTCTACACAGGCTCCCTCACTGTATATGCAATGCTGATAGTAAAGGCATATTGATCCTGGGTGGATGGTGACTGACACTGCCTTCTACACAGACCCCCTCGCTGTATATGCAGTGTTGATAGTAAAGGCATATTGATCCTGGGTGGATGGTGACTGACACTGCCTTCTACACAGACTCCCTCGCTGTATATGCAATGCTGATAGTAAAGGTGTATTGATCCAGGGGGGATGATGACAGACACTGCCTTCTACACAGACTCCCTCGCTGTATATGCAATGCTGATAGTAAAGGTGTTCTGATCCTGGGTGGATGATGACTGACACTGCCTTCTACATAGGATCCCTCACTGTATATGCAATGTTATGATTTACCACCCCTGTGGTAAGCCATAGATGCTGATAGTAAAGGCATATTGATCCTGGGGGGATGATGTAAACCTAGAGAAGGGAGTCACCATGAGCTTAAAAAAAAAACCAGCTTTTTAAAGAGCAGGTTTCTATAGAAACATAGAAGTTGACGGCAGATAAGGACCGCAAGGCCCATCCAGTCTGCCTATTTTTTTCTACCTTATGAATGTGCCATAGGCCTTTACTCTGTCAGTGGCCTATCTATTCATACTCATCTGTATTGCTCCCTTATGCCTATCCCATGCCTGTCTGAAGCCCTGCACAGTATTAATAGCCACCATTTCCTAAGGTAGGCTGTTCCATGTATCCACCACCCTTTCTGTGAAAAAGAACTTCCTCACATTACCCCTTAATCTGCCTCTCTCTAATCTCATGTTGTGTCCTCTTGTCCTGCTATTTTTCTTATACTGAAACATGTTAGACTCTTTCACCTTGTTAATGCCCTTGGGCGCATGTTTCCATCACATCACCTCTCGCCCTCCTTTGCTCTAGGGTATACATATTGAGCTCTGTTAATCTGTCTTCATAAGTTTTCTGATGCAGTCCCTGCACCATTTTGGTTGCCCTTCTCTGGACTGCCTCCATTTTGTTAATGTCCTTGCGAAGGTGCAGCCTCCAGTAGTGCATGCAGTACTCCAGATGGGGTCTAACTAGTGTTTTGTAAAGAGGGATTATTACCTCCCTTTTATGAATTGTGAGACCTCTACTAATACACCCCTACATCCCCCTAGCCTTACCTACTGCTTAAGTGGTCTGCTTGGATGATTTCAGGTCATCTGTGATGATGACACCCAAGCCTCTTTCTTCCCTTGTGACTGCCAGCAACTCCACTCCCAACCTATAGGTGGCTTCAGGGTTTCTCTTCCCTATGTGCACGATCTTGCACTTCTTTGCGTTAAACCTCAGTTGCCACTCTTCTGACTATTTGCCACAATTTTGCCAGTTTATCCAGATCTCTTCTCATTCTGCCCACCCAATCTGGATCATCTACTCTGTTGCAGATCTTAGTGTCATCTGCAAACAAACAAACCTTATCCTCCAATCCATCTGCAATGTCACTGATGAAGATATTGAAGAGGACTGGCCCCAGAACTGATCCCTGCAGTACCTCACTTATGACTTGCATCTCTTCTGACTGTATACCATTTACCGCCACTCTCTGTTTTCTGTTCGCCAACCAGTTTGCCACCCAGTTGACCAATGTCTGACCCACCTCAAGCCTACCTAGCTTATTAATCAATCTTCTATGTGGAACAGTATTGAAAGGTTTGCTGAAGTCAAGGTAGGCGATATCAACTGCTCCCCCTTGGTCCACCACTTTAGTTACCCAGTCAAACAAATCTATGAGATTAGTCTGACAGGAGCTTCCTGTTGTAAACCCATGCATTCTTGGATCCTGTGCTCCTATGGATTCCAGGTGTTGCACTATCCTTTCCTTAAGGAGTGCCTCCGTAATCATGCCCACTACTGAGGTAAGATTGACTGTTCTGTAGTTCCCTGCCTCCTTCCTGCTACCAGTCTTGTGGAGCTGGATCACATGAGTCCTTCTCCAGTCTTCTAGGACCACTTCTATGCTCAGAGACTCACTAAACAGTTCTGATTATTTATTGAATTTTGGTAACCGGGTATGCCATCTGAGACAAGACTGTCCCTTTTGCAGGGGCAACCCAGGAAGCACAGTACATTGATAGTACATTGACACAAGAAATTAGACAAGGAATAGTCATACAGTAAAAGAGTACATCAATTACATTTGGTTATGAAAAATCAGCAATCTAAAGCGCAGTCACTGATGAAGATATTGAAGAGGTCTGGCCCCAGGACTGATCCCTGAGGTACCCCAGTGGCTCTGCTAGTTCTACCCTTAGCTCCTTTAGTACCCTGGGATGTATGCCATCCAGTCCCATTGCCTTGTCCACTCTGAGCTTAGCGAGCTCTTGTAGGACCCTTTCATTTGTGAAGGGACTAGTGCACATCTCCCTCCCCCCGTGTCCATGTTGCTGAGCTGTGGGCCGTGCTCTACCTTTTCCTCAGTAAATACTGAGCAGAAATATCTATTTAGGACAGATGCTTTTACTTGGTCCTTCTCCACACACTCCCCCTTATCCCCTTTGATCTCAGTGTAACCCCCAGGGGGCTCTATCCTTAGGGTTACTACCCCTGCCTGCCTCCTCTGAGACAGGGTAAGGGGCCCAGATCCGTTGACGGGTGCCTCCACCCAGAGGTCGGGGTTAGTACTGCCGAGATTGCCTCGGTCACAGCCCTGATTTTCGCAACCCCTTTTTGTCCGCTAGTGGCTCACCACGGTGTGCCCACAATACTTTCCCAGTTCATTTGCCCCCAGCTAGTATCTCTCAGCTCACTCCGGGACCCCTGTAAAATAAGGTACAGTTTTATCATAGTCACTATGAAGCAGTTCACCAGCAATGCACAGTAGCCAGGGTGTAGTTGCAGAACAAACAATCTGATTTATTCAAGGGAAGTAACCAGGACAGGGAAATCAAGTTGATTGGCTTATCACTATACCTATCTACCTGGGGCTCTGTGCACAGGCCTGAACCTAATGTTACTGTCCTGGGTACCCAAGCCCTAATGGCTAGTCCACCATAGCAGCTGGTTGGGACCCTGTCACAGATAGCCTTTACAGTCCTGGGAAGGTCAGAAGGGGAAGAAATTTCAGCTAGGCAGTCAGCAGTATAATAAAACAACTTGAGACCACTGTTGCAACTTGGCAGGGAGCTACCCTGATTCAGTACTCATGACTCCAGCAAGCAGCGGTTTCTTCACCACTGGCAGGGCTGAGTCTGAATTTCACCAGCCTCCTCACACATTTATAAGGCAACTTCAAAGGGGTACCACATCAGGCTGCAGTTTTCAAGGCTCACACAAACTCTCAGCCAGCTAAAGTGCTGCCACGGCAGCTTCAACTTTCCTGAGGACCGAGCGCGATTCAGCAGATTCTCCAGTTCTCCAACAGGTCAAGCCTGGTGGGTAGCTGGGCTGGCACCAGCGTACTCCAACAGCACGCCGGCGGATTTAGTCCAACTCACTCAACGGCAAAAAATGGCCGCCTCAGGCCTTCACGTGCTTCCCACGTGAACACTCCACCAGCGCAGAAGCACACAGCTCCTTCCTTCTCCTCAGCCACTACCCATCTGCCCCCAACAGCAAGGGGCTCTCCCTTCAGTTCGGGCGCTACCCGCTCCTATTGGCCAGCGGCACCTGCCAGTCAATTGCTCCTGTTCTCGGTGGTGCAAAAAAACATCATAGCCCATAATACCTTTCCCAAACTTCAAACAGCCCCTCGATTGGTCAGACAGCTCCCTTATAGTTCCAACATACTGATTGGTCCAAATCGCCAGTCCGGGACCAAAATGGAGGGGAGAATCAGAACAGTCTTTGCTGCAAAGGAAAAGCAGGTTAGAACAACTACATTATCATTTATTACCCCAAGTTACTCCCAGCAAGCAGTTAATCTTTCAGAGGAGCCCCCTCTGCACAATTTAGCGATGGCAGAAACTGAGCAATTATCTGACAGCCCGGGCGGGACTCGAGCATGGTAACACTCAAACTCCTTCCCAGATTAATCATGACTGCAAGTTAGGCAGCCCTTAAAAAGGCGGGCATGGAGGCTTTGATAGCGCTCCTGGCGATCACATTTAAACTGCTAAATGAGCTCCGGGGAGGCTTTTAAGAACCCCCATTTGCAAGGGGGTTACATCAGCAATACACCCTCTGGACTTTCTCCTTTCACTAATATATCTATAGAAAGTCTTGTCCCCTTTTTTTACTGTTCGTGCCAGTGTTTCCTCAGTTTGGGCCTTTGCCTGCCTTCCCTGCTTCCCTTAGGGACGTTTGGTATGCCTCCCTATCTTTGTCCCGCTGCGTTTCCTTATATTTCCTGAAGGCCAGTCTTTTGGCTTTGACCATTTCTGCTACTGTTTTTGAGAACCAAAGTGGTTTCCTCCTTCTTTTACTTTTTTTTTTTTTAAAGTCTTTGGTAACCGGGTAAGGCCCACTAGGCGCAAGTGCCTGTTTTCAGGGGCAACCTGGGAGCACAGGGTGGTTAAGTGGCTTGCTAAGAGTCACACAGTATGCAAGTGGAGATTGTGGGAATCAAACCAAGGTCTGGTCTGCTGGATGTACCAAGCTCGTTCAAAGCTTGTTACTCTAACCTCCAGGCTATACTGCCAGCCCCAGCTCTTGCTTTTCTCCCTAACGCAATGGGATGTTGCTTCAAGTATTGCACCCTTAATGCTTGCCCATTTTGCCTGTACCCCCTCACCTGTATTTCTTCTTGCTAGGGCTAGTTTAACTCTGTTGGCCATCTTATCAAAGTCAGTGCCTCTGAAGTCCCATATTTTTGCATTGGAATGGAACGATTTAGTTGTAGTGGCCAAATTGAATGATACCATGTGATGGTTACTGGCCCCCAGGTGACCTTCTACCTGGAGATCTGTGATTCTTTCCCCATTAGTCAGTACTAGATCTAGGATAGTCCTGTCTCTTGTGGGTTGTTGTACCAGTTGTTTGAGGCCCTCCCCCAGCAGGGAATCCGCTATGTGTCTAGTTCTGTTGGATGTTCCTGCTGGTATTGATCAATCGGTATCTGGCATGTTGAAGTCTCCCATTATTAGACCCTCCCCTATACCTGTCATGTTTTGTATATCTTCCAACAGTAATGCGTCTATGTCCTCTCCCTGGTCTGGAGGCCTGTAGACAACCCCAGTTCGTATGGCTGTCCCATTTCCTATTTCCAGGGTGACCCACAGTTCTTCTGGCTCCTTATGCGTATCCTGAATTTCTGTAGCTTTGATATTTTCATTGACATAAAGGGCTACCCCCCTCCCCGCATCTCGGTCTCTTCTGAACAGTACATAGCCGGGTACTGAAGTCTCCCAAGTGTGGTTACTGGTGAACCATGTCTTGGTAATGGCTACTATGTTCAGTTTATCCTCTGTCATTGTTGCCTGCAGGTCTGGGATGTTGTTTTCCCAGACTTCGGGCATTTGTGTACATGATTTTCCATTGGCTAGTATGTAATTACTCTCCCCTCCTCAACATGTATGGCAGCTCACCTTCCCCTTAATTGATCTGTGCATAAATGTCCAGTTTTTCCTTCCTTTTTTAATATATAAAGCTTGTAAACATGGACCGTTACTTTCTGAAGATTGCATACCACATACTAGCTGCACCTATAACACACCTATTCAACCTGTCATTGACCCAAGGAATCCTCCCATCCAGCTGGAAAACAGGGCATGTGATACCTCTGTTTAAATCAGGGAATCCCTGTGACCTCAACAATTATAGGCCAATTTCCCTTCTCCCTGTCCTGTCAAAACTTTTAGAAAAAATTGTAAGTACACAACTGAGAGCATACTTAGAATCAACAAATCTTCTAAATTCTGCCCAATCTGGATTCAGAGCTAAACACAGCACTATCACAGCCCTTGCAAAAGTGACCAATGACTGGCAGCAAGAACTGGACAAAGAAAAACCTTATCTGCGCCGTTTTCTTGGACTTAAGTAAGGCTTTCGACACTGTTGACCATAGCCTGCTCCTTTCATCCCTTCAGTCTATAGGTCTGGACTCACTCTCCTTTCGGTGGTTTACCAACTATCTCACTAACCATTTACATCAAGTCAAGGCAGAAGGCAGACTCTCACCTATAAAATCCCTACTTAGGGGAGTGCCACAGGGATCTATTCTTGGTCCCATACTGTTTGCAATCTACATCAGTAACATTGATGACAATATAGTCAAGGCTAACGTCCACCTATTCGTGGATGACACGGTGTTGTATCCAAGCCGTCCTTCCCCAGAAGCCGCATGTAGCGACCTTCAAACCGAATTCAGCCTACTACAAAACCAACTGCTACACTAAAAGCTATTACTGAACACTAAAAAAACCAAAGCAATGCTTCTCTCTCTCCTTTAATACACGCGGCTAACCCGGTCATTTCAGGATCTGTACCACAGATCTCTAAAATTTTAGGGGAAAACCTAGAATTTGTTACAAAGTTCAAATACCTGGGAGTTTGGTTAGATCATAAACTCTTCTTCATCGAGCACTTGGACTTGCTTAAAAGACTGTGTCAGAGACTCAGACTCTACTTTAGGATTAGCTACCTTCTTACAAGTGGTGCCAAAACAGGGCTGGTACAAACAACATTCCTTTCACTAGTAGACTACGTGGACTTCCTATATAGTCAATGTCCTACTTCTCAGCTCTCAAAACTGGATACGCTCTACCACAGAGCTTTGAGGTTTATTACTGATTTTCCCTTCAACACGCACCATAGTTCACTATATGCAGCCGTAGGTTGGACCTCCCTCCATTTTAGGTGAGTAACAAACGCCGCCCTATGAACCTACAGAGCTATTTCCAAAAAACGCCCACAATATATTACAGATTGCCTCCCACTAAACCAATTAGGCACCTGTGCCCTGAGAAGTTACTCCTATATCCCATTGAAAATTCCCAAAGTCCACTCTCATCTGGGCAGAGCATCCATTCCCTTTGGGCTGCCAACATTGTGGAGCAATCTGCAGAAAACTTTAAAATTCAGCTCAATTATCAGTATTGCTTCATTCATGACCCTCTATTTGCATCTCCTGAAGGAACCATGCAAGTGCTATCAGAGCCACTAGTTGGAACCAACTCCCACAGCACCTCCATATTGTCTGTCATCTAACTTGCTCTGCTATCCAGTTATTACCATCCCCCTACTGCTTTCTACTGCATCCCACTTCTTGTTATCCACTTCACCTACACTACCATCACCAGTTTATCTAGCACCATCTTTTAGGATCTAACTTTCTGGTTCTGTTCAGCTGGTGTCCTCTCCTCTTACTTACTGATTGTCCCTGCACCCCAAGGCCCACTTAGTTACTACCCCTACTATCTTACCCTCCAAGCTCAAACTTTGCCCACCGGTTTACTTAAGCTGGTATCACCGCAATATCATTTTGTACATACATCACATTTGTAAATAATGTATCTGTATGTCTATCCACGTTTGTTGTATATTGCCTTGTAAATTGTAAACTTCATGTGATATACCTTGTCTGTTTTTATATATATATATATATATATATATATATATATACACACATACACACACACATATATATACACACATGTAACTGCCTATCCTAACTAGGTCCATCTTGCAAATGAGCTCTGCTCAACGATGTTCGCCTGGATAAATAAAGATTTTGATTGACTGACTGATTGTAAAAATTCTCCAAGGAGCTGGCAGACAAAATGCTAATACTTCCCTACATGGAGACACGCCCCCCCTGCTGGCACATTTTGTAACGTCAGTACAAGAATGGCACGCTCCGAAGACTATAATGGGGCACTTTTTACAGGCTTTTTTTTTTAATACTTCTAATTGCTGATTTTGATGAAGGAAGGCCACCGCTTAACTAATATGTTCGTTGGTTCAGTGGTGGCAATCCTTTGTCAAAAGCAGTACTTAAATGCCTATAAAAAAAAGTGGCTAGCTATAATCTACGGAGTGCACCCCCCATGTTGTTCTTGTACTAACATCACAAAATATCCCAGCATGGGGAGGGGGGTGTCTCCATGTAGGAAAGTACCAGTGTTTTGGCTGCCAGCTCCTCTGAGGGTTACTATGAAGTTTAAAAAAAAAATAAGACATTTATGCACAGATCGATTAAGGGGCAGGTAAGCTGCCATATATGTTGAGGAGGGATACAGGACCTACAAGAAGATCTGGAAAAGCTGAGGTGGTGGTCTGGGATCTAGTAGCTTGATGTCAATGCCAAGAAATGCAAAGTTTTCCATATCGGAGCCAAGAATCCAAGGACAGAGCACTACCTCGGTGGAATCCAAGTATCTGCATCATAGGTGGAGATGAACCTGGGAGTTATGATCACTAGTGACCTGAAGCACTCCATGCAATGCAGGAAAGCAGCAGCAAGGGCAAACAAGATGCTGGGATGCATATCTAGGGGAATCAACAGAAGGACAGAGGAGGTCATACTGCACTTATACAGGTCACTGGTAAGATCGCATCTCGAGTATGGAGTTCAGTACTGGTGCCCACACCTCAAGAAGGATATTAATCTGCTGGAGAAGGTCCAGAGGAAGGCTACAAAGATGATAGTCGGTCAGCAGTGTATGACATACGAGAAGAGGTTGAGGGCACTGTATATGTACAGAGACATGAGATATAGGGGTGACATGACTGAGACCTTCAAGTACAGTAGTCACCAAATAGAATGGACAGGCTTAGGGTGGACAATCAAATATAACGTCCGTTTTCTGTTTTCCAAAAGTCATTCCCATTCATTCCCCATTATAAAGTGTGCCCTTACAACATAACTGCGTTGCTGGAAGAGGTCATCTTGTTGAAGACAGTGGGCATCTTTAAGAGAGGCTGGGATAGGTATAGGGAGAAGGTAAGGATCATGGGTAGGGAGGGTGGGAGAAGTGGTAAGGGAGGGAGGGCAGGGGCATTAGCTCAAGCTGTGGACCCTGCAATATGGGCAGACTTGACAGACCAAACGGCCTTCTTCTGCCGGCTTCTTTGAATGTTCGAAGGGGAGAACATTTACATACTAGAAACCTGCTCTTTAAAGAGGCCCTTCACCAGTTCTTTTCATGTCAATGCATAAATTACTTTTTTTTGCATTTTTTTTAATTATGTATTCCCCTTCTTTACCTTCTGTGGTGATTTTTCATATCCAGCTGTTAAAAATCTGATGTTTAGGTCACTGTTGCTTGATTCCTGCCGAGTGCGGACATGAACGCGCTTCGCTCTTTGATGCAATAGTAGGATTTTCCTTGGGAGAGTGCTCTTCATTGAGAACGAGCAGCGCATTTGTGACTGTGTTGGTGCACGGTGTAGTTAATCACGGAAGTGCATTGTAAGCATTCCCGGAAGTACTGTTACCATGCTGTTCTGCGAAAATGGCTAGTAATCATTACTCTTCCTCTGAGTTTGAGGAAGAACTGAGCTTTCTTGCTTCCTCCATGGGCCTAAACACAGAGGAATTGGATGCAAATTCATTGTTAAGGAATGTTGAGGCTTCGGCGTGCAGCCGTATATGTTTGAGCCTGAGGTCGATTGAGATGATAGTGTTAGCCAGACATTCATTGCTGCCAGTCAGGATACAATTGGAAACCGTAGGGATGACCTGGATGTGTCCTGGTGAGTGCCATTCCATTGTAATCATGCAGTGCAGTATTGGTACTGTACTGGTCAGTCTCAGCAGTGTGTTTTACTGCATCAAAATCTCCACCATTGATATAAGTGATCCTACTGTGGTCAGATAGTGAAAAAAAATGCCTGCCTCTATGTGACTTATTCCGTCGCAGTACTGTGAGCACTGTACATATTGAGAGCCGTACAGGGATATACAGGTCCCATTTTCCTGAAAAACGTTGTCCCACATGTAATGTTGAGTTATATTCCTGCACTGATTGATGCGATGATGCCATCATTACTTTGACATGTGTGAGTGGTGTTGTGGGTATGGAATTTATTGACATAGGCCCCATTTACTTGTATTGCATATCTGTCTTGCTAGTTATGTGGGCGCAGATTTCTATGTCCTTTTGTGCAAGTCTGTTTCACTGTTGTAGCTAGTACATAATAATTTGAACATCAAGACCATGTCTCTTACCTTATGGAGCACGGTAAGCACAATGTTTATGTACTGTGTCACCAATTACTGCCTTCTTTCAGGCATTAATAAAGATGAGACATATTGCTCCTCTGGAGCTAACATTATGTCAGTGTAACTCAAAGGTAATGGCAATGTGCAGTTGTGCAACCCTTCTGTTTTGGACTGCCATTATGACAATGACATATTGTTCTTATTTCCTTGCTACAGCACTGAAAACTAGTGCCACAAATGAACATAACAACCTGCCTCCACATAACTAGCAATGCTTCTAAATCTTGGCTATGTTAATAAATTCAATACCCCGAAGCGCATAGCATTGCTTTTGACCCCCCACCCCACCCACCAAAGTAATGTATAGCATGGTGTTCTAACACATAATGATTCTGTTTTTTTACAGCCATGTAAGAACTGTGGTTTACAGAATGAGCAAATGGTAGTTATTCCTCTTTTTTTGAACTGTGATCTGACAGGTTACAATGTGCTTGTTTGTGTACACAGGTACATGTGGCATACTAACCGAGATCACACATGTCACCATAGATGTTGCAGCAGCATAAGCCCACAGCTAGGCCTGTCATGGTTATTTCTGGCACTGTTACCAGTTTTGTGCACAGTGTAGCGGTGTGTTTCTGGTGTTCAAAAATCCCTTTAGCCATATTTTTTGGTGTTTTCATTCTGCCACAGTGGACGTCATTTCTGTGTCGCAATACATTCAATGTGTTGTGTTTGTAACAGGACCAAGACTGTGCAGTGTGGTGCCATCTTGTTTGTTGCTGCACACACAGGTTTTTCTTGGACACATTCATTACTAATTACCCATCATCATGCCAAGATGTTACTCCGTAATTGAAGTGTGACTCTTGTTTCCCCTCAGCTCTCCCTCCTGCCCATCTTTCATATTGTGTTCCACATTGACATGGATGAGGTCTATACATTACAGTCCTACTTTTATTGTAACAATGGCCGGTTAATGAATCCTCCTGAGGTATTTTATTAGTAATGTCAAACTCGTCATGCATTTCGGCTATCTGGATTCATTTATTATGTTGTGTCCCACTGACATGTGAGCTTTCTCTCCAAGTGCCCCCCCAGGAGATTTTCTTAGGTACTCATTTTTTATTCCATGATATGTATTAACAATGAATTAGAACAGCACTTTGCATTTCATACTGGATGATTTTATGTTGTTCACTGTGTTGTTTAATCTAACTTTGAAGCACTCATTTGTTTTCCCCGTGTTTCTTCTGCTGTTTTTTCTAACATTATTTTTTTCTCTTGACCAGTGCCGATTGGGAAGGACCTTGCCGGGGTGGCACTGCTTTCCACTAACACTTCCCAGCTGTAGTCATGTACCTGTTCTGAATATGTCATTTATTTTCTGTATTCCAGCATGGTAAGTTATTGTGAGTCAGTAGTTATTTATGCATCAGGTGCTATTTCTTACAGTGGCATGGTGAGTTCATGTTGCATTAAGTATTCATACTGCTGATTTTACTGTTTCATTATATGGTCACTTAAATTATTCTCCCATTTTCTTTTGTAATTAAATATTTTTTAGGATCATGAGATGTAACATTTATGCATGTCTATTATTTATTGTTCTTTTGTCCGGAACATATCTTACTGTCCAATTGGTGTCAAACACAGGCAATTTTTTGGTCCTGCTCACTGTGTGGTACTGTCAGTGGCATGATCAGTTTGATACCACACATTTCTGTTTCTTCATGGACGTGCCTACCATTTCTCTTTCTGTTTTCTGTATCATTCAATCATAGTAACTGTCATCAGAAAAGGACCCCATGGCCCACTCAGTCTGCCAGTTACCCCACGGGAAGACACCTTCACTCCATTGTCCACCTTCCCCTTCTTGTTCTGCCCATTTAGCTCTCACAGTCAATTTTGAATCTCCAATACCACATCCATCCCCACAACCAATTATGGCATACTGTTCCACATCCTTACCACGGACTCTGTAAAGAACTGCCACCTGACGACCACTCTAATCGTTTCCCATTCAACTTTGCAGTCATGCCCCCTAGTGTAATTGTTGCTACTCATTATTAACATGTTAACTCTGTTCTTCTTTATGCCCTTCCACTATTTCAATACCTGTAACATATCCCGCCTCTCCTCCACTGTGTACATGCACAGTTCACCCACTTTCTCCTCAGACAACCTTCCTGTCGCCAATTCAGAATTTTTCGTTCTGCTATCTTTACCTTTTCCAGCCTGTACTTGTCCCCTGGTGGAATGGCCTCCAGAAATGAACCCCGTATTCCATTTGTGGTATTGACCATGTTTTGTTTCAGTGGCAGAATCATGTCACTCCTCCTGCTTGTGAATCCCCTTGATATGCATTATAGCATAATGAATGCCTTGCATTCGGCTGTGTATGCTGTGTCTAATGTTAGGTGCAGCATGACCTATACGTGTGTTTCATTTTATTAATGCTGTTATTTTACACTATCAATAACCAGCACAATGTAGGTTTTAATTGTCGTAGTTTGAGGCACTAGTTCCAGCTTAACCTGTCATTGTATTCAATAACCATTTTCATTTTTCTTTTGTCTTTCAAACAGGTAGGTGCTCATGTGGCAAATGTGCCAGTATGCCAACCGAAAGGGAATGCACATGCTGTGCGGAGATAGAGCAGGTCATGGCAAAGTTTGATGAGCATGGGGTGCCACCATCATGTATCATCAATCATTTTGGCTTTCATGATGTGTGTCTTCGTATCCCAGTTTTACAAACTGCATACTACCAGTTCAGGCAGGAGCATGGCGAGCTGGAAGAGACAGAGCTGCATAAGTGAGTATTATCGGAATTATTTAATAGAAACATAGAATTTGAGGGCAGATAAGGACCGCTTGGCCCACCCAGTCTGCCCATTTCCCTACCTGATGGATAAGCTGCAGATTATAGTTAATCAACAGCTTACTTCCTCCTGCCCCCCCCACTAGAATTGCCTTATGCCTGTCCCATGCATTCTTGAATTCTCCCACTGTTCCTGACTCCACAACCTCCTCAGGAAGGCTGTTTCTCTCTGTGAAAAAAATACTTTCTAACTTTACCTCTGAGCCGTCCCCCTTCTATCTTCAAATTGTGCGCCCTTGTTCTTGCACATCTCTTCTTCTGAAAGATACTACCCTCTTGTATCTTGTTAATTCCCTTGAGATACTTGAATGTTTCTATCATGTCCCCCCCTCCCTCCTTTCCTCAAGGGTATGCATATTAAGCTGCTTTAGTTTCTCCTCATATGTCTTCTGGTGTAGACCTTGCACCATTTTGGTTGCCCTCCTCTGAACAGCCGCCACACTGTCTATGTCTTTGCGGAGATGGGGTCTCCAGAATTGCACGCAGTACTCCAGATGGGGTCTCACTGTCTGTAGAGAGGGATAACAACTTCCTGTTTTCTACTGTTGATGCCTCTCCCTATGCATCCCAATATCCCCCCAGCCCTCCTTATCGCCTTCTCACATTGCTTGCCCACCTTTAGGTCATCTGATATAATTACTCCAAGTCTTTCTTCACTCCCTAATGTACCTATAAAAGGTTTTATCCTCCTTCTTAACAGAGTTGGCTATCTTTTCCTCAGTTTGTGCCTTTGCTATTCTGACTGCCTTCCCTGCCTCCTTCTGCTTTAACTGATAAAGCTCTCTGTCCTGCTCCTTCTGTGTTTCCTTATATTTCCCGAATGCTATCCTTTTCTCCTTAACCGTCCCTGCCACCTCTTTTGAGAACCATAGTGGTTTTTTCCTTCATTTTGTTTTATTAATTTGCTTCACACAAAGGTTTGTTGCCTCTGCGATGGCTGTTTTGATTATTCCCCATTATTCCTCCACACCTCCTTCTTACCCATTTGCTAGTGCTTTTCTAAGGCATTCTCTCATTCTCCCAAAGTCAGCTTTCCTAAAGTCCAATACTCTTGTTTTTGTATGGCTTGACTCTATGGCTGTGTTTATTGTGAACCACACTGTTTGGTGGTCACTTGTTCCCAGATGGCTACCCACTTCTAAATCTGAGATCCTTTCTCCTTCCCCATTTGAGAGTACCAGGTCTAAAATTTCTCCCTCCTGAGTGGGTTCCAACACTAGCTGTCTGAGGCATGCCCCCTGTAGGGCATCAAGAATGACCCTGCTCTTGGATGTGCCTGCAGCAAAGGTACTCCAGTTAACATCTGGCATATTCAGGTCCCCCTTCAACAATATCTCCCCTTTTTCTGCCATTTTAAGGATGCCTTCTATCATTTCCTTGTCCATTTCCTCCCCCTGAGATGGGGGTCTGTTACACAACCCCCATGCGGATTGTGGTGCCATTTCCTGTCTCCAAGGTGACCCATAGTGACTCATCAACTTCCTGTTTACTCTTTAGTTCTGTTGCTTTAATCTCTTCCCTTATATAGAGAGCTACTTCTCCTCCTCTTTTACCCACCCTTTCCCTCCTGTAGACTGTGTATCTTGGTATGTTGACTTCCCATTCATGGTTCTCTGTGTACCATGTTCCAGTGACTGCCACAATATCCAGGCATCCCTATTCCATCAAGGCCACTTGTTCAGGGAGCTTGTTGCACAGACTGCAGGCATTGGTACCCATCACCTTCCTTTTATTTTTTTATAGTCTTACCCCTTTTAGCCCCATCCCTGTCCTTAACACCTTTTTCTGCATTTATCCCTGTCCTGCTCCCTACTGACTTCTCTGCCTTGGTGTTTACCTCTCTAACTACTGCGATTTGTGGGGGGAGGCTGGGATTTCCCTGCTCCTTTTCAGTGCCTCCCCCCTTGGCTAGTTTAAATGCTTGCCAATGAAGCATTTAAACCTGTCACCTAGGATCCTGGATCCCCCTTGGACTGATGCAGACCATCGCGCCAGTATAAGCCTGCATCCCTCTAGGTGGCTCCCCAGTCCACAATGAAGCCAAAACCCTGAGCTCCACACCAGTTTTTCAACCATTCATTGAATCCCATGGTGCAGCATACCCTAGCATCACCCTTGCCATAGACAGGCAGCACCTCCGAGAAGGTTACTGTATGTGCTACTTGTCTAAGACCCCTCCCCAACTCTACAAACTCCTCTTGCACCACTCTGATCCCATTTACAGCCAGGTCACTTGTCCCTAGGTGGACAATGACATCCAGCTCCCTCACTTGTGCAGCTGCTCCCACGATCCTGAGGATTCGCTTCCTGTCCCTCCAAGCCATTTCACTAGGCAGGCACCTTATCTCCCTATCCCCTTCCTCCCCCACATCTACCCCCCTAATGATTGTGTCCCCCACCAGGAGTAGTTTCCTTCCCCGTGGGGTCTCGTGCCACCCTCTTGTAGGTCTCCTTTGTGGAGGTTCCCAGCATCCTCCTTGGTCTCCACTGCAAGTGCCTCCATAGAGGAACCACTCTTTGCCAGAACAGCATATGAATTGTGGAGAGCTACAGCTGGAGGGATGCACCTCTGTTCCACCACCCTCTCCCTCCCTGAGCCCACCTTGGCTCAACCACTCCTCTTTCTTGGCAACCTCTGAGGTAACAGTGGTGGCCCTGGGTGGGGGAAGAGGTTTCACAAATCCTAGCCAGGTTAGCCCGGAGATGGGCAACCTCCTCCCTCAGACCACAGAGGTTCCTGCAAACAGGGCAGCATCGCAGCCTCCAGAATGTCTCCCGGAACACTGCTGCTCCACAGCCATTGCACTGCACCACTCCCATCTTGACTTATTTTGTGTCCCCTCTCCTGCTG
Source organism: Neoceratodus forsteri (assembly GCA_016271365.2). Classification (NCBI taxonomy): domain Eukaryota; kingdom Metazoa; phylum Chordata; order Ceratodontiformes; family Ceratodontidae; genus Neoceratodus; species Neoceratodus forsteri. The sequence goes on from CM057459.1 coordinate 1,472,211,600, forward strand.
CTTTGTATGCTTACTGTCTCCTCCCTCTATGTATTTTTACACTTACTTTCCTACTGCCTATGTGCCCTTACAACTCTCACCCTTCCTGCTCTGGGACAGGAACTTCCTGTAGTCTTCAGTAGTCTCCTTCCTCCATGCTTGGATTCAGACCTCCAGCAGCTGGGGGGGGGGGGTAAAGAGTTATTTTTTTTTTTTTTTTATGTTCCTTCAAGGTTGCTGAAACTAATGAGTCTCAGTGATCCTTCCCTTCCTACTGCCAAACAGGAAGTTCCTGTTGTCAGTCAAATTCAGTGGCTATAAAACTATAACTGGCTTTGGGTGGAGGGGTGGGAAGGAGGGCAATTAGTAAAAAGTCTGTAGTTCTGGACTTCTGTTTCTTGCTCTGCAACCAGTTCTCTCCTGCCAGAAAGAGCTGGAAGCTGTAATTGAAGATAGGTGCTTTTGTACACCTATATATTTTCATTGTCCCTACATTCACCTCTGCTGTGTATGACACAGCTGTGATCAATTGCAAACAAATTCCAGTGATGGCATGGCCATTGTAAAATTATGGCATCAAAGATACCATCTGTTTTTGTGACACAAACTTCATGATAGTAACCAATCTTGCTGACCTTTGTTCAGCATACTGTCATCCTGAAAGGGCAGCATCTTCGCTTTCCATACAGTGTGCTTTATCATGCACACAAATTATGTTAGGAGTGTGTTGTGTAGGTTTTAACACTGTTGTGCAGTGCCAACACATGGTACATCATCTATTCTTCTCCCACCATGTGTCCAGGTAAGTATTCAATCCGTCTCTCAGTGTAATTCTATGAGAAATGTGATTGCTATCATCATTCTGTGACGTATGGTGTCATATTACGGTGCCTTATCCACCGTGAAGCGTGGCTGTCGCTCTGGCACATCTTATCGCCACCCCTTTTCAACCATCTAGACCCAATCATGTAGTTAACAGCCCTGTTACCTACTGAATACTGGGTATTGGTACATTTTTTGCTGTTCTTTTCATTTACGACAACTGTGTTTTTCCCAACACCATCCATTGTAAGATTTGTGAATTTGTCCTTGCATTTACTTCAGTGACATATACATATGTCAATATGTTTTGTTACCTGTCATTAGTAACTGTTGGGTACATCATTTTATATGATGCCTTTTGCAGTCTGAATCACCCGATAAATGTGTTTTCTGTACGTATATGATAGTACTTATATATCCAGAATTCATTGACCCATCGATCAGTTCCTCTATCTCTTTAACAATTTTGTTTTATACAGCAACTGTAACGCTTGCTATAACTTATGCTCCATGTATAAAACCTTTATTTGGTAATGTACATGAAAAATGTGCTTCCGGTGTGGTCAGGAGGATACCCAAGATGCAGATAGTCAGGATCCAGCCACCAGTGAACCGTGACATAACAAACGCTGCACTATAACCGAAAGAAGTACAGAACATCTTCATTAGTGCAAAGTAACATATTGTATCATGACTGCAATGTCAACAATAATTCATATCTATGAACCCATGGATACGAACATAGTTATGTGCTAGCAGAAACACATACTATGCATCTAGCGTCCATACTTTTCAGCTGACCCACCCCCCTCCCCTTTTTCATCCCACTGCCACTCCACACATTCCCCAGCTTCACTATCCCCAGTTACCTGTCTCATGACCTTTTTAAGCTGTTAACACATTACAATGATACCACCCATTCTGGTATGGTTGATGAGCTATCCTCAATTGTCGCCATGCTCAATGCACTGTAAGAACCGATTCGGCCTGCATTCTCTTTACTTTGTATTTCAATACTTAATGCTTGTGTTGCCTGCAGCTACTCAAGTGAAACGCAGACAAGGATGTCTATGTGTACTACTGACATATCTGTTTCAGTACTCAGCAGAGTGAAGGAACCCATATGGTGATGCCAACAAACTGCTGTTGGACAACAAAAAGTATGGTGTTTCGATGCAACAGATTTTGTGTGCATCACTGGTAAACTGCAACGACATTAACTTTGAAACAGTCGTTCTCTGTCTTGCTGTGCCCTTAGTTGTGACATCACAGACAGCAGAATGAATACATTTTTCTGACAATCAATTTTATCAGTTCCCCAAGCCTTTGTATTACTCTGTGACATAAAGTACAATTGTTTTCTTGCCGTGCAATTTTACCCAAAGTCAACAAACAGCCTTGTGAATCTCATTATTCATTGTGCTGTAACCATGGCTGTGCAGTTAAAAAAGTCCTGTCTTAGTCTTATATGGATGATTACTGTTGAAACTGTCCTACTGCACTGTACACTTAGGACTAAAGAATCGCGTTGTAGTCTTCCATGCTCTGTAATGAAAGAAAAATTGGAATATATAATTTTTGGTCAGAGCACAATGATCACCACATTTTTTTTTCTGCCATTGACACATTGTTGACAATCTTCAGTCCATGGAATCCAAACTTCTACTTATTCTTTTTTAAGTTTTATGGACTATGTTAAGAATGATTATCACCACATGTTTAGTGTTTTACAAATACAACATATGTTTGTGTAACGATAGCAATGCAAATAAATATAGAAGTCCATGTCATGAATGCAGTAAGACACTCGCGGCGTGCACAGGGAACATATTGTACCGTACACAGGGGCTAACAGCACTAGCCAAAGGCCTTCTACCTTTTTATGGCCATGTCAGTACAGTTAAATATGTTGCATGCACGCCATTTCATGTCTTGTACCGTACATATCGTAACATGTAGGGAGTGCACATTGTGTTGTTTAGGTTTGCTTTGTCCTCTGATTTATCAGCAATTAATGCCAATGACACTTGCACCATGTGTTTGTATGGCCAGTACATGTCTGTGATTTAAGAATCGTTTTTGATAAGTAACACTGTGCGCAGACAGTGCACAATAATTTTTAACTTGTTGACTTGTCCTTCACTTCTGCATCTTCATTACTGTAAGCTGATGTTGAAAGGACATCTGGGGTTTCTTAGTCATGAGCCATTGGCCACCTTTTCACATGCTTTAAATTATGAGTTTTCTTCAGCAATTAAACTGTGTTCAGTGCTGTTTGTACTAAGCAGTGTTTATTACATTTTATCCTGTCCTATGTATACATGTCTGTGTTATCTATAACTTCATAGTTATGACTTGTAACGTTTTGTATTCTCTATTCCATTTTTTTAGGAGATACAGATACGTGGCATACAGACAACTGGCGCGTTAGTGCTGGGGATGGTTCGGCAGACGTGTACGTGTGGTCTTGCCAGCGTGTGCAGTACTTAAGATCAGATCAACCTTCCCATCAGAAAATGACACCAGTTTCAGATATGCACCTCTACGTTGAAAATTGAAATTTAAATTCTTCTAATTATTTTTTCAGTGCTCTTGCACCTATTAGGCAGCCAATGTGATTAAACTAAGATGTTATTTGTTCATGTACTACAGTTTGCATGGCACATATAGCTGTATATTGTTCTTGCAATAGTAATACCTTCAATCGTTTTTGGAACCGGTATTAAAACAATGGTGTAATGTTTACCTGTTTCACACATGTTGTACAGCACAATGTCTGGAGTTTTTGATGCCTTCTGTTGTTTAACATTGATCAGTAAACAATGTTGTACATGCTTGCTTCATCTGTGTGGTGTGCCTCATTAATAATAATAATTATATGCTCACTGGTTTGCACATTACACAGGCATATGGTCCACAGTGGTACCTGCTATATTAAATGTATGAAAGCATGCAGTGCTATTGGAGGTAGGAATTGGTATTATGCGACCACACTATGTCCACTTAGACAGGGGTGGGGGTCAGCATTCCATGTGGAAGGCACAATGCCATATGGTTAGAAAATGACAATTAGGGTGCTGTTCAACAAGCACGACAGTCAGTTTGGCACGGGTTGTGAGTTATGCATGGCGAGTGTTGTCAATAACACACAGCTGTGCATGAATGGAGTGCAGTTGCACCCTATGTATGCAGTATTTGTAGGCCAGTGCTGCCAGGAAATGGATAAGGAGGCAAGTGGAGGAGTTTTGGATGGTGATGACATAAAGTGGGAGTTGCAAATGGGTGACGGGGGGGAAGGGATGAGGATAGGCAGGGACACGTCTCATGAAAAGGAATGAAAACTTTTGCATCATGTTTACACCATTTCTCCGACACAAGGGACGATGGCATTAAGTGAAATACTCCAAATGATATGATGGTGGCTGGGTGAAAGTCAGGGACGTGCTGGCAAGGGGCAGCATGGAGTGCCAGATTCTTGGAAATTAGGTGAAAACGGGGCACAGGTGAGGAGGGCATGGCAAGGGTAAAGCTACAGGTGCATACAGTTGTAAACTGTGTCAAACAGACTAGCATGGCATAGTATTACACTTCATTTTAGCCACCACGCAACTGTGAAGGAGAGGAAGAGGCGTGTGTAGATGAGGAGTTCTACAATGACACCTGATGGCAGGAGTTTGGGAAAACAGACGTTGTTAGTGATGGCGCAAGCAAAATCAATACTTATAAGCTCACGGTCATGGTGTTAGGTGTTCGTGATAGAGGTAACAAGTAGATGGTGGGCCACAGTAAGGGGTGGTTAGGGACAACTGTTGCTGGATGGTGTTAATCAATGATAGGATACTGTGTAACAAGATTCCAGTGTTGGCCAGGGATGTGAGGCTGCTGGATGGCTCACACAATGTGTTCAGCACTCAGCAGTTGATGGAGCCAACGATGGATGGTCATGTCCTGATGTTGTGCTGCATTGCACAGGGGGATTAACTTTAGGATCATGGAATCAGCTGTGCCACTGCAGAATGGCCTGGTCAGAACACCAGCTGAGAACTGTGTGTAGCACTGGATGTACCACTTCAGGAGGTAACTCAAGCTCCTGTAAATGGTTCAGAGGAGAGAAACCAAAAATTATCCAGTGTGTATTGGGGAGGGCGTGTGAGGACATAGGTAGATGACATATGCCTGTTCTTGGAGGAGAGGACGGACCAGGTGGACATGATTGAGGTCTTCAGGTACCTCAGGGTAATAAATTGGGTACATCTGAATGTGATGTTAGTGCTACCAGAGGGTGGTATCACCAGAGGAGATAAATGGAAGCTCAAATCAGGAATGATGGGGGGGAGGATGTTTTTCACTGACCGAGTGGTGGAAATGTGGAATGCGCTGCCTAGTAAGCTGGTTCTTGCTTGTATGGTTGAGGGGTCTAGGACCGGATGGGACAGGTACAGGAAAGGAATGAGGCAGATGCTTGCCTGACACAGAAGGGCTGTGAGGGATGTCTGGAGACACCAGGATACCACCAGGGTGGATGGGTTTTGCACCCACCTAGTGGTCTTTGGATGGAGCATATTCGATATACCGTAATGCCGATTTTGGTGAAGACTACCATATAAGAAATAACTGGTGGCCCCTGTTGTGTAAATCACACAGATGATGTGCGACAAGTGACATATGGAAAATATTAACAGCTGTGCACTGTGACCTGAGATAATATTACTGCTTTGTTTGTCAATCTTAGTATTGTCACAGTTCACCCTGCACGACTGGAAATATTTTCCCTATTCCACATTCGCCCATCATGTATCCCCTATATACAGTACATGCAATCTATTTCTTCCCGAAACATATATAGACAGATATACGATAAATCCACAGTATGCCACATGCATACACCATACAGCAAAACTGGAAGGGAACGTGTGCAAAACACTGCAATAACATCATAAGTCATAAACTGTGAATAATGCAAGGCAGCAGAAAGCAGTATTACAAGTGTGTAGTGAATTACCTCAGTCTTCTGATTGTCCCGCAACTGCCTTGCTGAATCTTGACTTGTGCATGCTAATTGCATCTTCCTTAGAAGGGTGAGTAAACTGGCTGCACAGTGGTGGTGGCTTTGTGAGGTCTGTTAGCAATGCGTCATCTCCAGAAGTCAGTAAAACTTTTTTCACTTCCTCCATGAGTTCCAAGACATAATCTGAAATTGTGATAACAGTATGAGAAGACTGGACTGTTGTGGGGGGTGGGTTAGTAAGATTATGGACTTCATGAAAGAACCCGGATTGCATGTCACTAGTGTTAGGCAATCGTGTTATTTGCAATTGTCAGAGACTGGATAGGCAAAGAAATAGTCATGCAGAAATCATTATTGGGATTATTGAGGTTCTCAATGAAATCGGTCATGTACAACGATGTTCCACTGTGACATGTATGGATCAGACATAGCAGTACAAGTCATGCATGGCACTGTGTGTCTGTCTGCATGGGTGGGTGGGTTGGGGAGTGTTCTCTTGGTGGTCATACACTGTTCTTACAATGGCACTACAGAAGTGACAGGGTATGTCACATCCATCAGTCTTATGACAAATATTCAAAGGATTTTTTAATACAGTAACGAGACATAACATGTTTAAATTGAGTACTTACTATATGTGATGTTGACATGCATCTGTCTCACAACAAACCCAAGCTTCTTGTACTTCAGAAAGTTCACCTTGAAACGCTGTCTTCCATCCTTTGTTGTTGCAAACTTGCGTGAACAATTTTCATTGAAATGCATGGCAGCAAGAAGAAGTCTACAATGTGACATGAAATTGTTATTCACAGTTTAAAGGTGATATCTATGTCTATGGTGATGACTTTAAGACACAAATTTATGTTTCTGAACAGTAACACAGTTGCCCCTCAGGATGGCCCACCGGCGCAGTGATGGCAGGCACCACTTGTGGCACCAATGTCCCGGGTTGGGGAATGGACTCGGGTGACTGGAGGATCGGACAGGGGGAAGGAGGATCGAGCACCCCAGAGGCTGCTCTCCTTCTCAGGGGTGGTGAGTTGCTCTTCCCGCTGCTGTACCGCCACCTGGGTGAGAACAGTTGAAGGTGCAGTGGGCCAGCGTGAGGAAGGGAGGGAGGATGTCAACTGGAACATTTGCATGCCACTGCACGCTCCGCCCCTATGCTCTCCGAGAGAGCCGATGTCTAGAGGAGCTGAGGGAACCAGAAAAAGGATCTTGTCACATAGGACAGAGACTGGACCTGACTGCCCCAGACAACCTATAACCGGGCTCCTGATGGATGCCTCAGATGGACCTCCTGACACACAGTAATGGACTGGAGGGGGTAAAGGGGTTCCCCCTTCCTCCCCGCCCAGGGGGAGCAGGCTGAGGCAGCAAGAAGGTAGGTCCGAGCAACACCACGTGATTGGGAGGGACTGGGTGCCCACATTCTAGGGCTCCCCTAGGAAGTCCCAATGAGGCAGAAAGTGGGGGAAAAAAAACCTTTGTCCCTCATGTTTGCCCTTATCTGTACCCTATGTGTCATTCATAATACAGACATTATTTTCTCACATGCTCATGTTAAATTGCATGATGTTCAGATTAGCCATCTGGAATTAAGCAAATATCAAAGGTTTACAGCAAGACAAATGGAATGCAATAAAACATGAATTGCATTGTGTAGTGCAGTAAGTGAAGCATACATTGATTCATTGAAGTAATTCTCAGAACAGTGATTTGATTTATAAAATGTAACAATATTATGTGTAATCTCACCGACATATCATGCCAGTGTAGCTGTATGCCATGCGCTTTGGCGCAAAGTGTATTATAACACTGTGGAAACCTTCAATAGAGCTTGTCTGAGCATCCGGTGACAGTCTCTCCATATCACCTAGCAGTCTACTCTGCATCACGGCCTCCTCCAGCTTTGTAGCTGCCCTTGAACCTAGTGATATGTAACATAGTCAGAAATGTTGTCATCGCACAGCTGATGTGAAACTCACATGATGTTGAATGGCCACTGAAGGTTTTCAATAATCATTCTCTTGTTATAAAGCATCCCTCCTGAAGCAAAAGGGTGACAGTGCCAAGAAGGGAAGGGAAGGAAATCTTATAGACCTGATGTAGGACGATGGAGAACAGGTAACAGATGTCATTCAGCGGAGTGTTCAGGACTGCAAAAGTAGCCAATGAAAGAAAATGAGCTAAGGGGATTGAGGAAGGGAAAAAGGATGTTTTCAGGTATGTCACTGAAAAGAGGAAGCGCAAGGATCACATAGTCAGTGGGTGGGTAGACAAGGGGGGCAGAGAAGGGTCAAGTAGTTAATGTGTACTCCTGTTCAGTGTTCACAACTGAGATGAATGGTCGCGTCCGTGCATGGAAAGGGAGAGCAGGCACAGGTGGTGAGACAACCACAGACGGGGTCATCGTGGTGAAAAGGGTGGTGGAGTGCCTTAGGTCACTGATGGTGGAAAAGGCACCTGGGCCATACAGGGTACATCACAGGGTGCAGAGGGAGCTGGCAGAGGTCCTGGCACAGCCAGTGGTTGATCTGTTCAACACCTCACTAGATACGGCATTTGTGGCAAGAGATTGCAGAGAGGCACACATGGTGCCTCTCCACAACAGTGTGCCCCAGGACAAAGCAGGGAACTACAGGCCAGAGAGCATCAACGCAATGGTGGGGAAGGTGAGGTAATCTATCCATGAACAAATGGTGTTCCAGTTTCTTGCTGATGATGCTGTTCCAGAGGAAAGACACCATGGGATTGTCGCTGCCAGATCCTGTCAGACAAACCGGTTCGATTTTTTGAACTGCGTCCTGAGGGCAGTGGACAAGGACCACGCGGTAAATGTGATGTACCTTGATGTCAGCGAGGCCTTCGAATCAGTGCCACATGGAAGGTTGTCCTGCAAGTTGAGTAGTGTTGGCATAGGGTGTAAACTGGCAGGATGGGTAGAAAATTGGTTTAGGGATAGGCAACAGAAGGTAGTTGTGGGGGGGGGAGAAGCATCGGACGTCAGGACAGTGACAGGTGCTGTCCCACAGGCATCAGTAATGGGACCTGTCCGGTTTAACATTTTCATCACAGACACAGTGGTTGGGAGCAAGACTAACATCGGCCTCTTCACCGCTGACAGGAAGATCGGTGCTATGGTGTATGGGATGAGGGTGGCAAATTCCTGCAGAAGGACTTTGCAAGAGTGGAGGAGTATTCGCACACCTGTCAGCTTGTGTTCAAAGTAGGGAAGTAGACGGCAATGCATTTAGGATAAAAAAAGAGAGGATACAGCTACTGGATGTATGGTATGAAACTGTCCACATCTGAGCAATAATAGTGACTAAAAGCAGTGGGTCCAGAGCATGGAATCAGTGCCCAAGGCTAACAGGATGCTACTGTCCATAGCAAGGGGGATTACATCCATGTGTAGCAAAGTGATATTGCCCCTGTACAGGTCCATAGTGGGACTGCACTTGGAAAACTGCGTACAGTTGTGGCGCCACAACTAGAAAGGGATATTAAACTAATGGAGGCAGTGCAACAAACAGACACACACATACACACACACACACACACCACACACAGAGAAACAGAGAACAACATGCAGCACTTCAAATACACTGTGTAATTAAGCACTAATGCTAGCCAGTTACAACAGAAGCAGACAAGAACAGCACTACTGAAGACTACTTATGAAAAGTACAACCAATGCACATTTTTGGTGACTACATGCATCTGCAGACTGTGTACTGCAGTAGTATAGGAGGTGACTACCTGATGTGAGCCACTTCTTAACACGTGGTAGCTGGTCCAGATCACCATGAAGACATTTCTGGAATACTTGTCAATGACCCTCATGGATGTTCTGTACATGGTTGATCACAGACATCCATTTCTCACGGACAAGCTATGGATTACCAGGTGGTGTTGAGACGGTGGACCAGTACAAGTGATTGACGATGCTCTTCTGCCACTCAGCAATAGACTCACACTCTTTTTGCTTGCAAACAGCTGTTGTCACTTTCTTCAGGCCTAAGAATAATAATTATTGAAAAGACATGATCAACAGCATACTGATGTCAGTAAGACTGTCACATTAGCAGTTATGAACTGTGCAGGGGGGGGGTTAGGTTGTTTGCATCACTGTGTAGCGGCACCTTGTGGAGACTGGGAGCACTACACATGACTACGCGATGGTGGTGCCAGGAAAAATACAGAACAGGGCCGACAGATGGACCAGATGATGCCATTACTAACTCTAGCATCCACTGAGCCATCAAACAGCCAGAGACAACCTTTGCTGCACCAACTTCCAAGAAAGGTAAGCCGGAAGGCACTTTCTCACCTGAAGGAAAGAAAGCAAGCGATGAAGGGATATGCTACGTTAACATGGGTAGGCCAAAATGTCATGATGGGAGTGTCACCGGGTGGATGATACGGGATGCGGAGAGCTGCCCTTTGCAGCCAGAAGTGGTGAACTGTCAGGTAAGGTGGTAATAAACAAATAATGAGAAAAATGTAATTTCACATGAAACTCATGGTTTGAAGCACCAAAGTGCACCACAGGATGATGCATTTCAAGTACATAGTTGATCATGCTAGTGATACCTTTAGCAACATGCCATATATCAAATTGATGTATGACTCCGGGAAGTTCGTCACAAACCTATTTATTGATTAATGGACATCTATCCATCACTAGCTGTTCGACTGTAACTCCATTTTCCTCCAGGAAATTGACTGCATGCTTCAGTCCCTCAAGTTCCATGTGGTAGGAGCTTCCAACCTCATTACTCTGCAAGTCCACTATCAAGTGTCAGAAAGGCCTACAGTATGTTACCTCACAAGTAATGCATCAAAATACTTTCTTCAAGTCTCATTTACTGAGTCATAAGGAAAACAAAAGAAGTACAATATAATGAGTGTGATGTAGTGGCTGCTGCTGAAATTAACTACTGTGATTCTGCAGTCAGTAGTCGCCATGGGTCGAGTCTGCCGTAGGCAGCGTGGATAACATTACTGTGCCCATATCTGTGGGACTGCCATAAGCCCTAGGAAGACATATAGTGAGATGCCACTGAAATGATCAATTCCCGCCTCCAAACCTGAACAGTGGCTGGCGCCAGACACAGCACATCCTCACCACCACATCTGGGAACAGACAGAATTGTCATTGGTAGCAGTATGTACTGTGTATGCATTGAGATGGCACTGAGCGCATGCACTGTCCAGAACACATCACTGTTGCTTTACTCAGTGCCCAGACGTGGAGGTAAGGTGTACGCTGTGCCTGGACACTGGCTGATGTTCAGGATGGGGGTGGGCAGTACCTGTTGGGGTGTGGAGGGCAGTATGCTACCATGTGGGAGGGACTGGCAGTGCATGTTACTGGGTCAGCATCAGTCTTCATGGTGGGGAGGGGATAGTACTAACAAATATGCCACAGACAGCACATGGGATGGGGGGGGTGTACAATAACATGGGCATGACATGGGCTGTGGCAACACTGGAGGACTGCGTCATAGTGCTGCATACAGGGGATGCACCCAGCAGAGCATATTCGAAGTACCCTTGGACTAGCCCTGGCTGGTCTATGGGTACTTCCAATTATGCCTTGAGGGTGCAGTTTGTGAATCCTGTTCCCATGCTGTGGCAGCTTGTGTCTGCCGCAGTATATGTAGCACCCTGTTGCAGCCCATCTGGGTGCAGTGATGGTGCAGGACCATTCTGGGGCAGGCGACATGCGGTCGACGCAGGTCACATTTGTGAATGGCGTGGTGGAAGCCATGGACGCAAGCTGCACCTTGCACTATATCTGTCTGGTGCAAGCACCTTGCATAAGATGCAGGGATTTGATAATCATACCCATGGTGTTAACCATTAGAGGAACGGCATGATAGTCCATAGCAATTCCCCACCTGTACCAGCTGAACGGTGACAACCTTATTCTGAGACAGGTCTACCAATCAATAGCTTCCGAACTTTGCTGAATGTCCGGGGCTGTCAGCTCTTCCATCTCCACCTAGGACAACAGGTAATCCTGACAGTTTCATTTCTGTCATGATTTTGTCTTGGTGCCAGTCCCACACACGTGTAATGGCTAGAAACAGTAAGCTCCGCTGATCCTTGTAGAAGGTTGTCAGTCTGATAGATGCACAGTTAAAGTGCTGGAACATCGTAATAGCTTTCTTTCGAGACGATCCAGAGAACAGAATGGATGCTGCCATTTCTATGTTTCCAGACGGTGTGTCATGAATCAGCGGTTGAGTACGCCATGTATACTGATAGTCACATTCAGGACATTGCTGTTTAACTCCAGCCATGCTTCTGATTTCAAAGATGTTGTTGTCCACATTATGAGAAAAGCAGTTACGGCAAAACTTGAACAGTTCCAGTAGGGTTTCTTCATACACAATATATTTGTGAGACTTGAAGGTTGAATCAACTGCATTTATGCTGCATGTGCACAGAAAAGATGAAAGTGACAGTGTTGTGTAACGTGGGGTCGCAGTGCATCTTCCACTGATTATCATTAACATAGTAAAATGGAAGCAGAATAGGCATAATGGAATTTCAAGTATGCTCAATGTTCGGCACATGCATGGATGCCACATGTTGTTGTCACCCCCTCACCATTTGCTTATAGTCTACTCACTTGCAGATGTGCCACCTGCATTGGACATGATATTGTTTCTGCCTCTACCCACTCCCTGCCTGGGCAGTACATTACAGGGCTCCACCACAAATTCTTTGGAATAACACCTCTTCTCCCCTCTGAGCCTGCCAACATTCCAGCTTATGGTCGTTTTCTGTTGCTGTACCACCCAGCTTCCTTTGGAGAACCCCAACTGGTGACCCCCTTATTGATCCCTTTTATGTAATGATACATCTATGTCATGACGTTCATGGGACAAAGCCATGTTGCCTATCGTCCAGATAACAATTTCGCTCCACTAACCACCCAATCACCCTGCAGACCACTCACGTCAGACTAATGTGCCAACACTTTCCCACCTCCTCCCTTGCACCCCTTTGTGGATCACTGGGACATGGGCCACCCTCCTGTGTAGGGTCACTCATTCCGTCTTCACAGAGATGTCGAAGACCTATGCCAGGGGGCCAGCAAGGACATCTGCCACTTCCCTCAGCACCATTGGTATGTATGTCATCAGGTCCACGTGCTTTCTCTGTGTGAAGGGACCCTAGGGCCTCACTTTCCCTCTGTAGTGGAATTTCAGCCTCTACCTCCTCCCCCATCCTTGCCGAAAAGTAACACAGAAATGTGTACATGTCACCCATTCCTGGTCTCCTACCCTGATGGTACTACCCATCACAGTTGTCCAAGTAGCCATACTGTGGTTGTATAACATCAAGAGTTACAGGCACTTACAGGTGTAACAGATAAAACAGAGCCCTCATACCCAGTTCTGAATGTAGGTAAAGACTTTAGCAAGTGAAGAGTGGTAAGAGATTGTAGCAGTTGCCTGCAGAATTTAGCAAGTAAACATTTGTAACAGTTCTAACAGTTTGCAGTTTCATTCATAAACTGCGGTTAACAGTGTTTTACCCCTCGGTCACTATGATATTACTCTGTAGCAATCATATAGTATATGTTAGCTGCGTTGAAAGACCTCAGCTGCCTGTCATATCACGGACCCAGTGGCATTAACATGATTGTTCTTAGTAGCAGAAAGATAGCACATTTATATTGAAGTGTAGGTCCAAGCCCTGATTTCTACACCTACAGAGAACACCTACCCTTACAAGACAATAAATGCTATGTAAGAATGCGGTGTCGAGGGCTGGTGTTACAACTTTGATGGTCACTCCCTGAGCTGTGATGAGCTCCATCACGCTGATGTGTCTATCCCCACTAAGTTCATCAGTACTGCTTCAGTGACTGTGATTACAGACATAATTACAAATGTTACAATAGCAATTTGGTGGCTACAGTTTCTTTAACAACTTGATGAACGGTACAATGATAACATGAACTTGAAATTTACCTATCACAGTATGATGACTGAAGAACTGAAGGTTGATAGCCTGGATCGTCAACATTCTCAATACAGGTTATCTCACCAATGTTCAAAACTTCAGACAGGAAGGTGGAATTCGTCTTTTTGCATGGTGTGGTGTGCTTCACCTCTGGCTGGCCATACCATTGGTCACACTGCACGGCAGCATCCACCATCGGTTTGTTCTGTGCATCACTTCTGTTTAACTGAGTTGTTTTTGTCGTGGTCTGCGTACCTGAGGATGTCATGATAAACAGACACACAACATCGCTATGCATATCAATGTAATCGGACCACAAAAGGAAAACAATTGTATTTTCACGCAGATATTACTACAGCACTATGTATATTTGCTGGTGACAATGTATAGTTTGCCATAGTACAGACTACTGTTATGGAGTACACATTTATCAACATCATATAAGTCAGAACCCCTGCCATACGTGACAACACATGTGTCATGCTACACAGTGGCATACTTATCTAAAGACTGTTGCATAGTAAAAGTATAGCCTGAAACACGATGTCAAGGAAACTACTGACAACGTTATTACAATAGTCAGCATACATTAACTGTGAATTGGCCATTGGCTGTTAAAAGAAAATTGTTCAATACGCAGCAGGAAGAAGACAGTTTACATAACAGGACAATGACATTGCGTTACCTGAAACACTGCATGCTGATAGCCATGAATCGCCAAAGCAGTTCACAGGCATCATCATGTCATTGGCCATTCGATGGCTGTATGTCCCTCACATATAGTGTCACAATACTTACATATGCTTATAAGTACGTGACAAAATGTGAGCCATGTAAAGCGATATGTTTCCCCGCATGCCATATCAATACCAAGGTTGAGTTTCAGGAACAATATTTACAGTGCTAAATTTCATAACAATATTATCTCTGTTCATCGACGGGATCCTGATACGTGTTTGTAGTTTCACATCTTTAGAGGGGCACCGGCATTGTATGGATATGTCTTTTGTGTGTCAATCAATCAATCAAATCTTTATTTATCCAGGTGATCACCATTGAGCAAGATCATTTACAAGGTGGACCTGCTGTTGGCAGGGAAAATTGTACAGTTACATATTAATATTCATAATACAAAAGGAACATGTTTACAATACTGGTAGGAGCAGAGTATTTACATTCCAAGTCAAATGTACAAGAAAGATATACATAACACAACCCAGCAAGTGGATGCATGGAACAGCCTTCCTGAGGAGGTTGTGGGGTCTAAAACTGTGGGAGACTTCAAGAATGCATGGGACAGACATAAGGCAATTCTTGTGGGGGCTAGGAAGAAATAGGCAGTTAGTTAACTAGGATCTGCGCCTATCCTGTAGGTAGAGAAATGGGCAGACTAGGTGGGCCAAGCGGTCCTTATCTGCCGTCAAAGTCTATGTTTCCATGTTTCTAACCTGAACGTAATATATATTATATATAGGGGATATGACATGGCCTGACTGAAGATATCATATTTATCTTCACGAGAGGCCAATGATATCATGATATCTCACGAGTGGCGGAGCCACTATGATATCTGATGTCATTGGCCCCGAGTGAAGATAAATATGATATCTCAGTCAGGCCATGTCATGCTCTGTTTATACAACTTATGTGCTGCCCCCCAACATGACCCCCAGATATGTTTTGCCCCACTCCCGCAGAACTGACCACATCGGACACTCACAACAGTACTGCAAATAAATTATAAGGCAGGAATAGGAGTGCCTCCCCCCTTCCCTGCACTGGTCCTGTTATAATTAGTAAAGATATGATTATTAAAAATGAGTTATTTGGTTGATTGTTATCCCCCCCCCAGGTCTCACTGAGGAGTTGTAGTATAGATGTGTAGCTTGACCAAAAGGGTTTTCAGTGAGGAGCGGGCAGACATTTAGATACATAGATACATAGACAGTGTCGGCAGATAAGGGCCTATGGCCCACCCAGTCTGCCCATTTGAGCTTGTAAGTTCAGTTTGTTTTCCTAGAAGTCTGTTGCCCCTTACCCCTGACCTCTAGAATTCCTTTATGTCTATCCCATGCATTCTTAAATCCCGTGATTGTTTCAGCCCCCACCACTTCCTCTGGCAGGGTGTTCCACTTGTCCACCACCCGTTCTGTGAAGAAATTCTTTCTCATGTTTCCTCTGAATCGTCCTCCGTCAACTTCATCCCATGCCCTCTAGTCCTGGAACATCTTTTTCGCTTAAAAATAGTGTTTTCCTGCACCCTGTTCCTCCCTGTAAGATACTTGTATGTCTCTATCATATCCCCTCTCTCCCTCCTCTCCTCCAGGGAGTACATGTTCAGTTCCTTCAACCTGTCTTCATAGGACTTGTGATGCAATCCATGCACCATCTTTGTTGCCCTCCTCTGAACCTTCTCTACCCTGTCTATGTCCTTACGTAGGTATGGTCTCCAGAACTGTACACTGTACTCCAGGTGGGGCCTCACTAGTGTCTTGTATAGTGGAATTATGACCTCCTTTTCCTGCTGGTGATGCCCTGCCTATACATCCCAGCATCCTATTTGCTTTACCTGCTGCCTTGTCACACTGTTTCCTACCTTGAGGTCATCAGAGATGACAACCCCAAGATCCCTTTCCTGCTTGGTGCATGCTATATCCTCACCCCCAACTGATATATTGTGCCAGGGTTTTGTGCCCCATATGCATTATCTTGCACTTCTTTGCATTGAATTTCAACTGCCAAACCCTGAACCATTCTTCAAGTTTCTGCAGGTCGCTTCTCATTCTGTCTACACCCTCTGGTGTGTCTACTCTATTACAGAGCTTTGTGTCATCAGCGAACAGTGAAATTCTACCTTCTAGATCCTCGCGTAATGTCACTGATGAAGATGTTGAATAGGACCGTCCCAGCACTGATCCCTGTGGTACCCCACTGGTCACTCTTCCCTCTGTGGAGTGACAGCCATTTACCACCACCCTCTGTGTCCTGCCACCCAGCCAGTTACCTACCCACCGCACTACTGTCCTGCCCACACCCATATTCCCCAGTTTGTGTAATAGTCTTCTATGTGGCACAGTGTCAAAGACCTTGCTGAGGTCCAGATAGGCCATGTCCACTGCCCTCCCCTGATCCACCTCCCTAGTCACCCAGTCAAAAAATTTAACGAGGTTGGTCTGACATGACCTCCCCCTGGTGAAACCATGCTGCCTTGGGTCCTGTAGTCCATTGACAACCAGATGTTCCACCAATCTCTCCTTCAGTAGTGTTTCCATGATCTTCCCCCACTACCGAGGTGAGGCTGACTGGTCTGTAGTTCCTCGCTTCCTCTTTGTTCCCACTTTTGTATAAGGGACTACATCTGCTGTCCTCCAGTCTTTGGTACCTCCCTGTTTCCAGTGATCGGCTAAACAGGATAGCCAGAGGTTCAGCCACCACCTCTCTTAGTTCTTTAAGGACCTGGGGTGCACCCCATCTGGCCCCATTGCTTTATCAATTCTTATTACTTCCAGTTCCTTCAGGACCCTTTCTTCGTAAAGGGACTTGTGTCCATTTCTGCACCATTCTCACCCCTTGTACTCCCTTCAGACTCATTACTCCTTTTCCTCAGTAAAGACTGAGCAGAAATACCTGTTCAATATGTCAGCTTTACTGTTGTCATCCTCCACGCGGCTCCCATCCTCCCCCTTCAGTCTCACTATCCCTCCCTTTGTCTTTCTTTTTTCACTTATGTACCTGTAAAAGGTTTTGTCCCCTCTACCCACTGATTTTGCAATGTGTTCTTCTGTCTGAGCTTTGGCTTCCCTTACTGACCTCCCTGCTATAGCAACACTCGCTCGAGCTTACTTTCACTTCTCTGAAGCTGCCGACATGCCGAGTTGCTCGCTCTCTGTTCAGTTTTAACTGCAGCCTATTTTTTACTTTGCAAGCCCAAGAAAATTAATAAAAAAGGACTTCATTTCTATGATTTTAAAGAGGCAGTGGTTTGTTTAAGATGAGTGTGAGGTACTCACAGTAACATACTGAAGCCGCTCGGTCACACTACAAATAAAGGATGTCGGGAATAAAACTGTTTTGATGAGACTAGGGAGAAACGGCAGGATCAACCAGATAGTTTTTTTTTTTTTTATCAATCATGGTTTTAAACTAATGGCAAGGTCAACCAGATGTAAGAGTCACGCTGGTAGGGGGATGGGGGTCAGGTAATTAAGAGGCAGAGCCTTCTAACAGATGAGTTTCTTGAGGGGCCAATAGGATGTCTTACAAATTACATATAGGAATTTAAAAGATAACAGGATGACGTACAGGAGTGTGAAGATATCATGATGACGTATAGGAACATGAAGATAACAGTGTTATCTTCACTGGCTTCTACAGATATTACTTTTTATACTGGAATGCATCCCAGCACATAAGTTGTATAAATGTATATATGTATATACAGTTCCCACAGGAGCAGGATGTGTATGGATGTCATATACAAATCATAGTAGAAAAAAATAAAGATTATTTATATTTCTGTCCAGCAGAAACATGTTAGAGGCCTCGATGGAAATTCCTAAGCTATGGAGGTGCGCATAACAGTGTGTAAGCCTTAGGTAAATGCGGCAGAAGGGGGGTGATGAATAAGAGGGATGCAGAGGGTGCTAAGGGCAAGTGGGACGGGGGGAGTAGTGTATCATTGTGGTGTCAATATCAGGCATTTCAAAATGGAAAAGGTGATCCTAAGGGAATGAGAAGCAAGGAACAGAAGTTGTGCACAGTTGTGTGAGTAGCAACAGTGATCAACATGTTTACAAAGAACGTGGGATGGACACAACACCTGTCAACTGTCCAAAATCCCCTGTACTATGTTATCCTGATTTACAGTCAGTGAACACGTTGTTTGTCCTTGGAATTGTCGTTATGAAGTGCAGCACCTGTCATTTATTTCTGTTCAAGCTGCTATCTGTCAGGACATTCATCGAACCAAAACAGATGTCCTGCTAATCTCGCCGCCATTCCAGGTTGACCAGCACCAGTACCTGAACAGAACTCATACATACACAGACAGTGTAGGCAGGTAAGGGCCTATGGCCCACCCCATCTGCCCTTTTAAACTTGTAAGTTCACTTTATGTTTTCCTACAAGTCTGTTGCCCCTTATCCCTGACATTTCTCTCCTCCATGGAGTACATATTCAAGTCCTTCAACCTGTCCTCATAGCACTTGTGATGCAATGCAAGTACCATCTCCCCCACCCCATGTTTATGCTCCATCTTACCTCCTCTCCCACTCTCTCGGACATCCTTGCTACTGCCTTCCGATCCAGTCGCAATGTGTCCCTAGAGTGCATTGTCCACTAGTCCTAGGTACCCGGTAGCCCACCAGGTGGGTGAAGAGGGACCCCCAATTCCTCCTCTGATCCATTTCTTCTCTTGTCATGGTGCGAGCACAGCACAGTCTGCCGCAGCCATCTGGAATGCAGCGCTAGGTGTCATCACCTAGGAGAGAGAAAGAGGGTTTTTTCCTCCTTTTTACATCCTCCCCAGAAGTCAGCGTGCAATGGGGACCAATGCGCATGCACCTCCTGCTGCGCCACCTGCTGACTTCTACCCAATGCTCTTGCTGCCGCTCCCATGTACTGCACCTTCCACTGGTGCTCCCCTAGGAGGCGGTGGTATTGCGGTGTGAGTGTGCAGTATTCCCCCATCAGGGAAGGAGAGCTGCCATTGGGCACTCCATCCTTCTCCTCCCCGGCTAACCACTGGCAAGCTGTGCTCTGTCCCGAACACCAGTCGCCGGTGTGGAGCAAGGTAAGGCATCCAGCGCATCAGCCATCAGCGCCACGAGGCCGGCTCAAGTACCATCTTTTTTGCCCTCCTCTCAACCATCTGTACTCTGACTATGTCCTTACCAAGGTAAGGTCTGCAGAAGTGTACACTGTACTCCAGGTGGGGCATCACTTACATGCTACCTTCTGGTGTTTGTGGTGGGTGTGTCATACTGAAACACTGTCAGGCTGAACTGCCATAATATCAGCAACACAGACTTACAGCACTTCCACCTGATCTGTGCAGCCACTACACTGTCCATCACTTCAGTTTGAGAGGGCATGCCATGAACCACACACAGTGTCAGTAAACAATTTTTGTACAGTTGAAGTTTTTGGCAGATCATGTAATGGTCCTGGTCCAGCCAATACTTCAGACCACCAGGTGCTCATGCTTGGCAATCTGCACAATCAGCAGCCATCACCACCACCCCACATTGCAGACAACCGCCTAAACATTAGCTGTGCCATCCTTGTGTTGCTCATGGTTGCAGTGCTTCACGACACAAATCGCACCACGCAGGAGACTCGGATTATGGAGAGGACTGTGGTGATCATGGGTCGACAGGGGAAGTGGAGGATGGCGCAACCACGTCAGTTATCCTCTATCCATGGTGGGTAAAGGTGGATGTGTCGCTGTACACTGGCACAAATGATGAAAGTTGGTGGAACTTCACTGCAGATGACACACCCAAACCATGACATTGGAGGACGCAGGATGTTGGCACATAACTGTGCTGACATCATTGCATGTATGCGTATGCCTACAGGGAGCAAACCAGGTGGAAAAATCAAAGAGCTCTCGTGGTAGGTGATGGCCATGGTCGTAGAGAGGTGCACCACACAATTATGGGATGTGGGACCAAGTGAGGGGGGAGCTGTGTGTGCCCGCCTGCATGAATGACAGCGAGTCACTTAACAGACCCGTTTACAGGGGTGTGTGTGCAGGTGTATGGATGACATGCCTTCACATTCCACATATGGTAAAAATGAAATGAAAAACAAAGTAACCCTTAGCCTTATTTTTTGAGTAACCGTGGTCTTGGAATACCACTGACATCAAGGCAGTTGATGACATTCCAAACTTTAGTAGCCTGATAGAAAATGTAGTAGCACTTTGCATATCAAGACAGTGGAAATGTAAAACCATGCTTGTATTGGAAATATTCCAAAAGTAATTAACAGAATAATAATCTGCAACATCACAAACCCCAACCAACACCCAAAGGAAGATTTACTTTGTTGGTGACCAAATCAATAAACATGAATGAAAGGATTGTAAGATGGCGCTGTTGAAGTTAATATGTGTTACCACACACGGTGAGCAGTCTTGCTTTACATGTTTGCAAATGTGTCTTTCACCAGGCAGTACATGGCGTTCAACAGCATTGTGTTGAAGCATGGTGTCGCACGGCACAGTGACTCATACATACATACATACATAGTACCAGTGCTATGCATAAGACGTAACATACTGAGGTGCTAACATCTGAAATGTCTACATACTGCATCTGGGTAGTTCAGCAAGGCACAGAAAAAGCAAATTTGTAGTGTATGTATATAAAGAAAACTGGAGGGGAAACTATGCAGAAGCACTGTGTTTTGACACAAAGTGGTTCTGATTCCCTATGACCTCTATAGCGAAGCTGGAGAGGTCAATGGGAATCAGAAAACAGAGGTGGCAAAACACAGTGCTTGTGCATACAGTTGACCATCATGCATGTTTTATAGTGTATAGTACTGTGTGAACTATGTCTTTTGACAGTTGTCCAGCTTTCAAACAGGAAGTGACTCATGCAGTCTCTGGAAATTATACGATGCTGTTATATCACACGAAGGGAACAATTAGATTTCATGACCTTGGAAGTGTGGTACAACAGCATTCTGAGACTGATAGAATTCTATACAGAACATGACTCCATTACACAGTAAAAATAAACTACTTACTTCTGTTGTTGATGTCTCTGATAACTGTCTGTTGTGGGGGGACACTGTAAAGTCATCAAAAATAGATTTAACTACCTGTAGCAAAAACAAAATGAAAAAAAAAATGAGGTATACAGAACCGTGCAAAAAAATGTTAATGCAAATAGTATGCACATAATTTCATTATTGCATTGCTGACGAAATGATGAAACATACAGATGGTAACATTGAAAACACTGAATACATTGAAAAAGCATACTTACATATAAAAGCAGACATGTAAGCTGATGGGAAGTGTTAGTGAAAAGCAGTGCCACCACGGCAAGGTCCTTCCCAGTCGGCACTGGTCAAACAAAAATAGATCAGTAAGTGGTAATGGATGAGAACATGATAGGAGAGAGAGAGAGAGACACACACACACACACACACACACACACCTGTGTCAACCCATCCACACACATACAAATAGACACACACATCACAGACAGAGAAACACAGCACAACACACACCAGACATATACAGCTGGAACACAGAATTCAATGGCCAGGTCACCAGCAGTGAACAATGCCAGAACAAAACAGAAACATAGATATGCACACACACACACACACACACATATGGCAGGACTAGCAATGCATGTTACTGAAAAAAAAATCTGACTCACTATTGCCCTTTGACGCTTCTGCAGTGCGACACGTTTCAGTGACTTCGCCGGTGGTGATACACCAACAGCAGCTCCTGTACTTGATTGCTGTCCCTTGAAAATGCTTGGGACCGCATCTGTCCTCAAACATTTCCGTGATGGGAAATTAAATTCTAGCATCATCAAGCAAGACATCTCTAAACAGTCCTGTGTGAAGTGATCACTACAAAGAAAACTGTATTTGTGGGCCCCTTCCAGTTATCTCTGGTACGTTTGACTTGCTCGGACCACTTATTTTGAACCTCTTCATTTGCTGGGAAATGAAAGAGGCTTACACCTGACTTGCAGGTATTTGTACAATTGCCAGCAACACATGAATTAACCATTGTTTTCTGCAAAATTGAGAAACCAGTGACCAAAACACTATACTTGTACTGATGGAAAAATATGGGGGAATGCAGAGAAGAAATAATCAGTGAACAGCAATAGAAATCACTGAACTAAGTCAATTTTCCCTCCAAAACATCTCTCATCAAGCAAACCAATGTGGAAGCAGTGTGATGTGCAATGTAACAACCAATAAGATGCAGATGGACAGTGGAAGGCAGTGCACGAGATCCATGTAGTAAGACTGCGCGATCGCGGTTATTCCTACTACTGGAATGTGCATTCCCTACAAGTACGTCACAGGCAGCTGGCGTCTGAGGAGATCAGCAGCAGGAACATGCATAGTCGGACTGAAGCGCAGTTAATAAAAACATACAGATTTAAAAACCAGGATACAGCAATTGGCGCCACAAACAAATGCAAAGCAGATTACAGGTATGGAACTAACCATTAATGCTAAAATCTTTATGTGCATAAAACATAGGTGAAGTTCCTCTTTAAAAAGAAAAAAGGAAAAAGACATGCCATCATCTCTTTTTCCTCTTCCTCCACTTTCTCTGCTGGTTTCTCGCCATAGTGGGCCTTATGATTGCCCTCGCCATGAATCTTGTTGGTCTTTGTGAAGGCTGCATTTAAATTTGATTTGTTTTTGTTTTGCAATGAGGGCTCTGACTGGATGCTGCCACAGGAGTTTGCTGCTCTCTGGTGTAGCTGCAGAGTGTTAAAAGAGTCAGTAACATTAGAAGTATGTCTTCATCTTTTTTTATAATATTTATCTTTAGAATTCTAGCTGGCATTTTAGTGCTTCCAGAATTGTTGAACAGTGCCATTCCTTAATTTACCGCATACATGTGCTCCTTTAGCTCAGTGGTAGAGTTGAGGGCTATGAGCATCAATGTTAAATATTAAAATCTTGAGAACCTGGTTTGGAGGCATGAGACTGCAATGCTAGGTGCTGCAGTATCTCTGAAGTTATCTACGGGTGGAAAACCCACTACCTGGGAGTTACCACCTTTCAGTGTGATTCACGCACAGCATGAGGAAGGAGGCTGTCAGGTCAGCAACAAGGGTAGTGGACTTCAGACGGGCGGACTTTGGGAGGATGAGGGAAATACTGAGGGGGTGCCTTGAGGGATTAGGTCAGAGATAGGTGCACAACAGAAGTGGGAGATCATAAAGTCTGGTCTGAGGTAGTCTACTGAAGTGTGCACCTGGACTTGGAGCAAGAAGGCTAGGGTTAAGGTGCTATGCTGGATGACCAGGAATGTGATGGAGGGGGTGAGGGCCAAGAGAGCGGCTTTTAGGAGACTGAAAAGAACCAGGAGGGAGGAGCACAGGGAGATGTACATGAGGAGGTCCAAGGAGATAACCAAGTTAGTAAGAGACACCAAGGCCTCCAAGGAGTTGAGACTGCCTCGGAGCATCGGGGAAGGGGAAAAGGAATTCTATAGAGAAGTAAGGGAGAAAAGGAACTGCAGGGATCAGATAGTCTGTATCAAGAAGGACAGGGGTGGGTGGTGGAGGAGGAGGAACAGGCAGAGGTACTGAATGAATACTTCTGCTCTATGTTCACGAGGGAATCTGGAGGCCTGCTGCCTCCATGGACTGGGAGAGTGGGGATGAGGTGGGAGGACATGATTCTGGAAAGCAAGGTATTGGAAGGTCTGATGGTACTTAGGGTGGATAAGGCACCAGAGCCAGATGGAATTCAGCCTAGGATGTTAAGGGAAATGGCGGAGGTGTTGGCAGGGCCGTTGGTTGATCTGTTCAGCACCTCCTTGGACACGGGGTGCATGTCACAGGACTGCAGGTTGGCTCATGTGGTGCCTATTCACAAGGGTGGCCCACTGGATGAGCCAGGTAATTACAGACCTGTCAGTCTCACTTCCATAGTGGGTAAACTTATGGAAGCAATCATGGAGGAGAGACTGGTAACCTTCCTGGAGGTCAGTGAGCTCCAGGATGGGCAGAAGCATGGATTCGTCTCCAGGAGATCATGCTGGAACAACCTAATAAAATACTACGACTGGGTCACAAGGGAGTCGGACAAGGGCCATGCAGTGGTGTCCTATATTTGGATTTCATCAAGGCCTTTGATTCGGTCCCTCACAGGTGACTGGGGGCCAAGCTGAACTACACAGGGGTGGGGGCTAAGATGGCTAACTGGATCAAGAATTGGCTGGAAGATAGACTGCAATGAGTGGTTGTTGGGGGGGGGGACTCATCTCCTAGGCAAGTGACCAGCAGTGTGCCACAGGGCTCTGTGCTGGGGGTGGTGTTGTTTGATCTGTCCATATCTGATATTGCACACGGGGGTTGGGAGCAAGATCAGTTTGTTCACTAACAACACCAAGAAGGGGGCTGTTGTGGGTGACATGGAGGGCTGGCAGCGGCTACAGGGTGACCTAACCAGACTTGAGGTGTGGTTGGCAAGGTGGCAATTGGGTTTTAATACAAAGAAGTGCAAAGTTGGGCACTTTGGGGCGAAGAACCCGAGGAGGGAATATTGGTTGGGTGGGGTGCAGGTGGGTGTCACTGAGGAGGAGAAGGATCTAGGGGTCATAATAACGAGGAGCATGAACAACCCTGCTCCGTGCAGGAAGGCTGCGGCTAAGGCCAACAGGATGCTGGGGTGCACTGCGTGGGGGTTTTCGTCCAGACACAAGGATGTGATCTTGCTCCTGTACAGGTCCTTGGTCAGGCTGCATTTGGAATATAGCGTGCAGTACTGGTGTCCATATCTGGTGAAGGATATCAGGCTGCTTGAGGCGATACAGCATAGGGTGACAAAAATAATACAGGGGATGAAAGGCAGAACCTATGAAGAAAGGGTGAGACACTTGAGTT
The DNA here is from genome assembly GCA_016271365.2 of Neoceratodus forsteri. Taxonomy (NCBI): domain Eukaryota; kingdom Metazoa; phylum Chordata; order Ceratodontiformes; family Ceratodontidae; genus Neoceratodus; species Neoceratodus forsteri. Next base: position 1,472,237,007 of record CM057459.1, read on the forward strand.
TGTACACCCTGGAGAAGAGAAGGGATCGGGGGGGGTATGACTGAAGCTTTCAAATACTTGAGGAGAATTAAATCTGGTACAGAGGGGTTGTTTAAGCTGAGGAAGCGAAGGGACATGAGGGGGCAAGGGCCAAGACTGGAGGGTGGCAGATTCAGAAGGGAGATGAGGAGGCATTATTTCACTGAGAGGGTGGTGTCAAAATGGAACGCTCTACCAGAGGCGGTAGTGGCATGCAGAACGGTGGGCAGTTTCAAAAGATCATGGAACAGGGCAAGGGGGGGGCAGGGTAAACAATGCTGAGCAGTTTCCAGGAGCAGCTAATGCCATGAAAACTGGCAACCAAGTGTACACTGCACTTGTGAGCACGCTGAAATTTCCAAAAGGGTTACTTTGTTGAATATTTTATTAACAGTTTCAAAATGCAAAAAGGTTCACTAAAGCCAACAAGTTGTTTACAAGCACTTCCCGATAATAAGGAAACGATAATCTGCTCTTACCCAGTTTGCATTGTTTTTCTCCACTGACACCAGACAGCAACAGTGTACCATATAGAGCCCTGAACAGTGGCCATGCGGAGGAGGCTACCATACTGGTCCACCACAGGGGGCAGTAATGCACCAGATCGGGATGCATTTCCTGCCACTAGGATGCTGTGCAACTCACCCTAGAAGAGTTTTACAACCAACAGACAGAGAGTGAGAGATTCTGTCTAATAAAAAGGACAACACCAAGTGAATCCACCAAAACAAACCCCAGAACTACAGTGTTGGAGAAAGTTTATACAAGCAGGGGCTACACCATCCCACTGTCCTGGAGTGTGAGTGGATTAAAAACTATCAGGACTTGGCTGGCCCGGTGGTGCTGAGGGTTGAGGTGCTGGACGCCACATCTCACGCTACGTCAGCGACCCTGGTTTGGGAATAACCTCAGGTCGCTGGGGTGCTGGTATGGGGGAGGGTGGGAGCAGGACTGAGCGTTGGCTCTCCTCTCCCGGGTGAAAGTGGGGTCACCTGCCCGTCACCAAATGGAGTTGTTGTTGCGGCACAGGCGGTTAACAGTGTGACTGGAATGGAGGGTGTCCTGAATGGCATGCTGCGCATGCCCACACACACGCTGGGGAAGGGTGAGGGACAGGAGAAAACCTGCAAAAACCCCAGAAATTACATATGGGAGGTGAAGAGAAAACTATCAGGACCGAATACAGCATGACCATGCTGCCTTCTAGCCACTGTGAACACAGTGGTGTATTTTTTGTTTTGGGGGGGGGGGGCCTGCATCCCCAAGCACCAGGATGTACAGAAGGCACCCCCCCAACTGAATTAAATGAGGGATAACAATTATCTGTTTTCTGAAGGGGCAGGTGCTATGTAAGGACTACCAGTTATTATGGCTTGTTAGGTTCAGGAACTGAACAGGTGTTGTGCAGTGCCGGTACAGGCATAGCTGCCCCTTAAGCTGCAGCTATAATTCAGTGACTGTTCAGGCCTGTAAGTGCCTGTAAAGGGTTCAATAGTATGCACACTTTAAGTCTCATTACACATACTTTCAGTCAATTTACAGGCACCCTTTACAGACATACTACAGGAACTCCACAGGTATAAGACAGGCACTATACAGGCAAAGAACAGCCATAGTGCAGACATAGGACAGTACTGCATTTTTCAGCAGGGACAGTAGAGTAATAATGTAAGACATCCGTAATGGTATTTGCCTACAAGTTCAGATATCCAGCTACTCTACTAATTAACTGTAATGGTGCCTTCTATCATTTTCATTCATCTGAGGAAGCCTGAGAGTTTATTAAAAAACATTGTCCCTGCAGTTACAGTACAGAGTGTCAGCCATTTTCAAATGTGCACAAAGATTCTGGCGTTGCCAGGGACCCGATGGCAGAATGTACTGGAACACCTCATATGTACAGCTCCCTGAAACCTAACCACATTATGGCAAATAAACAATCACCCCCAAGTGCTGTAGTGAACACTCAAAGCAAGAGACACCATGTCTAGTAAACACCCCTCAGACTTAGAGCTGAAATCTCTTTAAAATCACTTAAGCAGGCCCATCAGAAACTGCACCAAGAACGGATCCTGTTTCTCCAACCAGGAAAACAGTGCAGACTACATGGTCCCACCAGTCCTTTCCTGCCAGTACCTTCTCTGTTTCTAATCCACTTCCCTTCAGTCTGCTCGGGCTGAAGTGCCTGTACAGGCAGGCCCCCCAAGAAATACGAGCATCTACTTTACAACCCAGTTACTGACCTGAGCTCATTGCCAGTTTGTTATCAGCACAGAAATGGCTCTTCTTGGTGTGCAACACTGTGTTCTGGAAAGGTTACAAAATAAATAAAAAAGGACTGTCCAAAGACATTGCTTACGTAAGCAATAAGACATGACAGGGTGTGCATGGAGCATATTTTACCGCATGGCCAGGGGCGTAATAAAGCACGAGGCCTTGGCCAAGTGCCTTTAGCCCCTGCCGTGCGGTAAAATATGTTCCTATGCACACCCTGGAATGTCTTATTGCGCTTATAAAAGGGTCATGCATTTTTTGGGTTAAAAAAGCAAGGAAAACTTTTAAGTTAAGTGCATAAAATCTTTTATTTTTGCTGAAAAAATTACTACGCAGCATAAAGTAGTTCTACACAGAATGAAGGGTAAAGGGAGGGATAGAATAATAACTGGGAAGTGGACTAGGTATTTGAACAAGAAAAATGTTTTTACATTTCTTTTACTGTTGGCCCAGAATGTGTTTTTTTTTTGTGTTCATTTCATTTTTCTCATCCTCGATTGCATCAATAGCATCACTGCTTAGTGCTAAGTGCCATGATGTGCTTGCAATCGGCTTGTCAGTTTCACTGAAATTGACATTTCCCGTGGTCTTTGACATTTGCGATTTGATGCCAGTTACAGCTCCAGCTGTCAGGTACTGTGATGAATTGGCCATCGGGTTTACAGTTTTAACTTCATTTATTGCCGAGTTTGCAACTTTTGCCTTATTAACATGTGTTGGCATAGCAGTCATTGTCATTCGAGGTGGCATCGTGGTGACAGGTTCTGTGCAATTAATAACACTTACTGTGGGACTTGCCAGCTTTTTCTCCACCACAGTAAAATTTTCCTCTGGTATGCTAAAAATCCTCTCCATCTCCTCATCCGACATGCTAATATTGAAATCTACTTCGTTTGCTCTAAGCATCATTACAATTCTTTTTTTTTCTTTTTATTTATCCTCCTTCTCTGCCTTCGGTCCCCCCTCCTTCAGACCACTCAATTCTTTTCTCGGACCCTCCCCCCCGGATCTGCCCCTAGAGTGCCTCTTCCCTCCTCTCCTGCACAGCAGGGTCTGTCCTGGGGATCGGTGGTCCCTATTAGATGGAGCCGTCTTCATCTAGGGACACTGAAGGGTTTTTTCCGTTTTCTGTCCTCCCCATAGCCCCGCCCCCTGGGGCGTCGGCTGGGGCCTTGGGCGACCAGAGGCGGCGATGCGTTATGCCGTCTCTCAAAGCGCCTAGCGTCCCCTTCCCAGACTCCATGAATGGAGCCATGAGCCCTCGGTGCCAGTGCTCCCACTGGCATTTTCGAGTTGGCATTCCCGAGGAGGAGAGCATCCGTTGGGATGCTCAATCCTCCTCCCCTGCCGACCCCCGACGATCCGAGTCCGTTCCCGAACCCGGGTCGCTGGCGTGGCGCGAGGTGTGGCGTCCAGCGCCTTAACCCTCAGAGCCACCGGGCCGGCATCATTACAATTTTAAGACAGGTATGCTGAATAATTCAAATGTGTTTTTCTCGCGCTTGTCAAATGCAAAGATGGCAGACAGTAAAAATGCCAACGTTCCATGACTTATGGATATTGGCCTTTTTACTGCCAGCACCTTTTTTTACCCATGCATGGAACATATTTCATGCATGGGTAACTAGCCAATCACATTCCTTGATTTAGCCTACCCATTTCATAAAATGAATTGGCTCCTGCACTGTCTGTGTTCAGTGCACAACCTACTACAGTGCAACAGCAAGTAGATGTGACTCAAAGGAGGCAATGTGACATCTCTCTCTCTCTCTCCCCCTACCCCCTCCACTTCTTGTGTGAAGCCTTAAAGAGACAGCAGCACCAAAGAACACTTGTCCTGTGTTCCCTAAATATGACCATAGGAGCCAACATTTTATCTTTCGGGTGGGGGGGGGGCCTTAAGAAATGGCCGGGGGTGCTCTGGGGTTTTTGGTGCTCTGTGGTGCATTTTGTGGGTTTTACTGAAGAGATAGCACAGCATAACAAACACAATTTTATTGCCAGCACAGTACCCAATTTTGCCCATTTTTTGTTCTTATTCACCACCTTGACCTACTGCCCAGCAGGTGGTGGTGTAGCTCACCTACCTTGCTCCCTCCCCAGCTACCAGTGGAGCCCCTAATGGTGTCACTCACTCACTCATCCACCTTCACCCACTCCCCAGTGTTGCAGACACTAGGGGTATTACTCACCCACCCTGACCCCCTCACCAGCTACTGACATATCCTCTGGTGTTGTCACTCACCACCTCGATCCACTCCCCAGTAAGTGTTGCAGACACTAGGGGTGTCACTCACCCACCCTTACCCCCTCACCAGCTACTGACATATCCTCTGGTGTTGTCACTCACCACCTCGATCCACTCCCCAGTAAGTGTTGCAGACACTAGGGGTGTCACTCACCCACCCTTACCCCCTCACCAGCTACTGACATATCCTCTGGTGTTGTCACTCACCACCTTGACCCACTCCCCAGTAAGTGTTGCAGACACTAGGGGTGTCACTCACCCACCCTTACCCCCTCACCAGCTACTGACATATCCTCTGGTGTTGTCACTCCCGACTTCAATCCACTCCCCAGTAAGTGTTGCAGACACTAGAGGTGTCACTCACCCACCCTTACCCCCTCACCAGATACTGACATATCCTCTGGTGTTGTCACTCACCACCTTGACCCACTCCCCAGTAAGTGTTGCAGACACTAGGGGTGTCACTCACCCACCCTTACCCCCTCACCAGCTACTGACATATCCTCTGGTGTTGTCACTCCCGACTACAATCCACTCCCCAGTAAGTGTTGCAGACACTAGGGGTGTCACTCACCCACCCTTACCCCCTCACCAGCTACTGACATATCCTCTGGTGTTGTCACTCACCACCTTGACCCACTCCCCAGTAAGTGTTGCAGACACTAGAGGTGTCACTCACCCTCCCTAACCCCTCTCATGAGCTACTGTGGCATATCCTCTGGTGTTGTCACTCCCGACCTCAATCCACTCCCCAGTAAGTGTTGCAGACACTAGAGGTGTCACTCACCCTCCCTAACCCCTCTCATGAGCTACTGTGGCATATCCTCTGGTGTTGTCACTCCTGACCTCAATCCACTCTCCAGTAAGTGTTGCAGACACTAGAGGTGTCACTCACCCACCCTAACCCCCCACCAGCTACTGGCATATCCTCTGGTGTTGTCACTCCTCACCTTGACCCACTCTCCAGCAACTGTTGCAGACACTAGGGATGTCACTCACCCACCCTTAACCCTCCCCACCAAATACTGGCATATCCTCTGGTATTGTCACTCACCACCTCGATCCACTCCCCAGTAAGTGTTGCAGACACTAGGGGTGTCACTTACCCACACTTACCCCCATCACCGGCTACTGGCATATCCTCTGGTGTTGTCACTCACCACCTCGATCCACTCCCAGTAAGTGTGCAGACACTAGGGGTGTCACTCACCCACCCTAACCCCCAACAGCTACTGGCATATCCTCTGGTGTTGTCACTCACCACCTTGACCCACTCCCCAGTAAGTGTTGCAGACACTAGAGGTGTCACTCACCCACCCTAACCCCCTCACCAGCTACTGACATATCCTCTGGTGTTGTCACTCACCACCTCGATCCACTCCCCAGTAAGTGTTGCAGACACTAGGGGTGTCACTCACCCACTCTAACCCCTCTCACGAGCTACTGTTGTATATCCTCTGGTGTTGTCACTTACTACCTTGACCCACTCCCCAGCAAGTACTGCAGACACCGGTGGTGTCCCTCACCTGGTGACTTTTCTGCAGTCTAACCCCCAAATCTTTTCTCAGTAAAATGAATTTGCAAAAAATAGTGTCTGCTGTTTCATTAAAATGCCATCCATTTCCCACAGGCCAGGGATATATTTTTCTGTCCTATCCCTGGTCTGTGAAAAGTGGATGGCATTTAATAAAACACATGTAATGTGTATTGTCAAAAGCCCTCTGGCACACAGTAGGGGCGTCAAAGGTTGCTATGCAAAAATAAAGATGCATCCTGCCCTGGTATGAAAATAAAGCAGTTCTTAACACCCAAGCATATAACAGTTAGGGAGCTTTAACTTTCTTTAAAAAAGCAGATAATTACAACTGGCAAACGTCATACACAAACCGCTTAACGTAAGATACCAGCATCACATGACCTTCAAAACACAGATACTGTATATTTGTACTATATTGCTATGAACGCTTTTCAAAGTCTTACAAAAAAGCAGAAAACAACCCCCTACCATCCTAGGTGTATGAAGTGTGATCTGCTGTAGATGCTCAAACACTAGTACAAAAGGAGAGCAGACTAGTCACTACGGCAAACACTGATGTTTCCGTAAAATCTTAATTTACTTCATGAATAATTGCAGCATAATCCATCAAGTAACTGGCCAGTTAAACTGTAATGTTGACTCATCAAGAATAGAAGAAAAGGCAAAAACTGATGGGAGCCATGGCAAAATATGTAGGCATTAAAAAGGCATAGCATTCCTCCTCCTAAAAGCTTGCTTTGACTCTGAAAAACAGTAATTATTGCATTGGTTTTGTCTCTTTTAATTTACAGCAATCAAATGTCTTCAGTCCCCAATCCTGAGCCGTGTTCACCTCTGCACTAGCGAGCTAAAGCTGCAGCATGCTCGGTTCTTACTTCTAACGGAGTGAGTATTGAAATATCGGCTTAAACATAAAGATGAACATCCACAGGGTAGAACAAGTGTATCATCACCAGCGCTCCCCACATGTCCTACCTCAAGGAGCTGTGTCAGGTGCTAATTACTAGCATGCATCAGCCATTTCAGTCCTCATTCCTTGCGATAACTTATTATAACTTTCTCCGCCAAAGACAGGAAAAAACTCTGATAAACTCACTGGGAAGCCAAGAGGAACTGTATGACTTTTTAAGAGCAAGAGAGGATTTGATTTGTTTCCTTAGCTGCAGCTACCTCTTCCTGAAGTCCCACCACCACTCCGAGTATGCATCCCAAAACAGAGGGCCACAGTGATCCATCAGAAGAGTCAAAACCCGTTCGATGGAGGGGTTTGAGAACGGGGACATCTTTGGACTGGTGGAGCCTCCGAAACAGCCGATACGGAGACCGATCATGCACAACATGGCAATGTTCGGACAGGAGTTGTTCTCTGATGAGCCATACCAGGCTGTAGAGGCTCCTGGGCAGACCCACACTGAGTTGCACCGGCATCATGAATGCCGTCTCGACCGCCTAGCCGAACTGTCTCCAAACATTAATTTGCCATGTTGTGCATGATCGGTCTCCTGGTTAGTTGTTTCAGAGGCTCCACCAGCTCAAAGATGTCCCCGTTCACAAACTTCTCCATTGAGCAGGTCTTCTGCTCTTCTGACGGATAAAGCCTGTTTCCTAAATTCCCCCTTTAGCTTCTTAGTTTTTCTCCTCTACAGTCTACCACCAATTAATTCATCCTTGGCTCACCTAGCTTTCTGATTCTGACCGCCAGGCCGTCACCTCGCCAGTGACAGTCCTGGGCCTCCGAAGATGGCTACTGATGCTCCACTTGTCTCTGTCTGCTGCTGGCCTGCCACCACCTGTGTACCAGTTCCATGCCACTGTAGCACTGTGCTCATGCTCCAGACCTCACCTGCCAAGCCGAGGGAGTGGTTAGGAGCTGGGGGGTGATGAGGCCACCCATGCCAATTACCGTCTCAACTCCAGAGAGTGATGGGAAGAGAGTGAGTGAGAAACCGCAACAAAAAAGAACACAGTCTGCACTTTTACCCCTAAGGCTAAGGTGAGCAACTAATGTGAGAAAGGAAACAAACCACCGAATGCAGCTGCAATCCTGCCAAAATGGAATCATCAGAATGGTCCTAGCTCACCCTACGCAAAATGATTAAACTGCACACAGATTAGCTGGGCTGGCAGGGCAGGGCCGGGCCGGAGGGCAGTTAAAATTAGAGTGCAGGTGACAAGGCTGGCTGATGAGGAGGAGGAGGAGGTCTGTGGACCATGCTGCCTTGATTTAACCCTCCCTGCAACTCTGTAAATTTGGGGGGGGGGCAGAGCCCCCACCTAATCTTTCCGGGGGGGCGCTTCAGCCCCATAGCCCCTCCATAGTCGGCGCCTATGAATATAATACTCCAGGACTGTTATTCTTTCAAATAAAAAACATATTCTATCCATACAGAGCAATGACAGTCATATTGTTCATGAAGTGGGCTCACTAAAAGGCCATGTTCACAATTTGGGGTAAAAATGCCCCAAAATGGCTAAGTTATATGTAACCCCCCTGCAAATGGGGTTCCCAAAAAGTCTGCCAGGCGCTTGTTTGAATGCTTCAAGCCTGAATGGTGTTTGACGTTTAAGCCGTTTATCTGTGAGTGTTTTAGAGCCTCTGGTACTGTCTCTTTAAGAGCTGTCTGCTTGCAGACATAATTAGTTTCTATGGGGGGACTGTGTGTTTCCCTGCTTGAGTCCCACTTTGCTGCTGCCAATTGTCTGCTTGCCGGCTACTAAGTGGGCAGAGTGAGCACTTTTCAAAGATGTAACTGTTTGCCAGAAATCATTCAGAGTAATAACAAAAATACAGTTTGTCTAACCTGCTTTTCTTTGCAGAGAGAACTGTGTTTGCCTAGCCCTCCATTCTGGTTTTGAACTGCTGAACTGGACCAATCAGTGTGGGGGGACCTTTGAAATGGAGCCTGCTGCTGGCAAATAAGAACTTGGACTCTCATTGTGGAGCCAGCCACCTATGTACTGTACGGCCAATGCCTCTGGGAATTGTAGTTTGGACTTCGGCGTCTTTTTGCACCAACAGGGGGAGTCTGACTGTGAGTGACAGCCAAACCAGCCAACTGAATTGGGAAGAACTCAAAGGAAATGCCCGGCTCTGTCTACTGGAAAGATCAGATGATGTGAGACAGTGAAGAGAAAAAGGAGCTATGTGCTTCTATGGTGTATAGTTTTAGCACAGTAAGCACGTGTAAGCCCTAAGTTTCGGTCTGCAGTTTGTGCAAGCGCCTGTTCGGACTGAATCCGACCTGTGAAGAGAATCAAGGAGATCTGAAGAACAGAAACCAGGCTCACCCTGTAGAAGACTGGAGAAATTGCTGAATCACGCTCGGTCTGTCAGGAACTTAATCTGCTGTGTGTTCTCCCGGGTATTGTGCAGTAATTGCGATCAGGATAGAGAAGCAGCCTGCCTGGTCTAGTACTTTCCTTTTACATATAAATGTGTGTAGTGCTTGTGGGGAATTGCGTTTCAAATCCCCTGTACAGTGAACTGAGTGCCTGAAGCAGGAAGTAAACCCCAGCTTTAATCCAGACTACATCCATTTGCTCTAAACTGCCATGGGGTCCAGTCACAAGGATCTTGTCCACATGGTCTGCTCCTCCTGGCAATCCAGGACAATCTGCCTTCCATCCAGTTCCCAGCACTGAGTCTGTGAGTACAAAGCAGGGTAGCTCCCTGCCATCTGTTTATCGAATTGCAACTGTGTCATCTAATTGTTGCTTTTTTCATTTCTTCACGAACTGAGCCCTCCGGCTCTGGATTACAATTGGGTATTGTGCAAGTGTTTTTTCCATCACAGGGCCCCAACCAGCTGCACCGATCCCTGCTAGCCCCCCATCCTGGGTACCTAGTGAAAGTGACAATTTGGGACTCTGAATATGCACACAGTACTGTGATTATTAATGTGTTTAATCTAATTAACCTGATTTCCCCCTTCCTTGTTACAGCTCCTTAAATAAATCAGATCTGTTGGTTTTCAGCAAAGTTGCACTGACTGAGGTATTCATTTATGTTAAAGTATTGTACTGTGGTTTTTACTCGTATCATCTTGTTTTACAGGGGGTCCCCAGAGTCCTGTTGACAGAGTCAGTCCTGGGGGTAAGTGTACATTGTGATGATATTCCGAATGCATTGTGTGGGCCACTAGTGGGAAGAAAGGGGGGTTACAGTGTCCCAGAGAGCTGTGACCAAGTTAGTTTAATTACTGCAAACCCTGACCTCTGGGTGGAGGCACCCACCATTGGACCTAGGCCCCTCAACCTGTTAGTAGTTAAGCAGGCAGGGGTAGTAGCCCTTGGGATAGCGCCACCGAGGGGTTACATATACATTAAAGTTGAAAACTCCATTGAAATACATTCAAGATCAAGTTCAAGTTTATTGGCAGGAAAACTCCATTAGGCACGCTCATTTACAAGGAGGTCCTGTTAAGACAAGGTGATAACAATATAGTGTACAACACTCAAAATTGGCAGACCATACTATTACATTAGCTAGCATATAACACAACTACAATAGACAGTCAACAATGGCATACAATACAGCTATATTGCAGAGACAATAAGACAGGGGAGTGAGAGGAAGGGGTTGCTAAATATTTATAGTTAGATGCTAGCACATCCAGCTTTGACTTCTCGCTGTCAGGAGACATACTTATATTTTAGTTAAAATTTGGTGGCTACAGGGTACCCTGAGCCAAGCAAAGCTTCTTTCCCAGCGTGTCCCGGAGAGTAAAACCAGAATATGCAAGTCAGCATTTTTGGTCCTTTTAAAACCAGCTGATGCCTTGAAGTCTCAGAAGATACACTCTTCCTAGTCAATGCAGATCACATAACACACTTTCTTATGGTATGTTACTGTTTCTCAGTGGGTACCTGCTTGTTAATGGGTTGCGTTGCATGGTAGGACACATTTCAGAGTCGGACAGGAAAAGAAAGAAGCGGAAGCCTGTCTCAGAGGACTGCCTTGGGCTTAGTGCTATCTTGGGTATATTACAGAATAAGACAGGAAGTGCATTTTAGGCTCTGAAAGCTGCTGGTGATAGAACTGAGCACAGGGCAGCTGCAGAGGGAACTGTTTATTTTCAGTGGAGAGATATCCTTTGTTCTGCTAGTCCCAGCTTTGAACAGCAGCAGCTTGTGTTTCTGAATAGTGCAGTTTGTGTTGTTGGAGACTGAAACAGAGGATCATGAAGCTGGAGGTAAGGAATGCGGAGCACACGGGGAGCTGCAGAGGGAACTGTTTATTTTCTGTGGAGAGATATCCTTTGTTCTTCTAGTCCCAGCTTTGAACAGCAGCAGCGTGTGTTTCTCAATAGTGCAGTTTGTGCTGTTGGAGACTGAAACAGCGGATCATGAAGCTGGAGGTAAGGAATGCAGAGCTGCTGTCTAAACAAACTAAAGGCAAGTTATAAGGGACAAAATGGAGTTAGACTGACATGCTGTTTAATCAAAAGTACTTTTAAATGTGTGCAGAAACTAAGACAATATTTTAGGAAGGTTTCAAACATAAAACTAACAATGAAACATTGTGACAGATTTGTTTCTTTTTAACTGAGTAGGTTCACTAAAGCTAGTTTTCTTTTTAGGCGTGACCCCCGTGCTTAAAGCATATTGTAGTTCACATGGATGGGCATAAGCCCATCATTATAGGATGTGCGTTATGGAGTCAGAGTAGGTCAATAAATGCTAGTTAAAACAGGTAACCTCGCATAACCAATAAATCATACTGCACTTTTCCAGACTCTGGAATTGTTAGCTCTCTAAATTTGTATATGTAATCATTTTGAAGAATTTGTGCTTTATACACTTCCAGGTCGTACCTGAAAGTAGGCATTCAGTTGTCTAGTGTACCTACGTGGTTACCAAAAACCAATCAAATAAATAAATACTAGTTTAACTCTTTCCTCCCTCACAAGCAGTTAGGAGCTTGCTGCTGGATTTTGCTGGTTCGGTCCTTCGGAGCTGTACAAAGTTGTGTGTGTGTGTGTGTGTGTGTGTGTGTGTGTGTGTGTGTGTGTGTGTGACACTCTGGTTTAGGCCGTTAAAAGACATGTGAGCGGAATTTGTGGGGGTCATTTATTTTATGAGCCCTCCATGCAAATGGAGCCTGAGGACAGCTGTAATAAATGATAAAAATACTTACCTTAGTTTTCTGTTTGTTTCTGCTCCCTTGTGCCCCTTTCTAGTCCCTCATCCCCAGCTCTGTTACCCAGCTTATTACATACTTACCTGCACCCTGTCTCCTATGGCTTGCTGCCGTGATGGGGGGGGGTGGAACGCCCCAACTCGCACCTCGGTTTGAGATCCAGCTGTTAGACAGTCCATGTCACCAGTGTCGAGCCTGCTGAAGGTCAGACCACCTTACTGCTGCTGGTCAACATTTTCTACTTTTCATTAGCACCCAAGTGTGTGTATAGCCTGGCACCAGCCAACAAGAACACCCATCCTCTAAGCTGCTTCAGGGTCATTGGTTCCTATAGTCACCCAGAGCTAGTAGTAAAATAAGAAAAATAGAAAAAATAGAATTTGCTGGCAGATAAGGACTGCCCGGCCCACCTGGTCTGCCCATTCCCTACCTGATGGATAAGCTGCAGGTTCCTTTTAACCAACAGCTTACTTCCTCCTACCCCCCACTAGAAATGCTCTATGTCTGTCCCATACATTCTTGAATTCTCCCACTGTTCTTGACTCCACAACCTCCTCAGAAAGGCTGTTCCATGCATCCACAACCCTCTCTGTGAAAACATGCTTTCTAACATTACCTCTGAGCCACACCCCCTCTATCTTCAAATTGTGACCCCTTGTTCTTGCACATCTCTTCTTCTGAAAGATACTATCCTCTTGGACTTTGTTAATACAAACCTTCAAGTACCTCAAGGGAATTATGTTCCCCCATCTACCTCCTTTCCTTGGAGGTATACATATTAAACTGTTTTAGACTCTCTTCGTATGTCTTCTGGTACAGACCCAGCACCATTTTGGTTGCTCTCCTCTGAACAGCCTTCACTCTGTCTGTCTTTGTGGAGATGGGGTCTCTAGAACTGCACACAGTACTCCAGATGGGGTCTCACCAGCTGTCTGTACAGAGGGATAATAACTTCCTGTTTTCTACTGTCGATGCCTCTCCCTGTGCATACCAGTATCCCCCAGCCCTCCTTACTGCCTTCTCACATTGCTTGCCCACCTTTAGATCATCTGATATAATTACTACCAGGTCACTTTTGAGTTTTGTTGTTGTTGGTATCTTACTCCCCATTGTGTACTCTTCCCCTGGGTTTTTGTTTCCCAGGTGCATTACCTTGCACTTCTTTGCATTGAATCTGAGCTGCCATACATTTGACCATTCCTACAACCTTGCCAAGTCCCTTTTCTTCTATTCCACCCCACCTTGTGTATCAACCCTGTTGCAGAACTTTGTGTCGTCTGCAAAGAGACATACTTTTCCTTCCAGGTGCTCTCCAATGTTACTATTAAATACATTAAAGAGGACCGGTGCCAATATTGAACCCTGTGGTACCCCGCTAGTTACCCTCCTTTCTTCACTGTGGACACTGTTTACTATTACCCTTTGCGTCCTGTTGCCTAGCCAATTTTTGTATCCAGGCTGCCACCCTGGGACCCATTCCAAGGCTGGCTAACTTGTATATTAATCTTTTGTGAGGGACTGTATCAAATGCCTTGCTAAAATCTAGGTATGCCACGTCCACAGCCCCTCCCTGGTCTACTATTTTAGTCACCCAGTCAGAGAGATTTATCCCATTCATCTGACACGACCTTCCCACTGTAAATCCATGCTGCCTTGAGTCATGTGCCCCACTGGCCTCTAGGTACTCAACAGTTCTTTCCTTCAGAAGTGAGCCCATCATTTTCCATACCACTGAGGTCAAACTAACTGGTCTGTAGTTTCCTGTCCACTTTTGTGAAGTGGAATCACATCTGCTCTTCTCCAGTCCTCAGGTACCACCCTATCCCCCAAGATCTGTTAAAGAGAGTAGTCAGTGGTGTTGCTAGTTGTCCCCTTAGTTCTTTTAGTATTCTGGGGTGAATCCCATCAGGACCCATTACTTTGTCCACCCTCAGTTTCAAGAGTTCTTTCAAAACCCTTTCTTCTGTATATCATAGCCTGGAACCAGCTGATATGACCACCCCTCCCCCTAAGCTGCTCTGGGTTCACTGGTTCCTGGTCACCCAGAGCTCATAGTATATCATAGCCTGGTACCAGCTGACATCACCCCTTCCCCTAAGCTGCTCCAGGTTCACTGGTTCCTAGAGTCACCCAGAGCTGGTAGTATATCATAGCCTGGCACCAGCTGACATCACCCCTCCCACTAAGCTGCTCCGGGTTCACTGGTTCCTGTGGTCACCCAGAGCTAGTAGTATATCATAGCCTGGCACCAGCTGACATCACCCCTCTCCCTAAGCTGCTCCAGGTTCACTGGGTCCTGTGGTCACCCAGAGCTGGTAGTATATCATAGCCTGGCACCAGCTGACATCACCCTCCCTCTAAGCTACTCCGGGTTCACTGGATCCTGTGGTCACCAGAGCTGGTAGTATATCATAGACTGGTACCAGCTGACATCACCCTCCCTCTAAGCTGCTCCGGGTTCACTGGGTCCTGTGGTCACCCAGAGCTGCTAGTATATCATAGTGTGGCACCAGCTGACATCACCCCTCCCCCTAAGCTGCTCCGGGGTCACTGGTTCCTATAGTCACCCAGAGCTAGTAGTATATCATAGCCTGGCACCAGCTGACATTACCCCTTCCCCTAAGCTGCTCCGAGTTCACTGGTTCCTGTGGTCACCCAGAGCTAGTAGTATATCATAGCCTGGTACCAGCTGACATTACCCCTCCCCAAGCTGCTCCAGGATCACTGGTTCCTATACTCACCCAGAGCTAGTAGTATATCATAGCCTGGCACCAGCTGACATCACCCTCCCCCTAAGCTCCTCCGGGTTCACTGGTTCCTGTGGTCACCCAGAGCTGGTAGTATGTCATAGCCTGGCACCAGCTGACATCACCCCTCCCCCAGAGCTGCTCTGGGTTCACTGGTACCTATGGTCACCCAGAACTAGTAGTATATCATAGCCTGGTACCAGCGGACATCACCCTCCCCCTAAGCTGCTCTGGGTTTACTGATTCCTGTGGTCACCCAGAACTAGTAGTATATCATAGCCTGGCACCAGCTGACATCACCCCTCCCGCTAAGCTGCTCAGGGTTCACTGGTTCCTATAGTCACCCAGAGCTAGTAGTATATCATCGCCTGGCACCAGCTGACATCACCCTCGCCCTAAGCTGCTCTGGGTTCACTGGTTCCTGTAGTCACCCAGAGCTAGTAGTATATCATAGCCTGGTACCAGCTGCCATCACACTCCCCCTAAGCTGCTCCGGGTTCACTGGTTCCTATAGTCACCCAGAGCTAGTAGTATATCATTGCCTGGCACCAGCTGACATCACCCTCCCTAAGCTGATCCGGGTTCACTGGTTCCTGTAGTCACCCAGAGCTAGTAGTATATCATAGCCTGGCACCAGCTGACATCACCCTCCCCTATGCTGCTCCGGGTTCACTGGTTCCTATAGTCACCCAGAGTTAGTAGTAGTATCGTATCCTGGTACCAGCTGACTTCACCCTCCCCTAAGCTGCTCCGGGTTCACTGGTTCCTGTGGTCACCCAGAGCTAGTAGTGTATCATAGCCTGGTACCATCTGACATCACCCTTCCCTAAGCTGCTCCGGGTTCACTGGTTCCTATAGTCACCCAGAGCTGGTAGTATATCATCGCCTGGCACCAGCTGACATCACCCTCCCCTAAGCTGCTCCAGGTTCACTGGTTCCTATAGTCACCCAGAGCTAGTAGTATATCATAGCCTGTGTACCAGCTGACATCACCCTCCCCTAAGCTGCTCCGGGTTCACTGGTTCCTATAGTCACCCAGAGCTAGTGGTATATCATAGCCTGGCATCAGCTGACATCACCCGTCCCCTAAGCTGCTCGGGTTCACTGGTTCCTATAGTCACCCAGAGCTAGTAGTATATCCTAGCCTGGTACCAGCTGACATCACCCTCCCTAAGCTGCTCCAGGTTCACTGGTTCCTGTGGTCACCCAGAGCTAGTAGTATATCATAGCCTGGCACCAGCTGACATCACCCTCCCCTAAGCTGCTCGGGTTCACTGGTTCCTATAGTCACCCAGAGCTAGTGGTATATCATAGACAGGCATCAGCTGACATCACCCGTCCACCTAAGCTGCTCCGGGTTCACTGATTCCTATAGTCACCCAGAGCTAGTAGTATATCATAGCCTGGTACCAGCTGAAATCACCCTCCCCCTAAGCTGCTCCAGGGTCACTGGTTCCTGTGGTCACCCAGAGCTAGTAGTATATCATAGCCTGGCACCAGCTGACATCACACTCCCCCTAAGCTGCTCTGGTTTCACTGGTTCCTATAGTCACCCAGAGGTGGTAGAATATCATAGTCTGGCACCAGCTGACATCATCCTCCCCCTAAGCTGCTCCGGGTTAACTGGTTCCTATAGTCACCCAGAGCTAGTAGTATATCATAGCCTGGTACCAGTTGTCATCACCCTCCCCCTAAGCTGCTCTGGGTTCACTGGTTCCTGTAGTCATCCAGACCTAGTAGTATATCATAGCCTGGTACCAGCTGACATCACCCCTCCCCCTAAGCTGCTCTGGGTTCACTGGTTCCTGTAGTCACCCAGAGCTAGTAGTATATCATAGTCTGGCACCAGCTGACATCACCCTCCCCTAAGCTGCTCCTGGTTCACTGGTTCCTATAGTCACCCAGAGCTAGTAGTATATCATAGCCTGGTACCAGCTGACATCACCCTCCCCCTAAGGTGCTCCGGGTTCACTGGTTCCTATAGTCACCCAGAGCTAGTAGTGTATCATCGCCTGGCACCAGCTGACATCACCCTCGCCCTAAGCTGCTCTGGGTTCACTGGTTCCTGTAGTCACCCAGAGCTAGTAGTATATCATAGCCTGGTACCAGCTGCCATCACACTCCCCCTAAGCTGCTCCGGGTTCACTGGTTCCTATAGTCACCCAGAGCTAGTAGTATATCATTGCCTGGCACCAGCTGACATCACCCCTCCCGCTAAGCTGATCCGGGTTCACTGGTTCCTGTAGTCACCCAGAGCTAGTAGTATATCATAGCCTGGCACCAGCTGACATCACCCCTTCCCCTATGCTGCTCCGGGTTCACTGGTTCCTATAGTCACCCAGAGTTAGTAGTAGTATGTCGTATCCTGGTACCAGCTGACTTCACCCCTCCCCCTAAGCTGCTCCGGGTTCACTGGTTCCTGTGGTCACCCAGAGCTAGTAGTGTATCATAGCCTGGTACCATCTGACATCACCCCTTCCCCTAAGCTGCTCCGGGTTCACTGGTTCCTATAGTAACCCAGAGCTGGTAGTATATCATCGCCTGGCACCAGCTGACATCACCCTACCCCTAAGTTGCTCCAGGTTCACTGGTTCCTATAGTCACCCAGAGCTAGTAGTATATCATAGCCTTGTACCAGCTGACATCACCCTCCCCCTAAGCTGCTCCGGGTTCACTGGTTCCTATAGTCACCCAGAGCTAGTGGTATATCATAGCCTGGCATCAGCTGACATCACCCGTCCCCCTAAGCTGCTCCGGGTTCACTGATTCCTATAGTCACCCAGAGCTAGTAGTATATCCTAGCCTGGTACCAGCTGACATCACCCTCCCCCTAAGCTGCTCCAGGGTCACTGGTTCCTGTGGTCACCCAGAGCTAGTAGTATATCATAGCCTGGCACCAGCTGACATGACCCCTCCCCCTAAGCTGCTCCGGGTTCACTGGTTCCTATAGTCACCCAGAGCTAGTGGTATATCATAGACAGGCATCAGCTGACATCACCCGTCCACCTAAGCTGCTCCGGGTTCACTGATTCCTATAGTCACCCAGAGCTAGTAGTATATCATAGCCTGGTACCAGCTGAAATCACCCTCCCCCTAAGCTGCTCCAGGGTCACTGGTTCCTGTGGTCACCCAGAGCTAGTAGTATATCATAGCCTGGCACCAGCTGACATCACACTTCCCCTAAGCTGCTCTGGTTTCACTGGTTCCTATAGTCACCCAGAGCTAGTAGTATATCATAGCCTGGTACCAGCTGACATCACCCTCCCCCTAAGCTGCTCCGGTTTCACTGGTTCCTGTAGTCACCCAGAGCTAGTAGTATATCATAGCCTGGCACCAGCTGACATCACCCTCCCCCAAGCTGTTCCAGGTTCTCTGGTTCCTAAGGTCACCCAGAGCTAGTAGTATATCATAGCCTGGTACCAGCTGACATCACCCCTTCCCCTAAGCTGCTCCGGGTTCACTGGTTCCTATAGTCACCCAGAGGTGGTAGAATATCATAGTCTGGCACCAGCTGACATCATCCTCCCCCTAAGCTGCTCCGGGTTAACTGGTTCCTATAGTCACCCAGAGCTAGTAGTATATCATAGCCTGGTACCAGTTGTCATCACCCTCCCCCTAAGCTGCTCTGGGTTCACTGGTTCCTGTAGTCATCCAGACCTAGTAGTATATCATAGCCTGGTACCAGCTGACATCACCCCTCCCCCTAAGCTGCTCTGGGTTCACTGGTTCCTGTAGTCACCCAGAGCTAGTAGTATATCATAGTCTGGCACCAGCTGACATCACCCCTCCCCCTAAGCTGCTCCTGGTTCACTGGTTCCTATAGTCACCCAGAGCTAGTAGTATATCATAGCCTGGTACCAGCTGACATCACCCTCCCCCTAAGGTGCTCCGGGTTCACTGGTTCCTATAGTCACCCAGAGCTAGTAGTGTATCATAGCCTGGTACCAGCTGACATCACCCCTCCCCCTAAGCTGCTCCAGGTTCACTGGTTCCTATAGTCACCCAGAGCTAATAGTATATCATAGCCTGGCAGCAGCTGACATCACCCTCCCCCTAAGCTGCTCCGGGTTCACTGGTTCCTATAGTCACCCAGAGCTGGTAGTATATCATAGCCTGGCACCAGCTGGCATCACCCTTCCCGTATGCTGCTCCGGGTTCACTGGTTCCTGTAGTCACCCTGAGCTTGTAGTGCATCATAGCCTGGCACCTGCTGACATCACCCCTTCCCATAAGCTGCTCCGGGTTCACTGGTTTCTGTGGTCACCCAGAGCTAGTAGTATATCATAACCTGGCACCAGCTGACATCACCCCTCCTCCTAAGCTGCTCTGGGTTCACTGGATCCTCACCCCTCCCGCTAAGCTGCTCCAGGTTCACTGGTTCCTGTAGTCACCCAGAGCTAGTAGTATATCATAGCCTGGCACCAGCTGACATCACCCCTTCCCCTAAGCTGATCGAGGTTCACTGGTTCCTGTAGTCACCCAGAGCTAGTTGTATATCATAGCCTGGCACTAGCTGACATCACCCCTTCCCCTAAGCTGCTCCGGGTTCACTGGTTACTATAGTCACCCAGAGCTAGTAGTGTATCATAGCCTGGTACCAGCTGACATCACCCCTTCCCCTAAGCTGCTCCAGGTTCACTGGTTCCTATAGTCACCCAGAGCTAATAGTATGTCATAGCCTGGCAGCAGCTGACATCACCCCTTCCCCTAAGCTGCTCCGGGTTCACTGGTTCCTATAGTCACCCAGAGGTGGTAGAATATCATAGTCTGGCACCAGCTGACATCATCC
Organism: Neoceratodus forsteri; assembly: GCA_016271365.2. Classification (NCBI taxonomy): domain Eukaryota; kingdom Metazoa; phylum Chordata; order Ceratodontiformes; family Ceratodontidae; genus Neoceratodus; species Neoceratodus forsteri. Next base: position 1,472,256,759 of record CM057459.1, read on the forward strand.
TCCCCCTAAGCTGCTCCGGGTTAACTGGTTCCTATAGTCACCCAGAGCTGGTAGTATATCATAGCCTGGCACCAGCTGACATCACCCCTTCCCCTAAGCTGCTCCGGGTTCACTGGTTCCTGTGGTCACCCAGAGCTAGTAATATATCATAGCCTGGCACCAGCTGCCATCATCACTCCTCCAAAGCTGCTCTGGGTTCACTGGTAGCTGCACTCTAAACAGTTCAAGGTGCATTAGGGACAGCTAAAAATCTCTGAATAGCATATGTTTCATTAAAGTGAATTTTTATTGCTGTGTAAGTAGCAAACTCAGCTGCTGTAACCGGTGCATAGGTGAGGGTACCACTGTACAGATGTCCTGGTGCTTCACCCTGGTGGGCCGCTCCTTAATTCACCGTAATGACATTTGGATTGTTAGAAGTTCTTTAGCAATATCTCAGTAGCAGCACCCTAACCTTCCAGATACATTCAGCTCTGGTCCATGTGGTATGGGACCTGGCCTGTCCCAGTAGCAGCACCATAACCTTCCAGCTACATTCAGTTCTGGTCCATGTCGTATGTGGTCTGGCCTGTCCCAGTAGCAGCACCTTAACCTTCCAGCTACATTCAGCTCTGGTGTATATGGTATGGCACCTGGCATGCCCTAGTTAGTATGGGGCCCAGCCCTGCAGCTACATTCAGCTCTAGTGTATGTGATATCAATCAGTTAATCAATCAAGTCTTTATTTAACCAGGCGTTCATCGTTGAGCAGAAGCTCATTTGCAAGATGGACCTGGGTGGAGCATGAACAATTGTATATACAGGTCAACACAGGTATTTACAAGGCAATACAGATAATACTCTTTACAGAGAGGAAGAAAAAGAAGTTCATATGTACATAGAATTATACAGATATTGTACAGATTACACGGTATTTACATACATAGAAGTGTCTAGGAAGATAAAGCACGTTATCTAAGGTTGCAGGAGGAAGTAACGGAAGAAAAAAATAAAATAAAATATACACCAGGTAGAGGTGAAGGTAGAGGGAAGAGAGGAGGAAGTAGGGGAGAAAGGCTAGGAGGGCACGGTGCACAGAAAGGAGTTGTAAAGCTGGATGTAGAGAAGGTGGATGGAGAAAAGGAGTATGTGTGAGCCCGGGATTGAATGCTATAAAGTATGGGGCATGGTAGGATGTCACAACCCAGGGTAGTGAGCTCCTATCCGAGGTTGGGAAAGGAAGAATAAGGGGATGGATGGGCCTAGTGTTGATAAGACAGGGGGATAAGAGAGAGAACAATTAGGCTGGTGAGGAGATATGTGACCTGGCATGTCCCAGTAGTGTGGGCCCTAGCCCTGCAGATACATTCAGCTCTGGTGTATGTGGTATGGGACCTGGCATGTCCCAAAAGTATGGGCCCTAGCCCTGCAGCTACATTCAGCTCTGCTGTATGTGGTATGGGACCTGGCATTTCCCAGTAATATGGGCCCTAGCCCTGCAGCTACATTCAGCTCTGGTGTGTGTGGTATGGGACCTGGCATGTTCCAGTAGTATGGGACCTAGCCCTGCAGCTACATTCAACTCTAGTGTATGTGGTATGGGACCTGGCATGTCTCAGTAGTATGGGCCTTTGCCCTACAGCAACATTCAGATCTGGTGTATATGGTATGGGGCCTGGCATGTCCCAGTAGTATGGGCCCTAGCCCTACAGCAACATTCAGCTCTGGTGTATGTGGTATGGGGCCTGGCATGTCCCAGTAGTATGGGCCCTAGCCCTGCAGCTACATTCAGCTCTGGTGTATGTGGTATGGGGCCTGGCATTTCCCAGTAATATGGGCCCTAGCCCTGCAGCTACATTCAGCTCTGGTGTATGTGGTGTGGGACCTGGCATGTCCAGTAGTATGGACCCTAGTCCTGCAGCTACATTCAGCTCTGGTGTCTGTGGTATGGGGCCTGGCATGTCCCAGTAGTATGGGCCCTAGCCCTGCAGCTACATTCAGCTCTGGTGTATGTGGTATGGGGCATGGCATGCCCCAGTAGTATGGGCCCTAGCCCTGCAGATACATTCAGCTCTTGTGTATGTGGTATGGGACCTGGCATGTCCCAATAGTATAGGCCCTAGCCCTGCAGCTACATTCAGCTCTGGTGTATGTGGTATGGGACCTCGCATGTCCCAGTAGTATGGGCCCTAGCCCTGCAGCTACATTCAACTCTACTGTATGTGGTATGGGACCTGGCATGTCTCAGTAGTATGGGCCCTAGCCCTACAGCAACATTCAGCTCTGGTGTATATGGTATGGGGCCTGGCATGTCCCAGTAGTATGGGCCCTAGCCCTACAGCAACATTCAGCTCTGGTGTATGTGGTATGGGCCCTGGCATGTCCCAGTAGTATGGGCCCTAACCCTGCAGCTACATTCAGCTCTGGTGTATCTGGTATGGGACCTGGCATGTCCCAGTAGTATGGTCCCTAGCCCTGCAGCTACATTCAGCTCTGGTGTATCTGGTATGGGACCTGGCATGTCCCAGTAGCATGGGCCCTAGCCCTGCAGCTACATTCAGCTCTGGTGTATGTGGTATGGGACCTGGCATGCCCCAGTAGTATGGGCCCTAGCCCTGCAGCTACATTCAGCTCTGGTGTATGTGGTATGGGACCTGCCATTTCCCAGTAGTATGGGCCCTAGCCCTGTAGCTACATTCAGCTCTGGTGTATGTGGTATGGGGTCTGGCATGCCCCAGTAGTAAGGGCCCTAGCCCTGCAACTACATTCAGCTCTGGTGTATGTGGTATGGCACCTGGCATGCCCCAATAGTATGGGCCCTAGCCCTGCAGCTACATTCAGCTCTGGTGTCTGTGGTATGGGATCTGGCGTGTCCCAGTAGGATGGGCCCTAGTCCTGCAGCTACATTCAGCTCTGGTGTCTGTGGTATGGGACCTGGCATGTCCAGTAGTATGGGCCCTAGACCTGCAGCTACATTCAGCTCTGGTCTATGTGGTTTGGGACCTGGCATGTCCCAGTAGTATGGGCCCTAGCCCTGCAGCTACATTCAGCTCTGGTGTATGTGGTATGGGACCTGGCATGCCCCAGTAGTATGGGCCCTAGCCCTGCAGCTACATTCAGCTCTGGTGTATGTGGTGTGGGACCTGGCATGTCCAGTAGTATGGACCCTAGTCCTGCAGCTACATTCAGCTCTGGTGTCTGTGGTATGGGGCCTGGCACGTCCCAGTAGTATGGGCCCTAGCCCTGCAGCTGCTTTCAGCTCTGGTGTATGTGGTATGGGGCCTGGCATGTCCCAGTAGTATGGGCCCTAGCCCTGCAGCTACATTCAGCTCTGGTGTATGTGGTATGGGGCCTGGCATTTCCCAGTAATATGGGCCCTAGCCCTGCAGCTACATTCAGCTCTGGTGTATGTGGTGTGGGACCTGGCATGTCCAGTAGTATGGACCCTAGTCCTGCAGCTACATTCAGCTCTGGTGTCTGTGGTATGGGGCCTGGCATGTCCCAGTAGTATGGGCCCTAGCCCTGCAGCTACATTCAGCTCTGGTGTATGTGGTATGGGGCATGGCATGCCCCAGTAGTATGGGCCCTAGCCCTGCAGATACATTCAGCTCTTGTGTATGTGGTATGGGACCTGGCATGTCCCAATAGTATAGGCCCTAGCCCTGCAGCTACATTCAGCTCTGGTGTATGTGGTATGGGACCTCGCATGTCCCAGTAGTATGGGCCCTAGCCCTGCAGCTACATTCAACTCTACTGTATGTGGTATGGGACCTGGCATGTCTCAGTAGTATGGGCCCTAGCCCTACAGCAACATTCAGCTCTGGTGTATATGGTATGGGGCCTGGCATGTCCCAGTAGTATGGGCCCTAGCCCTACAGCAACATTCAGCTCTGGTGTATGTGGTATGGGCCCTGGCATGTCCCAGTAGTATGGGCCCTAACCCTGCAGCTACATTCAGCTCTGGTGTATCTGGTATGGGACCTGGCATGTCCCAGTAGTATGGTCCCTAGCCCTGCAGCTACATTCAGCTCTGGTGTATCTGGTATGGGACCTGGCATGTCCCAGTAGTATGGGCCCTAGCCCTGCAGCTACATTCAGCTCTGGTGTATGTGGTATGGGACCTGGCATGTCCCAGTAGTATGGGCCTAGCCCTGCAGCTACATTCAGCTCTGGTGTATGTGGTATGGGACCTGGCATGTCCCAGTAGTATGGGCCCCAGCCCTGCAGCTACATTCAGCTCTGGTGTATGGTATGGGACTGGCATGCCCCAGTAGTATGGGCCCAGCCCTGCAGCACATTCAGCTCTGGTGTATGTGGTATGGGACCTGGCATGTCCCCAGTAGTATGGGCCTAGCCCTGCAGCTACATTCAGCTCTGGTGTCTGTGGTATGGGACCTGGCATGTCCCAGTAGGATGGGCCCTAGTCCTGCAGCTACATTCAGCTCTGGTGTCTGTGGTATGGGACCTGGCATGTCCAGTAGTATGGGCCCTAGACCTGCAGCTACATTCAGCTCTGGTCTATGTGGTTTGGGACCTGGCATGTCCCAGTAGTATGGGCCCTAGCCCTGCAGCTACATTCAGCTCTGGTGTATGTGGTATGGGACCTGGCATGCCCCAGTAGTATGGGCCCTAGCCCTGCAGCTACATTCAGCTCTGGTGTATGTGGTGTGGGACCTGGCATGTCCAGTAGTATGGACCCTAGTCCTGCAGCTACATTCAGCTCTGGTGTCTGTGGTATGGGGCCTGGCATGTCCCAGTAGTATGGGCCCTAGCCCTGCAGCTGCTTTCAGCTCTGGTGTATGTGGGATGGGACCTGGCTTGTCCCAGTAGTATGGGCTGTAGTCCAGCAGCTACATTCAGCTCTGGTGTATGTGGTATGGGACCTGGCATGCCCCCAGTAGTATGGGCCCTAGCCCTGCAGCTACATTCAGCTCTGGTGTATGTGGTATGGGACCTGGCATGCCTCCAGTAGTATGAGCCCTAGCCCAGCAGCTACATTCAGCTCTGTTGTATGTGGTATGGGACCTGGCTTGCCCCAGTAGTATGGGCCCTAACCCTGCAGCTGCATTCAGCTCTGGTGTATGTGGTATGGCACCTGGCATGCCCCAGTAGTATGGGCCCTAGCCCTGCAGCTACAATCAGCTCTGGCGTCTGTGGTATGGAACCTAGCATGTCCCAGTAGTATGGGCCCTAGTCCTGCTGCTTCATTCAGCTCTGGTGTCTGTGGTATGGGACCTGGCATGTCCCAGTAGTATGGACCCTAGCCCTACAGCTACCTTCAGTTCTGGTGTATGTGGTATGGGACCTGGCATGCCCCAGTAGTATGGGCCCCAGCCCTGCAGCTACATTCAGCTCTGGTGTATGTGGTATGGAACCTGGCATGTCCCAGTAGTATGGGCCCTTGCCCTACAGCAACATTCAGCTCTGGTGTATATGGTATGGGACGTGGCATGTCCCTGTAGTATGGGCCCTTGCCTACAGCAAGATTCAGCTCTGGTGTATATGGTATGGGACCTGGCATGTCCCAGTAGTATGGGCCCTAGCCCTACAGCAACATTCAGCTCTGGTGGATATGGTATGGGCCCTGGCATGTCCCAGTAGTATGGTCCCTTGCCCTACAGCTACATTCAGCTCTGGTGTATATGGTATGGGACCTAGCATGTCCCAGTATTATGGGCCCTAGCCCTGCAGCTACATTCAGCTCTGGTGTCTGTGGTATGGGATCTGGCATGTCCCAGTAGGATGGGCCCTAGTCCTGCAGCTACATTCAGCTCTGGTGTCTGTGGTATGGGACCTGGCATGTCCAGTAGTATGGGCCCTAGACCTGCAGCTACATTCAGCTCTGGTCTATGTGGTTTGGGACCTGGCATGTCCCAGTAGTATGGGCCCTAGCCCTGCAGCTACATTCAGCTCTGGTGTATGTGGTATGGGACCTGGCATGCCCCAGTAGTATGGGCCCTAGCCCTGCAGCTACATTCAGCTCTGGTGTATGTGGTGGGACCTGGCATGTCCAGTAGTATGGACCTAGTCCTGCAGCTACATTCAGCTCTGGTGTCTGTGGTATGGGACCTGGCACGTCCCAGTAGTATGGGCCCTAGGTCCTGCAGCTGCTTTCAGCTCTGGTGTATGTGGGATGGGACCTGGCTTGTCCCAGTAGTATGGGCTGTAGTCCAGCAGCTACATTCAGCTCTGGTGTATGTGGTATGGGACCTGGCATGCCCCAGTAGTATGGGCCCTAGCCCTGCAGCTACATTCAGCTCTGGTGTATGTGGTATGGGACCTGGCATGTCCCAGTAGTATGAGCCCCAGCCCAGCAGCTACATTCAGCTCTGTTGTGTGTGGTAGGGACCTGGCTTGCCCCAGTAGTATGGGCCCCAACCTGCAGCTGCATTCAGCTCTGGTGTATGTGGTATGGCACCTGGCATGCCCCAGTAGTATGGGCCCCAGCCCTGCAGCACAATCAGCTCTGGCGTCTGTGGTATGGAACCCAGCATGTCCCAGTAGTATGGGCCCTAGTCCTGCTGCTCATTCAGCTCTGGTGTCTGTGGTATGGGACCTGGCATGTCCCAGTAGTATGGACCCCAGCCCACAGCTACCTTCAGTTCTGTGTATGTATGGGACCTGGTATGCCCCAGTAGTATGGGCCCCAGCCCTGCAGCTACATTCAGCTCTAGTGTATGTGGTATGGGACCTGGCATGTCCCAGTAGTATGGGCCCTTGCCCTCACAGCTACATTCAGCTCTGGTGTATATGGTATGGGACGTGGCATGTCCCATGTAGTATGGGCCCTTGCCTACAGCAAGATTCAGCTCTGGTGTATATGGTATGGGGCCTGGCATGTCCCAGTAGTATGGGCCCCAGCCCCACAGCAACATTCAGCTCTGGTGGATATGGCGGGCCCTGGCATGTCCCAGTAGTATGGTCCCTGCCCCACAGCTACATTCAGCTCTGGTGTATATGGTATGGGACCTAGCATGTCCCAGTATTATGGGCCCCAGCCCTGCAGCTACATTCAGCTCTGGTGTCTGTGGTATGGACCTGGCATGTCCCAGTAGGATGGGCCCCAGTCCTGCAGCTACATTCAGCTCTGGTGTCTGTGGTATGGGACCTGGCATGTCCAGTAGTATGGGCCCTAGACCTGCAGCTACATTCAGCTCTGGTCTATGTGGTTTGGGACCTGGCATGTCCCAGTAGTATGGGCCCTAGCCCTGCAGCTACATTCAGCTCTGGTGTATGTGGTATGGGACCTGGCATGCCCCAGTAGTATGGGCCCTAGCCCTGCAGCTACATTCAGCTCTGGTGTATGTGGTGTGGGACCTGGCATGTCCAGTAGTATGGGACCCAGTCCTGCAGCTACATTCAGCTCTGGTGTCTGTGGTATGGGGCCTGGCATGTCCCAGTAGTATGGGCCCAGTCCTGCAGCTGCTTTCAGCTCTGGTGTATGTGGGATGGGACCTGGCTTGTCCCAGTAGTATGGGCTGTAGTCCAGCAGCTACATTCAGCTCTGGTGTGTGGTATGGGACCTGGCATGCCCCAGTAGTATGGGCCCTAGCCCTGCAGCTACATTCAGCTCTGGTGTATGTGGTATGGGACCTGGCATGCCTCCAGTAGTATGGGCCCTAGCCCAGCAGCTACATTCAGCTCTGTTGTATGTGGTATGGGACCTGGCTTGCCCCAGTAGTATGGGCCCTAGCCCTGCAGCTGCATTCAGCTCTGGTGTATGTGGTATGGCACCTGGCATGCCCCAGTAGTATGGGCCCTAGCCCTGCAGCTACAATCAGCTCTGGCGTATGTGGTATGGGACCTGGCATGTCCCAGTAGTATGGGCCCCAGTCCTGCTGCTTCATTCAGCTCTGGTGTCTGTGGTATGGGACCTGGCATGTCCCAGTAGTATGGACCCCAGCCCTGCAGCTACCTTCAGTTCTTGTATGTGGTATGGGACCTGGCATGCCCCAGTAGTATGGGCCCTAGCCCTGCAGCTACATTCAGCTCTAGTGTATGTGGTATGGAACCTGGCATGTCCCAGTAGTATGGGCCCTGCCCTGCAGCTACATTCAGCTCTGGTGTATATGGTATGGGACGTGGCATGTCCCTGTAGTATGGGCCCTGCCTACAGCAAGATTCAGCTCTGGTGTATATGGTATGGGGCCTGGCATGTCCCAGTAGTATGGGCCCTAGCCCTACAGCAACATTCAGCTCTGGTGGATATGGTATGGGCCCTGGCATGTCCCAGTAGTATGGTCCCTGCCCTACAGCTACATTCAGCTCTGGTGTATATGGTATGGGACCCAGCATGTCCCAGTATTATGGGCCCCAGCCCTGCAGCCACATTCAGCTCTGGTGTCTGTGGTATGGGACCTGGCATGTCCCAGTAGTATGGGCCCTAGCCCTGCAGCTACATTCAGCTCTGGTGTATGTGGTATGGGACCTGGCATGTCCCAGTAGTATGGGCCCCAGCCCTGCAGCACATTCAGCTCTGGTGTATGTGGTATGGGACCTGGCATGTCCCAGTAGTATGGGCCCCAGCCCTGCAGCTACATTCAGCTCTGGTGTATGTGGTATGGGACCTGGCATGTCCCAGTAGTATGGGCCCAGCCCTGCAGCTACATTCAGCTCTGGTGTATGTGGTATGGGACCTGGCATGTCCCAGTAGTATGGGCCCTAGCCCTGCAGCTACATTCAGCTCTGGTGTATGTGGTATGGGACCTGGCATGTCCCAGTAGTATGGGCCCAGCCCTGCAGCTACATTCAGCTCTGGTGTATGTGGTATGGGACCTGGCATGTCCCAGTAGTATGGGCCCTAGCCCTGCAGCTACATTCAGCTCTGGTGTATGTGGTATGGGACCTGGCATGTCCCAGTAGTATGGGCCCAGTCCTGCAGCTACATTCAGCTCTGGTGTATGTGGTATGGGACCTGGCATGTCCAGTAGTATGGGCCTAGCCCTGCAGCTACATTCAGCTCTGGTGTGTGTGGTATGGGACCTGGCATGTCCCAGTAGTATGGGCCCTAGCCCTGCAGCTACATTCAGCTCTGGTGTATGTGGTATGGGACCTGGCTCCCAGTAGTATGGGCCCAGCCCTGCAGCTACATTCAGCTCTGGTGTATGTGGTATGGGACCTGGCATGTCCAGTAGTATGGACCCTAGTCCTGCAGCTACATTCAGCTCTGGTGTCTGTGGTATGGGACCTGGCATGTCCCAGTAGTATGGGCCCTAGTCCTGCAGCTACTTTCAGCTCTGTGTATGTGGTATGGGACCTGGCATGTCCCAGTAGTATGGGCTCTAGTCCGCAGCCACATTCAGCTCTGGTGTATGTGGTATGGGACCTGGCATGTCCCAGTAGTATGGGCCCTAGCCCTGCAGCTACATTCAGCTCTGGTGTATGTGGTATGGGACCTGGCATGTCCCAGTAGTATGGGCCCCAGCCTGCAGCTACATTCAGCTCTGTGTATGTGGTATGGGACCTGGCATGCCCCAGTAGTATGGGCCCTAGCCCTGCAGCTACATTCAGCTCTGGTGTATGTGGTATGGACCTGGCATGCCCCAGTAGATGGGCCCTAGCCCTGCAGCTACATTCAGCTCTGGTGTATTGGTATGGAACCTGCATGTCCCAGTAGTATGGGCCCTAGTCCTGCATGCTTCATTCAGCTCTGGTGTCTGTGGTATGGGACCTGGCATGTCCCAGTAGTATGGACCCCAGCCCTGCAGCTACCTTCAGCTCTGGTGTATGTGGTATGGGACCTGGTATGCCCAGCAGTATGGGCCCTCAGCCCTGCAGCTACATTCAGCTCTGAGTGTATGTGGTATGGAACCTGGCATGTCCCAGTAGTATGGGCCCTCGGCCTGCAGCTACATTCAGCTCTGGTGTATATGGTATGGGACTGGCATGTCCCTGTAGTATGGGCCCTGCCTACAGCAACATTCAGCTCTGGTGTATATGGTATGGGGGCCTGGCATGTCCCAGTAGTATGGGCCCTAGCCCTGCAGCCACATTCAGCTCTGGTGTATATGGTATGGGGCCCTGGCATGTCCCAGTAGTATGGTCCCTGCCCTGCAGCTACATTCAGCTCTGGTGTATGTGGTATGGGACCTAGCATGTCCCAGTAGTATGGGCCCAGCCCTGCAGCTACATTCAGCTCTGGTGTCTGTGGTATGGACCTGGCATGTCCCAGTAGTATGGGCCCCAGTCCTGCAGCTACATTCAGCTCTGGTGTCTGTGGTATGGGACCTGGCATGTCCCAGTAGTATGGGCCCCAGCCCAGCTACATTCAGCTCTGGTCTGTGGTTTGGGACCTGGCATGTCCCAGTAGTATGGGCCCTAGCCCTGCAGCTACATTCAGCTCTGGTGTATGTGGTATGGGACCTGGCATGTCCCCAGTAGTATGGGCCCCAGTCCCTGCAGCCACATTCAGCTCTGGTGTATGTGGTATGGGACCTGGCATGTCCAGTAGTATGGACCCTAGTCCTGCAGCCACATTCAGCTCTGGTGTGTGCGTATGGGGCCTGGCATGTCCCAGTAGTATGGGCCCCAGTCCTGCAGCTGCTTTCAGCTCTGGTGTATGTGGTATGGGACCTGGCTTGTCCCAGTAGTATGGGCTGTAGCTCCAGCAGCTACATTCAGCTCTGGTGTATGTGGTATGGGACCTGGCATGCCCAGTAGTATGGGCCCTAGCCCTGCAGCTACATTCAGCTCTGGTGTATGTGGTATGGGACCTGGCATGCCCCAGTAGTATGGGCCCCAGCCCAGCAGCTACATTCAGCCTGTTGTATGTGGTAGTGGGACCTGGCATGCCCCAGTAGTATGGCCCCAACCCTGCAGCTGCATTCAGCTCTGTGTATGTGGTATGGCACCTGGCATGCCCCAGTAGTATGGGCCCCAGCCCTGCAGCTACAATCAGCTCTGGCGTTGTGGTATGGAACCTAGCATGTCCCAGTAGTATGGGCCCTAGTCCTGCTGCTTCATTCAGCTCTGGTGTCTGTGGTATGGGACCTGGCATGTCCCAGTAGTGGACCCCTAGCCCTGCAGCTACCTTCAGCTCTGGTGTATGTGGTATGGGACCTGGCATGTCCCAGTAGTATGGGCCCTAGCCCTGCAGCTACATTCAGCTCTAGTGTATGTGGTATGGAACCTGGCATGTCCCAGTAGTATGGGCCCTTGCCCTACAGCTACATTCAGCTCTGGTGTATGTGGTATGGGACGTGGCATGTCCCTAGTAGTATGGGCCTCGCCTGCAGCAAGATTCAGCTCTGGTGTATATGGTATGGGACCTGGCATGTCCCAGTAGTATGGGCCCCAGCCCTGCAGCTACATTCAGCTCTGGTGTATATGGTATGGGCCCTGGCATGTCCCAGTAGTATGGTCCCTTGCCCTACAGCTACATTCAGCTCTGGTGTATATGGTATGGGACCTAGCATGTCCCAGTAGTATGGGCCCTAGCCCTGCAGCTACATTCAGCTCTGGTGTCTGTGGTATGGGATCTGGCATGTCCCAGTAGGATGGGCCCTAGTCCTGCAGCTACATTCAGCTCTGGTGTCTGTGGTATGGGACCTGGCATGTCCAGTAGTATGGGCCCTAGACCTGCAGCTACATTCAGCTCTGGTCTATGTGGTTTGGGACCTGGCATGTCCCAGTAGTATGGGCCCTAGCCCTGCAGCTACATTCAGCTCTGGTGTATGTGGTATGGACCTGGCATGTCCCAGTAGTATGGGGCCCAGCCCTGCAGCCACATTCAGCTCTGGTGTATGTGGTGTGGGACCTGGCATGTCCAGTAGTATGGGACCCTAGTCCTGCAGCTACATTCAGCTCTGGTGTCTGTGGTATGGGGCCTGGCATGTCCCAGTAGTATGGGCCCCAGTCCCTGCAGCTGCTTTCAGCTCTGTGTATGTGGGATGGGACCTGGCTTGTCCCAGTAGTATGGGCTGCAGTCCAGCAGCTACATTCAGCTCTGGTGTATGTGGTATGGGGCCTGGCATGCCCCAGTAGTATGGGCCCTCAGCCCTGCAGCCACATTCAGCTCTGGTGTATGTGGTATGGGACCCGGCATGCCTCAGTAGTATGAGCCTCAGCCCAGCAGCTACATTCAGCTCTGTTGTATGTGGTATGGGACCTGGCTTGCCCCAGTAGTATGGGCCCTAACCCTGCAGCTGCATTCAGCTCTGGTGTATGTGGTATGGCACCCGGCATGCCCCAGTAGGGCCCTAGCCCTGCAGCTACAATCAGCTCTGGCGTCTGTGGTATGGAACCCAGCATGTCCCAGTAGTATGGGCCCCAGTCCTACTGCTTCATTCAGCTCTGGTGTCTGTGGTATGGGACCTGGCATGTCCCAGTAGTATGGACCCTAGCCCTGACGCTACCTTCAGTTCTTGTGTATGTGGTATGGGACCTGGTATGCCCAGTAGTATGGGCCCTAGCCCTGCAGCTACATTCAGCTCTAGTGTATGTGGTATGGAACCTGGCATGTCCAGTAGTATGGGCCCTTGCCCTGCAGCCACATTCAGCTCTGGTGTATATGGTATGGGACGGCATGTCCCTGTAGTATGGGCCCTGCCTACAGCAAGATTCAGCTCTGGTGTATATGGTATGGGCCTGGCATGTCCCAGTAGTATGGGCCCCAGCCCTACAGCAACGTTCAGCTCTGGTGGATATGGTATGGGCCCTGGCATGTCCCAGTAGTATGGTCCCTTGCCCTACAGCTACATTCAGCTCTGGTGTATATGGTATGGGACCTAGCATGTCCCAGTATTATGGGCCCTAGCCCTGCAGCTACATTCAGCTCTGGTGTCTGTGGTATGGGCCCTAGCATGTCCCAGTATTATGGGCCCTAGCCCTGCAGCTGCATTCAGCTCTGGTGTATGTGGTATGGGAGCTGGCATGTTCCAGTAGTATGAGCCCTAGCCCTGCAGTTACATTCTGCTCTGGTGTATGTGGTATGGGACCTGGCATGTCCCAGTAGTATGGGCCCTAGTACTGCTGTTACATTCAGCTCTGGTGTGTGTGGTATGGGACCTGGCATGCCCCAGTAGTGTGGACCCTAGCCCTGCAGCTACATTCAGCTCTGGTGTATGTGGTATGGGACCTAGTATGTCCCAGTAGTATGGGCCCTAGCCCTGCAGCTACATTCAGCCTGGTGTATGTGGTATGGGACCTGGCATGTCCAGTAGTATGGGCTCTAGCCCTGCAGCCACATTCAGCTCTGGTCTATGTGGTATGGGACCTGGCATGTCCGAGTAGTATGGACCCTGCCTCACAGCTACATTCAGCTCTGGTGTGTGTGGTATGGGACCCGGCATGCCCCAGTAGTATGGGCCCTAGACCTGCAGCTACATTCAGGTCTAGTGTATGTGGTATGGGACCTGGCATGTCCCAGTAGTATGGGCCTTTGCTCTAGAGCTACATTCAGCTCTGGCGTATATGGTATGGGACCTGGCATGTCCCAGTAGTATGGGCCCTTGGCCTACAGCAACATTCAGCTCTGGTGTATGTGGTATGGGGCCGGCATGTCCCAGTAGTATGGGCCCCAGTCCCACAGCAACATTCAGCTCTGGTGTATATGGTATGGGGCCTGGCATGTCCCAGTAGTATGGGACTTTGCCCTACAGCCACATTCAGCTCTGGTGTAGTGGTATGGGACCTGGTATGTCCCAGTAGTATGAGCCCCAGTACTGCTGCTCACATTCAGCTCTGGTGTGTGTGGTATGGGACCTGGCATGCCCCAGTAGTGTGGACCCTAGCCCTGCAGCTACATTCAGCTCTGGTGTATGTGGTATGGGACCTGGCATATCCAGTAGTATGGGCCCTAGCCCAGCAGCTACATTCAGCTCTGGTGTATGTGGTATGGGGCCTGGCATGCCCCAGTAGTATTGGCCCTAGCCCTGCAGCTACATTCAGCTCTGGTGTATGTGGTATGGCACCTGGCATGCGCCAGTAGTATGGTCCCTAGCCCTGCAGCTACATTCAGCTCTGGTGTCTGTGGTATGGGGCCTGGCATTTCCCAGTAGTATGGGCCCCTGCCCTGCAGCTACATTCAGCTCTGGTGTATGTGGTATGGGACCTGGCATGTCCAGTAGTATGGACCCTAGTCCTGCAGCCACATTCAGCTCTGGTGTCTGTGGTATGGGGCCTGGCATGTCCCAGTAGTATGGGCCCTAGTCCCGCAGCTGCATTCAGCTCTGGTGTATGTGGTATGGGACCTGGCTTGTCCCAGTGGTATGGGCTCAGTCCTGCAGCTACATTCAGCTCTGTGTGTGTGGTATGGGACCTGCATGTCTAGTAGTATGGGCCCTGCCCTGCAGCTACATTCAGCTCTGTGTATGTGGTGTGGAACCTGGCTTATTCCAGTAATATGGGCCCTTGCCCTGCAGCTACATTCAGCTCTGGTGTATGGTATGGGACCTGCATGTCCCAGTAGTATGGGCCCTATCCCTGGAACTACATTCAGCTCTGGTGTATGTGGTATGGGACCTGGCATGCCCCAGTAGTATGGACCCTAGCCCTGCAGCTACATTCAGCTCTGGTGTATGTGGTATGGGACCTGACATGCCCCAGTAGTATGGACCCTAGCCCTGCAGCTACATTCAGCTCTGGTGTATGTGGTATGGGACCTGGCATGCCCCAGTAGTATGGACCCCAGCCCTGCAGCTACATTCAGCTCTGCTGTATGTGGTATGGGACCTGGCATGTCCAGTAGTATGGGCCCTTGCCCTGCAGCTACATTCAGCTCTGCTGTATGTGGTATGGGACCTGGCATGTCCAGTAGCATGGGCCCTTGTCCTGCAGCTACATTCAGCTCTGCTGTATGTGGTATGGGACCTGGCATGTCCAGTAGTATGGGCCCTTGCCCTGTAGCTACATTCAGCTCTGGTGTGTGTGGTATGGGACCTGGCATGTCCCAGTAGTATGGGCCCTAGCCCTGCTGCTACATTCAGCTCTGGTGTATGTGGTGTGGAACCTGGCTTATTCCAGTAATATGGGCCCTTGCCCTGCAGCTACATTCAGCTCTGGTGTGTGTGGTATGGGACCTGGCCCTGCAGCTACATTCAGCTCTGGTGTATGTGGGATGGGACCTGGCTTGTCCCAGTAGTATGGGCTGTAGTCCAGCAGCTACATTCAGCTCTGGTGTATGTGGTATGGGACCTGGCATGCCCCCAGTAGTATGGGCCCTAGCCCTGCAGCTACATTCAGCTCTGGTGTATGTGGTATGGGACCTGGCATGCCCCAGTAGTATGAGCCCTAGCCCAGCAGCTACATTCAGCTCTGTTGTATGTGGTATGGGACCTGGCTTGCCCCAGTAGTATGGGCCCTAACCCTGCAGCTGCATTCAGCTCTGGTGTATGTGGTATGGCACCTGGCATGCCCCAGTAGTATGGGCCCTAGCCCTGCAGCTACAATCAGCTCTGGCCTCTGTGGTATGGAACCTAGCATGTCCCAGTAGTATGGGCCCTAGTCCTGCTGCTTCATTCAGCTCTGGTGTCTGTGGTATGGGACCTGGCATGTCCCAGTAGTATGGACCCTAGCCCTACAGCTACCTTCAGTTCTGGTGTATGTGGTATGGGACCTGGTATGCCCCAGTAGTATGGGCCCTAGCCCTGCAGCTACATTCAGCTCTAGTGTATGTGGTATGGAACCTGGCATGTCCCAGTAGTATGGGCCCTTGCCCTACAGCTACATTCAGCTCTGGTGTATATGGTATGGGACGTGGCATGTCCCTGTAGTATGGGCCCTTGCCTACAGCAAGATTCAGCTCTGGTGTATATGGTATGGGGCCTGGCATGTCCCAGTAGTATGGGCCCTAGCCCTACAGCAACATTCAGCTCTGGTGGATATGGTATGGGCCCTGGCATGTCCCAGTAGTATGGTCCCTTGCCCTACAGCTACATTCAGCTCTGGTGTATATGGTATGGGACCTAGCATGTCCCAGTATTATGGGCCCTAGCCCTGCAGCTACATTCAGCTCTGGTGTCTGTGGTATGGGACCTAGCATGTCCCAGTATTATGGGCCCTAGCCCTGCAGCTACATTCAGCTCTGGTGTCTGTGGTATGGGAGCTGGCATGTTCCAGTAGTATGAGCCCTAGCCCTGCAGTTACATTCTGCTCTGGTGTATGTGGTATGGGACCTGGCATGTCCCAGTAGTATGGGCCCTAGTACTGCTGTTACATTCAGCTCTGGTGTGTGTGGTATGGGACCTGGCATGCCCCAGTAGTGTGGACCCTAGCCCTGCAGCTACATTCAGCTCTGGTGTATGTGGTATGGGACCTAGTATGTCCCAGTAGTATGGGCCCTAGCCCTGCAGCTACATTCAGCTCTGGTGTATGTGGTATGGGACCTGGCATGTCCAGTAGTATGGGCCCTAGCCCTGCAGCTACATTCAGCTCTGGTCTATGTGGTATGGGACCTGGCATGTCCGAGTAGTATGGACCCTAGCTCTACAGCTACATTCAGCTCTGGTGTATGTGGTATGGGACCTGGCATGCCCCAGTAGTATGGGCCCTAGACCTGCAGCTACATTCAGGTCTAGTGTATGTGGTATGGGACCTGGCATGTCCCAGTAGTATGGGCCTTTGCTCTAGAGCTACATTCAGCTCTGGCGTAGATGGTATGGGACCTGGCATGTCCCAGTAGTATGGGCCCTTGCCCTACAGCAACATTCAGCTCTGGTGTATGTGGTATGGGGCCGGGCATGTCCCAGTAGTATGGGCCCTAGTCCTACAGCAACATTCAGCTCTGGTGTATATGGTATGGGGCCTGGCATGTCCCAGTAGTATGGGACTTTGCCCTACACCTACATTCAGCTCTGGTGTATGTGGTATGGGACCTGGTATGTCCCAGTAGTATGAGCCCTAGTACTGCTGCTACATTCAGCTCTGGTGTGTGTGGTATGGGACCTGGCATGCCCCAGTAGTGTGGACCCTAGCCCTGCAGCTACATTCAGCTCTGGTGTATGTGGTATGGGACCTGGCATATCCAGTAGTATGGGCCCTAGCCCAGCAGCTACATTCAGCTCTGGTGTATGTGGTATGGGGCCTGGCATGCCCCAGTAGTATTGGCCCTAGCCCTGCAGCTACATTCAGCTCTGGTGTATGTGGTATGGCACCTGGCATGCGCCAGTAGTATGGTCCCTAGCCCTGCAGCTACATTCAGCTCTGGTGTCTGTGGTATGGGGCCTGGCATTTCCCAGTAGTATGGGCCCTCGCCCTGCAGCTACATTCAGCTCTGGTGTATGTGGTATGGGACCTGGCATGTCCAGTAGTATGGACCCTAGTCCTGCAGCTACATTCAGCTCTGGTGTCTGTGGTATGGGGCCTGGCATGTCCCAGTAGTATGGGCCCTAGTCCTGCAGCTGCATTCAGCTCTGGTGTATGTGGTATGGGACCTGGCTTGTCCCAGTGGTATGGGCTCTAGTCCTGCAGCTACATTCAGCTCTGGTGTGTGTGGTATGGGACCTGGCATGTCTAGTAGTATGGGCCCTTGCCCTGCAGCTACATTCAGCTCTGGTGTATGTGGTGTGGAACCTGGCTTATTCCAGTAATATGGGCCCTTGCCCTGCAGCTACATTCAGCTCTGGTGTATGTGGTATGGGACCTTGCATGTCCCAGTAGTATGGGCCCTATCCCTGGAACTACATTCAGCTCTGGTGTATGTGGTATGGGACCTGGCATGCCCCAGTAGTATGGACCCTAGCCCTGCAGCTACATTCAGCTCTGGTGTATGTGGTATGGGACCTGACATGCCCCAGTAGTATGGACCCTAGCCCTGCAGCTACATTCAGCTCTGGTGTATGTGGTATGGGACCTGGCATGCCCCAGTAATATGGACCCCAGCCCTGCAGCTACATTCAGCTCTGCTGTATGTGGTATGGGACCTGGCATGTCCAGTAGTATGGGCCCTTGCCCTGCAGCTACATTCAGCTCTGCTGTATGTGGTATGGGACCTGGCATGTCCAGTAGCATGGGCCCTTGTCCTGCAGCTACATTCAGCTCTGGTGTATGTGGTATGGGACCTGGCATGTCCAGTAGTATGGGCCCTTGCCCTGTAGCTACATTCAGCTCTGGTGTGTGTGGTATGGGACCTGGCATGTCCCAGTAATATGGGCCCTAGCCCTGCTGCTACATTCAGCTCTGGTGTATGTGGTGTGGAACCTGGCTTATTCCAGTAATATGGGCCCTTGCCCTGCAGCTACATTCAGCTCTGGTGTGTGTGGTATGGGACCTGGCCCTGCAGCTTCATTCAGCTCTGGTGTATGTGGTGTGGAACCTGGCTTATTCCAGTAATATTGGCCCTTGCCCTGCAGCTACATTCAGCTCTGGTGTATGTGGTATGGGACCTGGCATGCCCCAGTAGTATGGGCCTTAGCCCTGCAGCTACATTCAGCTGTGGTGTATGTGGTGTGGAACCTGGCTTGTTCCAGTAGTATGGGCCCTAGCCCTGCAGCTACATTCAGCTCTGGTGTATGTGGTATGGGACCTGGCATGTCCCAGTAGTATGGGCCCTAGTCCTGCAGCTACATTCAGCTCTGGTTTATGTGGTATGGGACCTGCCATGCCTCAGTATTATGGGCCCTAGCCCTGCAGTTACCTTCAGCTCTGGTGTATGTGGTATGGGACCTGGCTTGTCCCAGTTTTATGGGTCCTAGCCCTGCAGCTACATTCAGCTGTGGTGTATGTGGTATGAGACCTGGCATGCCCCAGTAGTAGCACCCTAACCTTTCAGCTACATTCAGCTCTGGTACATGTGGTACATTTGGCTCTCGTCAGTGTGCTATGAGGCCTGGCAAGCCCCAGTAGCAGCACCCTAGCCTGGCAGCTACATTCACCTTTGGCAATGTCGTATGGGCCTGGCATGTCCTGTAGCAGCACCCTAGCCTGGCAGCTACATTCACCTCTGGCAAAGTGGTATGAGCCTGGCATGTCCTCTAGCAGCACCCTAGCCTGGCAGCTACATTCACCTCTGGCAGTGTGGTATGGGTCTGGCCTGTCCTGTAGCAGCACCCTATCCTGGCAGCTACATTCATCTCTGGTCTATGTAGTTTGGGGCCTGGCATGCCCCAATAGCAGGACCCCAATCTTGCAACTACGTTGAGCTCTGGTCTATGTGGTATGGGGTCTGGTGTGCCCTAGTAGCAGCACCTTAGCCCTGCAGCTACATTTGGCTCTCGTCTATGTGGTATGGGGCCTGGCGTGCCTGTGTAGCAGCACCCTAGCACTGCAGCAACATTTGGTTCTGGTCAGTGTACTATGAGGCCTGGCATGCCCCAGTAGCAGCACCCTTGCCTGGCAGCTACATTCACCTCTGGCAGTGTGGTATGGGCCTGGCATGCCTGTGTAGCAGCACCCTAGCCCAGCAGCTATGTTCATCTCTGATCTGTGTAGTATGGGGCCTGGCATGTCCCAATAGCAGGACCTCAACCTCGAAACTACATTCAGCTCTGGTCTGTGTAGTATGGGCCTCACATGCCCCAATCGTAGCACCCTAGTCCTGCAGCTATATTTGTTTCTAGTCTGTGTGGCATGGGGTCTGTCATGTCCCAGTAGCAGTACCGTAACTCAGCAGCTACATTCGGCTCTGGCCTGTGTGGTTTGGGACTTGGCATGCTCCAGTAGCAGCACCCTCACCCTGCTGCTGCATTCAACGCTGATCTGTGTAGGATGTTGCCTGGAATGTCCCAGTAGCAACACCCAAGCCCTGCAGCTACATTCGACTCTGGGTTATACAGTGTTTTTATTTATTTGTTGAAATGTTTCACCAGGAGGGCACACTGAACAGCTGGTTGCTTGTCTCACAGTGTGACCTGGGGAAAAGGGGTTACATAGGGTTGTGAAGGATGATCAGTTACAATAGTATGTGGGTAGTACAAACAGTACAACATTGTAAGATTATGCAACAGTTGGAACACAAGGTACTGTACAATAAACAGTAGTGGAACATTGGGTAAATTACAAAATACATGTCCAAAATCATACAAAAGAACATATAAACTTACAAAACAGAAATAATGCAACATAACCATTATAGTGCATGAGTGTACCAGGAGCAGGCGCAAGGTAGTACCAAGTGCTGTTGGAGTAAAAAGGACGGGGTAGGTTGTGCACACAGGTGACCCAGAAGGGCAGGCAGAGAGGAGAGCGGGAGAGGCAAGACGTGATTATGAGGAGAAGGGGTAGCCATTTCCTCATTCCCCCTTCAGGATATTGAGAAGCCTGCCGGGGAAGGGGGTAGGAAGGCAGAAACTGGGGATAGGTGTTAAGGAGGGTTAGAGCAGGAACAGCTGAGGGAGAGGTAATTATGTAGGGCAGAGGTAAGGGGGTAGTTGGAGGAGCAGTGTCGTATTTCGGGTGGGGGGAATTCCAGATTTTTGGGAAGTGATGGGCGAAACCAGTCTGACTGAGGGCGAAGCGGCGAGGGACCATCAAGGTGCTGGTGTCATTAGATCTGAGAGAGTGGGTGGGGGGGAGGTGGAGTGGAGCGAGAGGATGAGAGATAGGAGGGGAGCACTCTGAAACAGAATTTGGAGGTTAGTTTGGCACAGTGTGAGATGCATCTGAGAAACAGTGGAAGGAAGGTTAGAAAGCTATAGAGTTCACAGTGGTGGGAGTGGGAAGGGGAGTCGAGAGCAAAGCAGCAGAAGGAGTTAAAGAGAATGTCCAACTTGGTCAGGGAAGATTTGGGAGCAGCGCCGTAGACTATGTCACAGTAGTCAAAGATGGGGAGTATCATCCTCTGTACAGTGTCATGCCTCGCAGTCAATGGGGTGCAACTATGATTCCTGTACAGAGCACCAAGCTTGGGGCACAATTTCTTCAGGATAGCATTGATATGCGCAGAGAAGTTGAGGTTCTGGTCTAGACAAACCCCCAGATATCTAAATGAGGAGGTGTCTTTCAGGATGGTCCCATCAAGGGTGTAAATGGTGGGTAGGGCCGGGAGCCTAGAAAGTCTCTGCCTGGTGCCAGAGGTCACTGAGACTGTCTTTTTGGTGTTTAGTAAAAGCTGGTGAGAAGCAAACCAGAGCTGAACTTGGTTGAAGTCATGCTGTAGGCCGATTTCCACAGCAGCAGGGTTTTTGCCGGAACTGTATAAGATGGTATCATCAGCATACGTGTGGATAGATGAGGATGAGCAGGCTGTGGGAAGATCATTAAGGAAAATGGAGAAGAGTAAGGGACCAAGCACTGAGCCGCGTGGGACACCAGTGTTGATGGGGAGTGGAGGGGAGATGGAATCAAGGATTCTCACCGATTAGGTCCCACCAATGAGGTAGGATTTAAACCCAGTTGGTGGCTGATGGAGCAACGCCAGCTGAGGAGAGGGAATCAAGAAGCAGGGGATGGGAAATGATGTCAAAAGCTTTGGCTAGGTCGACAAAGATGGCCGAGGTGATCAGGCAATTGTCCATCCCTGAAAGGATGAAGTCGGTAAGCCTGAGGAGGGAGGTGGTTGTTGAGTGGTTCTTCCGAAAACCAGATTGGAAGGGGGAGAAGAAGGAGGAATTGGAGAGGAAGGGTGATGGCTGAGAAAGAACTAAATGTTCTTGAAGTTTGGCAAAGGTAGGAAGGAGGGAAATGGGGTGATAGTTGCCAGGAGTGGATGTGTCACCACCCTTGGGGAGAGGAAGGACTACAGCATGTTTCCAGGATGAGGGTACTTGGGCAGAAATAAAGGAGAGGTTAAGGATTAGGGAGATAGGTTAAGCAGTTGCAGGAGCAGAAAGGTAGGAAGTTTAGAATCGAGCTCATCTGGTGAGGAGCCTTTAGAGGGGTTCAGAGATTGGAGGGCACTAAGAGCTTCTTCAGAGGAGATAGTAGAAAAGGAAAAAGGGGGAGGGATAGGCACTGGCTGAGGTGAAGGGCTGAAATTAGTAGGCGGCAAGGGGGAGAGGGAATTTAGAAGAGATGTGGCACACAAGGTATAGTAGGCATTAAATTCATTGGCCATGAAGCCAGGGTCGGAAACTAGGGAGTTATTTATTATGAGAACTGGATGGGGGGGGAGAACAGAATAGGGCATGAACTACCCTCCAGAATTTAGCTGAAGAGTTAATGTTCGTCAGAAATGAGGAGTTGAAATAATCGGTCTTAGCCAGTCTTGTAGCTTTAGTACATGAATTGCATAGCATTCTGTACTTGGCGTAGTCGTTTGGATGTTTAGTAGATTTGTACTTTCTTCAGGCCCAATTACGCTCCCTGAAGCAGGACAGAAGTTCAGGAGTGATCCAGGGGAGGTGAAGCCCATGGACTCTGGTCCTTCTGAAAGGAGCGAAGGCATTCCAGGTGGCAATGAATTTATCCTTAAACTAGTCAAGGACTTGTTCAACAGAAATGGCAGTGGAGAGGGGGGCCCAGTCGATGGAAGCAAGTGCATAGCTGAGTGGGGTAAGGGCTAAGGATTTAAAGGACCAGAGCTGTATGATTTTAGGGGGAGGTTTGGGGCAATGGAACTTACGTACAGTGAAAATAGGGCTGTGATCACTAAGGGCATCAGGGAGGAGACCAGACTGAATGACACAGTGCTGGTGGGTTGTGAGTGCCCAGTCAAGCAGGGTGTGGTTTTGTGTTTTGGGATTAGGGCATGTGGGCTCATGTATAAGTTGAGTGAAGTTTAGAGCAGTGATGTCATTTTTGAGCCATGTCTTGGTAATAATTAGGATGTCAGGGGTGTGTAAAATTATGAGAGTTTATAGGAGGTCGATTTTAGGTAGCTGGCTGCAGATTTTCAGGTGGAGGAGCTTCAACCCATTAGGAAGGGTTGTAGTGGAAGTGGGGTTTTGAGACGTTGTTTGTGTAAGGAGTCAAGGTAGGAGAAGCAGTAGGACCAGGGTTGGGGTGGATGTTCCCTGATGAAAGGAGGAGGAGGGCAAGAATTAAATAGTGTAGTTTTGGACTTTTGGAATTAGAGTAGGAAACACGGGAAGGAGGGGTGGAGAGAAGGAGATAAGGAAGTGAAGTAAGGCAAAGTGACAAGGAATGGAAAACAGAGATGCTGGAGGGTAGTAGGGAAAGTGGGTTCTGTTTGCAAGAGGAGCAGTGGGAGTGATTGACAGGATGAAGAAGATATCTGGAAGGGAAGCGGAGAGAGAAGTGGCTATAGGTGAAGAGGTGGAGACTGGGATAAGGGTAAGAACTAGGAAGGGTGTGAGTAGGAAGGAGATGGAAACCATTCTGGGCTGGGCGGTAGAGGCTTTCTACATACTTGTGTAACCCCCCTGCAAATGGGGGTTCCCAAAAGACTTCCAGGAGCTTGCTTGAATGCTCCAAGCCTGAATGGTGTTTGGCGTTTAAGCCATTTATCAGTGAGTGTTTTTAGAGCCTCTGGTACTGTCTCTTTAAGAGCTGTCTGCTTGCAGACATAATTAGTTTGTATGGGGGGGGACTGTGTGCTTCTCTGCTTGAGTACCACTCGAGCTGCTGCCAATTCACTCCATTTTTGCAGTCACTAGGAGTGCAAAGGGAACCTATCTGAAAGATGTAACTGTTTGCCAGAAATCATTTAGAGTAATAATGAAAATACAGTTTGTCTAACCTGCTTTCTTTGCAGTCAGAACTGTGTTTGCTAGTTCCCCATTCTAGTTTTGAACTGCTGAACTGGACCAATCAGTGTGGGTTAAGGTAGCTCTAAAATGGTGCCTTGGACGAATCAGAACTTGGACTCGTAATCTGAGCCAGCCACAAGAGGATTGTATGGGCAGTGACTCTGGGAGATGTAGTTTGACTGGCCTTTTTGGACCAACACGGGCAGTCTATTGTGAGTGACAGCCAATCCAGCCAAGAACTGGGAGGAACTCAAAGGAAGTGCCGGTTTGTCTGCTGGAGTTTCAGTTGAGCTCTGGCAGTGAAGAGGGAAGGAGCCCTGTGCTTTTTTGGTGTGCAGTTTTAGTCGGGAAACGTGTGTAAGGCCCTGAGTTCCGGTCTGCAGCTTATGTAACTGCTTGTTAGGACTGAATCTGTCCTGTGAAGAGAATCAAAGGATATCTGAAGAGTAGAAACCAGGCTCACCCTGTAGAAGACTGGAGAAATTGCTGAATTGCACTCGGTCTGTCAGGAACTGAATCTGTGTGTTCCTCTCGCCGTATTGTGCAGTAACTGCGATCGGATGAGAAGCAGCCTGCCTGGTATAGTACTTTCTTTTTACCATATAAATGTGTGAGGAGGCTTGTGTAGCTCAAGTGAATCCTGCTGCCACTAAAGGACTTTTGCCTGTTACTGTTCACCATATAAATGTGTGAGGAGGCTTGTGTAGCTCAAGTGAATCCTGCTGCCATTAAAGGACTTTTGCCTGTTGCAGTTTGCCATATAAATGTGTGAGGAGTCTCGTGGAGCTCAAGAGTAGCCCTACTGACATTGAAGGACCCTATCTTGTTTGGAGGTCGTGAGTACTAATTCAGGGTCGCTCCCTGTTGAATTGCCACATTGAATCCAAATGGAATTACTGTACTGCTGACTGTTTAACTAATTTTTCTTTTCTCTGTGTGAAAGGGCCCCTACCAGCTGCCACGGTTTGGACTAGCCACTAGGGCTTGGGTACCCAGGGACAGTAACTGGTAGGGATAGGCCGTGCACAGAGCCATAGGTAGATGAGTAAAGTGATAAGCTAATTAATCTGATTCCCCCGTCCTTGTTATATCCCCAATAAATCAGAGCTGCTTGTTTCAGCAAAGTTATACTGCCTGAGGTATTTGTCTATGTTAAAGTATTGTACTGTGATTGTTGCACTGTATCTTATTTTACAGGAGGTCCCAGTGCCTGAACCAGTCCTGGGGGTAAGTGTATACTGTGAAGGTAATTTGATATATTGTGTGGGCCACTAGTGGGAAGAAAGGGGGGTTGCAGTGTCCCAGAGGGCTGTGACCAAGTTAGTTTAACTATTGCAAGCCCTGACCTCTGGGTGGAGGCTCCCGCCATCGGATCCAGGCCCCTCAACCTGTTAGTGGCAAATCAGGCAGGGGTAGTAGCCCCTGGGATAGCGCCATCTAGGGGTTACACTTGCAGATGCAGATCACACCAATGAATGTTAGAATGAAGATAATTTGCTTTAGGTATGAATGACACATGCCCAGAGGTGTTAGGGAAGAGCAGTGGGAAGACAATTGTAACCTACATGCCTTGATTGCTTTCTAGTGGCTTTACAATATAATCTGTAAATGGAAAAGTAGACACTTCAAAAAAAAAATTAAAATTACACTTTAAACTGAAGAAATTCAGCACTGAGTATTAAAACAGTTCAGATATCCGAGGCAATACTAGATATGGGGGAAAAAAGGTTACATAAACTGGCCGATGGTAGTGACATAGTCCAGTCAGGAGGAATTTGAAAATGCCTGGCAGGATGTGGAACCAACTCAGGAGCTCGTGGTCTACAGACGACCAATAAGAGCTGTCCCAAGAGAAAGGCAGTTGTCCTTAGAAAATTTATAGAGACAGCCATGCTGTAGTGTGGGGACTAACATGCCCAAGTAGCAGCACCCCAGCCCGACAGCTCAATTTAGCTCTGGTGTATGTGGTATGGGAGCCTGGCATGCCCCAGTAGCAACACCCCAGTCTTGCAACAGCATTCAGCTGCGATCTATATGGTATGGGGCCTGGTACTTCTCAGCAGCAACACCCTAGCCCTGCAGCTATATTCAGCTCTAGTCTATGTGATATAGGGCCTGACATGCCCTAGTAGCAGCACCCTAACCCTACAGCTACATTCTTCCCTGGTGTATGTGGGATGTGGCCTTAAATGCCCCAGTAGCAGCAACCTAGCTCTGCAGCTACATTTGGCTCTTGTCTACATAGTATGGGTCCTAGCATGCTCCAGTAGCAGCATCCTAGGCCTGCAGCTAAGTGCTGCTCTGGTCTATGTGTTATGGGGGCCTGGCATGCCCCAGTAACAGCACCCTAGCCTTGCAACTGCATCCAGCTGTGGTCTATGTGGTATGGGGCCTGGCACATTCCAGTAGCAGCACCCTAGCCCTGCAGCTACGTTCTGCTCTGGTGTATGTGGTATGGGGTCTGGCATGTCCCCAGTAGCAGCATCCTAGACCTGCAGTTACATTTGGCTCTAGTCTTTTTTGCCTTGGGGCCTGGCATGTGGCATTAACAGCACCCTAGCCCCTAAGCAGAACTGAGCTGTCTATGTGGTATGGGTCTTGGCATGCACCAAACAGCAGCACCCTAGCCCTGTAGCTACATTGATCTCTGATCTATGTGGCATGGGGCCTGGCAGGCCTTGTAGCAGTACTGTAGCCCGTCAGCTACATTTTGCTCTGGCCTGTGTGGTATAGACCTGGCATGCCCTAGCAGCAGTAGCACCCTAACCCAGCAGGTATATTCCGCACTGGTCTGTGGACCGGTATGCACCTGCAGCGAGAGTCGGCTCATGTATGTGTGGTATGGGACTTAGCATACCCCAGTAGCAGCACCCTACCCCTGCAACTACATTCAGGTCCGGTCTATTTGGTAAGAGGCCTTTCATGCCCTAGTACCATCACCCTAGTCCTGCAGCTGCATTTGGCTCTGGTCTATGTGGTATGTGGTGTGTCATGCCTCTGCAGCTACAGTCAGCTCTGGTCTGTGTGGTATGAGACTTGGCATACCCTGGTAGCAGCATCCCAGCCATGCAGCTACGTTGAGCTCTGGTCTGTGTGGTATGGGACTTGGCATGCCCTGGTAGCAGCATCCTAGCCTTACATCTACATTCAGCTCTGGTCTGTGTGGTATGGGGGTCCTGCATGCCCCATTATCAACTCCCTAGCCCCACAGCTACATTTGGCTCTCATCTATATGGCATGAGGCCTGGCATGCCCCAGCAGCAGCACCCTATCCCCTCAGATGTAATACACTGCTCTATGTGGAACGGGGCCTGGCATGCGTTCCACGTTATCAGAACTCTAGCCCAGTGGCTACATTTGGCTCTGGTCTACATTGTATGGAGCCTAGAATGACCCAGTAGTAGCACCCTAGCTGTGCAGCTACTTTCAGCTTGGTTCTATGTTGTATAGGGACTGGCATGCCCCAGTAGCAGCACCCTAGTGCTATACCTTAGAGTGCACACCCACCCTGTTGTGTCTCTGTGCAGTACCTTATTCATCTCTTTCTTGGAGCTCAGTGGCATCAGGTCACAAATCTCTGGGTCCTCCCCCTCCACCAATAAACTTTAGGGGAACCTGCTTCATGCCCTTGAGGGTACACCTGTTTGAATTCCTGCACCCTTCTCCTGGTCCCTCTAAACTCCCATATTATGTTCAAAGCCCCAGATCCTCACCCACAAATTCCAGTGATACGGGACAAGTACTGGGTGCCCAGTTCCCCCTCCCTGCTCGTCTCCACAGTCCCATTCGATGCTACTGTAACCCCTAGGTGGCGCTGCCCCAAGGGCTACTACATCTGTCTGCGTGACTAAGTGCAGATTGAGGGGCCTGAGTCTCAAGAACGGGTGCCTCCACCTGGAGAACAGGGTCAGTGGTAGCATAACTGCCATGGGTATAGCCCTCCAGGACACTAGTACCCCCCTCTTTCCCCTCTAGTAGCCTAGGCTGTTTAGTACTTGATTTACTTGGTAGAAGGCCTTGGCCCATCAAAATTGTCCCCCACCACTATGGAGGGAAATGGTTACACCCAGGAGCTATTCAACTCCATCCATTCATCCTGACCTCTTTTAAAAGAGTAAATGAAATCACTGTCCACCATGTATTGCGGTAGACTGTTCCGTAGTCTGGGAGTTCTCACTGTGAAGTAATTTAGCCTTTCATTAGTTTTTTTTTATTTGGCCACATCTATCTGTTTATTGTGAAGCCATGGAGCAGTCCTTCTATTGAAGAATTTGAAACCACATTGACACATTAGATCCTGTGAATTTTGGATTTTATATAAAAAAGCAGGTCACCTCTGCAGTACTTCATCTAGTTTGAAGTGGGTATAGCCCAGTTTCTTGCAGTCTTGTGTGGTAATCACTTTTGGCCAGACGAGGAACTAGTTTTGTTGCCCTCCTCTGAATTCTCTCGATTCTATCTATATTCTGTCTTAGATACGGGTTCCACAATGGGGACCCGTAATCGGAATGTGGCCTTATATGAGTCCTATAAAGGGGATGATACATTCCTGGGTCCTGGAAACGAATGCACGTTTAATTTGAGTGAGTAATGCATTAGATGTTTTGGCTACCTTAATGCATTGGTCAGTAGAGGACAATTTCCTGTTAATAATAACCCCAAGGTCCCACTCAAATATTGAAGCTTTAAGAGGTACTGTATATCATTTAAGAAGTAACTCTGTCTTGGGTTGTTCTTACCGAAGTGTAATACAGTGCATTTCTCTGTATTGAGCACCATCCCATTACAGACTGCCCATTCTTCAATAGTTCTTAAGTTATTCTTAAGAATGGTCCTATCTCTAGCCTTAATTACCGTCCCCCCCCCCCAGCTTAGTATCGTCCACAAATATGGAAAGGAGATTGTCTGCACTAACCTGCATATCAGTGATGAATACATTAAATAGGGTCGGTCTAAGGACTGCTCACTGAGGCACCCCACTGGTCACACACCCCACATCAGAAAGAATGCCGTTTATTCTGACTTGTTGAGGTCTATTGGACAACCAACAGGAAATCCATTTAACTAATATCTGGGAAAAACCCCAGTTTCAGCAGTTTGTCAATAAGTTTACCGTGTGGTACCTTATCGAAGGCCCTGCTATAATCAAGAAGGATTACATCCATAGTGTTACCATTATCAAGTCCCTCGCTTATGTAATTGTAGAAGGATACTAGGTTGGTTGTACAGGAATACTCTTGCCTGAATCCATGTTGTGTATGGTCGATTATATACCCTTATTCACTAAAAATACCACCAACAGCTTAATCTGGTTCAAGGTCAGTTGGCATTCATCTGTATCCCCCTCCGGGTCGTGCCTGAAAATAGGCAGGATTTGTCTAGTGCACTTACCCGATCAACAAAAACTAAATAAATAAAAAATATATATCGTTGGAGATTATTTCTTTTTCCAAGATTTTTTTTAATAGTTTTCTCTACCAATTTACATATAACTGATGTTAGACTTGTAGGATGGTAATTTTCAGGCTTAGAATGATTGCCTTTTTTAAAAATGGGTATGACAGTGGCATTAGCCCAGTCATGGGGAATAAGACCTTCATGGAGAGATTTGTTAAATGTAAGTGTTAGGGGTTTAGCTATGGCCTCAGCTGTCTCTAGCAGAAATCTTGAATTAATATTGCCAGGTCCTGGACTTGGTGGTTTTTTTTTTTTTTTAGTGATTGCAAGGCCTCAAATGTGTCTGCTTCAGAGATGGAATAGAAAGTAGATTTACTAACTGAATGCTGATAAAGTTTGGGGTTGTCTTTTTTTTTTTTTGAGAAAACAACACAATTGCTCATTGAATGCATCATCAATTACCTTATCTGTAGATATTAAAGAGTTATTTACTGTTAGGGGACCCATATATCGGTTATTCACCTTTTTATTGTTAAGATAGGAAAATAAAGATGTGTAGCTATCTTTGGAATGTGCCAGATGGAACACCAATTTCCTTTTTGACTGTAAGACAGTATATTTCAATTCTTTGTGATTTTGGATTTGAGTAGTGTTTGTTCCTTAATAGCACCTTCACTCTTTTTTTTAGGAGAGAAAATAGTGTTTGTTTCCTTTTAATTAGTTTCATTATAGATTTATTTAACCATAATGGAATCTTCCCCTTTTTATTATATTTCTTTTTAGTGGGGACAAATGATTCTTCTAGATGTCAGATCATTGTTTTCAGATACTTCCAGACTTCCTCAAGTGAAAGAGGGGATAATATTTCCTCCCAAGGAAGTTTGTTTAGGTGCTCATTAATAATGTTAAAGTTAGCATTATCATAATTTTTGAATTCAAAGTGGCTTAAGTTATGGTAAGAATTAAAGATTAATGAGAAAGTAATTGAATAATGATTGCTAGTGCGTAAGGGGTCCTTGATGCAAATATTTGATATATTGCTCCCAATGTTGGATGTCACTAGATCTAATATACCCTCCGCCCCGGGTAGGCTCCTTAATAACTTGCTCCAAACCTAAGTCTACAATAAGTGAAATCAGATCTTTTTCACCATAAGTATGACCAGATAGGGAGGTCCAGTTTATTGTGGGCATATTAAGGTCACCTAAAACTAAAATATTACCTTTAGTAGGCATATTTGATATTTCTTTGTGTAGAAGAGAAGTATATTCAGAGTTTGCTGATGGAGGCCTATAACATGTTCCAGCCAACAATTGGGGTTGTCCCATTATCTGAATATTTACCCATATGGTTTCTATATCGTTAGAGTGTGGGAGTTGAAAGGAAGTTATAGCCTCCCTAACATATAGGCAAACCCCTCCTCCGGTTTGGCCTTGTCTATCCCTATGATACAGCTTATAGCCTGGTAAGTGTGCCACCCATGTAGTGTCAGGGTCCCACCAAGTTTCAGTTATGGATACAAGTCCATAATTGGTCGTATTACATTTAGCTTCAAGTTCAGCCATTTTAACCAGACTTAATGATCTGGCATTCAGGGAAATAACCTTGCAAACAGTAGGATTAATAACAAGAGTTTTTTTTTTTTTAGAAAACTGGAAATATATCTGATCTCTCCCCAGCTTCTAGTTTAAAAGTGTATTAATTGCTGATGTTATACTTTTACCCAATAAAGTACTTTCCCTTCTGCTGAGGTGTAAACCATCCCAACAGAACAAAGGGGTCTTTTGGTAAAAATTTTCACAGTGAGCAAGGCATAGAATACCCTGTTGGAGGCACCATCTCCTGAGCCAGTCATTAAAGGCCTTAATTTTGTTAGTCATAGAATTAGTTGCTCTTGGAACAGGCAAGATCTCGGAGAAGCAGACATGACTATCTTTGTCTGCCAGCACATTAAGTGCAACGATATCGGGTTTAAGGTCTTCCAAACTGGCTCTGTTGATGTCATTAGTGCCAGCATGCATCACAAACAAGGGGTTTTCTCCCGCCCCCAGAAGTACCTCTTTAACCATAGTTGTAATGCTGGAAACTCTGACCCCTCTTAGGCTTGACCATGTCCAGTTGAGTTTGTCCACATTACACACTGCATGATCTATATGTTTAATAACTGAATCTCCAATTATGAAGATTTGTTTATTTATGGGCAGGGGGTCAATGTTTGTACACGGGGAAGTTAGCTTTTCATTATTTAAACTATTGGTTGTATCCCCTGGGTTAGGAAAGGAGATTTTTACATTGGTTGAGGGCTTTATTTTTTTACCTTTTGTTATAGGACATTTAGGAGGATGACAAGATACTAGATTAGTCCCCAGGGTATTGTGTGAATTCTCATCCTGTGAAAATTCAACTTTCTCTTGAGTGAGAACTTCAAGGCTGATAGATATGGGTAATAAAGGTGCACTATTAAATATTTGCCCTTGCCTGCATTTTGTTTTGTGTTTAGTGACTGCTGACCAATTATCTGATTCATCTGAAAGCAAAAGGGGTGGAGCAGAAATGCTGAGGGGATCATTATCTAGAATGGGGGTCTCAATAGGGTGTTTAGGAACATCTAAAGGTGTTATCTGACCTAACATTAGATCTATGTAATCTTCCAGAGCCTCAATCTTGGGGCTAACTGCTCTTGCTGCTTGTAAATGGACTATTTCCATTTGTAATGCCTGTAGCAGCAGGCATCTATCACAAACAAAGTCAGTAATCTGTGCACCCCGGCCAAACATCTGGCAAGAAAACAGTAGTTATTAGGTTACTCCATTTCAAATCTATCTACTAACTATTTGAAATATGTAATAGAACTTACAGATTGAGGGGCCGTAGATCATGGTCCTCTTCCCCTGCTGCCCTAGCGGACACAGCAGACACGTGTGTCTCTGCGCGTGCTTGCCCTGCTCGCCGCAGGGTGGACTTTAGTAACAGTCTGGTGACCCGGAAGTAGCCCAAGGGTCATGTAGTGAGGCAAACAGTAATTTAGCCCAAAAGTAAAGAAAATTCAGCCAAAAGCCTTTAGAAAGGCGTTCTGGTTACAGTATATGTGCCCAAATGTTTAAAAACAATAAACCTCACTGATTGTGGCAACTTGTAGTTTACAGAGTTGCTCTGTGTAATCTACTCACCCTCTTCCTGTTCCTATGAACAGGGCTCACCTAATGACTGTACAACAATAAAGTTTCACATAAAATTAAATGTGCAGTAGTAAATATACAATTACAATTTACACCAGGATACAATGTCAGCCCCACATGTAGTACACTTACCACCAGGGCTGGCTCAGCTGGCTTGGCCCTGGAGACCCCCTGCAAAATAAGTCCTGCAATGGAGAAAAGCAATAGCAATGCAGTATCCCCACCACAAAGGTACACAATAGCTGGGTAAAATGCAAAAAAGATACAGAACTGATTTATTGGGGATATGAAAAAGGAAGTGGCTTAATCTGGTGCTTGATTCTAGTTCTGATTAAATCAGGTTGAGCATGCACATCTCTAAGAGTCCCTCTACCACAGTCACTTGCACTATGGGTACCCAGGTGGATTTACAGGGTAGCCTGAAGCATTGCCCGGGGTAGGCCGGTGTTGCAACTGTCGTTGGAGCCCTTAAGGAAGAAAACACAACATGCACTTTAACCCACAATTTGTATTCCAAAGCCCTGGGGCTCAGTTCATGAAAAGCAATTAAAACAATTAAATCGGGTGATGCACTTTGATTGGGAATTTGTTGCAGGGAGCTACCCTGTGATTTTACTCATGATACCCAGATCAGGTGGCAGGATGGATGAAATGGAGACCTCGGGATGAAGTGCTGGTTTGCCAGGAGAAGCAGGGCACACACGAGTCACTGTGGTGTCGTTCCTGTCCACAGGTGTTGAACAGAGAGCCGAATCCCTGGGCAGGTCTCCTGTTGATCGAAACTCTGCAGCGCAAGTGCCAATCAGGGCTGTGGTGCTGAGGGCCAGGCAAGTTGAAGAAAATGTATTCATTCCGGTCAGGATTACTGGATACTGCTTCCAGCAAGCGTGACACGTACAGGCAGTGGGGAACCAAATCGTGACACACTTTCAGATTCAGCACACTTATAGTAAGAGAAATGAAATACCACAGTTCAGATAATAGTCCGGTTGCAGTACTTAGGGGTTTCTGCGCTAACCATATGCTCTGCGGTCATGAATGGAAGTCCTGATAGGCCGATCGCTCCAAAGCAAATCTTCGGTCCCTCTTCAGGTGAAATTGGTCACGATTCAGGCTGAAAGTCACAGGTTCAGAGAAAGTCAGATTCAGGTTTGCAATTCTCTTCACTTGGGAAGATGATAGCAGGCAGGCCAGACATGGCCTTCCTGCCGATTTTCCCCTGCTCACTACACAGGAGCAGCTGCTCGAAAACTCGAGCTCCTCTCACTCTCAACTCCTTCTACAGACTGACTCACTGTACCAGATATTCGGGGCACAGTGAAATATTCGGAGAAAAGTCCAAATTAAGGTTGCACGAGCTTCATCAGGGAGAGGTAAAGGCAGGCAGGCCAGACTCAGCCTTCCCGTCGAATCCCCACACTACCAAGCAGCAGCTCGACTGGCTCGAGCTGCTCACTCTTCCAGCTCCAACTCACTTCTGCCTCAGTGCTGCAGGCAGCTCTGGGATTTCCCTCTGATCTAAATGGTTTGGTCGGTTGATCCATCTGTCTGTCAAAGCAAGGGCTCCCCCTTCAGGTCCATTTAGGCACCAAAATGTAAAACCTACAATTTCTACAGAAATGGACTCCCATCAGACCTCTGGGGGCAGGCTCCATTTTAGAGCCCCCAAATGCACTGATTGGTGCATACTGGCAGTCCAGAACTAAGATGATGGTATAAACAGAAAGTGTCCTCGCTGCAAAGGAAGGCAGGTTAGACAAACTACAATACCATTATTATTAATAGAGATAAACAGCAAATAATCACATGTTCTAAAAGGGCTCCCTCTGCACAATTAGTG
Organism: Neoceratodus forsteri; assembly: GCA_016271365.2. NCBI lineage: Eukaryota > Metazoa > Chordata > Ceratodontiformes > Ceratodontidae > Neoceratodus > Neoceratodus forsteri. The sequence goes on from CM057459.1 coordinate 1,472,290,676, forward strand.
ATGGCAGAATGGAGCAGTATCACTGCAGCCCGGGCGGGACTCGAGCCTGGGCACAGTCTGCCCCTAACCAGACTAATTAATTTACGAGACAGGTGTGACACTCTGCCATCTGCTTATGGTTATTGTATATTTGTAATATAAATAAATGGTCTGTGATTGTCTGCTGGCACCCGTTCGTCAGAGAGACTTGACCTGACCCCAAAAGGTGTCAGTGGCTGATGCTGCAGGATGTGAAAGAAAGACCAGGGAAATCTAATTATCTGCCTTCCTTCCAGAGGAATAGTTTATTGCCCTCGTAACCTGTTACTGCCTTTTGAAGTTGACTCCCATGGATGCATTTATGACATACAGGAAGAGACTAATCTGGTTGCATGTTGGTGAGAAGTCATAAAACCTGAGCTCACTTTAGAAGGACAGGAAATCAGCAGTGAAACAAAAAGACATGTTTGCTCAAAGACTGTCGTATTTGGGAAATGGCTTTTTGCTGATATTCACATTAATTAAAATACATCCTTGTAGATAATTATGTCAAGAAGAGATGGGAGGATCTAACTGTGACCTCATGAAGGGGGGTGGATGAGTTGGAGTTTGAAATGAAACATGCATCTGGGAATATGTTGCATATTATTCTGGACTCAAGGAGAGAAAGATTTCTCTGAACTTTTGAAAGCACTTAAATGGAAACATCTAGATCAGAAAGACTTTAAGTATTTGTGGTAGGAAAAACATGTATTAGGAACCAAACATTCCCAAAGAGGTCCGCACAAAAAGAAAAGGACAATGTGTCTAAAGTGACAGTCCCTTTTATCAGTGTATAAACAAATAGGCAAGTAAAAGACAGTAAAACTGTCGTTCATGAGAACCAGTTTCTTCAGCTCACCACCATTGCAGCTCGGATGTAACGAGAAGCAGGCAAACAGACTTTTGCAGATTGCGGTACAAAGAACTTGCTAAACGCTGAATTTCTGAGACGGTCCCGTGGTGCGATACACATAACAAAATTAAATAAAACAAGTGGCTGTACCTGACTCCATAACTCGAGATACTTTACTGTGTAAAAATGTACACACACACTGTAAGGACATTATGCAAAACGCTGAAACGCCGGAGCACTGAAAACTGCTGCATGGTCAGTAACTGACTAACTTCGAGCTGCAGTACTTCCTGGTGATGCCGTGCTTAGGTATCGACCAATCACTCAGGTCATCATCAGAGCATGCTAGTCCTCGTAGCCTGTCCCTCATTTAAACTGCTAATTTAAAGTGGGAATAAGAGGAGGTGATCTGGGTTTAAAACTTCTGCAGCGTGAAGCTTTTTGAATTTTGGAATTGAACATGCTGCTTCCAAATGGTCTAAATGAAGACATACCTCTCTATGGTTATTTAAATAAATGAGGGAGGTTAGACTTGATGACTCTGCCTTCCTGAGGTGCAGACTTGCCGGCTCTGCCCTCTGATTTTCTATAATTTTTTATGGCACAGGAAGGTTTAGAATTGTGCCTTCCATATTTGCAATTTTGCTCTGGAAATGGTATTGTTCAGTCCTGAGTAAACATACTTCTATTGTACTGAAAGGTGTGACTTGCCGGCTCTGCCTTTCTAGGGGTTAGAATTGCCTCTGTGTTCGATATATAACTTTATATTTAGTATGGGTATCCCGCTGGCTTATATTTGTTAATCTATGAATTGCCTGCATTTACACTGTACATGTTTTTGTTGTGTACTGGCACTTTAAATTAGCAGTTTTAATGAGGGACAGGCTATGAGGACTATCAAGCGCTGATGAGGACCTGAGTGATTGGTCAATACGTAAGCACAGCTTCACCAGGAAGTATTATAGCTCAAAGTTAGGCAGTTACTAACCATGTGGCGGTTTTCAGCACTTCAGCGTTTTGCTTAGTATCCTTATAGTGTGTGCGTACGTTTTCACACGGTAAAGTATCTCGAGTTATTGAGTCGGGTATGACCACTTTTGGTATGTGTATCGCACCACGGGGCCATCTCAGAACTTCAGCGTTTAGCAAGTTCTTTGTACCGCAATCTGCAAGAGTCCGTTTGCCTGCTTCTCATTGCATCTGAGCTGAAATGGTGGTGAGTTGAAGAAACTGGTTCTCATGAACGACAGTTAATTACTGTTTTTTACTTGCCTATTTGTTTATAAACTAATAAAAGGGACTGTCACTTTAGACACATTGTCCTTTTCTTTTTGTGCTGACCTCTTTGGGAATGTTTGGTTCCTAATACATGTTTTTGCTACCTGCTATAGCTTCTGAGGTAACAAATGTACAGCCCCAAGCTTTAAGCTTTAATATGAGCCCCCCTCCTGCTCTGTGGTAGAGCTGTAGTTTGTTTTGTATTTGTGGTAGGAGTTTGTATTCTCTAACTTCCCATTTTTTTATATGACTGTAAGATTTGTGATATAATTTTTCTGTATTTGATTTTTCCTGTTTTACCTTTTTTAGTAAACAACATTTTCTTTAAAGTACTGCCTGTTGTTTTCTCAGTTATTTTGCATGTGATGTGCTGAACCTGTGTTTAAGGCTGACAGCTGTTAAAAGGCTTGAATGTGTTACTAAGCTTGCTTAAAAGGTAAGAAATACCTAGGTCTCATATAGAGTTGTAGGGGTTCATTTTGGAAACCTGGCTTGGTGCCCTTGGACGAAAGATTATATTGCATTTCCCCGAAGAGAATATTATCTGAGCCTGTTAATTGGGTATGCTAGTGTAATATTCACAGTTTGAATCCGTTCAGAACTCAAGGATAAAGGTGATTCGGACCCAAAAACAGACAGGAGGGCTACCCTGTTTGTTACCTGTTCACACTATTGCACTCTGAGGTTTGCATTGTGGGAGCAGAGGGCTTTACCTACGGAGTGCGTTTATGACAATAGACAGATCTTAAAGAGACAGGCACAGAGGCTAACAGTGCGCTCACATGCTGACTCTTTTAACTCAGTAAGGACACAGAATGCCAGCCTGACAGTGGGCATTTAGGCACACCCAAGGAAGACTTTTGGGAACCCCTATTTATAGGGGGGTTACATTACATTGATGACATTACCACGGCGAGGGGTTTTGGATATCCTCTCCCTTATGGGATCAGAGAGTGACTGGCCCTCATGCTTCTACCACTCCCCTTCTCATAAAACTGGTTCATACAATTGTTCACGGCTGTGGGTAGGTGTTGATGTGCAATATGGCTGCCACGGCACATTTCAGTCACTTTACTACCAGTCTCTCATTGTTTGTAAGGCACATTGGGATACAGTGTGTATGAAAAGTGCTATTTAAATGCGTCTTCATCTAGATGAGAGCGTAACTTAAAGGTCTCCTGTGTCCCTTGCCCAAGTCCTGCAGCCAGCCGCTTCTGGGTGTGGTGTGTGTCTACCTCAGCCTGGCACACAGGACTATCCCTGACATGCCAGCACCTTGCTGGTGTTATCTGATCACCCCTCTAAGCTGGCGCCCATAACCTGAGTGCCTCAGCTGACCACTGGGGTGCTTATGCGCAGCTAGAGCAGTTGGAGAATTGATGCTCTCTGACAGCTGCATGGCGCCTTGCTGCTTTCCCCCCCACCCAGAGCACCAACTAATAACCTACAGAACACTAAACATCTTGCATGCTGGCACCCAGAGGGCTCCTGATGTATACATTTTTTTTTTATGTGAAGAAATAAAATGTAAAAAGCACAGTACTGCCAAGCCACCACTCGGTTTGAATTAGCACTTCAAAAACCAAGCAGCAGCAATTTCCTTTGCTAGCTCACCCCTCAGATCACTCCATCACCAACTAGGGTGAAAGGGAGAACTGAATTATCCTTTGTCAGTGGGTGAACAATTCACCCTTACATTTTAGGCTGCATGTTTTAACCTTGTCTGTCCCCTTCTTGTTGAAAAGTTTTAGATTTCTGACTGTGTGCAGTGAATTAAAGAAAAAATAAACACATCTCTTGTCCTTTCAGGTACCAGAAACCTTTGAAGATGTTGCTGTTGCTTTTTCAGAGGAGGAGTGGAAGATGTTAAGCAAACAGGAGAAGGAGCTTCACAGGGAGGTGATGGTGCAGAATTATGAAAACATGGTGTCAGTAGGTAAGGGTAGACGCTGTCTCGGAAATGGAATTCTGAGGGAGACAAGCTTGCATTTAAAACTTCAGGCCTGATGTTGTGTCTGGGGAAGGGAAGAATGGACTGGACTGGACATAAAAGTGGTATATCAGTAGATTAACTGCAAACAGAAAAAGCACTAAGCTGTAACATGGAGGCACCACCCTTTGTCCAGAAATACCAATCTACTAACCTGCAAGCCTGAAATAAATATTCTGTAACCTAATTTCATATCGGCATACAAATCAGAAGATGATGTCAACGCTAGTATCTTCAAACCAAAACATTTCTGAAGGCAACAACAGACATCCCAGGTCCATATGGGATAATATTCTGTAGCAGGAGCAAGGCTCCTATAAGAGACCCTGTTAACAATGCTGGAGCTAACAGAAAAGGAAATTACAGTAAGTATGAAGGAATTTCTTCTTTCTGTAGCACCCCGCATTGTCAGTGGGTAGTAAGTGCAGCCTGTAAAACTCTGCCAAAGGCCACATTGGTGGAACTTTGAACACCCAATCTGTAGTGCTTAGTGAATGTGTGGACGGAGGACCACGTTGCTGCCTTGCACAATTCCAACACAGATGCCTCCCCTGTCTCTACTCAGGAAGTAGCCATAGCCCTGGTGGAGTGAGTCTTATTTATTTATTTTATTTGTTAGGATCTAGGCTTAAACACCTTTGAGGTGAAAGCTCTTTTACAAACGTTCCACGTCAGTGGGAGGGAAGACAGCATTACAAGGGTTCAAGCAACATGGAGTATAAAACATGTACAATATTTACAATAATTACAATGGATTATTCAAGCAGGTTAATATTAACAGAAAAAAACTATAGAGGATAAGACACCCATAGGGTTGCATTTACAATAAGTTATAGGCGAGGATAGTTGCAGGTAGTAGAAGCTTGGAGTCAATTCGCTGAGGCAGTAGTTAGTGGAGAGAAGAAGTAGGCGGTAGGGAAGGGGGGAGTAGGGTGGGAAGTGGAGTTGCTGCAGTCATGGACCTTGTCGAGAGACATGAGGGGTGGATGCATGCGGCAGGTGGCCAAGCAGAGTTTTGAGCCACCAAGTGGAGGTAGGGGAGGGAGTGTAGGGGGTGGTAGAGATGGCCTGGGCATGCCATGGTGGGAGTTGCATATAGGTAGGTCAGAGCCCTGAGGCAGAGGGACTAGTGGTAGCAGTCACAGGTGCTGGATGTGGAAAGCTGCTGGCGTAGTAGTCTCTTGAAGGGGCCCAGAGTAGGTTGAGCGGAGATGTCCTGGCTGAGGGCATTAAACCAGAGGGGTGCTCTGTAGGCAAAAGAGCGCTGACCCTGCATCGTTCGAAGACGAGGAACATGGTAGAGGTGAGTGCTAGCACTTCTTGTCTGTTGTGTGTTGCTGCTGTGTGGCTGAAGTAGGTTTTCTGTGCCTTGGGGGAGAATTCCTAGTAGCGCCTTTTTTTGCCAGCAGGCAGGTTTGGTAGTGTAACCTCCCACTAAGTTGGAGCCAGCCCGTTTGCACATAGAGGTCACAGGTATGGGTGAGATGCTCAGCTCCAGTGAGCAGCCTGCAGGCCTTGTTCAGTGCTACCAATATTCTGCGGTGGGACTAGCAGCACCGTAGATGACCAAACCGTAGTCTATGACAGAGAGGACGGAGCTGTTGATTGCTAGTCTGAAAGCATCTGAGGTGAGACAGTGCTTGTGCCTGTGGAAGAGACTGATTTTGTAGTTGACAGTCCTAGCCACATTGCTGATGTGCTGGTCGTAGGCCAGACTGCTGTCAAGTGTGACCCCAAGATATTTAAAGTGCTGGGTATGTTCAAGCAGAGTTCCAGATCGTGTACTAATGTTGAGAGCTTATGACTTGTATTTGCTTCTTGATGAGAGCCAGATCTGTCTTCTTTATTGCCACGTACTGTATGCCTTGTCAACATATTTATTTTATTTCAGTTTAGGATTAATACCTTTAAGTCAAGGACTCGTTTTCAAAGGTTCCAAGTCAATCAAGCGAACAGATGCAAACAAGTAAAACAGTCTGAGTACAATAAGGTTACAGAGGTTTGTGCATATTTTAGTTACAACTAATACATTGCAGTCTAACATAGAAATTGAAAACAATTATAACAAGGCATTGTAGTGTTAGAAATAGGAGCAGAGGGATACGCCTCCGCTGGGTAGTACTGGAGGCTAGTGGAGGGGAGTGGTCCGTAGCTGGGGTTGTTGATTGGGCACTTAAGGTGGCCATGAGGGAGGGTGTGTGTGGGAGCAGACCAAGGAAGGCATTTTCAGGTGTTGATGTCTGTTGATGATTGTGTGGGCAGCTGGGGAGGTAGTGAAGGGGGAGGTCAGTAGGTAATAGGGGTAGAGAGGGAGTGTAAACAGTGCTAGGTAGGGGTGTTGAGGGTCATGAGATTCGTAGGGGAGGGCAGGAGGGGAGTCAGGGGGCAGTAGTGTGGCAGTATATGCCAATGGGGGTTGGGGAGGTAATAGAGGTGCCCTATGCCTAGGCTAAGTGCGGCACCCACAGATGTTTTTTAGATCTAGCTGGTGAGGAAGCCCAGTTTTGAATTGTCTGAGCTTGGTACATTCCAAAAGTGCGGTAGGCCACTCATTGAACCACTTTGGGCCCAGGAAGGAGAGGGATCTCTAGGCCATTTTGGTTCACTTGAATGGCTCCTGGAGTCCCCCTTTTGCAGCGCTCCTAGTTTGTTTGAGGAGAAGTGCCTTTGTGACTAGCCTGTTAGTGGACTCAGGCATAAACCCTAGCATGGCTTTTTTGATAAGCATGCAGGTTTGGAATTGAGCATGGAGGCGGAGTAGGAGCCACCCTATCTGATTGAAGAAGGTGCAGGTGTGGGTAGATGGATCGACCCCTAAGGTTAGGTGACAGGCCTTGTTCAGGAGAGTACTGACTCTCCTGAGGGCAGTGTCAGAGCCTGCTCCATAGATTGGTAGCCCATAATCTATGGTGGCTAGTACCGAGCTGCTTATGGCCAGTTTCATGGCTGCAGGTGGTAGGGAGTGATTGTGATGGTACAGAACAGCCAGTTTCCTATTAGCAGTCTTGAGGGATGTGGGCAATATGACTGGTGATATTTAGGGTGTCGTCTAGGTGGATTCCGAGGTATTTAAATACTGAGACTTGTTCTGGGGGCCTTCCTTAGGGCTCTGGATTTGCAGGAGGCAGAATTTATTTTTATTTTGAGGAACTGTGATCAGCATACTCTTGGTCTTTTTGTGGTTGAGCAAGAGTTTGTTCTGGCAGAACCAGGACTAAAGCTTAAGAAAGCTGTCCTGCCGTTCAGTTGTGATGTATGTTGGTTACTGCCTGGGACGGATATGACAGCATCTTCGGCATAGAGTACAATGTGAACTGGGCAGGCAAAGGGAAGGGCATTTATGAATAGACTGAAAAGTAGCGGGCCAAGAATGGTCCCTGGGGAACTCCTAAGCTCACCACCTTTGACTCAGAACATGTGTCTCCTATTCTGACTCGTTGTGTTCTCTGGGAGAGGTAGGTCCCAAACCAAGCCACCGTGCTTTGAGACAGGCCAGTTGATAATAGGCTGCTGAGGAGAAGGTGGTGGTTCACTGAATCAAAGGCCTTTGTGAGGTCTATGAATATAGACCCCACCGTCATCCCCTTATCCAAAGCGTTATAGAGGTGGGAGGTGTATTCAACTAGTGCTGTAAGTGTGGAGTGTTTTTTACGGAAGCTCTGCTGTTGGGAGCAGAGCAGGTTATACTTCTCCAGGTACTTGGTGAGCTGGTTTGAGACCACCCTTTCCAGGGCTTTCAAGAAGAGGGAGGGGGATTCAGATTGGCCTGTAGTTAGCTGTGTTAGTTCTGTTTCCAGTTTTGAGGACGGGGTGACCAGGGCCAGCTTCCAGGCATCCGGGAACACACTCAATCTAGGGGAGGAATTGAAAACCTTAGTGAGTGGGACAGCTATCTCATCCAGAGTTAGGACAACCAGCTGCAGGTCGATTTGGTCACTCCCCATCTTGGTCTTGCCTAAGACCTGCTTTACATATTTGATTGTTTCAGTTCTTGAGATCTGTTTGAAGTATAAAGGTGGTGGTCCAGACCCTGTGGGTGTGGGTGCGCAAGGACCAGAGGGCTGATTTGGTAGTGGCGCAAGGTATTCATCTGGTAATACACCGGTCAGATCTATGAATGCTAAGTTGAAGGCGATAGCGATATTGAGGGGTTCCTGGAGAGTCCCAGTACTAGTAGTAATGAGATCTGGTGGGGTTCTGGGAGCATTAACAGTCAAAGATTTCATGGAGTGCCAGAAATCTTTACCCGACCCCAAAAGTTCATTAAGTTGGTCTTTATAATAGGTGGCTTTGGCTTGGTGTAGAAGCTCAGTGCAGTTGTTTCTGGGAGCCCGATAGGCAGACAATTCAGCCTGCTTGCCTGTTGCCTTTGCCCTATGCCAAAGATTGTCTCTTTGACGCATGAGTGCAATTAATGTGCCAAGAGCCACGGATTTGTAGTATCTTTTAATCTTCTTGATTCTGATGGGGGCAAAGATGTCACAGGCCTGTGTGAAGATCCTGAGGAAGTAGTCCAGGGCCTGCTTCCCATCCATAGCTTTGTCGATAGGGGACCAGTCAGTCAGTTTTAGGTGTTGTTTGAAAGCGTCCAGAAGTCCGGCTTTGAGAGTGCAGTTTTGGGATACTTTGGGTGGATGCTTACTGAACTTATTTGTCCAGGTACACAGGACTGGGGAGTGGTCGCTAAGGTCATCTGATAGGACAGAAACCTCAGAAATGTGTTCCTGGGTGGGAGCATAAAAGCCAGTCTATGAACGTGATGGTTCCAGTTTGGTAGTTGAGGTGGGTGGCTTGAGTGACCATTTGGGTGAGGTATAGTCCAGAGATCTGGGCCCTTGCTGGAGCTTCTGCCTGAGATAGCCAGTTGATGTTAAAATCACTGACTGTGACCTGTTCCCACTTATTGCCAAGTGCCTGCTGATTCCCTAGGAAGTGTTTGAGGCCAGTGGCTTGTTGACTGGGGGTATGTACACCATGGTAAGCAGAAAGACCTTGTTCTGTTGTCTTAAGGATAGTTCTAGGTTTAGTATGTGAGCCTCTTTAGAGTGCATACTGCTGTGCATGGTCTGGGATTTGATGTCAGACTTGACGTAGACTAAACATCCACCTCCACGTTTGGATAATCTGTCCTGCCAGTACGAGATGTAGCCACTGAGGGTAATAGCGATGTCAAAGATTTTTGGGGACAGCCAGGTCTCCGTGAGAGCTATGATATCTAGATTAATCAGTGCCACCCACGCCTGGAATTCCGTGAATTTAGGAAGTAAGCTGCCAATATTAAGGGATATGATCCTGATTATCCCCACCTTGGAGTTGGTGTTGGCATTGGGCGGTCCAGGGTTAGAGTGAACATTATCAGATAACAATAGTAATAGGAGGATATGTGCCCTCATCCACATTGCCAAGTTGACCTTGGATACTTTTAACCTTTTTTTGCCATTCCAAAGTGCACAATCTGTCTAAATTCCTGAACTCTGCATTTCACTTAAGATCTGTTCTAACTGCCCTCCATAAATCTAACTTGCGCAGCTCTCATTCTTTTGGATGAGCAAGCTTTGGACAGAAGGACGGAGGTCCCTTTAAGCTTCGTGCCACTCACTCTCTGTATAAGGAACACCAACTGAGGGTCAGGATTCTTTCTAGCCACTTCTTTCCACGTGGGATACCAGGGAGTGAGAGATGAAGTGAAGGAAACTAGCCTGTTTATACCTTAAAAGGTCAGCCTGGCCAGGGACCCCAGAAGCCATCAGTCATAAATAACAACTAATTGGGGAGGTAAGAATCACGGCACAGTTCAGCCCCTGTCTTGCTCAGATTGCTCAGCAGCTGAGTCCTTTCATAAAAATGCAGCTCAGGCCAAAAGAAAACAGTATGTAGTAGGTATATTTTTGGGGATTGGTGGGGGCCCTAGGCATAGGCCAGTGTTGCCTGTGTTTTAATCCGGCCCTGATGGACTGGCATTGTGGTTCTGCTGTAACGTTCCCGTACGTTTCTGAAAACGGAAGCAGCAGTATGTGAAGTACCTTGCTCTTACTGCTCCACTTCCATTTTGTGACACTATAAGTTGTTGAAGGGAGGTAAGATTTCTCAGGAGATGGCAGATGTTAAAGCACAGTTATGGATTAAAATTGTACAAAATGGTGTTTTAATTAGCTGAAGGAGAAGGTAAGTGTGCCGACTCCCTCACATTCTGAAGCCAATGAAAAGATCTTCCCCATGATGTAATGGGCATACTTGCAGGTGTCAGAACTCCGTAATAAAGCCCAGGAGCACTCAGAAATATCAAATTTTGAGAGGCATATTTTTTTTGTTTAATTTCTGTACCACCGAGTGTCTTTAAGTGTGAGCCGCTGAGTAAGGGAAGACTGGTGGCAGGTGAATGCATGGAGCGAGAGAACCCGGAGTGTGTTCACCGTTATAACCTGCAGGTTATAACGGCGAATTATAACCAGGTTTCCCCTATGGGAGAAAACGCTCCCGGGTTGTTATAATCTAATAAGCAGCTCTTGTGATTTTACTCAAGATGCAGTATGTGACATGCCGTCTTCACTATAACCTCATTCTCAGAGCTGCTGCCCCATATGGAATATTATTACAGTAATATAACAGGGTTTTATTTAACTCTAAAAATTGATTAGCGTTTTGCTCATAAAAGTGTTAAAACATTGTGAAAATGCATAGCTCTTACCTCAATGTGTTTAACAAACATAACACTTCTAGAAAACCTATATAAATACTTTCTGTACAGTTAGTATTGTCCCAAGAAAAAACTGCTAATCAATTATTTAAAACCTTGTATAACACTGTAAGACAGCTGTTTTAGTGTCAGCCTTTTTCTACTATTGTATGTGGCTCAGCAGCTTCCTGGCAAGACATCATAGAGATCTTAGTGTGAAAATTGGCTAGATCTGCAATTAGAGGGCGCTGTTTTAGATTGTATTATAGGAAATGTCTAAAAATCTCAATTTTAAAATAAAAGTGGTAATTTTTATGGTATGTACTTAGGCCAGTATGTGGGGGCATATTAATTAATGCAGTGGTGTAGGGAACATAGGAAAATCACTTTAAGACCCCTTGCCAGCTCCCTAAATTCTCCTTGCACAAACTAAGCCCTGTCCTTAGCCAAATCATAAGTCCTCAGGTGGACGTGACATCTAGCTCTCCTTCCTGCCCTGCCAGCCTTCTCCCTGCACAAACTAAGCCCTGTCCTTAGCCAGGTCATTAGTCCCCAGGTGGACATTGACATCTAGCCCTCCCTCCTGCCCTGCCACACTAGTGATTCTTAGGATCCACTTTCCACTCTTTTGAGACGTGGCTTCACGTAGGCACCCCACCTTCCTCTTTTATTAGAAACATAAAAACATAGAAACTGACGGCAGATAAGCACCGCTAGGCCCATCTAGTCAGCCCATTTTCCCTGCCTACTGTAAAAGCAGCAGACCCTACGTGATCTCCTGCTTCACCTCCTCGTTCCTATTGCAAGGGTCTCCCTATGCCTGTCCCATGCATGCTTGAATCCCCCCACTGTGTTTTCCCCCACCACCTTCGCTGGAAGTATATTCCATGCATCCATCACCCTTTCTGTAAAAAATACTTCCTCATGTTACCCCTTAGTCTACCCCCTTCCAACCTCATGTCATGCCCCCTTGTTCCTGGGCATCTACTTTTCTGAAAGATGCTACTTTCTGGTACTTTTAGATATTTGTAGGTTTCTTTCATATCTCCCTTGTCTGTCCTGGCCTCCAGGGTATACATATTGAGGTCTCCCAGTTTCTGCTCATGACTTTTGATGCAGGCCCTGCACCATATTTGTTGCCGTTCTTTGAACTTCCTTCACCTTGTCTACTTCCTTAAGGAGATGAGGCCTCCAGAACTGAACACCATATTCCTAATGAGGCCTCACCAATGATATGTACAGTGGCATCATCACCTCCTTCCTTCTGCTGGTGATCGCTCCCTGTGCACCCCAGCATCCCACTGGCTCTCCCCACCGTCTTGGCACATTGGTTGGCCACCTTGAGGTAATCAGATATGATTACCCCAAATCCCTTCACGTTATCCTTCCTTGGGTTCTTGCACCCCAGATATATGATTTTGCACTTTTTGGCATTGAATTTTAGCTGCCACTCTCTGAACCATTCTCCATTTTACCTAGGTCCCTCCTCATTTTTTCCACCCCTCCTGGAGTGTCCACCCTGTTGCAGAACTTAGTGTCATCTAAAAGGCACACCTTATTCAGTATTGATGTTTTCCAGCTCCCCTTCTATGAACTCTCCTTCCTCTTTAAGCCTTAGATAGATAGATATTTTATTTATAAAACGCCAAATTCCTGGGACTCTTGAGTGCTGTACAATAAAAACAACAATACAGCAGTCCAAATATTAAAATCATACAAAAGAACACACATACATAATAGAATAAATCATTATAAATACAGACCATCATTCTATCTATACTTCATGATCACTGATCAGTCAATAAACGCCATGTTGGAGCAGGTACATTTTTAATCCCCTTTTAAAGGCTTCTACTAAGGGAGCCCTTCTCAAATACTCTGGTAAAGAGTTCCATATGGTAGGCATGGCCACCGCAAACACCCTGTCCCCAGAGTGCCACAATCTAACCCTGGGAACCCCAAGGAGGCCTCTCTTGGCAGAACGGAGTGCCCAAGACGGACGGTAAGGAACAGGAAGATCTTACAGATAGACAGGACCCCTTCCATGCAGGGCCTTATAGGTAAGGAGCCCTATCTTGAAGACAATCCTCCACCTGAGCGGAGCCAGGGCAGCTCACAGAGGACCAGGGTAATATGCTTGCACCTACTTGCCCCAGTCTGAAGTCTTGCCACCACGTTCTGCACCAGCTGCAGCCTGTGGAGGTTGCCTCCAGATAACTCTAGGTACAGGGCATTACAATAGTCCAGCCTGGAAGTGACGAATGCATGCAACAGTGTGGTCAGGTCCTCAGGAGGATTCAGGGCTCTAATTCGGGTGATGATCTTAAGATGGTAAAATCCACTTTTGACCATGGCCGACACCTGAGCATCAAGTGTCAGGTCATCTAGGATCAGACCCAAATCTTTCACCTGTCTAGAAGGGACAAGGGGAATGCCCTCCAACACTAGGTTGGGGGGGCAACCCCCCAAGACGACCTGGGTCCACCACCAGTGCCTCAGTCTTGTCTGGGTTAAGTTTAAACCAGTTATGAGCCATCCATGACTGGATTTTCTTGAGGCAGCTGTTAAATATGGAGACCGACACCTGAGTATCGGGTGCGCAGGACTAGTACAGCTGGGTATCATCTGCATAGCAGTGAAAACCCAGCCCGTACCACCTGATAATGTCCCCCAATAGCAGCATATACACCATGAACAACAGAGCGACAAGACCGAACCCTGTGGACCCCACAGCAAAGAGGCTTCAGGTTAGATGAGAAAATTCCCATTGTCACCCTTTGCTCTCTGCCTGTCAGGTTTGACCTAAACTAGTTGATGGCATTACTGGACAGGCCACACCAGAACCGCAGACGGTCGAGCAGCACCTCATGGTCCATGGTATCAAATGCCACAGAGAGGTGCAGGAGAACCAAGATGGTAAAGGCTGTCCTGTCCCTCACCAACAGGAGATCATTTAGCAACCTCACCAGTGCAGTCTCCATACTATGCCCCGCATGAAACCCAGACTGAAAAGGCTCATAGGTAGAGGAAGAGGCAAGATATCTCTCAAGCTGCATGGCCACCACCTTTTCTATGACCTTCCCTAAAAATGGAAGGTTCAAGATCAACCTGTAGTTGCTGATGCAGTCTGTGTCCAAAGAGGGTTTCTTCAAAAGGGTTCTAACCAAAACCTCTATCAGGGACAGTGGGAAGACCCCACTCCTCAAGGAACTTCAGACAATCTCAGCAACCACAGATCCAATCAGGTCCAAACACCCAGCCAAAAGGCAGGTCGGACATGGGTCCAGATCACACTGTGTAGGCCGTAACTTTGAGATAATCCCCACCATCTCCTTCACCCCAACCAGCTCAAACACGTCCAAGACAGGAGGAGTGTTTCAGCACAACTGAGGGCCAAGGACTGCATCCCTTTCAACAGACACTCGAAGAGACCTCAGTCCTGACAGAGGACACCTTGTCAGCGTAAACAGAACCAGCTCCTCGCACCTAGTGCTAGAACCTGCTCCCCTGACACGGAGACAGGCAGGATGTAGAAGCCTGTCTACTGTGTGGAAGAGCTGAGCTGGTCTACTCCTTGCAACAGCACTCTCCCTTGACAGAAGTTCCACCTTCTTTTGGGAGATTGCCTCCTGATAGTCAACATAATGTGACTTCAGGACCAGTTTGTCCTCCACCAAGCCAGATCTCCCCCAGCACCCCTCTAACCTATGCTCCTTAATCTTTAAACTCCAGAGATCCTCATCAAACCAAGGAGGTCTCCGGAGAGTAGACAAGGGGTTGACACGAATGGGCACGATTGAGTCGAAGGCCGCAACAACAGTCCCACTATAGGCTGCCACTGCTTCTTCCAGCTCAATCACACAAGCTGCCCCAACACTTGATAGGTCCAGCACCGCCGACAGTCCCGTAGAGGAAACTCCTCTTAACAAGCGGTACCGGACCATCTCCACAGGGGCAGGACCATCTGGAGGGGTGACCCTAAATGTGAACTCCACGGTGCTGTGATCCGACCAAACCACCGGATCAACACTGAGGTCAGTAATATTAAAGCCTGCAGAAAAAATCAAGTCCAGTGTGTGGCCACCGGAGTGCATTACTGATGTTACATTTTGTGTCAGGCCCAGGGCTTCCATGCTCCTAAGGAGATTGTTCCCAAACTTCGAGAGCCTGCCATCGGCCCAAACATTGAAATGCCCCAGAATCATCCATCTGGGAGATTCCAACATCAGGCCGGTGACAAGCTTTCGATCGCCCTCAAAAAGTCTCCATCCATTCTCTGGGGACAGTACAGCAAGAGAACCCTAAAGCCCACACCAACCCCTTCTCGGGCAGCCACACACTCAAAGGACTGTGTAGGATCTACAGGTAGCACCGTGAGGTTCAGCCAAGATTTAAAACAAATGGCCACTCCCCACCCCTGCTATCCTCCCTTGGAATGTGTCTCATGGAGTATCCGTCCAGCACTGCCGCCTCCAAAATAGGAGCGGCATTCTGGTCCAGCCAGGTCTCCGTGATGCAAGCCAGGTCGACCAAGGAAATCAAGTTCGCCATTATGGCAGTCTTGTTCTTCATCAACCTGGCATTGCATAACACAGCCTGAGTAGGATGAGGTGAGGCAGCCGGCACAGTCATCTGCCCACACTCTAAGGTGGAGCCCTTGAGTATGGAAATTAAGCATGGCAACCCCCTCTCAAACTCCCATTTTGCCCCAGGGCATCACCTTGACTTCACCACCCAAATCTCAGACATCCCAGCAGCCACTCGGGTAGTGCCCCTTCTGGCCCCCCTCCCTCGAGCTATCCCCAAGGCCCTACACTTCCTATAGACCTCTGCTGAAAGTACTGGAAGCTCGAAGGGACGTAGGTCCTGGAGGTATTCCCCCGAGTAGCTATGCCTTAAGGGTTTCTGCCCCAAGCACATTTTCTAAAAGTCCCACACTAAAGTAAATAGACCCCTCAACTAAAATACAACCCTTGCAGTCACCACCCTCAAACTCCCTTCCACAACAAAATCCCACAGCCACGCGCCAATCACACACACATTCACCCCCCTAATCACTTACCAAACACACTGATTTAAACCAGAAGTGATATCATTGCACCTCCAGTCCTCTTCCTACATTAACAAATGCCCTGAGCGAGCGGGTAGAATTACTCAAACAACTGGGTCTGACAGGGCGAGAGACCAATTAATCAGTTGGGTCTGTTTTGCTAGGACCAAAACTTTTACTGCTGGAAATAGTAGACCATCCTCTGGGGAGAGGTTGGTTGAAGGCCATTGCCTAGCAACCAAGGGAACCCACATAGACTAGGATTGTGGGGAAGTGGAGGGCTAACTGTGCATCCCCCAGTGGCAGAGCTTGCTGGGGCAGTAGCCTGAAACATAGAAATTGTCAGCAGATAAGGACCGCTAGGTCCATCCAGTCTGCCCGTAGGCCCTATACATTGTATGTGACCATTGACCCTGTGTGATCAATGGCTTTTTATCACTCCCTCCCCTCTCAGGCTTCCCTTGTGTCTGTCTAAAGCATGTTTAAAGCCCTCCACTGTGTTTGCCCCCACTACCTCCTGTGGCAGACTATTCCAAGTGTCAACTACTCTTTCTGTGTACCTCTTTATCTACCCCCTTCCAATTTCATATTGTGCCCCCTTGTTCTATTACTTTTTCTACATCAGAAAAAGGTCCCCTGCCTGCACCTTGTTTATGCCCTCGCTGTACTTGAAAGTTTCAATCATGTCCCTCGCTGTCTCCTCTCCTCTATTGAGTACATATTGAATTCCGTTAGTCTCTTTTCATATGTTTTGTGGTGTAAGCTCTGCACCTTTTTTGTTGCCCTTCTCTGGATGGTCTCCACCTATCTGTATCCTTGTGCAGGTGTGGCCTCCAGAACTACATGCAGTACTCCAGGTGAGGCTTTACCAGTGTTTTATACAATGGCATCACCGCCTCCGGCCTCCTGCTAATGATGCCCCTGCCTATGCACCTCAGCATGCCACTGGCCCTGCTTGCCGCCTTTGCACACTGCTTTGATACCTTAAGGTCATCGGAGATGATAACCCCTAGGTCCCTTCTCTTTGGTGACAGTCAGCTCCTCCCCAACCTGTAGCTCTCCCCAGGGTTCCCTCAACCCAGGTGCATTATTTTGCACTTCTTTGCATTGAATCTCAGTTGCCACATCTCCAACCATCTTTCAAGCTTCTCCAGGTCCCTCTTCATTTTCTGCACCCCTTCTGGAGTATCCACCGTGTTGCGGATCTTGGTGTCATCTGCAAACAGGCAGACCTTTCCTTCCAGCCCCTCTGCAATGTCAAATATGAAGACATTGAACAGGACTGGTCCTAGTACTGATCACTGTGGTACCCCTCTGGTCATCCCCTCTCCCCAGATTGTACCCCATTTACCACTGCCCTCTGTCTCCTGTCTGCTAACCAGTTCCTAACCTAGCTCACCACCTTGTCTCTCATACCCAGACTACCCATCTTGTTAATCAGCCTTCGATGTGGGACTGTGTCAAAGGCTTTGCTGAAATCCAAGTAGACGACATCTACTGCCCCTTCCTGGTTAAGTTCCCTGGTCACTGATTCGTTTGGCATGACCTTCCTGCTGTGAATCCGTGTTGCCTCAGATCCTGAGCACCTGTGTATCAGACAGTTGTTTTTAACTGACTCACAGCTTTATTACTGCACTAAGTCCACCACATGAGGTGGCAGTAAACTTTTAAATTAAAAATCTTGTTGTTTGGAGACACCGAGCTGCTGAGGAACTGGAAGTGATGTCATTGCACCTCTGATCCTCTTCCTACATTAACAAACATACTAACATACTAAAATGCCAGCAGAATAGGCCTAACAATCTTTCAAATCTTCTCAATTTTCAGCACCCGCACTGAGGACTGATTTTTGGTGTCCTCCCGTCCCTCTTGGGTCATACTGTCCCCAGTCGCAGATGTGCCACCTGCATTGGACCTGGTCAGATTTACCCTCCCCTTCCCTGTACCTGTCCCATTCCTTCTTAAAACCAGCCACAGTCTCCACCTCTACCAGCTCCCTGGGCAGCGCATTCCATGGCTCCACCACCCTTTCAATGAAATAACACCACCTCCTCTCCCCTCTGAGCCTGCCCCCTTCCAGCTTACAATCACTCCCTCTTGTCCCTCCTCCTTCCTTTGGAGCACCCTGACTGGGCCCCTCCTTATTAATCCCCTTTATATACTTAAAGACCTCTATCAAGTCCCGCCGTCCCTTCTCTCCTCCAGGATGTACATGTCGAGCTCCCTGAGCCTCTCCTCATAGGTCCTCTCCCCCAGGCCCTGGATCATTTTGGTTGCCCTCCTTTGGACCCTCTCTAAGAGTGTAACATCCCTGTTTAGATGTGGTTCAAAACTGCACACTATACTCGAGTTATTTCTTCCAGCATTGTTAACAGGTAGGGATCACTTCGCCTTTCTGGAGGTAATCCCTCGCGATGCATCCCAGCATCCTATTTGCCCTTGCCACTGCCTCCCACAGGTCTCTGAGTTGTTCATTTTGACATTTACCACTACCCCCAGGTCTCTCTCACCCTCTGTGACTTGAATTTTGTCTCCTCCCAGGGTATACCCCTGGCCTGGATTTATGACTCCCAGGTGCAGACCCTTGGACTTCCCCACATTGAATTTTAGTTTCCATTTTCCTGACCACCTTTCCAGAGCCTCCAGATCCTCCTGGAAGGCCACCCTCCCCTCCTCCTCATCCACCACTGCACCCAGCTTTGAGTCATCTGCAAAGAGACTCATTTCACTCCTGACCCCCTTCCTTATGTCTGAGACGTAGGCGTTGAACAGGACTGGACCCTGGGGCACCCCAATAGTAACCTACCTTGGGGCTGAGGTTAGCCTACCGACCACCACCCTCTGAGTATGTTCAGAGAGCCAATTTCCTATCCATCTTACAACTGTCTCCCTACCCTCACTTCCTTCAGTTTAGCCAGCAGGCCATTGTGGGGGACCGAATCAAACGCCTTGCTGAAGTCCAGAAAGAGGACATCCACTGGCCTACCCTGGTCCAGGGCCTTCGTCACCCAGTCATAGAACTCCATGAGGTTCGTCTGACACGATCTTCCCAGGACAAAGCCATGCTGCCTATCATCCAAATACCCATTTGCTCCAGTAACACCCCTAGCCTATCCTCGATGATACCATCCATCACCTTGCTGATCAATGACATCAGGCTAACCGGCCTGTAATTTTCTGCCTCCTCCCTTGACCCCCCCCTTTGTGGATCAGCGTGACATGGGCCACCCTCCAGTCTTGGGGCACCCATCCAGTCCTCAGGGAGATGTTGAAGAGCCCCGCCTGGAGGACTGTCAGGACATCCGCCAGTTCCCTGGGATGTATCTTCTCTGGCCCAGTTGCTTTCTCCATCCAAAGGGACCTGAGGGCTACCCTCACTCTCTCTCTACCGGGATTTCAGCCTCCACCTCCTCCCCCATTGCACCCTGTACTGCTGGCCCCCCACCTGTCCGTGGTAGCCACTCCCTTTCCCCAGACCCGTTAGGGCCCCTAATCTCTACCGGTCCCATCCCTTCCTCCGGTTTACCCCTGTTCCCCATGACCTTGGCCCGCCATTCCCCCGATAAAAACTGATGCAAGTACTTATTTAGGACCTCTGCCTGTTCCCCCGCCTTCTGTGTCCAACCTCCCCAATCCTTATCTTGTGATCTGCCCCTTACTTTCCTTTCTTTTTCCCTATGTATGTAAAGAACCCCTCGTCCCCCCTCCAGATCCCCCGGCCAAGGACTGCTCTTTTTTCGCCTTAGCCACTCTCACCACCCTGGTAACTCTTTTGGCTGTCCGCTCGTGCTCCCCTGGTCCCTTTCACTTCTCGAGTGCTTGAAGCACCTATAGGCCGCCTTCTTGTCCCTCACCACTTCCTGAACCTCTCGGGTCCACCAACAGGGTTTTCTGGCCTTACCAAACTTTTACCTTTCCCTTGTGCAGGATCTTGTAACCTCCTGTATTCCCCTCCTTATGATCTCCCACCTGCTATCAGCATCCATATCTGGCCTTATTCTGTCCAAATGTTCCTTAAGGATCCTTCCTATCTCCCCTGAAGTCTGCACCCCTAAAGTTGGTTACTACTGTCCTTGTTCGACCCCCCCCCCTCGGTCCAGGGAGAACCAGATTGTGGCGTTATCACTCCCCGCCAACGGATAGAAGCATAGACTTTGACAGCAGATAAGGACCGCTTGGCCCACCTAGTCTACCCATTTCCCTACCTACAGGATAAGCTGCAGATCCTAGTTAACCAACAGCCTATTTCTTCCTACCCTCCACAAGAATTGCCTTATGTCTGTCCCATGCATTCTTGAATTCTCCCACAGTTTTAGACCCCACAACCTCCTCAAGAAAGCTGTTCCATGTGTCCACCACCCTCTCTGTGAAAAAATACTTCCTCACATTGCCCCTGAGCCGTCCCCCTTCTATCTTCAAATTGTGTCCCCTTGTTCTTGCACATCTCTTTTTTCTGCAACATGCTGCCCTCTTGGACTTTGTTGATTCCACTGAGGTACTTAAAAGTTTTTATCATGTCCCCCCTCTCCCTCCTTTCCTCAAGGGTATACATATTAAGCTCCTTTAGTCTCTCCTCGTATGGCTTCTCTTGCAGACCCTGCACCATTTTAGTTGCACTCCTCTGGACTGCCTCCATCCTGTCTATGTACTTGCGGAGTTGGGGTCTCCAGAACTGAATGCAGTACTCCAGATTGGGTCTCACCAACTGTCTGTACAGAAGGATGACAACTTCCTGTTTTCTGCTGGATCCCTCACCTCTAGGTTCCTAATCTGATCACTGTCCACCAGGTCAATGTCCAGTGTCCGGGCCTCCCTAGTTGGCTTATCCACCTGCTGGGTCAGGAACATGTCCTGTAAAACATCCAGCAGCCTCTGCTCTCTGGCCACTGGTGACGATATAGTCCCCCAGTCTGTTCCTGGCATGTTGAGGTCCCCCATTACCGCTACCTTCCCTTTCCAAAACTACAGCGTCCCTCGAGATTTGCCACCAAACTTTCTTCCAGAACCTCCGCCAGCGCAGGTGGTCTGTATACCACTCCAACCTTTACTATCTTACCCCTCTGTGTCAGCAAAGTGACTCAAATAGCCTCCACATTCCCCCCAGCCTCCAATACCAGTGCCATTTCTGACTAACAGTGCTACACCCCCCTTCCCTCCCCCATCCTTTCTGAACATAGTGTAGCCCTCCAGATTTAGGTCCCACTCGTGTCCTTGGGTGGCCCAAGTCTCAGTGACTGCTGCCACATCCACCACCTCCTCAACTAGCATTGCTTGGAGATCAGGCATCTTGTTTCCTAAGCTCCTGGCATTCATCAGGACCACCCTTCACCCCTTCTCCCGCCTCTCCTTTCCCCTCCTTGAGCTTCCGTCTATCAGCTCCTGCACCCTACCTGTTGTTCTAGTTCCATATCTCCCTAGCCCCCTAGAGGAATGGAGACCCTGTCCCTCTTTTATCACACCTGCTGGCCTTGCCCCTTTTTTGATCCTTCCCCCCTTCACAAGTTTAAACCCCTTCTTATTGATGAAATCCATTAGTTTGAGCTTTAGAATTTCCTTCCCCTTCAAATTTAGGTGTAGTCTGTACTTAGTGTACAGCCCCTTGTCCTCCCAGGTCTCCCCCAAGTCCCCCCCCCAGGCCGTACCCCAATTCCCCACATCACTCTCTAAGCCACTGGTTTATCTCCCTAATCTTCATCTTGTTTTCCCCACTAGCCCTTGGCACCGACAGAATTTCCGAAAAGGAGATCTTACAGCCTATGGAAGGGCTTACCCTGGCCAACTCCTGGAACCTTGCCTGAATTTCTAATTCACTGTTTCCATTTATGTCATTTGTCCCCAAGTGCACTAAGATGTCTGGGGTTCCCCCGCATTCCCTTGCCAGTTAATACAGCTCATGTTTGACCTTGTGCACTGTCAGGCCTGGGTGGCATTTGGTTCTGACCAGACAGGTTTTACCCTCCCCTTGTCCTTCCAACTGGATGCCTCTTATCATGGAGTCCCCCAATAACAGTACTCCAGCCTCCCCTTGCTCACATGTTCACCCCCTTGTCTCTCCACATGCCCCTCATCCCTTTGTCCGGTCTCTCCCCAACTGGCTCCCTCGCACTCCCACAATCTAGATGTCAAAGGAATTCCCTCCCTATTGTCCCTAGTCACCCCCCGCGTGTCCTGGCCCTCTTCATCCCCCACCCCAGTATCCTTCTCTGTATCTCTGTGACCACTCTTGACTGATCCATCCGCCCTGTCTGTTTGCCTACTTTGCTTTCTACTCTCTATCATCCCATTTATGTCCTGCGCCTTTTTGCCTGTCGTGCCCTCCTGTTCCATACGCACAGCCTTCTCCTTGTTTACCTGATGCTCCTTTTTCTTCCCCCACCCTACTCCTCTTCCCCCATCCTGTCTGGGCCAATGTGTGTAGCAGGTAAAAATTATTTGTGAGCCTTAGCCCATCCCCCAATGCCCCCCCCTTCCCTACAACTCCTCTTGGTTCCCTCTGAACACCCCTAGTCTCTTTCCTACTGCTGTGGAAAAGTCCACCTTCCATAAGTTCTCCCCTCCTATTTGATGAAACTTGTCCCCGGTCTTGCACCAACACTTCCCACTTGTCTCTCAGTGTCCCCCATTTTCTTTCATTGCACACCCCAACGCCCCCAGTTGCATCCTTAGCCAGTTTACCTGTCCCCTAATCTGTAATAACTGCCTGCAGAGTGGGCAACCTCCCTCCCTCCAGGCCCAGTTTAGTATTATCGCTGCCCCATAGCCCGTGCAACCTACAGTCCTTTCAGATGTGCCTGCCCTGGGGGCTGGAGGCCACCCAAATTATCCTTCTCCATAAATATTGGGATGTTCCCCCTTGGCCCGGTCTCCTTCCGCTGGGGTACTACCCCACAACGTTCTCCAAGTAGCCATAATGGGGTGGTATAAGATCAAGACATACAACCACTTACAGTTCTGACAGATAAAACACAGCCCTCATAACCAGTTTCCTAATCTAGGTAAAGAATTTAGCAACTAAACAGTTCTAATAGTTCTAACAGTTTACAACAGCGTTTACAAATATACGTAGCACAGTTGGCAACAGCATTCATAAAGTATGCTTGGCACTGTTTTACCCCTCAGTTACTATAATATTATTCTGTAGCAATCCTATAGTATATCTTCGCTCCACTACACCCCCAGCTGCCTGTAATAGCATAGCCCCACTATGATTTTCCTTACTCGCCCAAGGATAACATGGTTTTATTAAAACAGAAGTCCAAGCCCTGATTTGCCCACCTCCAGAGAACCCCTTCCCTTACCAGCCCATAAAGGCTATTTAAGAAAGCGGTGGTGCGGGAGATAAAAGTTCAGTCCTCCTGGCTCTCTGGCACTGCTGCAGGCTGCCCTTTAAATAGGGCAGCAAGCTTGCAGCATTTAGCGCCTAAAATAAATTCAGATTTGACACCAAAAGTTCAGTTCCCTGAGCTCCAATGAGCTCCATCTGTCTGCTCTCTTCTGGCTATCTGGTGCTACTGCAGGCTGCCCTTTAAGTAGGGCAGCAAACCTGCAGCATTTAGTGCTTAAAATTAATTGAAATTTGGCCCCAAAAGTTTGGTTCCCGAACTCCGATGAGCTCCATCTTGCGACTCTCTCTCCTGGCTCTCCGGTGCTGCTGCAGGCCACCCTTAAAATAGGGCAGCAAGCCTGCAGCATCAGGCGCCTAAAATAAATTCGAAGTTGGTCCCAAAAGTTCAGTCCCCGAGCTCCGATGAGCTCTGTCTTGCTGCTCTCTTCCAGCTCTCCAGCACTGTTGCAGGCACCCTTTAAATAGGGCAGAAAGCCTGCAGCATTTGGCACCTAAAATAAATTCAGATTTGGCCCAAAAGTTCAGTCCCCGAGCTCCAGTGAGCTCCGTCTCTCTCCCAGCTCGGGAGCTCTGAGCAAGTGGGCAGAATTACTGAAACAACTGGGTAGGACAGGGCGAGAGACCAGCTAATCAGTTGAGTCCATTTTGCTAGAACCAGAACTTTTACTGCTGGAAATAGTAGAGTCTGGGGAGAGGTTGGTTGAAGGCCATTGCCTAGCAACCAAGGGAACTGACACAGACTAGGATTGTGGGATAGTGGTGGGCTAACTGTGCATTCCCAGTGGCGAAGCATGCTGGGGCAGTAGCCTGTGTATCGACCAATTGTTTTTACTCACTCACAGCTTCATTACTGCACTAAGCCACTGCGTCAGGTGGCAGTAAACTTTTAAATTAAAAATCTTGTTGTTTGGAGACACTGAGCTGCCAAGGAACCAGAAGTGACGTCATTGCATCTCCGGTCCTCTTCCTACATTAACAAACACCCTGTGCGAGCAGGGCAAGCTCAGGCGGGGCGAGCATGTGGGCACTGTGCAGTCCACTGGGGATTCGGGACAGGAGACTGTGCTAGTAAACAGGTAAAACAATATTCAGCTGTGTATAACATGGATGAGAACACTACTAAGTGTGAACGCAGTGCCAGGTTCACTCTGGGTACCAAGGAACAGGGGCTCATATGCTACAAATGTCTCTTGATCTAAACACTTATGCAAGAAATAGAGCATTTAAAATCAAGACTAGAGATAAGAGAAGAGAGAGGATGCCTAGAAAACTTTATTGACGCTGTGGCTAAAGAAACAATGTTAGATAATGCGAATCTAGACAACAAAGAAACTACAGTACATAAAGCAGAGATAGAGGAGTGGGCTACAGTGCAAAAAATCCCAAGAAAACATGGGGGGAGGTCAGATATACAATACTGCTCCACTACAGTTACAGAATAGGTTTATAGCATTGGACACAGAATATGAGTCCCATGGACCAGATAAAAAATCTGACATAGAGTCCCCATGAAATAAACTCCCGGCATTAAATCAGATTGATAAATGGGAAAACAAAGATGACATAGTGAGAAAGGAAATAACACTAGAAAACAGAAATAACACTGAAGGCAACATAGGTAACCAGAGACAACAAAAAGCTTTCACAAGCACATTAGATACCACTGGAGAACAAAATAGGAACATTGTTATAACTGGAGACTCGGTTATAAGGGGAATGGATACTACAGTATGTAAAGGCCGTAAAATGAACAGCACAGTCCGTATGTTACCAGGAGTCAAGATTAGAGATCTGGGGAATCTAATGTATGGTCTTATGGAAAACACACACAACCCACTTGTCATACTACTGTACATGTAGGAACAAACCATATTGTGACAAGAAATCTAAATAAACTTTTGAGACATACAAAAGAGGAATTCAAAAACTACAATCATAAACAACAGATATTATATCAAGAATAACACCCAGTTACGGTCAGCATTCTGTAAAACTAGGGAATATCATTACACTAAATAGATGGATGAGAAATGATGGGAAATCACTAAACATGGGTTTCATCGATAACATGGATACATTTAAAAATACATCATTATAGCCTAGAGTAACACGCTCTGAACGAGCTTGGTACATCCAGAAGACCAGATCTGGGTTCGATTCTCACAACCTCCACTTGCATACTGTGTGACTCTGAGCAAGTCACTTAACCACCCAGTGCTCCCAGGTCTCCCCTGAAAACAGGCACTTGTGCCTAGTGGGCCTTACCCGGTTACCAAAGACTAAAATAAAAAAATAAAAAATACAAAGATGATGGACTCCATCTTAATAACATGAGAGCAAGAACTGTAGCAAAAAGACTTAATGAAGTAATCATGAGTCATTTAAACTTAATGGGGGAGGGATGACTTACCAGAGTTGAATACAGCTAGCAACAGTGCAGAAAATACATCAGAAAATCAGATGAAGGGCTGGAAGAGATTGTTAGCAAATGTTAGGAGTTTAGATAATACAAAAAAGTAATGTACCTGCTACAAATGAAGGATATTCAGATTGCATTACTAACAGAAACATGGTGGGAGGATGGTAATAACTGGGGCAAGAATATAAAGGGTTACAACTTATTTAGCAAATCAAGGAAGTTCAGAAAAGGTGGGGGTGTAGCAATTTACATTGATGAAACAAATAAATGTGAAGAGATTAACAGTGATATAAATAATAGAGAACAGCCATGGATAAAACTGTTACCAAACAACGCACCAAAAATCATCTTCGGTATAGTATAGCACCCTCCTTCAATCAGTCATAAGGACAAGGCAGCCGTTCAAAACTATATAGAGCATCTCGACTTGGCTAATAGAATACTGCTGGCAGGAGATTTTAACTTACCAGGAATTTACTGAGAAACAACAAGGAGGTCTTCAAAAATAGAGAGACTACCTAGGTGTATTTGACCAAATCGGACTTGGCCAAATAATTAATGATGCCACCAGAGGAGAGAACACTCTAGATGTTATCCTGACAAATATGGGTGATTCAGTCAACAAAATAAAAAAAACAGTGTACCACGTGGCAATAGTGATCATCAAACCATCTACTTTGAAATGGCAGTAACATGTACAAAATTAAGTAGAAAATGCAAAAATACTGAATTTCAGCAGGGCGGATTTTCCTGCTGTAAGAGTTAACTTAGCAGGATGGGATTGGGCTAAACAATTCAAATTGACCTCACTCAGAAATACGTGGGACAAATTGGTCAACAAAATGCAATATGAAACACAGAAAACATCCCTTTTTTTTTTTTTTTTTTAACTCCGCTTTATTCAAGGGTCAGATACCACAGTTTTACAGCTTAATGGATAGTCATAAAAACATCTTATACAGAGATAAATGCCATTACAAAGCCAATTTCCTTAAAAACCTAATATTATCTAGTGTTGGCTGTGGTATAGTGAGATCCTGATCATAAATGGTGCGTTAGCACCAAGTTATCCAAAAAGTGAAGAAAACTCTCAGCTGATGTATAACTTTAACATCATTACCAGAAACTGTAAAATATGCCTCAACTCTTTTGGCTGCGTGTCGTAAACCCCCAACTCTTATTCAGATAGGAGTATAAGACAGTGGTAAACTACAAAAGGAAAGTGAGCCCACTGTAAATGTTTATAGCGTTTAAAGTGCCTCCTATTCTATCCTCTGATTTCCTGTCATCACATCCAGGACCATGTGAGACCATTCTTGTATGGTGTGTTTTTGTGTCTTTCATCTTGTGATTGCCTCTCCACTTGAATCCCCAGCTCTTCACTACCTGGAGCCCCCCATCTACACATCAAATAGGCTGTCCCTTCTGCAACGACCAGGATTCCCATGCCTGCCAGCTTGGTAGCGTCTTGTTACAGCCTGCAGCATTCGGATTCTCATTATTATAACCTTCTTCTGTACTTTTTATCCAGTCTTGTAATGTCAGTGGTTCCTGGTTCAGCCATTTGGCTGTAATGCGTTTCAGGCTAAGCCCTATCAGGGTCAGCACAACTTTTCGAGAGTCTCCCTTTAGGAAGACTGCAGTGGGGATCCCAAGGACCCAGTCTTCAAAAGTGAGGGGAGTGAGAACACCTGTCACCTCCCAGACCACTGACTGTATCTCTCCCCAGAAGGTGGAGAGAAAAACGCAACCCCAAAAGATATGCCAGTGGCTCCCCTCTCCTTCACATTTCCTCCAGCATAACATCCCACTGTCCATATAATGGTGTGTGATCAGGGGAACCTGAAAATACCAAATAAGAACTTTCCACCAAAACTCCTGCCATACTGGGGAAGAAGTCACCTTCCTGTAACAGGGAGTCCTGTTTTGAAGAATAAAGAATTACAAAGAATTAAAATCTTTAAGGAGACGAACCCCTCCCCATTTTCTACTTTCACTCTATCCTGTCTTCTTCTATTTTTCCTTATCTATCCTAATTTTTTGTCAGGGTGGCCAACCTGGCAATCTTTTAAATCTTTTCTTTACTGTCCTTTTTCCTTAATTTGCATTTAAAGACCCTAGAGTTTATTTATTTAGTTAGTTTTTGTTGACCGGGTAAGTGCACTAGACAAATCCTGCCTATTTTCAGGCATGACCTGAGGGAGGGGGATACAGATGAATGCCAGCTGACCTTGAATTAGATTAAGCTGTTGGTGGTATTTTTAGTGAATAAGGGAAATTTGGCCAGGACACCGGGGAAATTCCCCTACTCTGCTTCCTGAGAGCAGGGGGGACCCATTTCCCTGTGGGTCCAAGATGGCGGCTCCCATGGATCCTGATGTGGAAGTGCTGCAGACAGGAGAGCAGGCCTCATCTCCTGATCAGTGTTTGGTAGAGGTACAGGAGTCTGAAATCTTCCAGACAGTTCACAGTATGGAACTTGAGCATTTGGCGGAGAACCTTATAAATTCGGATGAAGAAGGTAATACCCCAATTGAATTTTTTTCCACGGAGGATCTTACTGCAAATTTGAAAACTGAGGAAAAAGTTATAAATACTAAGGATTCAGCAGAAGACGCTGAGCAAGCATTACGTTCAATTTTGCAAAGAGAACAAAGGCATGCCCGAGGGGAAAAAAGCAAATTACAAGCTAAACTTGAGGAGTTGCAACGCCTAGTTTTAAGTGTCAATTCTGTGGAGAAGCCTGTCAGAGAAAACTATGACACAGCAAGATCAAAGGCCCAGCTGGGGCACAGTGAGTCAGTTACTGTTTACAATGTTTCTTCTGCTTCTGGAAAGTGAAAGGGAGAGTCAGCCATTGGCAGTTCAAACGCTGAGGATTTAAGTGTGTGCCTACAGTGAGCCCCCAGCTAAAAGAGATGAAATGTCTGGGACCAATGTTCAAAGAACGAATATCTCAATGTCTACTAAATTAAATACTGACACTCACCTAAACCCAAAGCATATATATATTGTCTAAAACTCGGGCTTTGTGGCTTTTCCTGATGTCCAGGCTGGTCAAATTTCAAACAAATAACTTAGACTCTCAAGCCACAGCGACAGTTTTCTTCACAAATTTGTCTAAACAGGATCAGAAGGATTTATAAAGACAAAAGGCTTGCACAACCTAGCCAAAAGACATTTAAACATGGATTCCTTAAAAAGTGATTCAGTACCATCTCACAAAACAGCTGAGTTGCTTGACTCAACATGGACTCCGGGGGAAGCATTGTCCCGGTCGGGTTGGAAGCAAAACCCGGTGGGGATTTGGGTCCCAGACCCGGAGTGGGATGATAAACTACCATTCACCCCCTCTTCCTCTACTTGGGTTCCAGGCCAGGCTTTAGATCCAATAACAACTATTTCTCAAGTCCAAGAAGTTCCTGGTATAATATCTGCAGATGCACCACTCCCTCAAAATAACACAACTGAAAAACCTCCTCAAGTAGTGGGAGTTGAACCCATAGAACTGGTTGGTGAAACAGAAAAAGACTGCAATGGGGACAAAAATTCAGAAAATGACCTAAATCATGATACACCCACAAATAAACAACCCCTATTGTCTGAACTATTTGCAAATATAAAGAAAGAAGCTGCTCCCAGGAGGAATGCGTGTTCGATCCGTTATAAAGGTGGTATGGAGGACAGGCCTGACAGACATTTTGTTGGAAAAATCTTATTGAAAAACTCCTTGAGGTTTTCTCCCTGAGAGGTGTTTGCTTTTATAAACATTTCAGGAGAAGACAATTTTGACATCAGTTTTCGTTCTGCCCATTTTTTGGATCTTTTTTGGGAGCGTTATACCCAGGTGAAATATTCCCCATTTGGTCTCCCTTTGTTGTCATTCCTCTTTCTAAACCTCTGGTTAAATTTATTACGGTGATGTTCCGAAAGGAGGGCGTGCATGTAGCTGACATTACATACTGGTTGTCACAAAGATGTGAACTTTTGGGAGACCCTGAGGCTATTCTGGATATGGAGCTCTTTTGGACTGGGGGTGGAGGTACAAGGTAAAACTACAAAGTACAGATTCAGGCATTGTACATATTCCTAACTCTTTTATGTTAGGCAGGGACAGGGGTGTGTGTTTTTATGCTGGACAACCCGAGCCTGTTATAAATGTGGTTCACGATCACATTTCTAGCACATGTGACAAACCCAGATGTGGAATTGTGGGGAGGTAGGACATATTTCTTTCCAATGTGCATCTCACACAAAGTGTGATCTTTAGAAGATGTGGGGCATGCTTTTAAGGACTGCCCATGGGCAGCTAAAATGCAGCTAGTAATGTTAGCCCAGATCTTCTCATTCAACAGGCACAAGACATTAGCAGAAGTACCTGAAAAACCCCACCAGGATGAATCGGACAAAATTATTTTCCTCTACTGAAATTATAAATCTATGATCATAAGGAAGGAACAGAAAGGAAATTACGAGGTTAAAGTTAAGGATCCATTCCCCTTTCCTCCCTTCTCCCCCGCCCCCTCAAATGTTGGATCCGACACTTCACAGCAGGAGATTCTTACCCTGTTTGCTATAGTGACCCTGTACAAGATAGTCTTCCTTTGCTTCATCTCCACCTCGGAGGCGATACTCTAGGAATTTAGGTTAGCCAGCATTCCCTCCCCTTCTTCCCTCCCCTACTTCTTTCTGACAATATAAATTCAAATAACCCCTTTGCTGTTTTGGCACCAGAATGGGGGGATTCAGACATGGACCAGGAGGAAGGAGATAGTAATCCCAGAGATCAGGACATGGAAACACAAAAAACGGGTTTTGCAGGGTACAAAGGGAAAAAGAAAAAAGGAAAAAAAGTTGGTCACTGTGCAGGCTTAAAAATTTCAATGCATGGCAAATCTAAAAATCGGATCAATAAATGTACATAGTCTCTTAAATTCAGGTAAAAGAATGATGGTTTTTGAGTATTTACATAGGTTCCAGTTAGAAATCTGTTTTTTACAGGAATCTTGGGCATTTTCTATGCATAATATCAGAAGCTTTCAGGGAGAATGGATTTGGGGACCTTCATATTGGTCCTTTGGACAAGATACTGCAGATGGGGTGGGGTTTTATTTAACTCATTTTCTTTCCATTTAATAAAATTGATAGATATTTTTCCTGGAAGAGCCTTATTATTAGATGGGATGTGGAAGAATAAAACATATAGGCTGATTAATATTTATGGCCCACAGCTGAAAGCAGGGAGAGTGGCACTGTTTAATGCAGTAAAACCTTACTTAATGACCACTCACAATATAATTTTGTGTGGTGATTTCAACTGTGAGATACCCTCATATACTAAAATTAAGAAACCTAAATCTAAAATTTATTGCGACTCCAGTGCCCTTATTGATTTGATATTATCAGCCAATATGATAGATTGTAATGATTTTAGGAAACAAGGACCTAATTTCACTTTTAGGAAAGGTAATATGAAGTCTACCATTGATTATGTTTTTGTTTCCAAAAATCTACCTATGGGGGAATGGAAACTCGTCCTGTGGAGTTTACTGATCATGTTTTATTAATTGTACATTTTTATGATATTCCTGTAATTCAAGCCTTTACTACCAGATGGAAACTGAATGTGAAAGCTCTGAATGAACTTAGGGTCCAAAAAAGTATAAGAGCCCTTATTACGCAAGATGTTCTGTCTGTTTTTTATATGCAGATATTGGACAATGGTGGCTGGATTCCAAACAAGATTTTCAAAATTGGTTAAAAAAAAAAATACGGGAAACATAAAGAAAATAGTACATTTTTAAAATATCTCTCTTTGCGCCAACAGTTATACAAGCTGTATACCTGGTCTAACACCTCTAGGTTTAATTACTCAGACCAAATAAAAAAGATAAACCTGGAAATGTTATCCTATCAATACAATAGAGCTAATACTTTAAAAGTGTTGTTCCAAAACGGGATAAAAAAATCCCCAGCAGGGGATCCTTTTCAAGCCTGCAAAGCCATGAGGGATAATACCGAAATGGCAGCTCTTTATGACTCTCAGGGGTATTGCAGAGTTCTGAAAAGATTTATTTTTATTATTAAAGAGCATTGGCAACACTGTTACCCGATAGACGTCCCTACAGTACAGGGAAATCGAGGCTTTATTTAAGTCACATTCAAGTTCCTCCTATACCTTCTGAATTACTACAAAATGAAATTAATATTACCCTCAAGAAATTAAATGGCCATTCAGAAAATGATTCCAGGAAAATTCCAGGGTTGGATGGGTTGTCCATTGAATTTTATAAAGAGTTTAAGGATGAATTATCCGAATGTTTAGCAGTTGTTTTTGGTTATTTTTCAAGAACGAACAAAATTCCCCCTTCTTTTTTTTAGATGGGTTATTAATGTATCTATATAAATCAGGAGATAGACAGAATATTTCAAATTGGAGACCTACCACTATACTGAATTCAGATTACAAAATTTTAACACATATTTTAAACAATAGGTTAAAACATTTTGCAGAATATGTAATTTCCCCAGTTCAATACTGTAGTTTACCTTCTCATAAAATATAATCATCTCTAATGGTTGTGAGGGATATAATCGAACATCTTTCTCTTTCTGGTAAATACGGTACACTAATCACAATAGATCAAGAAAAAGCATTTGAAAGGGTTTCACATGTGTATTTGTTTTTGGTTTTACAATATTATGGGATTCCGGATTATTTAATTAGGTTAATCAGATTAATATATAAATCAGCAGCTGTTTATCCAATTATTCAAAGACAAGTGAATTTCAACTTTTGACCCAGCTTAAAAGCGCCAGGGTTGTCCCCTGAGTCCACTTCTGTATGTGTTTTCCTTGGATCCTTTCCTAAGATTTTATAACTGATAGACCTAAATGGAGGGGTATTCAAGGAATGGGCATACAGTCTGCCATTAATGCTCAAGCATTTGCAGATGATTTATGTCTTTTTTTTTTTTTTCAGAAATCTCACAATTTCAGCAGTTTGTAAAAATTATGTCTGATTTTACTTTAGTATCTAATTCAAAAATAAATATTGCTAAAAGTCATGGCCTGTATATAGGAGTAGGATACCCGGAGGCCCTGAGTTTAGAGGGTCTTAGTTTAACCCCTGAACCGTTGAAAATCTTGGGTATAACTTTTGGGCCCCAAAATATGGCTTTGTACAATTGGGAACAATCTTTTAAAAAAAGTGGAATTTAAAGTATGTCAATGGAAGTCATGGAGTATGTCAAAATTAAAACGTATTCAGCTGATAAAGTAAAATTGGAACCAGGAATTTTTTTATGTAGCAATATTGTATCCCCCACAAAAAAAACGTTAGAGACTAGGCTAAATAGTGCTTTTTTTTCAGCTGCTATGGGGAAACCGATTAAATCCAATCCGAAGGTGTTTTACATGTCTCCCAATTAAAAAGGGGGCTTAGGAATGCTAGACCCTATAGTTTTTTTTTTTCATACTCTGTTCATATCACAGACAGTTAAATGTGGACTAGGGTCATCACCAGCGACACAAAGGCCATGGTGCAGGTTAATTTTGGAAAAGTATTTTAGGGCATGGGGGGGGGTTGCCTCAAGATTAGGGACTTTTTTAGATGTTCCAGATTTTTTTAAATCAGTAGCTTCAAAATTATACATATGGAATCTCACTAAAATGGATATTCTGTCCCACTCTGGTCGAAAGCTGTATCAAATAGTATTTGATAAAATCTATCCAAAGGAACCTAGTTTTAAATGTTGTGCTCCAGAGTGCAACAATTATGTTTTGGCTCAATTAGTGAACCCCAGAATCCCACTTCAGATGTGGGAACATTTATGGCTTTCCATTTATGGTAGAACACAGGTGAGGGGGAATGCTAAGCATAAAGCTTTAGAGGAAAGGAATTGTCCTTATCCGGACTGCATTAATGTAGAGCAGGGGTTCTCAAATGGTGAGGCCAGCCTCCCTGGGGAGGCCCCAACCTGTTCCAGGGGAGGCTCAAGCAAGCCTTGAAAAAGTATTACAGGTATATATCACTTTTGAACTTTATAGATTTTGTGTGAAGGGATAGGGCAAACTGAAAGAGGATAATAGCAGGTGAATTTATGTATTTATTCACAAGTCTGTGACCAGGGAAGGTACTGTACACTGAGTCATGGCTTATATCAGGTGTACCCAGGGAAGGGTAGTGAGAGAATACAGTTCAGAATGTAACTGCAGAACACTCAAGCAATACAAAATGAATAAAAGTGCAAACAAATTAACAATAAACTAACAATGTAAGGAACAATTGATCAATTAGACTGGCAGCAGAACTGTCCAAATACAAGAGTTAACCATACAGGTGCTAGGAATAAGAGCAAGAGGGAGCAAAATGATCTCTGAGAAGTTGCTTAAGAGCAGGGGGAGAGGCAGATGTCATCAGGAAGGTTATTCCAGTTAGAGGGCAAACGGAAAGCAATCTGATCCATGAAGGTATGGCAGTAAGGGGTAACAATGGTTTGAGAGTCAAAATATTGGAGCAAGTAGGTTGTCCTGTTGGGAGGAGGGTTACAAGAAGCTTAACATGAGAGCCAGCTATGCAAAGAGGTTTCAATTTGTTCCTGATGTACCTGTGAAAAGTAGGCTATTTTTCTATGGGGAGGCCCAAAAATATTTCAGTATTTTGGGGGAGGCTCAAGATCTTTTCCATGGTTTAGGGGAGGCTCACTATGACAAAGTTTGAGAACTGTTGATGTAGAGGAAACCATGGAGCATTACTTATTCTTCTGTTCCTATTCTAAACCTTTATGGGGTTATTTAGCTAATGTGTGGAATATGCCCAGACTCAACTCTGTGTCTTATGAAGTATGTGTATTAGGCCATTATGCCCTTTTGGGCTGTAGGTTTCATTCAGATACTCTTGCCATATTTTTCTGTTTAAAATTTTATTTATGGCAGGCAAGATGCAGTTGGGTATTACGGCAGAGTAAAATGCCTTTCGAGACGGTTAGGACCTTAATAAGTGAAGCTATGTGGCACGTATATGAAAAAGATGTAACATATTCAACAGGGAGACAAGTTCAAAGATGGTGGAAAGGTTTTTCTTTTTTCATTAAATATAAATAAGGAGTTCAAAACATTTATATTACAAATTTTTGTTTTCTTCATTTATCTATTTTGTTTAATGGGGAATATGTTATGGAGTCATATGAAGGGGGGGGAAAGGAATTTTTGTGTTCTGAAGGTTTAACTATTCATTTTTATGGTATTTTTCTCTTTTCTCTTTTCTTTCTTCATGGAATGTAGTTTATGAATTGTCTTGTTTTCTTTGTATTTCAAGTTGTCAAATGGATGTATTTTGTAATATTCTTTTCAAATAAAACTACCCCTACTCTTTTCGATAAGTGCCATGGGATCTTTAACATCCACCTGAACTACTACCAATCCAGGCAGATGGGACTTCGGCTTAACGTTTCATCCGAAAGACAGCACCTCAGAAGTGCAGCACCCCTCTCACGCTGCACTGCAGTGTCAGTACTGGGTTATTAACCTAAGTGCCAGATGTGAGAACTGAAACCACAGCCCTCTGATCTCTCTGCCTCAGAGGCGAGTGTGATACCTACTGAGCCGCTGACACTTGTGTTGAGCATTGGCTTATAATCATTCTGTAGGGCTTTAAATATGATTTATTTGACCTTGTTCAGAAAACCACACTAGAGCAGTGTTGTTTAGAAATAATAACTATTGAGAATAAAGAGAGCTTAAGACAAACCCTGCTCTCTGTCTTGAGGCATGTTCTGTATGCCTCTGTATGGTACATAAAGATAGAAAGAATGATTTCTTGGCAAGGAAAGCGCTTAGCGCTATAGAAGTGCAGCGAGTTGCATAGTAGCGGCAGCGAGGTGTGTGCACACTCGTACATCCGAAGAGGACCATGCGCACATTCGTGCAGAGAAAGGTCCCGAAAAAGAAAGCCGCAGAGCTGTAAAATTGCAACTGCTTGTTGCGATTAAGAATAGAAAGTGGCTGTGCGACTGAAGAAAAGCTGAAGACGTGCAACTGTTTACAGTTGCTAGCAGGGACATAGCCAGGATTGTTTTTTGGGGGGTGTTTAGATATCACAGTTTTGAAATGGGACAAACAAAAGCCAGGGGTCTGGGGGCCACCAGGCCCCCAGAAGCTCTGAGTGCGTACATGCTCTGTGGAGAGTTTTGGGGCTTTTCTTGAAGAAAACACACACTTTTGTTACATGTTCCCCACCCCTAATTTCATGGGAATTTTTTTTTTCACATGGAATCAGGGTTGTGGGAGTCAGATTCTGGCTGGCATTATAGTCTGCAGAACCTCCAATCGTAGTGGACAACTGGCTATCCAACAGTGCGATCAACCACACACCCCATATGCAGTTTTTGTAATATACTGTGATCTTTGAAAGATTTCTACATAAATGCTGTGGCCAGAGGTCTAGGGGCTGCTAGGCCCCCAAAAGCTCTGGGGGTTTACATGCTCTGTGGTGAGTTTTGGGGCTTTTTTTTAAAGAAAAAAATACACTTTTGTTACATGTTCCCCACCCCTAATTTCAGGGGAATTGTGTTTCCCCATGGAATCGGGGGTGTGGGTCGGGGAGTGTAGACTCTGGCTGGTATTACAGGCTGCAGAACCTCCAAGTGTTGTGGACAACTGGCTGTCCAACAGTGCCATCAATTGCCCACCCCATATGCAATACGATATGCAGCTGTGCTGCAAGTAACTGTGGTGGGCAACTGACTGACCAACAGTGCCATGATCAACCACACCACCACCACCAACCCTTGCAGCCTGTGAGAACCTTTCAGATTATGTATGGATGGGGTTGACTGGCATGGTCCATTTAGAAGGGTTGGGGACCCCCTACACTTGCCAGTGATGGCAGCTATGGATCTATGGATGATCATTTCAGAGTTTGGTGTGCATTGGAGCCCAGGGTAAGAACAGAGCTGAGAGGTTTGGAGGAGAGAGGGAGCAGCTATGGTGATGCTGGGAATTGGGATAAAACCCATCACCTGCAGGACAGACCCTGTACCTCTTAGCATTTTGTCACTGAAATGTTAGATACATGCACTCAAAATGTAGGAAAATTATAAGCTCGTTCACACTGCACCTTGCCCCAGCGGCTCCTTTTGTAATCAATAAAAATAATTTTAATAAATGTTCCAGAGCCATGTTCACATGGCATAGGTTGTGCTGCTGCCTTTTTTCTTTCCAGCGATTTGACTGCTGTTCCGGTCACTGTAGGTTTGGTGGGGAATGTTTAGTGGTGCAGGTGGTTTGGCTGTTCAGACAGCACAGGAAATCACCTGCACCACTCTGCAAACCCAGGGAAAGAGGGAACATGGAGGCAACACCACGCAATGGAAAGTGCCCAAACGGTAGCGTTCGCATGTGAGCAGGAGCCCCGATCTGGCCGCTGTGAGACACTGACAATGGCTCACAGTTGGCCATGTGAATGAGCTTATTGTCAGACACAGAGACACATTCAGAAAACTGGCAGATGGTGTCTTAACAGCACTCTACCCGTCTACCCTTCATCACACTGTGGCCACTAGCTGAATGTCCTAACAGTGGCGTCATAATGTTTTTGTGCAAAGCCCCTCTTCCAACTGCCAGGTAATTGTTGCTCTTGAGCTGTTAATCTCAGACTCACACCAGTCCACCTAGAACATTAAGAGGGATTAGCATGAGGGGTACAGCCTGTTAAAGCAGGGACTTTAACTTCATTAACAGCAATGGAAAACTGCACTTCTCAAAACGGCCAAGTAGAGAGTTGGCTGCACTAGCCCTGGCCAATTTGCTGTAGGTTTTGGGCTAGTAAAGCAATGTTAAAATCAACCTCTGACATACAGATATACAAAAGGGGCACACGCTTGCACACTTAGTAACATGGGGGGGGGCAACTTGGAAACCATGACAGAAAACATGGGTGAGTTATGGAGGGTGACCTGGTGCTGATGGTATAACCATCCACCATCATCCATGTACATGGTGGTACAATGTCTTGTTACCAGGCATTACTAACACAGCAGGTAGAAGAGGAGGCTAACCACTTGTAAGGGAGGGGGGCACGCCCTATTCATTTTGCAGTAGTTTCTGTGTATAAATGGGCAACCCCCCCCCGGTGCAGGACAGAGACCATACATAGTGCCCTACAGTCATATGGGGCATGCTGTGATTTTTTGGTTTTGTCCAGTTACACTTTTTTTAAGCACATATTTGCAGGCATCATCAGAGACAGGAGTGCACTTTGTGTTGTTTAACAAGAGAAAGTGTCCGGCCCGGTTGTGCTGAGGGTTGAGGCGCTGGATGCCACACCCTGCACCACGCCGGCGACCTGGGTTCGGAGGCAGACTCGGGGAGCCGGGGGTCGCAGGGGAGGGAGAGGATTGAGTCATGAGGACTGCTCTCCTCTCCCTGGGGAGTGTTTGTGAGGCTTCTCGGTGTCCTTGCAACCCCTGATGGAGATCAGGGTATTACATGATCACCAGCTAGACTAGTGGGGTGGAAGTGCGGCAGATGTCAGCAGGGCAGCCATGCATGGACGTCATGGTGTGTCGCACTCCTGGGGGGAACTTACAGTAGAAAATCCCCAACCTCAAGGATGGGCGATGGCACCTCCACCCACTCAGCCACACTCCACCACCGGTCGCACTCCTCTCCTGGGCCGAGTCCAACCTGGCCCTCCAAATTCTAGATAGAGTCCCCTGGGCGGATAGGGCAGCCCTACCTCGGGGGGCTCGGAGCAGGGGGGGATTGCCGGGTTGCTGCCAGGAAGATGGAGGCCTCTCAGGCATGGAGGTAGAGCTGGGGGCACTGGAGGATGTCCGAGAGAGTTCCCTGAAGGTCGGTGCTAAAACAGAAGATACAAAAAAAAAAAAAAAAAGAGAAAGTGCACTCCTGTCTCTGATACTTGCAGATGTTCCAGTAAGTAA
This sequence comes from Neoceratodus forsteri, assembly GCA_016271365.2. NCBI lineage: Eukaryota > Metazoa > Chordata > Ceratodontiformes > Ceratodontidae > Neoceratodus > Neoceratodus forsteri. Next base: position 1,472,329,252 of record CM057459.1, read on the forward strand.
CCACCACACCCAAGAGCATGAAATATTATGTTTTATTTCTTTTTTATTTATTTGGTTCTAGGATTACAAATACCTTTGAGCCAAGGCTCTTTTACAAAGGTTCCACGTCAGTTGAAATACAATACAGGGGATACAACAGAAATAACAACATTGCAGGTAAACAGTACATTATACAGTTATTAATTAAGGGAGGAGGCAACATATTAGGGAGCTCAGCACATAGAATGGCCCGGAGCAGCATCAACTAGGAGAGGGGTAAAGAACAATGGAGGAGGAACGGATGGGAGTAGTAGCAGCCGGAGGCATTGTCAGACATCACCGGAGAAGTGCTGAGAGAGGGTGGGGAGGGGGAGGGGAGGTGGGAAGGGGTAGGGTCATGGGAGCAGAGGTAAAATAGGGGATAAGTGCTATGAGGGGGGTGGCAAGGCTGTTGGTGGTGGCAAGTATTTCTGATTAGGTGAGGCATATGTGGATTAACACAAGACATTATTGTCATATGCCTGCCACTTTTTGAGAATACAGTTCTGTATAGTGTATGGAGGACCTCTGGCTTGTTTCACACTGAAATCCGTTGCAGTCAAAATGTTGTTGTACCACAGTTCAAAGTTCATGGAATGCGGTTACACCACACTGTGGTACAACATCATCTTGGCTGTTTTTCAGAGCGCACAAGACAGCACTTTCAGTAATGGAAAAACCACCACGCACGCATCTCAGTATTCAAACAGTTAATACTGTGACAGGATGGCACTGACTTTTTCCAAGGTGGCTGAGGAGTGCTTGAAATTTGTTGACAAGCAACAACATAAGCGATCGTGGGGGCAATCAAGGTGTCTCCATATACCATATATAATAATACTGGCTGGGCTGCTGTGCCCAACCAGCCTGTGGTGCCACCTCGGGGTTCTGATTCCGTAAGACCTCTTGAGCTTTGCTCTCAAGGTCAAACGGAATCAGAACTCCTTAGTGGCACTGTGGCAGCACAGGCTGGTGGCCGAGCCAGTATTCTCTATATTTATTCTTTTAACCTGACTGCATACCATTCACTTTGGACAACATTCTGTTTGCAAAAGTAAAGAAGTCATTTAATCACAATTAGTATTATTAATACTACTTGTGACTAAATAACTTCTTTCTTTTTGCAAACACATATAATATGGACATTATTCTGGAAGGCAATCCTGTCATAGTGACAGGATTGCTTCCAGAATAATGTCCATATTATATGTTTGCAAATGTCACACTCCTAAGGGTGGTAAGGCTACACTACCCAGTACCTCACTCACTCACAGTCTTAATGTAAAGCACTTTGTGATACAGTGATGCTATAAAAGAAGAAAACCAAACTCTATTCTAATTCTGTAATTATGCTATTCTGTTTTGTGATTGCTAATGCTAGCATCCATGTTTGTCAGAAGAATCACATTTTCTGGTCTCTGCTGTCTTCCAAGAAGGTTGTTTGAGGCATAGGGAGGCATACACGTTTCAAATACATTATGCAATGGACACTCAGTCTGCCCCTCCCCCCCAAAGTGTCAAATTGAATTTAATTCCTTACCTCCACCTCCAGGCTCCTGTCTGATATGAGAGATCTGGATTCCTTCCCCTTCTTCAGATTCTGAAGACTAATCAGAATGGTCTTCATGTAGTGCTTACTTGCTAATAAGTCTGTTGGGGGGCCTACCCGATGAGGCGCGAGGGTGGACCAACAAGCAGGCCAGGTGGCTGGCTAGACAGCTAGTCTAATCCCTCTCTCTTCTCCATTGTGCTCTCTCTCTCTCTCTCTCTCTCCCTCCTCTTCTCCTGCTGCTGGCTCTGACTCGCGAGCGACTCACAGTACTACTACTACCGGCTGTGCAGATATAAATATTAATTTCTCTCCCCGACTCCCGTTTCTCTCTCCGACACATTCAGACAACCACTCCTCCTCGTATCCTCTTAATAACACAAATGAGCAGTGTATGCGGTGATGCACTAAGCCGCCAATTCTATGTCAGGCTGCTTAATTGGCTGCTGTCATGTGTTGAGAGGAGAAGGCGAGCTGAGGAGGAGCAAATGGTAAAGGAGCATGGAGCCTGGCAGTGCTGCAGAGAGACACCAACGACTTCGCTCAATGCTGGTGAGTGAGCCCATACATTTCCCCCTCCCAGACACATCACTGTACAGCACCTCAGAATGCAGAAGTGTTCATTTAAAGGGCCAGCACGCTGAGCCGCGCTCTTGACAAATTCCGTTTTTTTTTCAAATTTTGGAGGTCATTTCAGGGGGTGTTTGAATGCCCTAAACACCCCCTGTGCCTACGCCCCTGGTTGCTAGGGAGACAGATTTCACTCCACCTCTGTCCCGAAGTGCTGTCTCAGTATCGGATAAAATACCAGGGAGGCTGGTACATGAATTTAAATACAGGACACTAAAGGCAGGATAGAGTAAAGCCCTGCAGTGTCCAAATGAAATCTAAAAAGAACTGTTTTTCACTGAATATAAAGCCCTCCGAGAGCTAGAAGGCGGGGTGGTACCGAAAGCCGTCGGCTGAAATTGCAGCCATCGGGTAAACTCAGCTCTGAATGAATGGCTGTTAGTATTCAGAAGAAAAGCTTTGTACAGCACAAATAAAGTATAACATTGCAGGAGATTACTGTACAAGTGTCTAGAACTATTATAAGAACTAAATAAATGTTTTTTTTGATTATGCATACTAAGTAGATAGAACTCTAGAGCCTTGCAGGAAAACAGATAGGGAGCGCACCCCTCATCTGCTTTTCCCTGCTAAGATTGTAGATTCTTCTTCTGGAACTAACCAGTGCTTTTCCTTTCTGTATATAAAGTTTGTTGTATTAAATTTCTCTTTACCTGAATGTCTCTATTATGCTGGAGAGGTCCTTCTATAGGGCTGGCAGCCCATAAAATGGCTGACTTTATAGAACTTGGGGAGAGTGATGTCACAAATAAGAGAGGAGTTAAGCTACAAACCACACCCCCTCCTTCAATTAAGGGCTAGAAATATGTTAAGCTTTTAAATGTGGTATAGGCTATCATTTATTGTGTACCCATTCCTGATAAAACTCCCTCTGCACCCCATAGTCACTGTAAGAGCTAGCAGCCAGAAAACTAGTCAAAGTTTTCTAATTACATAGTCACATGACTATGAGGTCACAGAAGATAATAGTATTTAAACTCTCCACCAGGGGACAGTGAGAGAGAGAGAGAGAGGTGGTTCAGTACTGGACTGACCACAGTAAGAGGAGGTTGTGTGTAGGCTTTCACACAAGTGTTATTGTCGCTGAGAAAGGAAACAACATTTATTTCAGGAGCTTGAAGAAAGAAGTATTTCCTGTGTTTGATGGGTGTGGAGTTTAACACCAATTTTTTCCTTTCTGTGAACTTTATTTTTTTTATTATTATTTGGAAATAAATTGACAAACGCATTTCTTTGTTTTTTATGTATCTTACAACTGTCTGGACATCTGTTACTATTCCACGCTGCTACATTTCCAAATTTTAACCTACGGTTCCAGTCGGAATGTCTTATGGTCACATTTGCCTCTCTCTCTCTCTCCCCCAGGCAGCTCTGTGCTTGTTTAGGGGGCCCCCCGGTTCCAGCAACAATTTGTAGATGCATGATATATGTCTGATTTTAGCTGAAACCGTAATCACCCTTTATAAAAAGTTTTCCCAGCCAGAGTAGGGTCTGGTCCAGTCCGGTCCTCTAGGTGATTGATGGAGTGCATAAAATGTTGGACGTGCATAAATCTCAAGAATTCCACGTTACCCCAAACCAAACTTGTCTTTTGCTCTCTGAAATGAAATGCATAGTCCATTTTCTATTAGCGGGGCGAATCTGGTGATTCCCTGCACCTCACACCTTGCAAACCCTAGGTCCAATGTCGGGGAAAAGTCTGCTTCATACCTGATGAGGGACAGAGGGCCCACTCCATATGGGGTAGCAGTCAGCTTCCTAACCTTGGATAGAATGCATATGCCCTGTTTTACCCATCTGTTCTTAATAAGATGAAGATATTTCGGGGTCACCGAGGTTATGGCCAGAGTGTAGAGTGGTCTCCCTTCTGGTAATTCATTTCCCATCTCATACCATCTTGATTCAACCCTTTGTTTGGCCCAGGATAGAACCAGCCCCATCTGTGCCACAATATAATACAACCAGAAGTCGGGTAGGGCCATCCCCCGCCCGGGAAGATGTAAATACTGTCTGGCTATTCTGGGGGTTTTATACTGCCATATGAATCTCTGAGTTTCCCTAATTAATTTATTCCAAAAAGATACTGGTAGTTTTATGGGAAGGCACTGGAACAAGACGAGAAACCTAGGTAAAATACTAATTTTAATCACTGAGATCTGTCCCACCAAGGAGAGTGGTAGGTATCTCCATCTGGCCAGGTCCCTCTCTATAATCTCCCAGAGCCTCCCATAGTTCAAAGTGAAAAGTTTCGATAGATCATTCGAGACATGTACGCCTAAGTATCTGATCTGACCCTTGGGGGCCCATCTGAAAGGAAATTCTTCCTTGAATCTTTGGGGGATCTGGCCGCATAACAGCAAGGCTTCCGACTTGGAGAAGTTAATCTTATAGTCTGAAATCTCCTCAAAGGACTGTAGCATCCCACACGGTTTGGGCACCGAGTCCTCCGGAGAAGACAAAAAGAAAAGGGAGTCGTCTGCATACAGTGAAAGTTTGTGCTCTAGGCCACCCACCATGACCCCAGATATTTCCAAATCCTTTTTTTTTTTTAATTTCTTTTTATTAAGTACTTTTTCCACATACACACACAATGGATGCTTCAGTGTTTCTATAGGCAATACTTATACATAGGCTTCAATTTCTACATTACTGTAATACATTTGTTGAATATAGTTTACAAGAGACAGTACATTTATCTTTTTTCTTTTTTTTTTTCCCTTTCCTCCCCTCTTTAAAAAAAAAAAAAAAAAAAAAAATTGTCTATGAAATCTGATTTCAACTTCTATTCAATGTGCGTTGATGTAATTTATCTAATGTTAGGAAAACCGTTGGTTTTGTAGCATTCTCAGACTTAATCCGGCCTTTGGTAATGTTTATACTTAATTTTAAAACTTTATGGACTAAAGTCAGATTGTTCAGAAGCTACATAATGGATCCATATCCCCCACTTCAACATGCGTGTTGTGGGTCCTCCCCGCTTTTCAGATATTTCCAAATCCTGTCTGATTTTTATCGCCAGAGGTTCAAGATATAAGGTAAACAAGAACAGGAATAGAGGACAACCCTGGCGTGTCCCCCTAGTCAATGAAAAGAACGGGGAGCTCACACCATTCACCCTCACTAAAGCCCTGGGACTCCGGTAGAGCTGGGAGATAGTGTGCAAAAATATGGGGCCGAATTTCATTCTTTCCATGGATGCTTTTAGAAATTGCCAATTCACCCGATCAAATACCTTCTCCGCATCCATGGATATGACTATTTGGAATTTTTCCATCTTATCTTGGCAAGGAACAATATTAAGTAAACGTCTGATATTATCTGACAAAAACCTACCAGAAATGAAGCCAGTTTGGTTCTCATGTACCAAGGTGGAGATATGTGTTTGTACTCCATCAGCTAAAAGGCCAGTGAACAGTTTTAGGTCTAGATTTAACAAAGAAATGGGTCTATAGGAGCCACATTCTCGAGGGTCTTTGCCCTCTTTATGTATGACAGAGATATGTGCCAGTTACCAGGAAGGCGGTATCTCTTCTTCCTCCATGATGATCTGACAAACCAATAGTAAAAAGGACAAAAGGGAGTCTGCAAATGTTTTAAAAAATTCAGAGGGGTACCCATCTGGTCTGGGAGACTTGCCATTCTTTAATTTAGCTATCTGGGTTTGTAACTTTTAGTGCGTTATTGCTCCATCCAGTTGGTTTGAAGCAGATTGGGATAATGATCTCAGATCCATATCTTCAAAAAACTGAGTAAGCTTCCTGTCATAGTCTGGGATGGGTTCCTGAGAATACAGAGATTTGTAAAAATCTGTGAATGCTCTATTAATGTCCACTGGGTGACTAAGACTCTTCCCCCTCACCACTGGGTCCTTCAACTGAGTGATCACTCGGCTGACTTGTTGTTGTTACAGGGTTGATGCTAGTAGCTTCTCCGCTCTGTTGCTGTTTACATAATAGTTTTGTCGTACCCTCCTGTGAGTGGCTTCTGTCTGGGTAGCGAGCAATTTTTCTGGGGCCAAACGTTTCTCTGCCAAAAATTCTTGCATCTGGCTGTTTAAAGAGATTTTATGTTGGAACTCTAGATCCACCAGTTCTGCTTCCAATTCTACCCTCCTTTGCTCCCTGCATTTTTTATCCATAGAGAAATAACCCATAATGACCCCCACAAAGGACTGGTTTCAAAGCATCCCATAGGACAGCATGAGAGGCCACTCCCACCAGATTGTTTTGTTCATATGTTTTAATTGTAGCCACCACCCGATCTTTAAATTCCTGGTAATTTAATAGGCCTATATTAAGTCTCCAGTGAGAATTTCTAACTGGTGGAGCCACTTCCAATTTTAGTTGGATCGGGGCGTGGTCCGATAAAGTGTGAATATCTGTTCGACAGGAGGATACCACATGTAGCCACTCCTCCATCAGGAAAAAGAAATCTATCCTGGTATAGCATTTATGTCGATTGGAAAAGTGGGAGTAGTCTCTCTGATGCCCATTTTCCCTCCGCCAAACCCAGATTCTGTGTCATGCAAAGTAAAGTACAGTATGCCCTGCCATTCCTACCTTAGGCTTTGAGGAGCCTACCCGTCTATCCATAGTCGGGGACAGAATCGTATTGAAATCCCCTCCCAGGACACACAGCCGATCAGAGATCTGGAGTACATTCTTGAAAAATCTCTTAAAAAAGGAGTCAGCTTCTCTGTCTTTGTTTGGGGCATAGAGACAAGCAATTGTACAGGGTAGATCATGAAAATGTTCTTGAATTATAACATATTGCCCCTCTGGGTCTGTTGAAACCTTATCTACCTGTATGGGACAGGTCTTATGGATAAGAATGGCTACACCTCTATGGTGTGGATGTGCCCGATAAGAAGAGGCATAAGCTTTGCCCACCCATCTACAGCATAGTTTCTGTTGTTCCTGGTATGTTAGGTGGGTCTTCTGGAGCAGGGCAATTTAGGTTCTCATCCTGCTCAACTCCCGAAGTAGCCTGGCTCGCTTTAAAGGACCATTAAGCCCTCTAACATTGTAAGAGACTACATTTAAATCACCCATGTTTACCCTTTTGTTTAAAATTCCCAATTGGTTTCCAAACCCCCTTCTGCTGGGCCAGCCAGGCCCTCAAGGGGGTTGAGCAGGAGGGCAAGACATGCAGCCGATGTGAGCGGTATTCAAAACAACAATTAACCATAATAATAACTTTAAAACATAGAACTTTTAAACTTAAGTCAACACTGACAAAAGAAATAACAAGAACCCAGCTATGTATAAACCAGAGCTGAATTCTGTTAAATTGCTTCAATAGTGCCACAATTAACCCTTCACACTCTGGATGGTTAGTGGTGAAGGGAAGTGCTGGATTCAGTCCTGCACTGTCACCTGGTCTCGTCCCGGAGGCCATAAGGCAACTTGTGTGGTGTCATGCTTGCCATGTCCTAGGCATTGCACCACAATCTTACTTAATGTGGAGGGACTTTCCCCTGCGAGTGTTTAGTCATCATTCTTTCTGCCCCCCCCCCCACTTTATTGTAGTAATCTTCCCCCAGTGAGATCGGGCCCCTGTGAAGAAAGTACTAAACAGGATGCCTGTAGACCAATGCTGGGATTCAGACCAAAAGGAAAGGTTCCTCTTAGTGAATTTTTATGGGAGAGGAATGCTCCCCACGCTACCCAATCCTCTTAATTAAACTTTTGTTTCAGCATACATTTAACTCACTGAACCTGAGTGCACAAGCTCAGCAGCCTTAGATGCCAGCAGGGGAACCCCCCCCCCAACTTGCCCAGCCAGTCACCTGGTCTCAGTACAAATTAATGAGCATGAGATCAATTCTCATTAAGTATGTTCATTGTTTTTCTCCACAGGTAGAGAATCGCTGCTCTGGTTTGTTTACAGGGTACCCTCTCTGTCCCATTTAGTTGCCCTCATGGCAGCTTGCAGCTTTTGCCAGGGGCCTGAGTTCACGGCTATAGGGCCCTGTGAGGTCTTCTTCCCACCAGTGCTGGTTTCAGGTTGCCACTGTCTTCGCTCTATATCTTTAATCTGGGAGGGGTTAATCAGATCATCTATGGAAACATTCAGTGTGGCAAGTATTTCTTTGCTTCTGCAGCCGATTCAAAAATCCTCACCCCTCTGTCTGACGTGATCCTCAGTTTGGCTGGGCAGTCGATGTGTGCTTTCAGCCCTTGGCCCTGAGCTCTTTTACCTATGGGAACCATAACATTCTCCTGACCATGGTCGTGGGGGCATAGTCCGGTTCAATAAAGAGTTGTGTATCTCGAAAAATTATTTCTTTTAGTGCCTAGGCCTTGCAAAGTATAATTTATTTGATGCAGTAGTCCATGAAGGTAATGATTAAGGAATGGGGCCTGGCTTTCAAATCCTTAGGCGGGGCTACAAGGCCGCAGTGGGCCCTAATAATGTTTAATGGAGTGTCCTTGTCAGTATTCAGTAATTCTTTTTGTAGGCTGTCCTTAAATTCAGTGGTGTTCTCTGTTTCAGTGTATTCTGGCAGCCTGTGTATCCTTATATTGACTCGCCTTGACCTGGTTTCGAGATCCTTGATCTTGTTAAGGAGAAACTGGGAGTGATCGCAGAGCTGAAGTATGGCCCCATTGTGGAGCTCCACAGTATCAGATTGTGCAGACAGGGCCTCCTCTACATCGTGCAACTGTTGGTCGTATTGGAGCAATTTATTTTTGTTATCCGCAACCTCACCTTGGATGGCATCCAGTGTTCAGGTGAGGTGACGTAGCTCCCTGCGTAGTTGCCATGAGGTTATTGTGAACTCCTCTTCCTCCTCTCTGGTGCTCCCCTCTGACTCTACCTCTGCGGTTTCTGGAGGCCTAGGCTGCGGTGTGGCTTTGTTCGGGCCCTTCAGGTGTAAGTGCAATTTTTGTTGTTTGAGGCCACCTCTCGCCCCCGATCAGTACTTTGGTCTACTCGCTACTGCTTCAGGCAGGATCCGATTAGGTAAGACTGTAAAGTATCTTCTTGTTGGAAGCTAATTTAAAGAATTAAATTTGTGGGTAGTAGGAGCTCCGTAGTAGCACTACTGCAGGGCTCAGTGATGTCACCGTAAGTCATAAAAATGTCCCTTTAAAGGCTAAATAGTACAACAAAGTAAGGACACCAAGGTGGCTAACTCCAAAGCTCAACAAATTAACTCACTCAGCTCTAGAATGGAATCTTGAGTAGTGCTGTATTCCTCTGTAAAAATGGCTGTTTTCCTGAGCAGTTAAAATGTTCAGAACTAAAATGGTAACACTCCGACTTGGAGTATAAATAGCTAAAAAAGTATAACTCCTATCACAAAACTCACAGCACGAAGTTTGCTCACAATAAAAAAATCTTTAAAATGAGGGGTCATGCATTTTAGTAGCATTAAAAGTTTTTTTTACAGAGCATGTAACGATGAAAATTTACATTTTTTCTTTTTTTTTAAACTCAACAAAAAACACCTTAGAAGTGGTAAATGTCTGTTGTATGATGGTTTTCCATCACACCAACATCTGTGCATTACACTGCCACAGTTTAGAGTATTTCTGAGCTGTTTTACGTAATGAAACAGACCATAAACTAAGGCATGTGCCAACACATAATGCCAGTAAACCGACTGAATTTGGAAAAATGCTCTGCACGACTGCCCACATGACGCACAAACCACGATAACTGAAAAAGTATGCCTCCTAGCCCCTAGACACCGGCACGGAAAATGTTCACAATAACAAGAGTTTTAAAATGATGGGTCACTGATGTTAGTGACATTTGCAGATATTTTATTACAGTTTTTGAAATTATAAAAAAAGAGCATTTTTTTTTTTTTTTTACATTTTGTTCCCAAACAAAAACCTACATCATAAAAAGTACACCTCCTAGATCACAGACACCTGCGTGATAATTGTCCACATTAAAGAGACCTTTCAAATGATGGGTCACACACGTTTCTAGCATTTACAGTTTTTTTTTTTTTTTTTTACAGTGCCTAAAACGGAGGAAAATCACATTTTTACACTTTTTTTATCCCAAAAATCTAAAACAAAAAACAATACACCCCCTAGCTCCCAGACACCAGCATACAATTTTTTCACAATGAAAAGAGCTTTCAAATCAGGGATCACACGTTTCTAGCATTTACAATTGTTTTTTAACGTTACCTGCAATGGAGAAAAATAGCATTTTCTTCACTTTTTAACCCAAATTAAAACCTAAAAAAAATCTGAAAGGTAGCAAATGTGTCCAATATAAAGTCGGTATTCTGGTAGGTAGGAATGTTTTCTACCGACCTGCACTTTCCAATAACCTTATCCCTGATTGGTTGATCCAGAAAGTGCATAAGAAGAGCAGGACGCATATATGCACTCTGGGGATGAGATGACGTGAATACCTGATGCACATATGCGTTATGGGGACTAGAGGAATTTTCCTGATGACACACATATGCGCTATGGGGCTGAGTGAGTTACTAAAACAAAAAAAACAAAGCTTACAAACAAATTAGAGGTAGGAAAAATACTGAACAATCCCACAAATACAGGGATATGGTGAAAAAAGTCAAAAGGGAAATTAGAGTGGCCAAATCACAATATGAGTTGAAACTAGCAAATGGCACCAAAGGCAACTATAAAACTTTCTACTCATATACTAATGAAGAGAGGATCCCATAAGGCAATGGGATAATTTAAAGACAAAGATGAGAAGGTGATAGACCCCAAACAAACTGCAAATATTCTCAATCAATACTTTAGCTCTGTTTTCAATTCTAAAATTGCCCCAGCAAACATGGAAAATAAAACAAGTAAGGGACAGTTAAAAACTAGAACTAAAAGATGTCACCGATAGACTAAAGAGAATCAACAAGAACAAATCAGAAGGACCTGATGGTCTACATCCCAGGGTTATTCTTGAAATAGCAGAGCAAATAGCACCTCCCTTAACATATATATTTCAAACCTCAATCAATACGGGGGTAGTTGCGCCAACTTGGAGAGAGGCAACAGTCATTCCTATTTATAAAACAAAGTCTAGCCAGAGCTGATAGGGCTGTGAAGAGCTACCAAATGACCAAAGTTATTTTCTTGTTGGTGTCGTATAGGGCTGTTCAGTCACAGTCATCAAAAACTGACATGCTGCTAATTCAGTCCTCTTGAATTTATTTAGTCAGGGTACATGCTCTTGTGTGTGTGTGTGTGTGTGTGTGTGTGTGTGTGTGTGTATGTGTATGTATGAGTGTGTGAGCATGCAACCTGTCATGCCCATAGGAATGAGATAGCTAACAAACTGCACTGTCTGTATTCTGACACTGTAGTCTGTCTGACTGTTTCAGAGCTTCAATAAATTGCAGTGCAACAGAAAATGAGTTAACACCTAGGTTGCTGAAAGAAATAGAATAACTCTGTTAGACTGAGCTGGACAGATGATAGAAACAGCAGTTTAAAAAGTTTAGTTTTTTGTTAATATCCTGAGAAGTGCGGAAGTACAATACAGTAGCATCCCCCCTCCCTTCAGATGCCTTTTAACATAGAGCAGCAAATAGCAAAAATCAGAGGGGGAGTGCACTGTTTTGCAGCTGTGGAGGAATACTTCCAAATGTCCAAAAAGGGAATTCCATGATCAGCCGTCTTTAGAGCTACAGTCTGATCCCAGTAGGGTTGTAGGCTCCGACCACAGCCCTAAAAGGGTCTAAGAACTGTTCCCAAAAACTACAGACTGGTGAGCCTAACCTCTATTCTGGGCAAAATGGTTGAGGGAATTCTTAAAGATCACATAACAGCACACTTAGAGGTTAATAACATGCAGGGGTGTGCAAATCCCATTGCCCCCTGGCTGGAGCAAGTTAATTTCATTGAAGGGCAAGTATAAAAAAAATAGCTAGTTTCATTGTAATGAAATGGGGGCAAGTGAAAATTCAGCTATGGTCATGGTTGAGCAAGTCCTAAAAGTTTTGATATGAACACCCTGGATAACATGCGAGACCCAACACAACATGGCTTTATAAAAAAACAGGTCATGCCAGACTAACTTGCTCCAATTTTATGAGAAGGTTGTTTATTTTATTTATTTATACTGCTAAGTCCATGGGCCACAGACCCGTTTTCATGGTCGACCAGTTATGCATACAAAACCATACAATTTATACAATAAACAGGCAGACTGGATGGGCCTTGAGGTCCTTATCTGCTGTCAGCTTCTATGTTTCTATGTTTCTAAACATAAGATCACATATAATCAATGATAAACATTACAAATATATCAAGTAAAACATTTACATTCACTTTCTAGCAAAAGACTGTCTTTAAGTTTCTTCCTAAAAGACATCAATGATCAATTCAGGCAATCTAAAATAGGGAGCAAAGAATTAAAGAAGTAAGGGAGAACATACAATAATAATTTTTGTCCCATAGAAGACTTCATCCTAGGTATTACAAAAAATGTATTATCAGCAGACCTTGTGCAAACAGTGCTAGTATGTCTCTTAAATAAGGTATCAACGGCCTCAGGTACCCTATTTAATGTTTTCTTTGCCACAATTCCCAGTTGGAATTTAAAATGTAAATCTAATGGCAGAGAACCTGCATCCCTTAGTAATAGACAATGGTGTGTCCTTGCTGGAAGTTGTGTGGAAAATCTAGAGCTTTGGTTCAAGAGAATTTTAACTTTATTTAATAATCCCTCCCCAGCAGCATGATGAATCAATAAGCCATAATCAATAAAGGGAATAAGAAAATTCTGGGCAAGTATTCTTCTAGTAGTTGGAACTAAAAGAGAATTGAGTCTATATAAGGCCTCTAGTCTTTGGTGAGTAACTTTAATCATATTAGAAATATGTGGTTCAAACGTCATACCCTCATTGATTTAGAAGTCCCAAGTATTGGAATTGTTGAACTTGTTCAATAATGTCTCCCTGCACTGTCTGTAGTGATAACTCAGTTTCCTCCCCTGTTCTCTTTCTTGATTTCTGAAAGACCTTAGACTTGGTTTTCTTTTCATTCAGAACCAGTCTATGATTCATAAATCAATTATGGGCTGCCTGAAAATCACCTGCTGAATTTTTATGGACAGTGTTAATGTTTGAGCTGCTCGTGAGGATCACGCGTCATCTGCATAAAGTAAACTCTGGGAACTAGCACAAACTGAAGGAAGAGTGTTTAAAAAAAAAAAAAAAAAGGCTAAACTAAAGGGGACCCAAAATTGGCCCCTGTGGAACACCCAGTGAAATAGAAGCAGGTTGAGAAAAATGACCACCAATCTTTGTTACCTGTGTGCATTGATTTAAATAACTCCTAAACAACCCTACCACATCACCAGACAGGCCAGTCACTTGCTTGCTTTTTGTGTAACTGACTGGAGCAAGGGCAGTCTGTGGTTGTAATACATATTAGACTTTTCTAAAGCCTTTGATAAATTACCACACAATGAACTGGCCTGTTCACTCAACAGTGTTTGACTAACAGGAAGCATAACAATTTAGGTATCAGCCTAGCTCAGGGGAGAAGACCAGAGGGTGGCAGTGAATGGGGTTCTCTCGGATTGGGCTGAGGTGACCAGTGGGTTGCCACAGGGCTCAGTGCTCGGACCATCCTTGTTTCACATTTACGTATCCTCATTACAGTTTACACAAAGAAATATGTGGATTATCAAATTCACAGACGATTGCAGGGTAGGAGCTGCTGTAAACACATATGAGGACAGTGTAGTACTCCAACAAGTGTTGGATCATATACAGGATTGGACTAACACCAAAAAACTTCAGCTAAATAAAGACAAATGCATTATTATGCATATGGGCAAGAAAAATCCTAGGCTTTGGGTACCAACTAAATAATAACTATCGTCCTAGTTCAGCAGAGGAAAGAGACCCAGGAGTTATAATCACCAATGACTTACAATTCAAATCACAATGTGATACAGTTATTAAAAAAAAGCCAATAATACTTTAAACTGCATGCTCGGACATATAGGGAGTAGAAGGATGTTGGTGCTGATACCGCTTTATGGGGCTCTGGTGAGACCACACCTAAAGTATTGCTCGCAGATCTGGGCTCCTTATAAAAAGGGAGAGATAACCGAGACAGAGAAGGTTCAAAAAAGAGCTACAAGATTAATCCAGGATATGGAACATATGGACTATGAGGAAAGACTGGAGGCTCTCAATCTTTTTTCCCTTGAATACAGAAGACCTAGAGGTGATATGTGTCTGTTGTTCAAAGCATTTTTGGATCCCACTTTATGGGATGACCTTGGATTACAACTAAAACCACAAACCTAAAACGCCAGAGCCCACCCCTTGCAACTAATAGCAAACAAATGCAACCTCCTAAATAGGAAAAATTGGTATAGCCAGCGAGTAGTCCCAATATGGAATACGCTTCCACTAGAAGTAGTGGGAGTCACATCCATGGAGTCCTTTAAACAGAACTTACATACCTTCTACAGGTCTAGGAGTAAAATCCCATAGTTGCACAAAAAGCAAGCATAATGGACGAGAGTCTAAATAAGCTTTGTCTTTCCTAGGATTCCTATAAATACAAAACTAACAACAGTTACATTTTTCTGTTAGACCATCTCTACTGATAATAATTCCAGAAAATGTAAGTCCAATAAGTGAAAAATTTAAGCAGTCTTCAAGAAGCACCCCAAAAGCTCCACCACAAGTTTTAAAAATGCTGGAGGGTAAACTCTCACCATCACCCTCTCAGATTTTCCATTTCTGTAGCACTCTCACTGCCATGACACTGTTTCTTAAATGTAAATTAAACATCAACTGAGTCACTGTCACTGCCTCACCAATTTAATGTTAGCCAGTACAGTACCGTCTATAGTTCCATAGATGCAGTTTTCGATGATTTCCAGATCTCCAGACAGATGTAACCTAGAGTCCTGTAACCCACCCCGTCAACCTGAAGAAGCCTCAGCCAGTCGACCCTGAGAAAATAAGTTCTTCCACTCCGATTCAATGCCCAGCTAGCCAGTCCAACCAAACTCAGAACAGGCTCCCTATCCAAAAGTCCCCCCAACACAAACCCAGGGTTTTAAATAATTGATTAGCAGTTTTTTTCTTAGGACAATACTAACTGTTCAGAAAGTATTTATATAGGTTTTCTAGAAGTGTTATGTTAGTTAAACAGAGTGAGGCAAGTGCTATGCATTTTCACAATGTTTTAGAACTTTCATGAGCAAAACGCTAATCAATTTTTAGAGTTAAATAAAACCCTGAAGCCGGTGATACACATCTGATGCTAATCAGATGGTCCTCCGTGGTCTCCAGGACAGTCAGACAGATGCCCACCCTCCAACCAGCATCTACCGGCCCTCCACAGGAGAACAAACTAGGTCAGGCACCCACCCTCAAGAGAGGCCAGTCCAGTTAACTGGCTCACATAGTTTTCAACAATGATGAAACCAGTACTTCTCAGGGCACTACAGCCGGCAATCAAAATAAAGAATTCCTCTCTAAAATAGAGCAACAATCAGCACTCCAATCCGGACCTCATCAGCTGACCTGGTAGATCTTCGGACGTAGTACGGCCACAGTCATGTTCACCAACATTCACCAGCCAGACTCGCTGCTGCAACAGTACCCAGTCCAGTGCAAATTCCCCACAGGTCAGCTTCTTCACCTTCACTGCACAAACACTCCATGAACTCCTGAAGCCCTCCTGGAAACTCCTTCACCCGTCTGCTACCACTTCTCCGTGGAACCACAGACTAGTCGGACTAGCTCAACAAACATGGTAATTAAGAGAAAAAACGGAAAATTAAACTTTGAGGTATTTTGTGTTTGGTATCTGATTTTCCCCAGCAGTATTGAGCCACAGACTAAAAACTTACTCGCTTCCAGTTTAACTTAACTATTCCACCCTAGTTTTTCTCCTTTCACTAATGTACCTATAAAAGGTCTTGTCTCCTTTTACATACAATGTGATGGCAGATGAGGACTGCTTGGCCCACCCAGTCTGTCCATTTCCCTACCTAATGGATAAGCTGCAAATCCTAGTTAACCAATAGCCTACTTCCTCCTACCCCCACCCCCTAGAATTGCCTTATGACTAGTTTTTTTTACTTCCTATGCTATTTTTTCATCCATTTGTACCTTTGCGCTTCTGACTGCCATGTTTATCTAGATCAGTGGTGCACAACTTTTTTTGTGGAGGGCCAGACTGAAGACTTGATTCAAGGCCGAGGGCCAAGGACCACCGTAAAATGGCCCGAGGTGACAAATGTCCAGCAAGACATTATTAAATGTACACATAAAACAAACTGAAACATACTATTTATTTGTTTATTTATCAACATGTTACTGAAACTAAAAACAACAACAACAAAATTTAAACAAAGACTACAAGTGGAAGCTGCTAGGTCCTCGGTGGCCACAGACAGCTGCTGTGGGGGCCATTTGTGGCCCCTGGGCCGCTAGTTGTGTACCTCTGATCTAGATACACTACCCTGTCCCTCCTCCTGCTGTGTTCCCTTGTATTTCCTGAAAGCCATCTTTTTTGCCCTTATCTTCCCAGCCACTACCTTTGAGAACCATAGTGGCTTTCTCTTTTTCTTGCCCTTATTTACTTGCCTAATGCAAAGGTTTGCCAACTCCACTATGGCACCTTTCAAATAAGCCCACTGCTCCTTAACTCCCCCTTTTTGTTCCTCCCTGCCAGGGTATGCTTGAGACATATACCCATCTTAGTAAAGTCTGTCCTCCTGAAATCCAGGGCCCACACCTTTGTGTGACTTGACTGTCACTGTACTCATGCTGAACCACTGTGTGGTGATCACTGGATCCCAGGTGTTTGCCCACCCTGACTTCCTCAATTATGTCCCCCTTGATGAGTACCAGGTCCAAAATTGCACCCTCTCTAGTGGGCTGTAGCACTAGCGGCCTGAGGCCTGCCCTTTGCACAGAGTACAAGATGTCCCTGCTTCTGGCTGAGGCAGCAGCTGGGATGCTCCAGTACACATCTGGCAGGTTGAAATCTCCTAACAGGAGCACCTCACCTTTAGCTGCTATCATGTGAAATGATTCCACTAGAACCCTGTCCACCTCCTCCCCCTGTGCTGGAGGTCTTTATATCGCGCATGCAAATAGCAGTGGCGATGCCCATCTCAAGGGTGACATGAAGTACCTCCGCTCGCCCTGCATTCCCTGTTTCTCAGTTGCCCTAATACCCTTCCTGATGTAAAGAACCACATCCTGTTCCTTTTTACCCCCGTCTCTTCTAAACAGAGTATAACCTGGTACTGCTACATCCCAATCATGGTTTCCAGTATACCATGTTTCAGTAATTGCTACAATGTCCAGGTCAACCTCTGTTATCAAGGCCACCAGGTCTGAGATTTTGTTCCCTAGGCTGCGGGCATTGGTATACATGGCCTTTCATGTCCTGCCATTTGTTCTTTTATCATCCCCTCTGCTCTTTTTTTGCCTCCTCTGTTTGTCCTTCCTGTTTTCAACCCCTTTCTCCTATCCGCTACTGTTTCCACTTCTGTGGGTGGGGTGAGAGGAGAGAGAAGGGAGGTTTCTCTTCTCTATCGATACCATAATTTTATGGTCCTCCACGTTGACCTCACTATCCTGTGGGAGTGGGCAGTTTGGTTCCCTCTGCATCCTTCTGCCACCCCCCCCCCTTGCCAGTTTAAATGCTTGCCAATGGAGCATTTAAACTGTTCACTGAGAACAGTGGCCCCCCTCACTGGACAGGTATAGGGCATCCCTGTTGTACAGGGTTACATTCTTCCAGGTGAGTCCCCAGTTCCCAATGAAGCCAAAATCTTTTTCTGTACACCGGCTCTCCAGCCAGTTGTTGAAGTCCTTGGTGCTGACAGGCAGCACCTGTGAGAAGATTACAGAGTTTACTATCTGCACAAATCCTCTCCCAAACTTCCTGAACTCCTTTTACACAATGGGAGCGGGGTGGAGAGGTAGTAACAACAACAAAAATGGAACGGGACCAGGGGGGCAATCATATCGGGGGGGAAAACTGTGATATATAGAGAGAGGCATCACCAGCAGAAAACAGGAAGTTGTTATCTCTCTCTATGCAGACAGTTGGTGAGACCCCATCTGGAGTACTGCGTCCAGTTCTGGAGACCCCATCTCTGCAAGGACATAGACAGGATGGAGGCAATCCAGAGGAGGGCAACTAAAATGGTGCAGGGTCTGCAAGAGAAGCCATATGAGGAGAGACTAAAGGAGCTTAATATGTATACGCTTGAGGAAAGGAGGGAGGAAGGGGCACATGATGGAAACTTTCAAGTACCTCAGTGGAATCAACAAAGTCCAAGAGGGTAGCATCTTTCAGAAAAAGAGATGTGCAAGAACAAGGGGACACAATTTGAAGATAGAGGGGGAATGGCTCAGGGGCAATGTGATGTCGTATTTTTTCACAGAGAGGGTGGTGGGCGTATGAAACCACCTTCCTGAGGAGGTCGTGGGGTCTAAAACTGTGGGAGAATTCAAGAATGCATGGGACAGACATAAGGCAATTCTAGTGGGGGGGTTAGGAAGAAATAAGCTGTTGGTTAACTAGGATCTGCAGCTTATCCAGTAAGTAGGGAAATGTGCAGACTAGGTGGGCCAAGCGGTCCTTATCTGCCGTCAAAGTCTATGTTTCTATGTCTTGCCTCCAGCCAGGTCATTTTTCCCCAGATGGACAATGACATCTAGCTTATTCTGCCTCACTACTGCTTTAGCAATTCTCTGGATCATCTCTCTGTCCCTCCGAGCTGTGCTTCCTGGTAGACACTTTAACTCCCTTTCATCCACTGTTCCTGTCCCCTGTTCCAATCCCTGGACTATGGAATCACTTACTAGGAGAAGCTTCTCTTCCTTTGGGGTCCTCTCCCACCTACATGTGGGGTTCTCTTCTGTAGAACCTGCTCATCCACATGGTTGCAACTGTGGGTGTCCCAGAGGGATCCTCCCGCTCCTCAAAAACTGGGTTGGATGTTCTTAGTTGCACTGGGTGGGGGATGTGTTTGTTTATTTATTGTTAGCCAGGTAGGTACACGAGGCAGAAACTGCTTGTTTTAGATATGACCTGGGAGAATTACAAGGGTGATGCAACTCCAGACAGTTTATAGTATATAGTGACAAACAACATATTTACAGAAAACGGTAAACAACAGACTGGATCCAAATAATTAAAGACAAGGTAAGCAAGAGTGGTGTGCAGTGTGTATCACAACCACTAGGTAAAGCACTAAATTCAATAGGGAGAGAGTCGCATGGCAACAGAACATCATTCTCTATACACACAGCTTAAAACAGTGTTACCATCCATGGGCAGAACAGCAAAATACTAAAACCTTAATAGCAAGCAGAATCAAGAATGGGTTTCCCACCCTTCCTGTTGCCAGATCTGACCCACTAACAGTCGACTCCCCCACCAGAAGTTGCTTCCTTCTTTGTTGTCATCCACTACCTTGGAATCTGCCCTATGGAGGACCACCACAACCTCCCTGGCCATTAGTATGGGTGGCTCCTCCTGGCTATCCCATTCCGTCACAGCAGGAATGCTCCCCTGACTCACCACTCACACCCTCCTGGAGTCCATCACAGTCCATTTCACCCACCTTCTAGGTGTCCTTTGGGCAACAGTAGCAGACTCTGTGGCTCTGGTGGGGGAAGGGGTCCCATGAATCCTAGCCAACTCAGCCAGGAGTCCATTGATCTCCCCCCTCAGCCCAGAGGGGTGCATGCAGATGGGGCAGCACCTCAGTCTTCAGAAGGTCTCCCTTAAAACTGCCTCACTGCTACTATTGCACTGCACCCATCCCCAAATTCCCATTTCTTCATTCACTACAGTTCCTGGAAACCCTTGTCCTAGTTAGGGTGTTTCTAGTTTTCCCCTTTTTGCTTTACTGAACTGTTCTGTAGGGTGACCCCAGATAGTGTGATTTAATTTTTTCACTCTTTGCTTTTCTTTTCCTCTTTGAATCCGTGCCCCAGATAGGGTGTTTCTAGTTTTCCCCTCTCTCTTTTGTTTTCCTTAACCCCTTGTAGCATGACCCTAGATAGGGTGCTTTAATTTTTCCCCATTTTGCTTTACTTTTACCCCTTTGTACACTTAACCAGCATAGCACGATCTTACTTCGAGATACAGCTCTTGCTGCAGGTTACACCATTAGGACTGAAGCCAGCAGGCGTCAGGACCCCACGGAAAAATTCTAGCTAGCTATCTTCACGACGTCGGTTCCGCCTCCGACGTCAGGTGTAGTACACAAGGGGGCGGTCCCACCAGATTCCCCAGTTCTTTCCTGCTGTCGACTTGCATGTCTCGACCCTTCGGTTCGGTTTCTAGCGCGCGACGCATGGTAAAGTGTTTTCGTACAGGAAATTCGTTCTCAGAGTTCAGTTTTTTCTCTGATGTCCTCTCCGACCTCCGGTCACTCCTCGAAGTGCGCCTGTGGGAAGCAGATCCCATTCAAGGATCCGCACTCGGCCTGTGTCCGGTGCCTAGGCCCAGACCACGACACCCGGTCCTGCTCCTTTTGCCAGGGTTTCAACAGCAGAACCCGGATCCGTCGCCAGAAGGCCCTACAGGCATTCCTGCTAGAGGAGCAACTCAAGACCATGGCTTCCAAGGGGGATTCTTTGCAGAAGGCCTGCAAGCATGCTGAGAAGCACAGGGAGAAGGCCCCTTCCAGGTCCCCGTCTAGGGCCTCCAATTCGCACAGCTCTGGCTCCAGATCTGACGCTCTCCTTCCCAGGCCAGCTCTCAGCCTCCCCCCACTGCGGTGAGAAAATCTTCATCCTCTTCTCAGGCCAAGACTCCCAGGCCTTCCTCATCCTCCAAGGCCCTGGCTAAGGCGGGGAATCGCCACAATCACCACAAGTCGGGTTCCCGCCATTCTGAACCCGACATCAGGTCTGCTTCCTTGCCTCCTTCTCTTCACCGGAAAACCAAGGAGCTCACCTCACTTAAGAGGCCGCAGGACCCGACGCCGGCTCTCCCGACGTCGGCCTCTCACCACAGTTCCCCAGAGCCGTCGTCCGTCAGAAGACCGTCGACGGCCAGGCCAGCTCATCACCGGATGCCGGTAGGGGGACCGGCGCCCGCTCCAATTGAGAAGAGGATCCAGACGCCTCCGACCGACGTTGGTCAGGAGACCATCACTGAGGAGGAGTTAACTCAGCCCGAGGACCAGACGGGCGACCCCGGTCCTGTTGAGACTCCCAGGGAACCCTCGCCACAACCCGAGCCCCCTGTGGAGCCGACGCCGGGACCCGATGACCGTCCACCGGTGCCCGGGCTGTTGTCGGGCCTTTCTTTTTCAGAGGTGAAGGAGCTTTTCACTTACTGGTGGGATACCATCAAAAAGGACATGGTCCCCACTCCACCTCCACTTCCTTCCCCTCCTCCTCCTCCTCCTACACCGATTGCTCCTCCAGTTCCTGCGCCCCCGTCTCCATCTGGGTCTGCAGGCCGGTTTACTCCTCCCTGGGAGCCCAGGACCCCTCCAAGGGGGAGACTAGATAAAAGGAGACCTCCGTCCAGATCCTCTTCTAGGTCACCCAGTCCCAAGAGACCCAGAAGACGCCGCCGTTCGCCTTCGACGGAGGACACGGGATCAGAGTTTTCAACATCCAGATCCCCATCTCCCCTCTCCATCCCTCTCTGGACCCACGGAGCTGCCAAAGTCTCCTCCGATGACCCTTCATTCTCGGATATCATGAGACACATCCAAGAGAACATGGGATGGGATGCGGAAGAGTTAGACCCCGAAAAGGCTGCCGCAAAATATCTTTGGCAGAAGGACCCCAAGCCTGTGGTGGTGCCACCCTTGTAGACACTTGTGACGCCACCAGGGCAGCGTGGAAGGCCCACATTCGCCCCGATGATGCCGAGGAAAGCTGACCGCTTGGCAAGGCTCCAAGAGAAGACCAGTACTTGACCCAGCATCCTCAGACCAATTCTTCTGGTCATAACAGCTCTCATGACCGGTCCCAGAGACCGCAACATCTGAGCACCTGCCACGGACCCAGAGTCCAAGCAGCTGGACTCCATGGGTAGGCGCACGTATGCTTCCGCCACCTGCGCCATCAGATCCCTGAATTATTTGACCCACATGGTGCAGTTCCAAAATGCCCTGTGGGAGCAGGGTCTGGATGCAGCTGAGAAATTGCCGGAAGGTGAGCAGTAGGAGAAGATGTTGCAGCTCCTCCGTACGGGTTCAGATGTGGGAACCCAGGTGCTACGAGCCGCGTACGACTCCGCGGACTCCTCGGCCCGAGCAGCAGCTTCAGGCATATGCCTCCGGAGGCACTCTTGGCTCTGTGTCTCCGGTTTTACCCCAGACGTCCAGAAAAACATCATGGACGCCCCATTCGAGGGAGAAGTTTTGTTTGGTAAACCCTCAGAGAAGATAAATACCAAACTCCAAGAGGCCGGGAAAGCGGTGAGGTCGGTTCAGGCCATGTACCGACCCAAGCTTAGTTCCTTTCGTAGGAACCAAAGCCGATTTCGTGGACGGACGCAGAGACAACAGTCCCGCCCCATTCCACAACAGAGGGGCTCCGGTTTTCACAGATCCCAGGGAAAACAACCTGCAGGTAGGCCAGCGCACTCCTAAGCCAGTCCAGCCAGCGGGACCCTCAGCCGCCACAGCCTGACTCTTCCCGGCCCCCGCCCCTCAGGATCAACGGGATGTCATGGTCGGGGTCGTGTTGCGAATTTCCTGCCGGGATGGCAGGCTATAACCACCGACAGGTGGGTTCTACAGTTGGTCGGAAGAGGCCACTTTATAGAATTCGCGGAAAAGCCACCCTCGAGGCCTCCGTTGCTCTCCCGGTACCCGGGTCAGCACAAGTCATTGATCAGACAAGAAGTACTCGTGCTCCTACAAAAGGGAGTGATAGAGTATGTCCCAGAGAACCAGAGAGGACGCGGATACTATTCCTACTTCTTCCTGGTTCCAAAGAAAACAGGGGACCTCCGTCTGATTCTGGACCTCAGTGACCTCAATTTGTCGGTCGCCTACAAAAGATTCCGCATGGTACCTCTTCCGGGTCTTATTCCCATGCTGAAGCAGGACGCCTTTTTAGCATCTGTAGATATGCAGGACGCTTACCTGCACATCCCTATAGCTCAAGCGCACAAGAGGTTCCTGCGCTTCGAGTTTCTCGGTCATCATCTTCAGTTCCGAGCCCTTCCATTCGGGCTGTCATCGGCACCCAGGATCTTTACCAAATGCATGGCAGTCATGGCAGCATCTCTAAGGAGACAGGGCCATTATGTGTTCCCGTACCTGGATGATTGGCTTCTCATGGCCGCCTCCAGAGAGGCGTTGTTACGGGCGATCCAGAGCACCCAGGACCTGTTTCGATCTCTGGGTATCCTAATCAACCACGAGAAGTCTCTCCTGGTACCGTCGCAGAAACTGCAGTTCATAGGCGCAGTACTGGACACGTTCAGGAAGAGCATTTCTTCCAAACGACAGGCTAGAGCACATCAGATCCTCATCAGGAGCTACGTCCGAACAAGACACCCCCAGCCAGGTCGGTCCTTCGCTTGCTCGGACACATGGCTGCGGCCATTCCTACTGTCCCTTTCACAAGGCTCCACATGTGGGTAACTCAGTGGATGCTCAAGGTGCAATGGGATCAAAGGCAAGACCACATGCAGCATCCGGTCAGAATCACGAACTCCGCGATTCGAGACTGGCAGTGGTGGCTAGACCCAGGGACACTCTCTATGGGCGTCCTGTTTATAGCGCTGTCCCCGGAGGTAATCCTCACCACAGATGCCTCAGGTCTAGGGTGGGGAGCACACCTGGACGGGGTGAAGTTCCAGGGAACGTGGACCCCTCTGGAGGCCCACCTCCATATCAACGTCCTAGAGATGAGGGCGGTCCTTTATGCCCTGCAGGCATTTCAGTCAGAGATCCCGCCGTGTACTCTCCTGCTTCAGACAGACAACACGGCGGTGATGTATTACCTCCACAAACAAGGAGGCGCACACTCTTACCCCCTTTGCAGGGAGGCCATGAGCATGTGGGATTGGGTAATCCGACACGGCGCGAACCTGATCACAGTACATGTTCCCGGGGTGGACAACACAATTGCAGATGGCCTGAGTCGCTCCCAGGCCAGAGTCCATGAGTGGGAACTTCTCCAGGAAGTAGCAGAGGATCTGTTTCTTCGATGGGGAACTCCAGAATTGGACTTGTTCGCTTCCCCATCCAACGCAAAACTGCCCAATTTTTGCTCGCTAGATCCAGGGCCTGGTGTTTTCTGGCGAGACGCGTTGTCCCTCTCCTGGGCGGACAGATTCCTCTATGCTTTCCTTCCTTCCCGCTGATCCAGAGAGTTCTTCTCAAACTGCGCAGGGAGCATGCAACAATGATCCTGGTGGCCCTTTCTGGCCCAGGCAGATCTGGTCCCTTTGCTAATTCAGCTATCCTGGAACCTCCGCTCCCGTTGCCATTCAGCTCCCACCTCTTGTCTCAGGAGAAGGGTTCACTGGTCCCACCGGACTTACGCTCACTGAACCTGCATGCATGGCTCCTAGAGACATAGCCATCTTGCGTCATGGGGTCTACAAGAGGTTGCGAAGTTCTTTCTGCAGCCAGAAAGCTGGCAACGATGCGACGATGCCATGAAATGGCGCTTGTTTTGTCTATGGTCGCAAGCACGCGCCTTTCCACTTTAGGTTGTCCGTGAAAGCGTGTTAGAGTACCTGCCTCCCTTTTCCGTTCGGGTCTCGCCTACTCCTCTATTAAAGTGCACCTCTGTGCCATTTCAGCTTATCACCTCCCGGTGGGACAGCGCACAGTGGCACAATTAGATGCCTGCCAAGAATTCTTGAGAGTGGTGTTACACCTTAGGCCACCCACTAAGGACCCAGTGCCTCCATGGGACTTGCTCTTTGTCCTGGAGCAACTCATGCTCCCCCCCCTTTGAACCTGCCACGGATTGCGAGCTACGTTTTCTGTCATGGAAAACGTTGTTTTTGGTTGCTGTTACGTCAGCGAGAAGAGTTTCTGAGCTTCAGGCTCTCATGTGCAAAGAACCTTATTTAATTTTCCACCGGGACAGAGTATCCCTGAGGACGAATCCTAAATTCTTGCCTAAGGTGGTTTCCACACTCACTCTCAATCAGGATATTGACCTGCCGGTCTACTTCCCTAATTATTCTAACAGAGGAGAGGTGCTGCTTCACACCCTGGATGTTCACCGCAGCTTAAGGTACTACCTGAGCAGAACTAAGCAGTTTCGTACTTCGGAGCAACTTTTCGTTTCCTTTACTGAAAGGATGATGGGCCAACCAGTATCCAAACAGTCCCTGTCTCGCTGGCTTGTCCAGTGCATCTCATACTGTTATGATATCAGATGAAAGCCCCTCCCAGGAGCAGTCTGGGGCCATTCCACTAGGGGTGTGGCCACCTCCTTTGCAGCACTTCGAAACGTCTCCACCTCTGCCATTTGTGCTGCAGCCACTTGGAGCTCTGTTCATACCTTTATCAGGCATTATAGCCTGGACATCGCTTCATGGCGAAGAGCAGGCTTCGGCCTGGCAGTGCTAAAGGGTCTCCTGTCCTAGATTCAGGACCTGGAACGTTCTTTCTATTTACTCCTCCCAGAGTGTTTGCAAGCGCTACTGCTTGGGAATCAGTCCTAATGGTGTAACCTGCTGCAGGCTGTGTCAGTAAGATAGTACAGTTACGTAAGAACTCACCGTAACAGTAGATCTTCGAGAACAGCTCTTGCAGCAGGTACCTTCCCGCCCACCTTCCACCCTTGGAGGAGGCATGGCTTAAGCCTTTGTTAACAGGGATTTTTCCCATTTGTCTTCTGATGGTGGATCCTCGGTCTCCCATTTCGATGTCAGCCTGCGGCCGGAAGTCTCCGGCGGGAGAACTGGGGAATCTGGCGGGACCGCCCCCTTATGTACTACGCCTGACGTCGGAGGCGGGACCGACATCGGGGGCGGTCCCTGCTGAAGATAGCTAGCTAGAATTTTTCTGAGGGCTCCTGACACCTGCCAGCTTCAGTCCTAATGGTGTAACCTGCTGCAAGAGCTGTTCTCGAAGATCTGCTGTTACGGTAAGTTCTTACGTAACTGTACTTTTCCTCCTTTCCCACAGAACAGGTGGTTTATACCATCTTTCAGTACTCTCTTACCTGGGCTGTAACAGAAGTAGCTGAAACAGAAATCTGGGGTACACCTCATTATGACTGGGACCCCTTATGGCTACCCGAAAGACTTCCTGGCTATTTAGTTAGTTATTTAATTTAAAATGTTTGTAACTAGGAAAGGCACACTGAGCTGAAGCTCATTTCCAGGTGCAGTGGGGTAAAACAGGGACACAATACATACATTGAATACAACAATCAGAGCGGTACACAAATCCGAGCAGTTGTAACAATAACATACAATTGAACAGTATTGGACATTTTGGAGTCGCATAATAATTAGTCTGGCAATCGATAAAAGATTAATTACAGCAGCATTATAAAACAGTTTGAGTCAGGGGACTGTATTAGAGGGAAGCAGGGATACTGGGGGGAGGTGAGGAGGAGGCAGAAGAGGAAGAAAGTCAAAAACACTGGGTAACAGGGAGGAGTCGGATGAGGTGGTTACGGTAGATAGTGAGGGGGATTAACAGATGTTTGTGGAGAGTTGATTCCAGAGGGAATGGAGGCAGTAAGAGAAAACCGACTGACCTCCTGCAGAATGGGGATGTGGTAGGCAGAAGGAGTGGGAGTTCCTGAAGTGTAAAGAGTGTGAGTGTGAGTATGTGTGGGTGTGTGGGGGGTGGATTTAGCAGGTGACAGGTGGGTGCAGAGGTAGGAAGGGAGAGTCCCAACCAGTATTTGGCAATAAGGGACAGGGAGTGGACTACCTTCCTGTGGGGTAGATGCGAAAGGGACAGAGACGAGTAGAGAGGGCAGTGATGAGTAGAGGGAAGGGAGCAGGTGGCTTGTCGACAGACTGAGTTTAGGAGAGTGTCGAGTCTTGAAAGGGATGTGGTGGGAGCTGTGCCATAGACCACTTTGGCATACTCAGTAATTGGAAACATAATTTTTGTGACCGGTTCCTGACAAATGGGGAGAAGGAGGCAGTCTTCGTGACGGTGGAGAATACCTAGTTTTGGGCAGACTTTGGAACAGATGGCATCTATGTGGGTGGAGTAGTCTAGATGGTTGTGTCCAGCTAGACCACTAGGTATTTGAAGTTGGGACCATTTTTGAGGAGAGAGCCATCCAGGGTGGAAAACGCTGGGGGTGGGGCCGGAGGTTGGCCAGCTTCTATCTGGAGCTGAAGGGCATTGTAACTGTTTTCTTTGTATATAACTTTAGATGGTTTGCGTGAAACCAGTTTGGCTCTGTTGAAGTCGTGTTGGGGGAATTGTACATCAGTGGTGTAGATAAGGGTATCATCTACGTACATCTGAATGTGGGAGGTTGAGCAGAAGGAGGGGAGGTTGTTTATGAAAACAGAAAAGAGAATGGGACCTAGGATGGAGCCTTAAAGAATGCTGGCAGGAATAGGAAGGCGGGAGGATAGTGAATTGCCAACCTGAATGGATTGCTACCTTTCATGTTGGTAGAAGGTGAACTAGCAGAAAGCAGGAGCTAACAACCCAACTGACTGGAGTTTATGTAGCAGTTGTGGGTGGAACACAGAATCGAAGCCCTTCACCAGGTCTAGACAAATAGCAGTAGTTACATGACCCTGGTCTACTGCTGAAATAATAGAGTTGGTGACTCACGGTAGGGAGGAGATATTTGTGTGTTTCTTGATGGCAGATTGGTAGGAGGAGAGAACACCAGAGGAGGATAGGAACTCAGAAAATCAAGAGTGGATAAGGGTTTCTTGTAGTTTTGTGATAAAGAAAAGGAGAGAAATGGGAAGGTAGTTGCCAGGAGCGGAAGGGTCACTACCTTTTATGAAGTAGCATAACCTTGGTGATCTTCCAGGCATGTGGAACACTGCTGGTTAAGAGTGAAAAGTTCAGGATGTTTGCAAGAGGGGTGACCCTTGCTGGAGTGGAGATGCGAAGGAGCCTAGAGTGGAGACCATCGTGTATGGCTTTGGCAGGGTTGAGAGATAAAAAGGCCTGGTAAACTCCCTGGGATGAAACTGTACCCAGCAACTCAGAAGGGGGGGATTGAAGGAGGTGGGAGTTGGAATGTTGGGTAGAGCGCAGTTGGTGAAGAATTTTATTGAAAATATCAGCTGCAGAAGAAGGGTCGGAGACGGAGGAACCATCAATTTTAAGGACCAGAGGGGCAGAGTGAGCAGGTGTGTCAATGAGGGAGTAGATAACATTCCAGAAGGTAGCGGGTGTGTAGAAGTTAGACTGCAGGTGAGACCTGAAGTAATAAGCCTTAGCTTGACGTAGAGCCTTGTTACAGGCATTTCTGAGGGATTTGTATAACTGGAGGTAGGATGGGGATTGGGAAGATTTGTATTGTGCCCATGCTCGGCCCTGGGTCTTGGTTAGGGAAAAGAGGTGTGTCTTAATCCAAGGGTGATGACGACATTTGACTCTAGCTTTTTTGAGGGGTCCAGATGTGTCTGGGGTGTTGGAGAATTGGTTGAGGACAGAGTTGACATCTGGGGCTAGGAACACAGGGAGACAGTCAGCACAGGTTAGGTTCTGGATCAGGGCATGGAGTGGGTGATACCAAATGTGTTTGGGGGCAGAGTGGGGAACAGTCACCTTTCTCACACAACAGGTTATGCAGTGATCACTGAGGGCATCAGGAATGATGCCCACAGCATTCATACGATGGGGGTGTGAAGAAAGCACCCAGTCTAAAAGGGAGTGGTTTGATGAGTGTGGGTTGATATGGGTTGGTTCAGAAATAAATTGAATGAGGTTTAGAGATTCGACCTTTAGGAGGGTGGGCTTAGAGGAGTGGGGGAGGCAGTCCAATTAGAATTCTCCAAGAAGGATGAGTTCTTTATTTGCCACGTGGGAGGTGGTAGAGAAGATGTAAGAGACTAGGGAATCCTGAGTTGATCAGGGGGTAGAGCACACCTTTGTAAATTGGGATAGGAGGGCGACGATGAGCAAGTGTGAGGAAGAGCAGCATTCACAGAGGGAGATGCAGCATGATAGGGATTGCCGGACATACAGGCAACACCACTGCCACATTTGCCATGATCTTGGTGGTGGCGGTTGAAATCTGGGATTGCAAAGGAGGAGTCGGGACTTGTAGCTGACAGCATGGTTTCCATGACACACAAGACTTCTCAATGGTGTTGTGTGACTTGGATTTTGAGAGAATCCAACTTAGGGAATAGGCTTCTGGTGTTCAGGTGAAAGACACCAAGGCCCTTGGGCAAAACAGGGGGAGAGGGTAGGCCCGGGTTGGGCTTAACATCCCCAGAGAGAAGCAGGCGGAGTAAAATGAAATAAAATTGAGGGAGGTACTTGTGCCTCTTGAGATGTCTGGGAGGGATCGGATGTAAGGCAGGAGAAGCAGAGAAGGGACTCAGAATTTAGTAAGGGTACAGCAGCAGTCCTAGGTGAAAGAGAAGAATAGATGAGGAGGGAGGAGAAGTGGGCTGAGACGTGAGAAGAGTGGGATGCTGAGAAGGGGTGAGAAAAGCAATCCTGGGTGAATGAAAGGAAAAGGAGGGGATGTGAAGGGTTTGTGAGGATGTGGTGGGGTGGGGTGGGTGAGAGGAGGGAGACTGGCTGGCAGGGCCAGGGGAGATGGAGTATCTGGAAGGGGAGGTATGGGGAGTGGGGGGTAGGTAGATAGGATTAGGAGAAGGCAGGAGGAGAGAAGGATGAGGTGAGGCATGGTGGAGAGTAGGAGGAAAAGAGATTAGGACTGTAGGGCTTTAGACCACGGCAGTTGGCTCTACACAGGCAGTGATGGAGAACATACTGTAACTAATCCTGGTGAACAGAAACTAATGCAATATTCAGTAAAAAAGCGATATAAGATTGCCAAGATCTATAGTGTTTTTAGTGGTGGAGGGTAATAGAGTAAAAAATGTAATGCTTGGAGGTAGTCAGCAGATGAGAGCAATCGAGATTTTATTTAGGGTGTAATTTTTCCAAGTGCTGAGCTGTTATTGGACTGGTCACTACTGGCATATGAATGAGATTAAAAACAGCGAGGTGTTATCCCATAAGGTGTCAGCAAGAACAGGAATTCTAACACTGGACTGTTGTCAAAGTATCTTTAACGGTGGGAAGTTCCAACTCAGTTTAGGGGCAATTACCAAGAGCTACTTTATTGTTTGAGAAAAGGCTATCAAAAATACGTCTACAAGGCAAAGAGTCAGTGACGAGTTATGGCTCTGCATGTAGCAGCATTCAGATCAAGCTGCCAGCCCTAACTGGATTCACACAGGCAAAGAAATAGCAGTGCTGTTAGTACATCACTGAGAGCAGCTAAGTACAACTCCTTGTGCCATGGGAAGCTGGAACAATGAAGGGGTTTTAAACACTCTGTTCAGAGCTGATACAGCTGTGCAGAGCAGCAAGAGTGAGTAAACAAATAGCCTGGGCTCTTGCTGCACCTGCACAGAGTAAACAGTCACTTTATTTATGTGGGTCAGTAAATGAAGGGCAGATCCAGCATGTGAAGTAGGGGCTTAACTGATCAGGTGTGTGTGGTGAAGTCCCAAATGTATTATGGAGAGTTGACGGAATAGGAGGCGTACTGTAGGCAAAGGCATAGTGTACGTCGGTGGCCAGTTTGTGTTGCTGTCACTTGTAAGGAGAGGTGTAACTTTTACTCATTGTTGCTGCAGCGGCAGCACCAGCGTCCACCATGGAAAAGATGACAGCGATGACAGAGCTAAGCATGCGCAGTACTCATGCATGTGCAGTTTGCATCCGTGGCCATCTAATATATGGTGGCCATCACATCTGCAGTTGCGGAAGAAAAAGAAGTGCCTTGCAAAGTGGGGGTGTTTATGTGGCCGGTAGAGGGGAAGCTGTGCATAAACACAAGCCCTGGAACTCTGCCTAAGCACTGTGGAAGCACACCGGACAATGGTCCGGTCATGTGCTTCCACAGTGATCTTCTTAGATGATGGCATAACATCAGCAGGGCTCTGCCCACGCAGCCGTAAAAACAGGAAGACCGTGTATGAGTGGCACAGCGCTGTGCCAATTTGTGAACACCATCTGCCCAATCAGACTACCTTTCTGAGACCTTCAAGATTAGGCAGGGGCACTGTATTGACCATGTAGAGGGAAGGCAGGGTCCTGACGAGAGAGCCCTCTTGACCCTTCGCAGGCTGATGCTGGTTCTGCTTAGGCAGAGCCCTTACCGCAATCTAAAATAGGAGGGTGAGATTTGTGGTTAGACCCTGAAGGAACAAGTCAACCCAGACGGAACCTGTAATGACCTGGCTTGCTGACCTGAGTCATATTACCCTCTAGCACACTTAATTCTGACTTGCCTGCTGTAAATAGGTAAATTTCATTCAAGCATGCTAACTATCAAACCTGTAGGCTGAGGTTAACATGAACCCCTAACACAGGGCTCGATCTTAACATTATATTACTGGCCCGAGGCATAATGCCAAGTGATTCGGGCCAGTACAGTGTTCCCCCGACTTTCCCGGCTTGGCTAGTACAATCTAGCCCATTTTGGTAAACCTGGCCCTTTAAGATAAATGCCTCTAAAAGAAAATCGCCTGGTTCCTTTTTCTGTGGTCGTCAGATTATGCACTTTTGCAGCCTAGCAACATCCATGGGAAGCCGCCTGACTGGAGAAACATTTGGCCCCCACCTGCTGCCCATCCCCAAATGTGAGCCACTGATCTCCACGTATGCCTTTGCCACATGCCTGCAGACACTAGTGAAGCTGCGATAGTATGCAAGTGACCACTGCTGACCCACCAGGACATAGTGTGCTGCCCGGCTGCCCTAAAACAGTAAGTAACAGAAAAGATGAATCAGCTAGCTGTTTAAGCAAATTGTGGAGTTTAAAATGGAAAAAACGGGGCTTATCCGACCACCATGAGTTGTCTGGGCTAGGTCGCCTGGGGATTTGTGTGGGCCACAGTAACGGGTTCCTGCAAACTGAGTTTGATGAGCTGGACTGGGGGTCTGTCCTTCTGACATGGTAATGCTGTCGTACTTGTAAACTGGCGTCCCAATTGGTGTTTAGTCAGAAGTTTGTTCCCCTAATCTTTGATTGTGACTCGCTGTGTTTACATGCGGCGAGTCATGATCAAAGATGAGGGGAATACACTTCTGACTAAACACCTTAGGAATTGTGGGGCCAGTTTACAAATTATGACAGCACTTAGTGTCAAAATGATCGACACCACCCACACCCCCTCCCCAAAAGCTTCATCAAAATCAATTTGCAGGAACCGTTTTTTTGTTTGTTTGTTTTTTTGTGGTCAGTCAGGCAGCCTGGAGCAGCAGTGTTTAGACTCCTGAAGCAGGTAAATTCATTGCGTCTCTGGTCTGGCTTGGTTTAAAATGATCTGCCTGTATGTGTCTGCTGCAGCTTGCAGGGTTGGAGTTCTGTAGGACCTGGGGGCGGGAAGTTGAGTAATTGCCAATTTTGTTATGTTTTTGTTAAAAAGAGCATTGTGTACTACTTGGTGCAGGCCGGGATGTCGAAGTGATTAACTGCTGTGACTATCGGGAGGTGGGAGGGTGCCGAGGGAGGGTGAAGGAGGGAGTCACTGCAACTGCAAAAAGTACATTATTCTACGCTGCCTAGTATTGTTTCCAAGGAGTTTCAGTTGGGCCACAAGGGAGGTACTGCTAGGTGAAGTCCCACTTCAGTGTGTGGTGAAGCCAAGATGGGAGCCGGAATGATTCGGGGAAAACGGGTACATGCTGACTACTACAGGTGATGGGTGTTTACTCAGCTGGGCGACGCTGGGGATTTTCTGGCCTGCTAGTGCAGGAACTGGTGACTGGACGAGAAGGTCATATGCTGGGGGGGGTGGAGGCTCACTGCTAGAGCCCCCAAATACTGCCAGCTTCTCTTGCGTTGAGGAAGGTCTTGTGGGATAGCAATGATATAAATAATAACATGCAGATAAAACAGCCAGCAGAGATCAGATTTTGAGATATTTTTTTAATGCCAAGATGAATTAAAGGCAGAATAACTTGCTGGCTGTGGTACTGGTGGCACCTGGAGGCACTCAGTCACTCCTGCAGATACCTGCATGTATGTAACAGGAGTAGGATACATAGATACACAGATACATAGACAGTGTCGGCAGATAAGGGTCTATGGCCCACCCAGTCTGCTCATTTGAGCTTGTAAGTTCAGTTTGTTTTCCTAGAAGTCCGTTTCCCCTTAACCCTGACCTCTAGAATTCCTTTATGTCTATCCCATGCATTCTTAAATCCCGTGATTGTTTCAGCCCCCACCACTTCCTCTGGCAGGGTGTTCCACTTGTCCACCACCCGTTCTGTGAAGAAATTCTTTCTCATGTTTCCTCTGAATCGTCCTCCCTCCAACTTCATCCCATGCCCTCTAGTCCTGGAACACCTTTTTCGTTAAAAATAGTGTTTTCCTGCACCCTGTTTCTCCCTGTAAGACACTTGTATGTCTCTATCATATCCCCTCTCTCCCTCCTCTCCTCCAGGGAGTACATGTTCAGTTCCTTCAACCTGTCTTCATAGGACTTGTGATGCAATCCGTGCACCATCTTTGTTGCCCTCCTCTGAACCTTCTCTACCCTGTCTATGTCCTTACGTATGTATGGTCTCCAGAACTGTACACTGTACTCCAGGTGGGGCCTCACTAGTGTCTTGTATAGTGGAATTATGACCTCCCTTTTCCTGCTGTTAAGAAGAGTGGCATGAATCCTGAAGGGCATCATCCTAAATAAAGCTATGCTGTTTAAAATATCCCAACTCAGCATGATAAAAAAAAATTATTAAAGCAAGTGAGAAATGCTTTATGGGATTAAGAACAGGGATCAGCTACAACAGTTAATTGGCAAGCAAATAAAAAAGTTCATTTTTCTCTCAATTTCAGTTAGTCTTTATAAAAAATGGAAAACCACAACCTTTTTTTTGGAACAGTGCAGAAAACCCCACAATTGCAGGGCATCAAAAAATTAAGATAAAACTCATAAATAATCTTCTCCACGGAAATCTTTAGTAAAAGGCGAAAGATTTATACGTTCTGAAGAGAAATCAGAGAGGACTTCTGCAGCAGGTTGGTGCAGGAACTTACTGCATAAATATTTATTAATTTTACACCAGTGGGGTTTTTATTGTTGAGGTGCAAACTTGTACAGTATCATTAGGGCCTGGGACCCACTGCCAGCCACAAGACCCTCCCTCACTCAGGTAGTTGTATCGTGATCAGGCTGGTGTTGGTGGTTGGTGTTTTGTTAGAGGGCCGATTTGCACAATTCTTTGTGGCTTCCTGCTGCTTTACATCAAGGGTCAAGCTTTCAAACAGAATCTTGACCAATTCCTTTATAGTATGGGATAATGAACCAGCTTGGCTGGAGACATACACAAATGGGCAGTGGCCCTCTCTATGCCTACTTCTTCCTAGTATGAATCCTAGTATGAAAGCTGCTCTTAAGTTTTTTTCAGAAGCATTACAGTCATTCTTGTTTTGTTGACCTAGCATAACTTGAAGGCTGCTGCTAAGGAGGAAGGGCTGTGCGTGGCCCATGCTGATTATGTTACTGCAGACAGTTTATCCACCGCTGGCGACTCGCTAGTTTACTGTGCATGTTTATATGTTGGGGCTAGTGCAGTCTCTGGGAGGCCAGTGCAGCTGGGGCATCACTTTCCCGGGTGGACCAGTGCAAAAAAAATTAAGCATGACCCCTGCTAACACATCAGTTTTGGGCTGTCTTCAGCTCTGAGATAAAACCCTACTCTTTCACTTTTAATTCTGGGCTGCCTACTGTTCTGTGTTAAAACACTGCTCTTAAAGAGCAGCTTCTATGTTCTCGACTGGCCCCCCACTGACTCGTATACGGCAACTGACCTGGCCAGGAGTCGTTTTTCATAAATGATTCCTTTGTGGGCAACCATTTTAAAGTTATTTGACTCATAAATTTATTCCCTGACTCACCGGCAAAAAACAGAGCCAGTTCCGCATCCTACAGCCGTGCCCCCACACCGGCACACACAGACCTATTTTATGATGTCAGTAAATGAAGGCTACGTATGTGCACCCCATTGACTTGAATGGGGCAATATTTGCAAAGGCTTTATGTATCTTTAACATCAGGATTTTAAGAAATCAGAGTGACCACTTGAACATTAAACATTAAAGTATTTACCAGACTACAGAACAGGGTTGTATATAATCTACAACGCAGTAATTGCTACACAGTCTGCAGATCAGACAACAAGCGTTTCTAATGTTGAATTAATATCTTAACAGAGATCATATTCCCTACGATAACGAACAGGCTGCACAGTGCCATGCTGCTAGGCACATATAGGAAGTTGCATTAATATGTTTGGATAGACTACACGCCATGCCAGGTCAGTTGGCATTTGTGGCTAGGAGTCCAGTTTGAAAATTACCATGTGGTGCCAATCTGTGAATACTGTCTCCTCAATTGGACACACCCTCCTTCCTATATGCTCCTGGCCGCTCCCTTTAGTCAGTTGATGTGGGACTTTTTTCTGTTCCAAGATCTCCTTTAGAATCCTGAGGGGACAGGCCATTTAGAGTGGCTACCCCCTTACCCCAGAAATAAGAAGGGCCCTTTCCCTGACCATTTGTAAATCCAAGCACAAAGCTGACTTGTTTATTATGAGTTTTGGGGCATGGTGCTGTTGTTTAAGCATTAATCCACAATAGGGTGTGTGTCGTACTGGGATAACGTCATGTCTTAGGTGGCTGGGCATAAGGCCGTAGGCTGAGTGCATTCAGCACCTGAGAAGTAGCAATATCTGTATATGACACACACCCTGGATGATATTATTGCTCTTATACAGTGGCTTTTTAATACTGTGGGAACAAAAATGAGCACATGTAGATAGCTAGAACATTTCATAGTTAGGCAGAGAACAAGTGTTGGAACATCCCTTTATGTGTAGGGACATCTATTTTATAGAATCAGTTGTACAGTATTATTTCTAATTAATCTTTTTGTGTAAACCCTCCCCAAGTGAAAGCACTGCATCATGGGTATGCAAATAATCAATTGGCTGGTATTACTGTAGTGTGATATGCAATACCAGACAACTGGGTATTTGCATACCCATGAAACAGTGCATTCACATGTGTTGTGGTTCCTCAAAAAATAAAACTGTAATACTAATACTAGAAAAGAGTTGTTCCTGCAGTATAAAGATGATGTTCTGACACTTGTTTTCTGCCTAACCAAGACATTTTTTGCCATGACAAATATTTACATCCCTACAATATTAGTAAATAAGGTTTTTATATGAAACTAAACTTGTGCTGCTTCAGCTGCAAGACATCAAACTCCCGTGCTAAGATGTGGGCATGTATGTGGCTATACTTCACACAGTGATGCTATACTGAGATAACATCACTGTCCCAGGCACACACGGACCAGTCAGAGCTCGGGAATTCTTGTTACCATTATATAATTACCTAATATTTTACTGTGCTTATTTATTATCTGATGTCCTCATTTA
Organism: Neoceratodus forsteri; assembly: GCA_016271365.2. Classification (NCBI taxonomy): domain Eukaryota; kingdom Metazoa; phylum Chordata; order Ceratodontiformes; family Ceratodontidae; genus Neoceratodus; species Neoceratodus forsteri. The sequence goes on from CM057459.1 coordinate 1,472,365,985, forward strand.
TTGTTTTAATTGTACTTTATTATTCATTTCACACACACTGACCAATCAGAGCTCAGGGATTCTTTTTGCCATTGTATAATTACCTAATAGTTTACTGTGTCTATTTATTATTTGATGATATAATTTATTGTTTTAATTGTACTTATTTGTTTCCTTCGGTGAAGTGCTCAGAGCAACCAGGATTGGGCACCCTAAAAATAAAACTGCTTTGCCTTATTAGCCTTTGTTTGTAAAGATAAACTGGGAGGGGCTTGTGTTGTGCATTATCGGGATGAAGGGGTACTCATGTGGGGCAGGGCTGTGTGGAATCACTCTGGGTATCCTCCAACAGTTTCCTCTTCCTGTCTGACTTCTGGAAGAATTACTCCATCATCTTCTCCCGGCTCCATGTAACTGATTGTATCTTCTCAGGGATGGATCAGAGCACATCACAGCTGACATTTTCATCAATCTGGCCAAGGCCTTTGACTCCGTGTCCCACCTTCTCCTTCTGTATAACCTGAATTCTGCTGGCCTCTCCGCTTCTGCTCTAGATTGGTTCCATTTTTACCTCTCTGCATGTCTGTAGTCAGTACAGTTTGGTATTGCCCTTTCACCTCCATTTCCCATTTATGCTGTGTAATTACATTTAACTGTGTACTGTCTGTGCTGTGTAATTACATTGTATTCTGTGTCTATGCTGTGTATTTGCATTTAACTGTGTATTATGGCAATGCTGTGTATTTGCATTTAACTGTGTACTGTGTCTATGCTGTGTATTTGCATTTGACTGTGTATCATGAATGTGCTGTGTAATTACAGTTAACTGTGTACTGTGTCTATGCTGTGTATTTGCATTTAACTGTGTACTTTGTCAATGCTGTGTATTTGCATTTAACTTTGTATTATGTCTATGCTGTGTAATTACATTTAACTGTATACTGTGTCTGTGTAATTACATTTAACTGTACTGTATCTGTGCTGTGTATTTGCATTTAACTGTACTGTATCTGTGCTGTGTAATTACATTTAACTGTGTACTGTATCTGTGCTGTGTAATTACATTTAACTGTGTACTGTGTCTGTGCTGTGTATTTGCATTTAACTGTTTACTGTCTGTGCTCTGTAATTGCATTTAACTATGTACAGTGTCTATGCTGTGTAATAACTTTTAACTGTGTACTGTGCTGTGTATTTGCATTTGACTGTGTATCATGAATGTGCTGTGTAATTACATTTAACTGTGTACCTGTGTCTATGCTGTATATTTGCATTTAACTGTGTACTTGGCATATAACAGTGCACTGTGTCTATGCTGTGTAATTACATTTAACTGTGTATATGCATTTAACTGTGTACTGTCTATTTGCATTTACCTGTGTACTGTGTCTATGCATTTAACTGTGTACTGTCTAAGATGTATAATTACATTTAACTATGTACTGTCTGTGCTGTGTAATTACATTTAACAGGTGTCAGCGTGGCTCAGTTGGTAGCACATCCGCCTCTGGACCAGAAGGTCATGGGTTCTCGTCCCACACTTGCACCTAAAAATCGCTGGCATCCAAGTGCAGTATTGAGGGGGTGCTGTACTGCTGGGGTGTTCCGTCCTTTGGATGAGACGTTAAACCGAGGTCCCTTCTTCCCATCCTGATGTTGTCCTGGTGGGTGTCCAGGTGGAAGTAAATGAACCCAGGGCACTCTTCACAAAGAGTAGGGAACATTCACGGTGCCCTGGCCAACATTCCGCTTCCCATAAAACTGGTTCATGCAATTATCCAGGCTGCGTGTGGGTGATGATGTGCGATATGGCTGCCACCACACATTCAGTCACTTCACTACCAATCTAGCATTGCTTGTAAAGCGCTTTGGATGTATGAAAAGTGCTATATAAATGCTGATTCTTCTTCTTCTACTATGTCTGTGCTGTGTAATTACATTTAACTGTATACTGTGTCTGTGCTGTGGAATTACATTTAACTGTGTATGGAATTACATTTAACGGTGTACTGTGTCTGTGCTGTGTATTTGCATTTAACTATGTACTGTGTCTACGCTGTGTTTTTGCATTTAACTGTGTACTGTGTCTATGCTGTGTATTTGCATGTAACTGTGTACTGTGTCTGTGCTGTGCAATTACATTTAACTGTGTACATGCTGTGTAATTACATTTAATTGTGCAGTGTGTCTATGCTGTGTATTTGAATGTAACTGTGTGCTGTGTATTTGCCTCTCCTGTTCCCTTTCCCCAGATGTTACCTGGAAATGAGCCTTGACACAGGGTGCTTTATCCAGTCACCAACTTTCAAATAATAATTGCTGCTGATGGGTGACTTCAACTTGCCAGATGTGGACTAGAGCATGCTGGCGGCAGTCTCAGTCAGCAGTAAGGGATTCCTGCAATCCCTGCAAGGGGCGGGTCTCACACAGCTAGTGAGAAGCCTACAAGGGAGAATGCAGCTGTGGATCTTGTCCTAAGCAATGAGGACAGGATAAAGGAAGTCACAGTGGTGGAGAGCCTAGGGATTAGTGACCATTGAGCTGTGGGATCTACCATGAGGACGTCACAAGAGGCTAACCACACAAGGACTAGAATCCTGGATTTCAGGAGGACAGACTTCGGTAAGATGAAGGACGAATTCAGGAAGGCTATGCAGGGGTACAATGACATAAGGGGAATAGTGGAACAGTGGGATAAGATAAGGGAAGCCCTGCACCAGGTAGCAAACCATTGTGCCAGGCTTTGCAGCAAGAGCAAAAGAAAGAGGAAATCACTGTGGTTTTTCAAGGGGAGTAGCAGAGGTAGTAATCGAAAGAAAGATGGCATTTCTGAGGTACAAGGCAATACAGAGCAGGGAGGACAGGCAGAAATACTTGGAAAAACAAAGGGAAGCAAACAAGGCAGTAAGGGCAGCAAAGGCCGAAACCGAGGAAAGGCTAGCTAAATCAGTGAGGGAAGGCATTTTTTAGGTATATTACAGTAGCGAGAGGAGGAAGACGGGGAGGGATTGTGAGACTTAGGGAAGAGGGAGGCAGGGTAGTGAAGAAAGACATTGACAAGGTGTCTGTCCTCAACAAATGCTTATGCTCTGTATTCACAGAAGACAATGGGGATGGTCCCCCATTAATGGAGAAGACAGCATAAAAAGAGCACTTGAACAGCTTAGGGTGGCTAAAGCTATGGGGCCAGATGAGATACACCTGAGGATCCTAAAGGAGAGCTCACAGAGGAACTGGCTAAACCTCTGGCTACGCTGTTCAGTGGATCACCGGAAACAGTCATGGTTCCGAAGGAGTGGAGAAGGGCACAAGTGGTAGCCCTGCAAAAAAGTGGTAGCAAGGAGGAGGCAGGAAACTACTGCCTGGTCGGTTTGATCTCAATAGTAGGTAAAATGATGGAAACCCTATTTAAGGAAAGGCTGGTGGACTACCTAGAGACAAGGGGGCTGCTGGACCCAAGGCGACATGGATTAATGGCAGGGAGGTAATGCCAGACCAACTTGATGGATTCCTTCGAGTGGGCGACAAAGGAACTAGACCAGGGCAGAACACTAGATGTGACCCATCTGGACTTCAGGAAGGCCTTCGACAGAGTCCCACACAAGAGACTAATACACAAGCTGCCAAATCTGGGGGTTGGGACAGAGGTGGTCACGTGGGTTAGAAACTGGTTTAGTAACAGAACACAGAGTGTGGTGGTAAATGAGGTTAGCTCACAGGCGGGATGGGTAACAGGTGGTATACCCCAGGGCTCAGTACTGGGACCAGTGCTCTTCAATGTTTTCATCAGCGATATTTTGCAGAGGGTCTAGAAGGAAGGGTTAGCCTGTTCACCGGATGATACAAAGCTGTGTAACAGGGTAGATACACAGGAAGGTATAGAAAAAATGAGGAATCTGAAGAGGCTAGAAAACTGGCCCAAGGAATGACAGTTGGGTTTCAGTGCAACAAAGTGCAAGATTATGCACCTAGGGAGAGGGAATCTTAGGGCTGAGTATGACCTAGATGGGGTAACACTGGAGGTCACCACAGAGGAAGGGTATTTATGGGTAGTCATAGAAGACAATCTTAAAGTGGCTAAACAGTGTGACAAAGCAGTTGGAAAAGCTAACAGAATGCTAGAGTGCATAGGAAGGGGTATAACAAGTAGAAGGAGGGAAGTGGTGGCACCATTGTACAACTCTATAGTAAGGCCTCATCTGGAGTACTGTGTAAAGTTCTGAAGGCCCCGTCTCCGAAAAGTCGTAGACAGGATGGAGACAGTACAGTGGAGGTTGACAAAAATGGTGTTGGAGATGCAGCATAAGTTGTAATGAGGAGATACTCGGAGCACTCAATATGTACTCCCTGGAGGAAAGGAGAGAGAGAGAGCGAGAGAGATAGAGAGGGTACATGATAGAGACCTTCAAATATCTAAAAGGAATTAACAGGGTACCTGAGGGAGCATCTTTCACATGAAGGGAAATAGCAGAACAAGGGGGCACAGCATGAGACTAAAAGGGGGGACTTATAGGGAACATGAGGAAATTCTATTTCACTGAAAGGGTGGTGGAGAGATGGAATAGTCTCCCCCAGGAAGTGGTGGGGAGTGGCACCAGTTCAGGGATTCAAGAATGTGTGGGATAGGCACATGTGAATTATCAAGCTAGGGCAAAAAAGTGGGGGGGGGGGGGCTTGTAGCATCTAGGGTACCTTAAGCATTAGAAAGAGGGATAGGACAGACTGGATGGTCCGCAAGGCCCTTATCTGCTGACAACATCTATGTATAAATAAATGGGGAAGTATGTACCTGATGGGAGACCTAAACCTGCATGATGTTGATTGGATATAACCAAGGCAAACAATACATTGAGCCACACATTAATGGTTAACGTTTAGGACTGCCTTTATTATATAGCATGTTAGGTAACTTACCAAACATGGGAATGGCCTAGGCCTGGTATTCTCAAACCATGATTTTATTAACCAGCAAAGGCCAAGAGCCCCCTTGGAGTCAAGTGAGCCCATTACTATGTGGCTTAATATAACTCTCAGGACTCCGAATCCTCGGACCGAGGTGTCAGTGCCAGACTTTAGGAGGGTGGATGTTGTAAGGATGGAGGGATTACTGCAGGTTAAGTTCATGGGGTAGGAGCAAAATGGCAGGTAATTAGGAATGCAATATTGGACCATTCCGCTTATACTGATGAAGTGGAAAAGACAGTCTGTTTGATGACGTTACACATCAGAAAAACTAGAGGCCTCCATGCTTATCCCCGCCATAACTTTGGATCTTTTTAACAGTATAAAGACTGCTGCCTGGGACATCATTAAGGAATTCATGAGGTTTTACTGTAATCACTATTGTCCTATCTCAGATCACCCATCTGCACCAGATATCCAGATTTACTTGGAGAGGCTTGTTCTCCCAGTGTTGTTGACTGCAACAGGAGGATCTAGCCAGGTCTATCTCCCAATCTGTGATCTCAGCGCGATTAGAGACCTAGTCCCTGACAAAGCTCCTGGCCTGGATGGGCTCTCAGCCAATTTTTACAAAACTTTTGAGAGTGATTTAGTGCCTGTGTTGTTCAGAATCTATAATAACATTTACACCCATGGCATCTCAGACCTCACTCTCCTGCAGGCTTTGATTATTTTTCTTCCAAAACCTGAAAACACCACAGTTTGGGTTGGCAGTTATCATCCAATATCATTAAGGAATTGCTATATCAAAATACTTGACAAAATCTTAGCTTCTAATGAAAGTGGGATTCTCACATTCTGCATTGCCCTTTGTTAGATGTATAGCACTACTCAAAGAGGTCAGGGATTTTGTAGTTGGCATTTCTCTTAGAGTGCAGCTGCGACTGGGAAAGGCGCTCCACTAACACTTTGCTCAGGATAATTTACAGTCAGTATCTGGAGACCATAAATCTTACTTTGAGGGGGAGCTCTTGCAGCAGGCTATAACATAAGAACTGAAGGTGGCAAGCACCAGAGCCCCATGGAAAATGTCTAGCAGTCTATAGCAAGGACCACCCCCTGATATCAGCCTGCCCTGACATCAGCCCGTGGTATAAAAGGGGCGGTCCCCTGGCCCTAACTCCATTCTTTTCACACCGTCTGCTCATGCACATCGGCTCCATGGATGCCTTTTGCTGTAGTCGACCACCATTCTCACATTTACCTGTTCTTTTTTATTTTCATAAAACAGAATTACCTTTTCAGCCTTTTCTCTACGTGTCTTCTTCTCCAACCTCACCAGGAGAGCGGCAGAAGTCCAAGAGTGCTTTCGGCAAACAGATTCCTTTGGGGGACAGCCATCTGGCCTACCTCCTTGGCTGAGGCACTGACCACAATACAGAGGCCTGCTAGCACTGTTTTGAGCTTCAGCCGAAGAACTAGAATCCTCATCTGCCACCAGAAGTCCTTCAAAACCTTGCTAGAAAAACAGCTTGCTGCTTTGCACAAAGAATCTTCAGGAAAAAGCTCCTCTTCTTCTTTGATCTCAGGGGCCTCAACTTCTTTGGTAGCCCACAAGGAGAAGTCCAGCAAGAAGCATAAGCACTGGGACAAGAACAGGGACAAACCCCAGAAACGCTGTCATTCTTGGTCACCACACAAGAAGCCAACCAACTCTAGGTCCTCCTCCTGCCGGAGGTTGGACCCTGCTCTCCCAGAAGCCCTCACTCCCTCCAGGCTTCTGGTGGTCAAGCCTCCCAACCTGATTCTGACATTAAGTAGAGGTTTGTCAGGGTTGGGGACTTTGTCCTCGGCCCTGCAGCCCCAGAAAATTTCGCCCATATCTCAGTCCTCGGGCTCTGAGTCAGGTGACTAGGCTGGTACCGCTTTGGGCAGTTGGTCTTGGCCCATTGGCCACCCGGCCGTGGTGTCCACTTCGTCAGCTTAGACGTCTGAGGTTGGCCCAGGATATGCATCTGCCTCTCCAGTCAATGTGACGTCCCTGTCCCACTTAGGAGTTTCTTTCCCTACACGGGCTTCACCTCCACTGACGCTGGCCATGACCCCAGACCGGCACCAGCCTATGCCCAGTCTATCAACACGGCAACTGCAGTGTTGACTCCAACAACACCTGCGCTATCACCCGACTGTTATATGTTGCCAGTGGACACTATTGTTTCTCCAACACTGATGCCCAAGGGCCTGATGCCTGGTTTTCCAACTCCTTCTGACCAGGCACCTGATACCCAGATTCCAGAAAGTCTGAAGATGGTTAACCCTGGCTCGCAAAGTATTCCACCACCTCAAGGCTTAATGCTGGGATCATCCTTGGTTCCCCCTCTGACGCCCGGGGACTAACTTGAGACTAAGATCCTCCTGTCTGATGTTAAGGATTTTTTCAACTCTTGGTGAAATGCCATCAAGGGCAACCTTCTCCCTAGGAGGCCTCTTTCACCCACTTCATCTGAGCATCCTACTGTGGAGGCCAAGCCAGAGGCCCCGCAGCCTCAGCCTACCCTTAGGTAGCCTGCTTCTAGGCCAAAAGACTAGACTGCACTTCCCAATAATTTGGTTAGGGGTTGTTAAAAGCATAGACGACATGGGCATTGTTACTATTCCTCCAGGTCCTCGGCCAGGCACCGGCATCACTTTATGGTCCGGGAATGTCACTGGTCCTATACCAAGTTTTCTGACTTGAAGGATTTGAGCTGCAGCTCCATCTCCTCCTCTTCTTGGTCTTTGGAAATTGGGGGTCGTCCGTCCCCTCCAGACCACAAGGACACCCCCAGGTTCCCGCCAACCATCCGACTATCATGGTTGTCATGAGGCCTATTCAGTCCAACATGGGCTTAGATATGGAGGATTTAGACCCAGAGAGGTACCGACTGGCCAAATACTGCTGCCAAAAAGAACCTAAGCCTTTATTAGTGCCTCATTTGGTGGACACCTTTCAGGACCTCATGCGGGTATTGGAAGCACCCTTCTTCTTCATCAGCGGTGCCCAAGAAGTCTGACTGACTCTATAAGGCACCTAGGGATGAGCCTTTCCTGCTAGAACAGCCCTTGACAGACTTGATGGTTATCACAGTGGCCCATCACCAGCCTAAAAGACCTAGGCACCTCAGTACCCAGCCTTTTGATCAGGAGTATAGGCAGCTAGATCAGCTTGTCAAAGTCTACGTTTCTGCCACTTGCACAATTTGTTTCTGGAATTTACTTACCCACATGGTCCGGTATAAGAATGCCCTGTGGGAGCGGAGCTTTGAACTGGCCCAGGTCCTGCAAGATGTTCATCAGAAGACTGATTAGATTAACTTGTTTAAAGTCAAACTCAGACATGGGTACTCATGTTCTGTGTTCTTCCTATGACTCTGCTGATATAGCCACCAAGGCAGCGGCACTTGGCGTCTGCATCCATCGCCACTCCTGGTTCCGGGTCTCAAGTTTTACCCTAGACCTCCAGGTAGGCATTATGGATGTCCCTTTTAAGGGGGCTCAGTCCTGTTTAGTAAGGAGGCTGAGAAGGTGATCGCTCAGCTTCAAGAATCTGGCAAAGCCATTTGGTCAGTACATAAGATGTACAAGGCCGAGCAGAAACAGTACAGATGTCCATCCTTTCATGGTCTTCAGGACTGCAGTCCCAAGGTGAGCAGCAGCAGTGAGGCAGATACAAATGTAAATCCACATCTCAGACCCCAGGAGGATCTGTTACCAGAGCCACAAAGTCCTCCCAGGCCCCTCTGCCTACCCCTGGCGCCTCAGCCTAACTCATTGCTCACCCCCCTCCCCTGACAGAAGCCCTGGGGGAAGCAGTATGGGGTCGCTTTTCCTTCTGTATGGAGGGACAGAGCAGAATAACAGACCAATGGGTTCTTCAAATGGTAGAGAATGGGCATACTCTGGAATTTTTAGAGATGCCACCGGACAATCCTCCCATGTCCTCCAATTACAGTCAGTCTCACGTCACCCTCATTCAGGAAGAGATTCAGGCACTTCTGCTTAAGTAGGCTATAGAGGTGGTGCCTACAGTTCAAAGAGGGGAAGGGGTTCTATTTCCACTTTTTCCTGGTTCCGAAGAAAACCGGAGATCTTTTTCATCCCATTCAGGACTTTAGCCACTTGAACATATGTGTAGAATACAGACACTTTGGGATGGTCAGTCTTCTAGGCCTGCTACGGTTCTTCATCAAGAGGATTGGCTGGTGACCCCTGTACATGCAGGATACATATCTCCATGTCCTGGTCTTCTGACCCACAGGAGGTTTTTGTGCTTCCTCATCCAAGAAAATCACCCATTCCACACCCTGCCATTTGGTCTCTCCTCAGCTCACTGAGTCTTTATCAAGTACCTTGCTATTGCAGCAGCAGCCCAAAAGAGGAAAGATCACTATGTCTTCCCTTACCTAGGTGATCGGCTCCTAACAGCTCTCACCAGGGTACAGTTATTAAACACCATGGAAGACACCTTTACACTATTCTGAGACCTAGAAATCACTCTGAACTTCCCGAAATCCTCCCTGTGGCCAAGCCAGAGGCTGTGGTACATCGAGGCAGTTCTGGGCACTGTTCTAGGAAAAGTCTTCCCCTCTCCAGACAGGGAAGACCATTTTCAGGCTCTACCTTGAATGATATCCTCTTCTCACCAGGTTCCAGCCAGAGCATTCCTCAGACTACTAGGTCTCATGGCAGCTGCCATCATGATCATTCCTCTGGCTCGTCTTCACATAAGAGTACTCCAGTGGACACTGAGGGTCCAATGGGATCAGCACACAGATGAAGTGGAACAGTTTGTCTCAGTCTCCAAGCTGGTTTGTCAGACCTTGAACTGATGGCTAGACCCCTCCAACCTTTCTATGGGGGTCCTGCTCCAGAAGGAATCCCTGAAGCAGATTCTGACCACAGGTGCCTTGGGCCAGGGCTGGGAAGCTTATTTGGTAGACTGTCAAACGCGGGGAACCTGGTGTCCCTGGAGCTGACTCCCCATGTCAATGTCCTAAAGATGAGACCGAATCTCTGCACTCTTCAGGCATTCCAGATGGACCTGCTCCCAGTTTCTCTACTAATTCAGATGGACACTATGTCCATGGTATTCCACCTAAACAAGCAGGGGGAACTCACTTGTACCCCATCTGTAAGGAAGCCATGAGAGTCTGGTACTAGGCCATACAGCACAAGCTGGAAGTCATTGCTGTACATGTTCCAAGCATCCAAAACACCTTGGCCAACAGCCTAAGCCAGTCTCAGTCCAAGAATCATGAGTTGGAGCTTCTGCGTTCAGCGGTAGAAGACCTCTTCAAAAGGTTAGGATGTCCCAAGCTGGACCTCTTTGCATCCTCACTCAATGCCAGACTACCTAGTTTTTGCTAGCTAGATCCAGGGCCTGGTGTTTTCTGGCGAGATGCGTTGTCCCTCTGCTGGAGAAAGAGGTTTCTGTATGCCTTCCCTCCCTTTCCATTACTCCAGAGAGTCTTTCTCAAGTTGCATTCAGAGGGAGTGGAAATGATTCTGATAGCTCCTTACTGGTCTCATCAGATTTGGTTCCCTCTGCTCCAGCAGTTGGCAGTGAAGCCTCTGGTTATTTTGTTTCTGAGCTTGTACTTGCTCTCCCAGGATCAGGGCACTCTGGTCCATCTGAACCTCAGGTCACCTCACCTGCACATATGGCTCCTGCAGTCTTAGCTATGGTCCACTTTGGGGTCTCCTCTAGGTTAGCAGATGTCTGGTGACTGCCAGGAAACCTTCTACCAGGGTCAACTACTGTACGGGTATGCTTTGAAGTGGAAGTGGCTTTGCATCTAGGACTCCGCTTGCCACCTTGACTCCTTTACGTGTTCGGTGAAATCTGTTCTGGAGTATCTCCTTTACTCAGGTCTGAGCTACTCCTCTGTTAAGGTGCTTTTATCTGCCATATCTGCATATGATGCACCCATAGAAGGCAAGACTTTTGCACAGCTGGATCTGCCCTGCACTTTCTTGCTGGGTCTTCCGCATTTGAAACCTCCCATTAGGGACCCTGTCCTTCCATGGGACCTTTTGTTTATTTTGGAAAAGCTTACTTTGTCTCCCTTTGAACCGGCCACAAACTGCAAGCTATGCTGACCATGCTAATTCTCTCCTACTACTTCCCCTTGTCCCCACTCTCCCTTGGAAAGATGAAGCTGGCACTACCTATATTATGGGCCATCTCCCTAACTACTGCACTGGTATTGACTGACTTCTGCACTACGGTGCTGGCCTGCGATCAACAGCACCTCTCCTTCCTCCCCCCACCCCGTCTCAGCCTTCTTCACTCACTACTAGGGATGAGTCCACCCTGGGGTACATCTCTCTCATCCTACTCACTAAAGGAGAACGCCACCTCCTTGGCCGCTACCTGGGTAACCTCTCCTGGTCTCCTACTAGTCCCTCCTGCCCATACATTCTCCTACTATCACTACTCTCCCTTGCTGGGGACATTGAGTGCAACCCTGGCCCAACAAACTCCCATATCATCCCCTCTACAGCATCTGGACAAATGCCCCTGGTCTTAAAATTGCACGTATCAGTGTCTGCAGCCTTCCATCCAAATTCACTGACCTTGAGGCTTGAATTGAGCTACACAAGCCCCATATTCTGGGACTCACAGAAGCATAGCTAAAGCCACACCACACCGAAAAAACCTTCAAACTACCTGGCTACTCCTACCTACGCCTCGACAGGCCAGGCAGGAAAAAAGGTGGTGGTGTGGCCCTGCTCCTTAGGGAACCCCTCTCAGCTAGCATTGTTCTACAGTCTGACCCTTCCTCACCTAGTGAATGACTACTCTCCAAATTGTCCCTGGGATCCTGCAAGAAACTCTATATTGGTTGCTGCTGCAACACCCCCGTGACCAGAACCATTGGACTCACCAGCCTCCTCCAAGGCCTGAGCTCTCTAACTCCCCATAAGGAATCTATCATTCTTGGCGACTTTAATCTAAACTGGCTGAGCTGCCACCAGCCTGACTATGTATCCATGTTAAAGCAGCACAACCTGGTGCAGGCGATCACTCTCCCCACCAGACTTAATCCACGCTCAGCCACCCAGACTCTACTAGACTGGATCCTCATAAACAGGGAGGACCGAGCATTACACACTGGCACCATGGCTGACTCTATAAGTGATCACTCACTGACCTATCTCCTCTGGTCTTCCAAACTGAAGCCCCCCCCAACCAAATACCTATCTGTCACAAATTTCAGCTGCCCAGGCTCCACGAATCTCCTCGAGAAGGCCCAGTCCTTGGACTTGTCCACGCTTTTTTCCCTTTCCAATGCAACCACGGCAGTTTCCACATTTACCCAGACTCTACTAACACTCCAGGACCGCTTTTTCCCTGTCACTACCAGACGGGTCAGAGGTGGGTGCTCATGCTGGGTCTCTAAAGACCTCCTAACCCTTATGAAGGCCAGAGACCGTGCCTGGTCCACTTTCAAAGCAACCCCCTCTCCTGCCCTCTGGGATGCTTACAGGAACAATGAACATGAGGAACAATGTAAACAACAGGCCAAATCTTTGAAACAGACCCACTTCCACAATCTGCAAAAGGCCAACCTTGGAGACCCTAGAAAATTCTGGGACTCAGTCAGCTCCCTCCTAAACCCCGCCCCAGCTACGCTGCACCACATCTCAACTCCCAGGATGGGCCGCTGACCGACCCTCATGATGTGGCCAGTGTCTTCAACTGTAAGTTCACCAACTTATCCATTTACCTAAATAAGTTGCCAACTGCCCAACCTCAAAGCCCAGCCCTAATACCTGATACACTGCCATCCTCCTCCAGCTCTGCCACTCACCCACAAATACCCCCATTCTATTTTAAAGCCCTCTCCATACATGATACAGTGAGGCTACTCAGAAGTCTACCTAACCACGGCTTCTCCGGATCTGATGGCCTATCTCCAGTCTTCTTTAAGCTGATCTCCAGCGATTGCCAAGCCATTCATCTTCGTCTTTAACTTTGCCCTTTCCACCTCCTCCATGCCTGACCCATGGAAGATAGCTAAGGTTATCCCCATTCTTAAATTTGGTGACCCCAAATCCTCTGAGAATTACCGCCCGATATCCATCATCCCTCATCTCAGTAAACTACTCGAGAAAGCAGTCCACAATCGGCTAACTGAGTACATAGGCAAATACACCCTACTATGCAACCAACAGCATGGCTTTCGCAAGAATCATTCCACCGCCACTGCCCTTGCCCTTCTGACCAACCACATCCTCTCTAACATGGATAATGGTAAAGCCACCGGGGCTGTCTTTGTCGACCTCTCAAAGGCTTTTGACATGGTTAACCATGCTCTACTTACCTCCAAGCTTAGCCTCCTTGGTTGTTCCCAGAAAGTCACAAGCTTGTTCACTAACTACCTTACTGATCATCACAATTCGTGTGTATTGGTCAAACCTTCTTCCCCATACTACCTGTCTCTGTGGGGGGTCCCTCAAGGCTCAATCCTGGGTACCCTCCTTTTCTCCTTATTCATTAATGCACTTCCCTTCGAGTGCCTCAACTGTCACTCTCTCCTGTATGCCGATGACCTTGTCCTCTTCCACAGTGACAAATCCATGGCCGCTCTCGCCTCAGTTTTCTTGCACAACTATGCTGCGGCCCACAGTTGGTTCTCAAAAAAACTCCTCTTAGCAAATGCCAAAAAAACTAAATCCATGCTGTTTGGATCTAAGCCCTTCCTTGCCAAAACTAAAAACCATGCCCCCTTATGCATTCTCACCCCAGACAGCTCAGCCCTGGAGGATGTCAATGCCTACAAATACTTAGGAGTACTGCTTGACCCCTCCCTCACATTCACTGAGCATGCAAATTCCCTTGTCAGAAAGTTGCATCAAAAGTTAGGTGCCGCCTATAGATTCAGGCAATACCTTACCCCTGAAGCCAGACTAGCCATTGTCCAGGGTAATCTCCCTATTCTTGACTACTGTTCTCCTATTTATGCCAGGACCTCAGCCACTGCCATGGTTAAACTTTCTGCTGCTTACAACAGCACCTGTCACTTTGCTTTATTGGCCCCATTCTCCACCCACCACTGTACCCTCTATAATACCCTTGGATGACTACCGCTGCAAGGTCGCTTTGACCTAGCCCTCTGCTGCATGGTGGACAATGCCATCCGCACGGCTCCTGAATCCCCCCCCAACTGCTCTTCTGAAAACCCGAATGCTCCATTGCAACCTCTGCTCAAATGGTACTCCCCCTCTAGCTGTTCCTAGGGTATCCACCAACATGGGTAGCAGAGCTTGGTCTGCAGCTGCTCCCTTGCAGTGGAACAAACTACCGGCTGAACTCCGTTCCATTGACTCTCCAGTTTCAAGTCCCGCCTTAAAGTCTGGTTCCTGGCAAACTCATCTTGCCGCTGCTCCCAGGGGTTACACACCAACCCACACTAGTCAACTCCCCTGCCTACAACTGTTATATTGTATTTTCACAGTAATATTTGACTTCCTTGCCTGTACATATTGTATATATATTTTTTACTGAGTATTCTGTGTATTACTTGCTCATTGGACGATGCAGTCACACATTGTACACTTTGCCTACGATTTGTTTGTTTTGTACCAAATCTCCTCATGTCCGATATTGAAACCTTGTATTCACTGTTCTGAAATGGACCTATGCATCAAACCTGTATATTGTGTGTACTATTGTTGCTTGTATCAAATCTGTTTCATGTGTATTTCTGTTACCGTGTACCCCACTGTCACCCTGCGCCATGTGTTATGGCCCGGGTCGTGCCTGAAAACGGTCCCTGGGATCAGTGCACTCACCCAGTTATCAAAGTCATAAATAAATGCTTTCTGTCATGGAAAGCATTATTTTTGATTGCCATTACTTCTGCTCAAATGATTTCTTAGCTTCAGGCACTGGCGTGTAAAGGGCCTTATTTAGTTTTCCACAAGGACAGTGTGTCCTTGTGGATGAATCCTAACTTTTTGCCGAAAGTGGTGTCCTGAGTTTACACTGAATCAGGACATCTATCTGCCAGTCTACTACCCAGAGTATTCTAACAGAGGGGAGGACTGACTTCATTATCTGGATGTTCACCTGGTGCTTCATTATTACTTGAATCACACCGGTTCTATCACAAAATGTGATCAGTTGTTAGTTTTATTTGCCCTGAGAACTAAAGGGGCTTCTGTTTCTAAGCAAACTTTGTCTAAGAGGTTGGATAATTGTATTCTTTATTGCTATCACAAGTATGACAAGCCTTTACTGGATGCAATTAAAGGCCATTCTACCAGGGGTGCTGCTGCTGCCTCCTTCCCTTCCTTGAAAAATGTGTCAGCAGCCAATATTTGTGCAGCTGCTACTTGGAGTTTTGTCCACTTCTTCGTTAAGCACTACAGTTTGGACGTTGCATCCTGAGACAGGCTTTGGCCCCACTGTCCTCCAGGGCCTACTCCATTAGAGGCCTTCCACTTTCTGTTGCCTCCTCCGGCTCGACAAAAGTTTGTCCTTTGACTACTTGGGACTCCGTCCTTATGATGTAGCCTGCTGCAAGAGCTCTTCCTCAGAGTAAGGTAGTACAGTTGTGTAAGAACTTACGATAACAGTAGATCTTCGAGAGGAGCTCTTGCAGCAGGCACTACTTGCCCTCCCACCGTCCCCCTGGTTTCTCTCTTTTTCCTTTATCCATGCTTTTTCCTGGGTTCTTAGGAACCTCCTCAGATTTCCACCTCTGTGCAGAACAGGTCTCCAGTGGGAGAATTGCACATGCTGTAGTAATAAGTGATGCAGATAAATACAAGTTGCTTAGACAAGGTTATACATATGTATACACATAATGACATAAATGAAGAAAGCAATTCAAACAGTGCAAGATTGCCAGCCAGTGATTCAAGCAGAACAGGGGACTAGGGAGAGGAAGTAAACAGTTAACAGAGTAGGACACAATGCATCCAGAGTAACCCCATGAACAACTCACGGGATTGGCTGCAAGGCTGAGTGAGGAAGGGAAAGGGAGCAAGATGAGGCAATGGAGGGGGAGGAAGTGAGCTGGATAGTAGAGTGGGAAACCACTTCTTTCTTGCAGTCTACAGTGGGGGACCACACCCTGATGTCGGCCCACCCCGTGATGTCAGCCCATGGTATGAAAGGTACGGTCCCCAAGCCCTACCGTGCTCACTGTATTATTTGTATATAATGTATATTGTTTGTATTATTTATATGGGCTATTTTATACATATATTGTGCTCCACATTGTATTGTACAAGTGTCTTTGCACACTTATCTTACTTTATTTTTTATTCTCTGGGTTCTATGTTATAATAGGGAACACAAAATAGTGATAGCTGATATGGCAAGAGTATATCGCCGATAAGCAAATTGGTCATATACACAGGCCGTTGACCTAACATTCAGCAACTGGACTTAGTATTCACGAGGGGGGGCTTTGCCCCCCTGCATCCCCTGCTAAAGGATTCCTAACTCCGGGGGGTGGGGGTGCATAATGGTGAGAGGCAACACTGGTTTAAAAAAAAAAAAAACAGCAGTGGCAGAACCCTCTGCATCTGCACCCAGACTTGGTACCTGCTGTGCCAGAGCCAGCCACCTCATCACCACCACATAGCTAGCTCAGTTGCAATAGGCAAACTACCCACTGAAAACCCTCTTCCCTGTCCCTCCCTTTCCCCTTGCTATCCTCCCCTTCCAGTCACCCTCCCGTATCTTCGCTGTAGCATAGCGCCGCTACCCTTGTGAGTAGCCCTTGATAGCGCTCAGTATAAGTCAACGTTTTGATGGTTGCTCATACTCACTCACTATCATCCCAGGATACCATTCTCTGTACCTCACCTTGTACACTCCCCCAGGTCAGCCCTGAAACCTTGTACACTCCCCCAGGTCAGCCCTGAAACCATGTACACTCCCCCAGGTCAGCCCTGAAACCTTGTACACTCCCCCAGGTCAGCCCTGAAACCTTGTACACTCCCCCAGGTCAGCCCTGAAACCTTGTACACTCCCCCAGGTCAGCCCTGAAAAAGGGACTTTTTTCTTGCAGTGAGCTTACCTGGTTATCAAAATTCGAACACGTAAATAAGTTTTCTGTAGGGTACTGGCACCTGCCAGCTTCAGTCTTTATGGAGCAGCCTGCTGTAAGAGCTCCTCTCGAAGATCTACTGTTACAGTAAGTTCTTATGTAACTGTACTTTTTAAGGTGGGTGGCAAAATATTAAGTCTGAATTGGTTTCCTCAGCTGGACATCGACAGTGTGAGCCGCCCTTTTTACCTTTAACTCTGATTATGGATCACATTTATCGTAACCAATTTCTGCTCTTTTAATACTCAGGATACAGCATCCCAATGGTCCAGCTGCTCTTGTTTGTGCATGATGAGGAAAGCCCGTGTGATGATGTGGAAGGGAATAAAGCCACACAGCAGCAGAATCGGCTTGAAGACACTCCCAGCAGTAAGTGAGCAGCCAGATAATTCATTTACATGGAATGTTTCTTATTGTTGTCGAGGAAGGGGTTAGGAGGAATAAGAAAAAATGTAGAGTTGGAGGAGCAGGGAGTATGGAATTACGAGAATGTTGTGACGATGTCAGAAAGACATACATGAGTAAAGCCAGGATATTGTAAAGGGGAGGTTGTGCCACACAAACCTCACTGACAACTTCCACTCAGTATCACAGGCAGCAGACACAGACCAGACTATGGGTGTCCTCTGCGTGGACTTCAACAATGTCTTCAGCGTGATGCTGCTTGTGAGACTTGTTTGTTGTTTTAACCAGAAGAGACACACTAAGCTGAAAACTTGTTTACAGGTGCGACCTGGGAGCACAGGGAAGTGAAGTGACTTGCTCAAGGTCACAGGAGGCAAAAGGAGATTGTGGGATTCAAACCTAGGTCTCCAGGTTTGCAGCTCAGAGCCTTAAATCACTGCACTATACTGCCTCCT
Organism: Neoceratodus forsteri; assembly: GCA_016271365.2. Taxonomy (NCBI): domain Eukaryota; kingdom Metazoa; phylum Chordata; order Ceratodontiformes; family Ceratodontidae; genus Neoceratodus; species Neoceratodus forsteri. The sequence goes on from CM057459.1 coordinate 1,472,383,833, forward strand.
TGTGAAGCAGCTTAGGGGCCTGGGGTTGGGGAGAGCTTCCTTACTAGATAAGCAGTGGGCAAAGGGCTAGAACACAGAGGGCGGAAGTAAATAGAACTCAATTTGTGTCTAGGAAGGTGATGAGTGGGATGCCACAGGGTTCAGTACTTAGACTTTTCAGTGTGTTCACCTCCCACATTGGAGAGGACATACAGATAATAATCAACATATTAGTAAAGGAAACAAAAATATGTAGCATGGTGGACATATAGGAGGGACCTGCAGAGGCTAGAAGATGTGTCCAAATTCAGTACAAAATGCAAGATTATGCAAGCTTGGCAAAATAACCTCAAAACGGAGAACTGCATAGGAGGTGGCATAGTTTGCCGAACAATGGTGGAAAAGAAGCTTCAGGAAATCATTAACAAATATCCTCAGAACATCAGCCAATTGCAGCAAGAGATATGCTAAGGACAGCAGAATGCATTGGCAGGGGATTCCCCAGTAGGAGGGTGAAGCGTGATCATGCCTCACTAGAGATCCCTGGCAAGGCCTCACCTGGTGTACTTTCTGCAGGTTTTGGGACCTCATCTTCAGAGAGACACAGATCATCTGGAAACAGTGCAGAGAAGGGCCACCAGAATGTTACATGGTATGCAGGGCAGGCCTTATGAGGAAATGCTGAGGAGGCTGAAATAGTCACTTGAGGCCAGAAGGGAAAGAGCTGAAATGATACAGAGATCACTTGGAAACAGTGTGGAGGAAGGCCACCAAAATGATACATTATATGTAGGGCAGGCATTGTAAGAAAAAGCAGAGGAGGCTGAAGTATTCACTTAAGTCTAGAGGGATATGGGATGAAATGATAGAAACATTTAAGTACCTTAAGGAGATCAACAGGTGAACTGTCAACAGTTATTTCAAATCTTATAAGGGACCTGCACAGTGGGGCATAGATACATATTTTCCAGGGTTAAGGCAAAAATGCAAGGTTATGCAGAAAGAACCCCAAAACAGAATTGCATAGAAGTGTCAGAGTTGGTTAAACAGTGGTGGAAAAGATGCTTCTAGTAACCATTAACACATACCCTCAAGACATTAACGAAGTGCAGTAAGGGATATGCTATGGCCAACAGAATGCATTGGCAGGTGATTCACCAGTAGGAAGGTGAAGCATGATCTTGCCTCTCCACAGATCCCTGGTAAGGCCTCAACTGGAGCACTCTGTTCAGATTCAGGGACCTCATCTTAAGAGAGACACAGATCATCTGGAAACAGTGGAGAGGAGGGCCACCAAAATGATACATGGTATGTGGGGCAGGCCTTATAAGGAAAGGCAGAGGCTGCTGAAGTAGTTATCTGAGGCCATAAGGGAAAGAGTAGAAATAACAAAGGAGTTGCCTGAAAAGTGTATGGAGGAAGGCCACCAAAATGTTAACATGGCATATAGAAATGGTTGCGTCGACTGAAGTACTCACTTCAGGAGAGGAGGGAGCATGCCTCTCCGCAGATCCTTGGTAAGGCCTCAACTGGAGCACTCTGTTCAGATTTGGGGACCTCATATTAAGAGAGACGCAGATCATATGGAAACGGTGCAGAGGAGAGTCACCAGAATAGTACATGGTATGCAGGGCAGGCCTTATGAGGAAAGGCTGAGGAGGCTGAAGTACTCACATGAGGCTAAAAGGAAAGGGGCTAAATTAACACAGAGACTGCATGGAAACAATGCAGAGGAAGGCCATCAAAATGATACATGGTGTGCACGGAAGGCCTTGTGAGGAAAGGCTGAGAATGCTTAAGTAGTCACTTGAAGCCAGAAGGGAAAGGGCTGAATGATACAGAGATTGTCTTGTTCAGAGGAAGGCTACCAAAATGTTACATGGTATGTAGGAAAGGCTGAGGTGACTGAAGTACTCACGGCCAGAAGGGAAAGGGCTGAAATGATACAGATCACCTAGAAATAGTGCAGAGGAAGGCCTAAAATGATGCACTGTATGTAGAGGAGGCCTTCTGAGGACATGCTGAGAAGGCTGAAATACTCTCTTACGTGTAGAGGGGTATGAGAAGAAATCTAAGAGAGATCAACAGGTGGTTTGTCAACAGGTATTTAACAGAAGCAGAATTTACAGTCCCAAAAACTATGGACCTTATTTGTGAAAGATGAAGAACCCTCAGTGTTAGACTCGGAGACAGGAATGAGACCGTACACCAGCAGTCTCTCACAGAAAGCACCATCATCAGTAAGTACATAGCCTGGTAAATGTTAAATATAGGACAGATGCTGAGAAGCCCTGCTGATCTAAGGGTGGTAAACTTGAGTCTGTTCTTAAAAGTGGGACTCCCAGGTGTTAGTGCAAGGTTTTGTGTGTGTATCATTGGTATAACACTCAAGGGGGACCTAGGTCCATTCTCAAACCCAGTACTGCAAGGTGGCATTGAAGGGGATTATATGTGTATCTTTGGTATAATACCAGGATGGGAAACCTGAGTCCATTCCCAAACCATGGACTCCCAGATGGCAGTGCAGGGGTTGTGTGTGTATTATTGGTATAGCACCAGGGTGAGAAACCAGAGTCTGTACTCAAACCTGGAACTCCCAGGTGACAGTGCAGGGAGTTATGTGTGTATCTTTGATATAATACCAGGGTGGAAAACCTGAGTCCAGTCCCAAACCAGGGACTCAGGTGGTAGTGCAGGGGGCTATGTCTGTATCATTGTGTAATACTAGGATGAGAAACCTGAATTCATTCTCAAACTTGGGAGCCCCAGGTGGCAGTGCAGGATGTTATGTGTGTGTGTGTCATGCCAGGATGGGAAACCTGAATCCATACTAAAACCTGTGACTCCCAGGAGGCAACAAGGGTAGGAAACCTGAGTCCATTCTCATATTAAGGGGATACGTGATGGGCAGTCGTACGATAGTGGATATATCAGTACAAATGGCAAGTGAGCTCGGGGTTAATACGAGTGGCTCCACAAGCAGAGCCACGAGTGATTAAACCCCAAACTCACTTGCCACAAGTGTTGAGATATCCGCCATCAGTATAATACCAGAGTGGGAAACCTGAGGCCATTTTCAGACTTGGGACTCCCAGATGGCAGTGCAGAGACTTGCGTGTGTGTCTCTGGGATAATCCCAGAGTGAGTGACCTAAGTCCATTCTCAATTCCAGGACTTTCTGGTGGCAGTACAGGGGATTATGTGTGAATCATTGGCATAACAGCAAGGAGGAAAACAAGAGTCCATTCTCAAACCTGGGGCTGCCATGTGTCAGTGCAGGAGTTATGTCTGTATCTGTGGTATAGTTGCAGGATGGGAAACCTGAATCCATTCTCAGACTCTGATTCCCTGTTTGCAGTACTGGTGGTTATGTCTTTATCACAGGGCTAATGCCAGTGGTTGTGCCCTTACCTCTGATATACCTTTTGTCTCAAAAGCAGAATTTCCAGTCGAAGAAAACTATGTGACAATGACTGTGAAAGATGAACCCTCAATATTCAATATTCAGGAGCGCGGACTTCGGGAGCATGAGGTAAATAGTACAGGGGTATCTGGCCAAGATCCTTCCAAATATGGACAGTAACCAGAAGTGGGAGATCATTTCATTTATTTTATTTTTGTCATTCGGACATAACCTTTGAGCAAAATGCACTTTTTCAAAGGTTCCACATCTTGACAGGAGGACAACACAGAAAGGTAGTTACAGAGTATGGGTGCACAAGTACAGAGACAAAAAAATACAAGAAATAAGAGCAATTGATGTGACCATTTACAGTTGTAAGCTATCTCATATCAGGGCTTCTCAGCATATATTTTACATACAACATGTACCAAGCCATCTACTTACAGTTGACAGTGCCTTCTTCAGGGTGCTGCTTATATACAGTCTCATTCCTGTTCACCAACTCCAGTAGAGTGGGAAACCTGAATTAGTTCTCAAAACTAGGACTCCCAGGTGGCAGTGCAGGAGGTTATGTTTGTTTCATGGGTATCATTGTGGAAAACCTGCGTGCATTCTCAAACTCTGATCTCCCTGGTTGCAGTGCTGGGGGTTACATGTCTGTATCATAGGGCTAATTCCAGTGGTTCTGTCCTTGTCTCTGATTTACCTTTCTCTCAACAGTAGCAGAATTTCCAGTCCCAGGAAACTATGTGACACCGATTGTGAAAGATGAAGAGCCCTCAGTACTGGAGTCACTGAACAAGGATGGAACCATACGTCAGCAGTCTCCTGAAAAAATCACCATCAACAGTAAGTAGGTGACCTGATAAATGTTACATGTAGAATGGATGCTGAGAAGCCCTGACAGTCTCAGAGTTGGAAGTCTGAGCCTATTCTCAGTCTTGAATCTTCAAGGTGGCAGTGCAGGGGGTTATGTCTAGGGCTGTGCCTCCCCCTTCCCACCAAAGTTCAACTGCATGAACTTTGGCATTTGAACTGTGTAAAGTTCACCAATGGCAGACAAGTTCACCCTGGTTTGTCAAATATTGTTATTTGCCATTTGAACACAAGGTAAACCCAGAGGGCAGCAGTTGCTGCAGAATCACTGGATTTGAGCTTTTGCCGTTAAAGTAACATTTTTAAGTAGAAGTACCTGTTTTTGTTTCAGGCTCTTCAGTTGTTATTTTTCTTAGCCTATACAATATAAGTGAAATAGGTCACTCTATGTCTGCAGGTGTATCAGTGATCAGTGCATGACTCTGAGCTGTGACTTCATTAAATCCAGTGATGGGAGCACTCATCTAGGGGTCGCAAAGCCAGTTGTTTACCATCAGGTGGGCAGAACCCATTCCATAGGCTCCTAAGTCACAGGCATTGTAGTAGGTAACTCAGTCTTCTAGGCATCTTGGATCAAGACATGGATATGAAAGCTTAGTTTATTGTTTTGAAAGGTCCACACTGATTGTCATGTCACCAAGCCACCATTTCTTGCACACTGGGGAGCTTCCAGCATGTGGGGTATGCTAATGAGGGCTACGAACTCTGCTACCTGCTCAGGAGGGCATTCAGTGCTTCTCACCCCCATTTCAGAGGAAGCAGTAAAGCCTGCAATAAAATCCATGTCTCAGGAAGGATGGGGGGGGGGTGTCCGGGGTTCAAAGGAAGTGGTATAGCACAATGGTTAAGGGCTCTGAACTGCAAACTTAGAGACCTGGATTTAAATCCCACAGCCCCACTTGCATACTATGAGACCCTGAGCAAATCACTTAACTGGACCTGAAACTTATCACTCTTACCCTGGAGGAAATCTTATCTCCTTTAATCAAAATAATTAACTTATCACCAAGGCTTTCCCAATTCCCTCATAAGTGGAAATCCACTTTGGTGACTCCTGTACACAAAAGTGGGGATAGGGCATACCACGGAAACTGCAGACAAAGCTGCGTTCTCCCACCATTATCTAAAGCCCTAGGATGCATTGTTGCTTGACCAGGTTACTGATTACCTTGAACAATACCAACTACAGTGCAGACAGCAATATGGGTTCAGAAAGGGGCACAGCACCACCACAGCACTTACTGATCACCTTGAACAATACCAACTACAGCGCACACAGCAACATGGGTTCCGAGAGGGTCACAGCACCACCACAGCACTTACTGATTACCTTGAATAATACCAACTACAGTGCACACAGCTGCACGGGTTCAGAGAGGGTCACAGCACCACCACAGCACTTCAGGGTTTTAAATCATTGATTAGCAGTTTTTTTCTTTGGACAATACTAACTGTACAGAAAGCATTTATATAGATTTTCTAGAATTGTTCTGTTTGTTAAACACAGTGAGGCAAGTGCTATGCATTTTCACAATGTTTTAGAACTTTTATGAACAAAGCAGCTAATCAATTTTAAGAGTTAAATAAAACCCTGCCTTACTGATCCTGTGAACAATATCAACTACGAAGCAGCACAGCAACCGCGAGGGTTCAGAGATGGTTACAGCACCCCACAGCGCTTACTAATCACCTTGAGACAATACCAACTTCTGGTAGCGCGCGCAACAGCGTGGGTTCAGAGAGGGTCACAGCACCCCCACAGCGCTTACTGATCACCTTGAACAATACCAGCTACAGTGCACACAGCAGCACGGGTTCAGAGAGGGTCACAGCACCACCACAGCACTTCAGGGTTTTAAATCATTGATTAGCAGTTTTTTTCTTTGGACAATACTAACTGTACAGAAAGCATTTATATAGATTTTCTAGAATTGTTCTGTTTGTTAAACACAGTGAGGCAAGTGCTATGCATTTTCACAATGTTTTAGAACTTTTATGAACAAAACGCTAATCAATTTTTAGAGTTAAATAAAACCCTGCACTTACTGATCACCTTGAACAATATCAACTACAGCGCACACAGCAACACGGGTTCAGAGATGGTTACAGCACCCCCACAGCGCTTACTAATCACCTTGAACAATACCAACTACAGCGCGCGCAACAGCGTGGGTTCAGAGAGGGTCACAGCACCCCCACAGCGCTTACTGATCACCTTGAACAATACCAACTACAGTGCACACAGCAACATGGGTTCAGAGAGGGTCACGGCACCCCCGCAACACTTACTGATTACCTTGAACAATACCAACTACAGTGCACACAGCAACATGGGTTCAGAGAGGGTCACGGCACCACCACAGCACTTACTGATTACCTTGAACAATACCAGCTACAGTGCACACAACAACATGGGTTCAGAGAGGGTCACGGCACCCCCACAGCACTTACTGATTACCTTGAACAATACCGCTACAGTGCGCACAACAACATGGGTTCAGAAAGGGTCACAGCACCACCACAGCACTTACTGATTACCTTGAACAATACCGCTACAGTGCACACAGCAACACGGGTTCAGAGAGAGTCACAGCACCCCCACAGGCACTTACTGATTACCTTGAACAATGTCAACTACAGTGCGTACAACAACAAGGGTTCAGAGAGGGTCACAGCACCCCCGCAGCACTTACTGATTACCTTGAACAATACCGCTACAGTGCACACAACAACATGGGTTCAGAGAGGGTCACAGCACTTACTGATTACCTTGAACAATACCAACTAGAGTGCACACAGCAACACGGGTTCAGAGAGGGTCACAACACCCCCACAGCACTTACTGATCACCTTGAACAATACCAACTAGAGTGCACACAGCAACATGGGTTCAGAGAGGGTCACAGCACCCCACAGCGCTTACTGATCACCTTGAACAATACCAACTACAGTGCCGGCAGCAGCGTGGGTTCAGAGAGGGTCACAGCACCCCCACAGCGCTTACGGATCACCTTGAACAATACCAACTACAGTGCGTGCAACAACGTGGGTTCAGAGAGGGTCACAGCACCCCTACAGCGCTTACGGATCACCTTGAACAATACCAACTGCAGTGCGAGCAACAACGTGGGTTCAGAGAGGGTCACAGCACCCCCACAGCGCTTACGGATCACCCTGAACAATACCAACTACAGTGCGCACAACAACGTGTGTTCAGAGAGGGTCACAGCACCCCCACAGGGCTTACTGATCACCTTGAAAAATACCAACTACAGTGCGCACAACAACGTTTGTTCAGAGAGTGGCACAGCACCACCACAGCGCTTACTGATCACCTTGAACAATACCAACTACAGTGCGCACAACAACGTCGGCTCAGAGAGGGGCACAGCACCACCACAACGTTTACTGATCACCTTGAACAATACCAACTACAGTGCGCAGAACAACGTGGGCTCAGAGAGGGTCACAGCACCACCACAGCGCTTACTGATCACCTTGAACAATCCAACTACAGTGCGCACAGCAACGGTGGCCTGAGAGGGGCACAGCACCACCACAGCGTTTACTGATCACCTTGAACAATACCAACTACAGTGCGCACAGCAACGGGTTCAGAGAGGGCACAGCACCACCACAGCACTTACTGGTTACCTTGAACAATGCCAACTACAGTGCACACAACAGTGTGGCAGATCTAGAGCTGAACTCCATAAAATGGACTGTTGAACCTGTCCTGTCTTCTTTTCTTCCACTTCAAAACTTCTGTTGCAACAGTACCCTCTTATCTCTTCTACTTTTAAATACTTTTTCTATTATCCTAGGTAGGCCACGTAGGATGAAACTGTACTGTCTGCTTCTGTACTTCATTTCAATTCTCTAGCTCTGTCTAAAACTTTTACTTTTGGTTCATACAGCCCGAACTCCTAGGTGCAAGGAGTTAGTAAAACAGATGCTGTGCAGTATGAAAGAGGATTATGTCCCGGATGGACATATTAAGTAATGAAGACTACCAAATAAAAGTCTTCTGGTTTCTGAGTTAAAGCAAATTAATGCATAAACATCTTCTGGTTAAATAAGGTAGGATCCGGAGGCATGTTAGAGGTGCCCCTGTCTTAAAGCAGCATGCAAATATTAAACAGAAGGAAAAGCAAAGCATGCATAATGAACATTAGAAGCATGAGGACTTGCAGAAAAGAAAGGGTAACACTATAAAATGGAATTGTTAACCTCTCTGTAATACTGTACACCCAGAATTAAAGCAGCTTGCCTTTGTTTAAAGGAAAACTATTTTGTTTTAACAAGTGACTCAGGTTTAACCAGGTAGAAATCCATACCTGGTTGCTAAGGAAATAAACAGCACTACTTTCTCTTGTTTGTCTCTAAACATGAACTATAATACAGATACTGTAAGACAGGAGGCCCCCACTGCATGTATACACTTCCATGCAGTATATAAAGAAAGCAAGTTTAATTTAGTTCTTTAAAAACTACAAGGACTTGCAGAAAGGAAGGGAAAATAATAAATCTAGATTATTTAGACCCCTGTATTTCTGTGTACCCTGTAGTGAAGCAGCAATCATTTCTGAGCAAAATAATGCTCTGAAAACTAAGGTTTGACCAGGTAGAAATGCTTACCTGGTCACTCCGGAAAATAGAAGGCCTCCTCCTTTTCTGAGTCGCTGCTCTTTGAATGGGTATTCCTAAGGGATCAGCGCCCTCTACTGTCCCCTTTTTAAATGTTCACCTAATGAGCCCCTGTCACTCAGATGGTTACTAAGCATATTACCTTTGGGTTGCTAGGTAACTAACAGTCTAATTAACCCTGAAATAGGAATACAAGTTTTGTTTATCAGCCTGCTCTATAAATGGGAACAGTAAGAGAATGGTATTTATCCAAGTAAATGTGTCCTAAAGTGTTGTATTTGTGTTAAGTGTGTTAAGGGTCTAGTCAGGTGACCTTGTCCAGGAGTATAAATACCTCCCAAATCTGTTCTTTGGGCAGATGAGCCTTGGAAGTGAGACAGGGAGGTCTCCAGTGAGAGTAATGTAAACACAGAAGTAAGCAGACCATAGCTATTCTGTGGTCTTTGACTGTGTACTGGAAATTGCAAGAAACCACTGAGGGAAAAAGTGGTTATGGACATTGCAACTTACTTTTCTTTATTTTCGATTGTTTTTGGTTTTCTGACTTTTTGTAAATAAATATTACATTCCTGTGTGTTTTTAATCCTGAAATATTGCCTTGTCTGAATTATTTCCCACACCCTGTGACAAACAGCATGGGTTCAGAGGGGCACATCACCACCACAGCACTTACTGATTACCTTGAACAATACCAACTACAGTGCACACAACAACATGGGTTCAGAGAGGGTCACGGCACCCCCGCAGCACTTACTGATTACCTTGAACAATACCAACTACAGTGCGCAGAACAACGTGGGCTCAGAGAGGGTCACAGCACCACCACAGCGCTTACTGATCACCTTGAACAATACCAACTACAGTGCGCACAGCAACGTGGGCTCAGAGAGGGGCACAGCACCACCACAGCGTTTACTGATCACCTTGAACAATACCAACTACAGTGCGCACAGCAACACGGGTTCAGAGAGGGGCACAGCACCACCACAGCACTTACTGGTTACCTTGAACAATGCCAACTACAGTGCACACAACAGTGTGGCAGATCTAGGCTGAACTCCATAAAAATGGACTGTTGAACCCTGTCCTGTCTTCTTTTTCTTCCACTTCAAAACTTCTGTTGCAACAGTACCCTCTTATCTCTTCTACTTTTAAATACTTTTTTTCTATTATCCTAGGTAGGCCACGTAGGATGAAACTGTACTGTCTGCTTCTGTACTTCATTTCAATTCTCTAGCTCTGTCTAAAACTTTTACTTTTGGTTCATACAGCGCCCCCGAACTCCTAGGTGCAAGGAGTTAGTAAAACAGATGCTGTGCAGTATGAAAAGAGGATTATGTCCCCGGATGGACATAATAAAGTAATGAAGACTACCAAATAAAAGTCTTCTGGTTTCTGAGTTAAAGCAAATTAATGCATAAACATCTTCTGGTTAAATAAGGTAGGATCCGGGAGGCATGTTAGAGGTGCCCCTGTCTTAAAGCAGCATGCAAATATTAAACAGAAGGAAAAGCAAAGCATGCATAATGAACATTAGAAGCATGAGGACTTGCAGAAAAGAAAGGGGTAACACTATAAAATGGAATTAAGTTAACCTCTCTGTAATACTGTACACCCAGAATTAAAGCAGCTTGCATTTGTTTAAAGGAAAACTATTTTGTTTTACCAAGTGACTCAGGTTTAACCAGGTAGGAATCCATACCTGGTTGCTAAGGAAATAAACAGCACTACTTTCTCTTGTTTGTCTCTAAACATGAACTATAATACAGATACTGTAAGACAGAGAGTCCCCACTGCATGTATACACTTCCATGCAGTATATAAAGAAAGCAAGTTTAATTTAGTTCTTTAAAAACTACAAGGACTTGCAGAAAGGAAGGAAAATAATAAATCTAGATTATTTAGACCCTGTATTTCTGTGTACTCTGTAGTGAAGCAGCAATCATTTCTGAGCAAAATAATGTTCTGAAAATCAAGGTTTGACCAGGTAGAAATGCTTACCTGGTCACTCCGAAAATAGAAGGCCTCCTCCTTTTCTGAGTCGCTGCTCTTTGAATGGGTATTCCTAAGGGATCAGCGCCCTCTACTGTCCCCTTTTTAAATGTTCACCTAATGAGCCCCTGTCACTCAGATGGTTACTAAGCATATTACCTTTGGGTTGCTAGGTAACTAACAGTCTAATTAACCCTGAAATAGGAATACAAGTTTTGTTTATCAGCCTGCTCTATAAATGGGAACAGTAAGAGAATGGTATTTATCCAAGTAAATGTGTCCTAAAGTGTTGTATTTGTGTTAAGTGTGTTAAGGGTCTAGTCAGGTGACCTTGTCCAGGAGTATAAATACCTCCCAAATCTGTTCTTTGGGCAGATGAGCCTTGGAAGTGAGACAGGGACATCTTCAGTGAGAGTAATGTAAACACAGAAGTAAGCAGACCATAGCTATTCTGTGGTCTTTGACTGTGTACTGGAAATTGCAAGAAACCACTGAAGGAAAAAGTGGTTATGGACATTGCAACTTACTTTTCTTTATTTTCGATTGTTTTTGGTTTTCTGACTTTTTGTAAATAAATATTACATTCCTGTGTGTTTTTAATCCTGAAATATTGCCTTGTCTGAATTATTTCCCACACCCTGTGACAAACAGCATGGGTTCAGAGGGGCACATCACCACCACAGCACTTACTGATTACCTTGAACAATACCAACTACAGTGCACACAACAACATGGGTTCAGAGAGGGTCACGGCACCCCCGCAGCACTTACTGATTACCTTGAACAATACCAACTAGAGTGCACACAGCAACATGGGTTCAGAGAGGGTCACAGCACCACCACAGCACTTACTGATTACCTTGAACAATACCAGCTACAGTGCACACAACAACATGGGTTCAGAGAGGGTCACGGCACCCCCGCAGCACTTACTGATTACCTTGAACAATACCAACTAGAGTGCACACAGCAACACGGGTTCAGAGAGGGTCACAGCACCACCACAGCACTTACTGATCACCTTGAACAATACCAACTACAGTGCACACAGCAACACAGGTTCAGAGAGGGTCACAGCACCACCACAGCGCTTACTGATCACCTTGAACAATACCAACTACAGTGCACACAGCAACACAGGTTCAGAGAGGGTCACAGCACCACCACAGCGCTTACTGATTACCTTGAACAATACCAACTACAGTGCACACAACAACACGGGTTCAGAGAGGGTCACAGCACCACCACAGTGCTAACTGATCACCTTGAACAATACCAACTACAGCGCACACAACAACACGGGTTCAGAGAGGGTCACAGCACCCCCACAGCGCTTACTGATTACCTTGAACAATACCAACTACAGCGCACACAACAACACGGGTTCAGAGAGGGTCACAGCACCCCCACAGCGCTTACTGATCACCTTGAACAGTACCAACTACAGTGCCCGCAACAACGTGGGCTCAGAGAGGGTCACAGCACCCCCACAGCGTTTACTGATCACCTTGAACAATACCAACTACAGTGCACACAGCAGCACGGGTTCAGAGAGGGTTACAGCACCCCCACAGCGCTTACTGATCACCTTGAACAGTACCAACTACAGTGCCCGCAACAACGTGGGTTCAGAGAGGGTCACAGCACCCCCTCAGCGCTTACTGATCACCTTGAACAATACCAACTACAGTGCCCGCAAAACGGGTTCAGAGAGGGTCACAGCACCACTGCAGCACTTACTGATCACCTTGAACAATACCAACTACAGTGCGCACAACAACATGGGTTCAGAGAGGGTCACAACACCCCCACAGCACTTACTGATTACCTTGAACAATACCAGCTACATTGCACACAACAACACGGGTTGAGAGAGGGGCACGGCACCACCACAGCACTTACTGATCACCTTGAACAATACCAGCTACAGCGCACACAACAACACGGGTTCAGAGAGGGTCACAGCACCCCCACAGTGCTTACTGATCACCTTGAACAATACCAACTACAGTGCCCGCAACAACGTGGGTTCAGAGAGGGTCACAGCACCACCGCAGCACTTACTGATCACCTTGAACAATACCAACTACAGTGCGCACAACAACATGGGTTCAGAGAGGGTCATAACACCTCCACAGCACTTACTGATTACCTTGAACAATACCAGCTACATTGCACACAACAACACGGGTTGAGAGAGGGGCACAGCACCACCACAGCACTTACTGATCACCTTGAACAATACCAGCTACAGCGCACACAACAACACGGGTTCAGAGAGGGTCACAGCACCACCACAGCACTTACTTATCACCTTGAACAATACCAGCTACAGCGCACACAGCAACACGGGTTCAGAGAGGGTCACAGCACCACCACAGCACTTACTGATTACCTTGAACAATACCAGCTACAGTGCACACAACAACATGGGTTCAGAGAGGGTCACGGCACCCCCGCAGCACTTACTGATTACCTTGAACAATACCAACTAGAGTGCACACAGCAACACGGGTTCAGAGAGGGTCACAGCACCACCACAGCACTTACTGATCACCTTGAACAATACCAACTACAGTGCACACAGCAACACAGGTTCAGAGAGGGTCACAGCACCACCACAGCGCTTACTGATCACCTTGAACAATACCAACTACAGTGCACACAGCAACACAGGTTCAGAGAGGGTCACAGCACCACCACAGCGCTTACTGATTACCTTGAACAATACCAACTACAGCGCACACAACAACACGGGTTCAGAGAGGGTCACAGCACCACCACAGTGCTAACTGATCACCTTGAACAATACCAACTACAGCGCACACAACAACACGGGTTCAGAGAGGGTCACAGCACCCACAGCAGCTTACTGATTACCTTGAACAATACCAACTACAGCGCACACAACAACACAGGTTCAGAGAGGGTCACAGCACCACCACAGCGCTTACTGATCACCTTGAACAGTACCAGCTACAGTGCCCAACAGCGTGGGCTCAGAGAGGGTCACAGCACCCCCACAGCGCTTACTGATCACCTTGAACAATACCAACTACAGTGCACACAGCAGCACGGGTTCAGAGAGGGTTACAGCACCCCCACAGCGCTTACTGATCACCTTGAACAGTACCAACTACAGTGCCCGCAACAACGTGGGTTCAGAGAGGGTCACAGCACCACTGCAGCACTTACTGATCACCTTGAACAATACCAACTACAGTGCAGACAACAACATGGGTTCAGAGGTCACAACACCCCACAGCACTTACTGATTACACTTGAACAATACCAGCTACATTGCACACACAACAACACGGGTTGAGAGAGGGGCACAGCACCACCACAGCACTTACTGATCACCTTGAACAATACCAGCTACAGCGCACACAACAACACGGGTTCAGAGAGGGTCACAGCACCCCCACAGTGCTTACTGATCACCTTGAACAATACCAACTACAGTGCCCGCAACAACGTGGGTTCAGAGAGGGTCACAGCACCACCACAGCACTTACTGATCACCTTGAACAATACCAACTACAGCGCGCACAACAACATGGGTTCAGAGAGGTCATGACACCCCCACAGCACTTACTGATTACCTTTGAACAATACCAGCTACATTGCCACACAACAACACGGGTTGAGAGAGGCACAGCACCACCACAGCACTTACTGATCACCTTGAACAATACCAGCTACAGCGCAGCACAACAACACGGGTTCAGAGGGTCACAGCACCACCAGCGCACTTACTTATCACCTTGAACAATACCAGCTACAGCGCACACAGCAACACGGGTTCAGAGAGGTCACAGCACCACCACAGCACTTACTGATTACCTTGAACAATACCAGCTACAGTGCACACAACTAACATGGGTTCAGAGGGTCACGCACCCCACAGCACTTACTGATTGCCTTGAACAATACCAACTAGAGTGCACACAGCAACACGGGTTCAGAGAGGGTCACAGCACCACACAGCACTCTACTGATCACCTTGAACAATACCTACGAGATTGCACACAACACAGGTTCAGAGAGGGTCACAGCACCACCACAGCGCTTACTGATCACCTTGAACAATACCAACTACAGTGCACACAGCAACACAGGTTCAGAGAGGGTCACAGCACCACCACAGCGCTTACTGATCACCTTGAACAATACCAACTACAGCGCACACAACAACACGGGTTCAGAGAGGGTCACAGCACCACCACAGTGCTAACTGATCACCTTGAACAATACCAACTACAGCGCACACAACAACACGGGTTCAGAGAGGGTCACAGCACCCCCACAGCGCTTACTGATTACCTTGAACAATACCAACTACAGCGCACACAACAACACGGGTTCAGAGAGGGTCACAGCACCCCACTACGCTTACTGATCACCTGAACAGTACCAACTACAGTGCCCGCAGACAACGTGGCTCAGAGAGGGTCACAGCACCCCACAGCGCATTGATCACCTTGAACAATACCAACTGCAGTGCACAGCAGCACGTGGTTCAGAGAGGGTTACAGCACCCCACAGCTTACTGATCACCTTGAACAGTACCAACTACAGTGCCCGCAACAACGTGGGTTCAGAGAGGGTCACAGCACCCCCGCAGCGCTTACTGATCACCTTGAACAATACCAACTACAGTGCCCGCAAAAACGTGGGTTCAGAGAGGGTCACAGCACCACTGCAGCACTTACTGATCACCTTGAACAATACCAACTACAGTGCACACAACAACATGGGTTCAGAGAGGGTCACAACACCCCACAGCACTTACTGATTACCTTGAACAATACCAGCTACATTGCACACAACAACACGGGTTGAGAGAGGGCACAGCACCACCACAGCACTCACTGATCACCTTGAACAATACCAGCTACAGGCACACAACAACACGGGTTCAGAGAGGGTCACAGCACCCCACAGTGCTATGCTGATCACCTGAACAATACCAACCATAGCAGTCTGCGAACAACGTGGGTTCAGAGAGGGTCACAGCACCACCGCAGCACTCTCACTGATCACCTTGAACAATGCCAACCACAGCGCGCATCAACATGGGTTCAGAGAGGTCATCACACCTCCACAGCGCTTACTGATTACCTTGAAACAATACCACAGCTACATTGCACACAACAACACGGGTTTGAGAGGGTCACAGCACCACCACAGCACTTACTGATCACCTTGGACAATACCAGCTACAGCGCACACAACAACATGTGGTCTCAGAGAGGGTCACAGCACCACCACAGCACTTACTGATCACCTTGAACAATACCAGCCAGCAGCATACAGCAACTACATCGGGTTCAGAGAGGTCACAGCACCACAGCACTTACTGATCACCTGAACAATACCAACTATAGTGCACACAGAGCAACACGGGTTCAGAGAGGTCACAGCACCACCACAGTAGCTAACTGGATCACCTTGAACAATACCAACTACAGTGCACACAACAACACGGGGTTCAGAGGGGTCACAGCACCACCACAGTGCTAACTGATCACCTTGAACAATACCAGCTATAGCGCACACAACAACACGGGTTCAGAGAAGGTCACAGCACCACCACAGCGCTTACTGATCACCTTGAACAGTACCAACTACAGTGCCCGCAACAACGTGGGTTCAGAGAGGGTCACAGCACCCCCACAGCGTTTACTGATCACCTTGAACAATACCAACTAGAGTGCACACAGCAACATGGGTTCAGAGAGGGTCACAGCACCCCCACAGCGTTTACTGATCGCCTTGAACAATACCAACTAGAGTGCACACAGCAACATGGGTTCAGAGAGGGTCACAGCACCACCACAGCGTTTACTGATTGCCTTGAACAATACCAACTAGAGTGCACACAGCAACATGGGTTCAGAGAGGGTCACAGCACCCCCACAGCGCTTACTGATCACCTTGAACAATACCAACTACAGTGCCCGCAACAACACGGGTTCAGAGAGGGTCACAGCACCCCCACAGCGCTCACTGATCACCTTGAACAATACCAACTACAGTGCCCGCAACAACGTGGGTTCAGAGAGGGTCACAGCACCCCATTAGCATTTACTGACTCCTTGAACAATACCAACTAGCAGTGACACAGCAACATCGGGTTCTAGAGAGGTCACAGCACCCCACAGCACTTACTGATCTCTTGAACAACAGCCAACTACAGGTGCAGCACACAGCACACGGGTTCAGGAGAGGATCACAGCACCACCACAGCACTTACTGGATCACCTTGAACAATACCAGCTACAGTGCACACAGCAACACGGGTTCCGAGAGGGTCACAGCACCCCCACAGCACTTACTGATCACCTTGAACAATACCAGCTACAGTGCGCGCAGCAGCGTGGGTTCAGAGAGGGTCACAGCACCCCCACAGCGCTTACTGATCACCTTGAACAATACCAACTACAGTGCGCGCAACAACGTGGGTTCAGAGAGGGTCACAGCACCCCCACAGCACTTACTGATCACCTTGAACAATACCAACTACAGTGCACGCCAACAACATGGGTTCAGAGAGGGTCACCACCACCACAGCACTTACTGATTACCTGAACAATACCAACTACAGTGCACACAACAACATGGGTTCAGAGAGGGGCACAGCACCACCACCACAGCGTTTACTGATCACCTTGAATAATACCAACTACAGTGCACACAGCAACATGGGTTCAGAGAGGGGCACAGCACCAACACAGCACTTACTGATCACCTTGAACAATACCAACTACAGTGCACACAGCAACACGGGTTCAGAGAGGGGCACAGCACCACCACAGCACTTACTGATTACCTTGAACAATACCAACTACAGTGCACACAACAACACGGGTTCAGAGAGGGGCACAGCACCACCACAGCTTATTGTATCACCTTGAACAATACCAGCTACAGTGCACACAACAACATGGGTTCAGAGAGGGTCAACAGCACCACACTACAGTGCACAGAACATGGGTTCAGAGAGGTGCACAGCATCTCCACAGCACTTACTGATTACCTTGAACAATACCAACTACAGTGCCGCAACAGTGTGGTTCATAGAGGTCACAGCACCCCACAGCACTTACTGATCACCTTGAACAATACCAACTACAGTGCGCGCAACAACGAGGGTTCAGAGAGGGGCCCAGCACCACCACCACAGCACTTACTGATTACCTTGAACAATACCAACTACAGTGCACACAGCAACATGGGTTCAGAGAGGGGCACAGCACCATCGCAGTGCTTACTGATCGGCTTGAACAATACCAACTACAGTGCGCACAGCAATGTGGGTTCAGAGAGGGGCACAGCACCATCGCATCGCTTACTGATCAGCTCGAACAATACCAACTACAGTGTGCACAGCAACACGGGTCCAGAGAGGGGCACAGCACCACTGCAGCGCTTACTGATCAGCTCGAACAATACCAACTACAGTGCGCACAGCAACATGGTTCCAGAGAGGGGCACAGCACCACCGCAGCGCTTGCTGATCAGCTCGAACAATACCAACTACAGTGTGCACAGCAACACGGGTCCAGAGAGGGGCACAGCACCACCACAGCACTTACTGATCAGCTCGAAGAATACCAGCTACAGTGCACACAGCAACACGGGTCCAGAGAGGGGCACAGCACCCCCACAGCACTTACTGATCAGCTCGAAGAATACCAGCTACAGTGCACACAGCAACACGGGTTCAGAGAGGGGCACAGCACCCCCACAGCACTTACTGATCAGCTCGAAGAATACCAGCTACAGTGCACACAGCAACACGGGTTCAGAGAGGGGTACAGCACCCCCACAGCACTTACTGATCACCTCGAAGAATACCAGCTACAGTGCACACAGCAACACGGGTTCAGAGAGGGGCACAGCACCACCAGAGGCACTTACTCATCACCTCGAACAATACCAACTGCAATGCACACAGCAACACGGGTTCAGAGAGGGACACAGCACCACCAGAGGCACTTACTCATCACCTCGAACAATACCAACTACAGTGCACACAGCAACACGGGTTCAGAGAGGGGCACAGCACCACCAGAGGCACTTGCTGATCACCTCGAACAATACCAACTGCAGTGCTCACAGCAACACGGGTTTAGAGAGGGGCACAGCACCACCAGAGGCACTTACTGATCACCTCGAACAATACCAACTGCAGTGCACGCAGCAACACGGGTTCAGAGAGGGGCACAGCACCACCTCAGGCACTTACTGATCACCTCGAACAATACCAACTACAGTGCACGCAGCAACACGGGTTCAGAGAGGGGCACAGCACCACCACAGGCACTTACTGATCACCTCAAACAATACCAACTACAGTGCACGCAGCAACACGGGTTCAGAGAGGGGCACAGCACCACCACAGCACTTACTGATTACCTCGAACAATACCAACTACAGTGCACACAACAACATGGGTTCAGAGGGTCACAGCACCACCACAGCACTTACTGATTACCTTGAACAATACCAACTACAGTGCACGCAACAACATGGGTTCAGAGAGGGGCACAGCACCACCACAGCACTTACTGATCACCTTGAACAATACCAACTACAGTGCACACAGCAACACGGGTTCAGAGAGGGCACAGCACCACCACAGCACTTACTGATCAACACTACCAACTACAGTGCACACACAACACGGGTTCAGAGAAGGGCACAGCACCACCACAGCACTTACTGATCACCTTGAACAATACCAAATACAGTGCACACAACAGCATGGGTTCAGAGAAGGGCACAGCACCCCCACAGCACTTACTGATCACCTTGAACAATACCAACTACAGTGCACACAGCAACACGGGTTCAGAAAGGGTCACAACACCCCCCACAGGCAGTTACTGATTACCTTGAACAATACCAACTACAATGCACACAGCAACAAGTGTTCAGAAAGGGTCACAGCACCAACACAGCACTTACTGATTGCCTTGAACAATACCAACTAGAGTGCACACAACAACACGGGTTCAGAGAGGGGCACAGCACCACCACAGCACTTACTGATCACCTTGAACAAGGCCAGCTACAGTGCACACAACAACATGGGTTCAGAAAGGGTCACAGCACCACCACAGCACTTACTGAATTTACAGGCTTCATCAACAACTCCGCTGATCATGGCTCTCTAGTGGGAGCAGTATTTATAGACTTGTCCAAAGCTTTTGACATGGTGAAGCATACTCTTCTGGTTGACCAGCTGTCAGACATAGACCTTTCCAAGGAAACTGTTGACTGGTTCCACAGCTTCTTCTCAGACTGCTTTCAGCAGGTTAAGATCAACAGTCACCTCTCTGACAGCTGTGCCATTCTCTCGAGTGTCCCACAAGGATCCGTCTTGGGCCCCCTTCTCTTCAGCATCATCTTGAATATACTACCTAGCTCTTGCCAAGATCGATTACTGCTGTATGCAGACGATGCAGTAATTTTCACAAACAACCAAGACCCCAAGCTACTTGAGACTCAACTACAGCAAAGCTTTACTAATTTGGAACAGTGGTTTAACAGCTGCAAACCTGTCCTCACTTGTAAGAAGAATAACATTATGCTTTTCAGTGGCCCACATAACCTTTTCAGGTCACTCTCCCTGACAGTCAGCAACTCTGCAGGCTGAACTCCGTAACAGGTACAGCACTTTAAATATCTTGGGATCACCTTGGACAGCACACTATCATACTCCAGTCATATTGATCATGTGGTCAAAACTGTCAGCACTCATACTGGGTTACTGCATAGGCACAAACGGAGTCTGACTGCTGATGCTCTAAAGCTTGCAATCCATAGCTGTGTCATGTCTATTACAGTATTGACTATGGGCTTGCTATCTGTGGCTCTGCCACTGATGCATCCTTGAGACGCGTAGCCATATCTCTGAATAAGGCCTGCAGGCTCCTCACAGGTGAAGGATGGCCCATGCACACCTGTGATCTCTACACTAAAACAGGCTGGCTCCAGTTGAAAGACAGAATCAAATACCAAACAAGGTCAGTCTGGGACTCGCGCCACCTGGAGTTTGTATAATCCTAAGCCACTCCAATATGCCGTGTTGGACTAGAGGCTCTATAAACCAGAGCTAACAGGTACCTCACTGCCGTACTACCCAGGGACAAAGATCCTTTTCCTACAGAGCTCTGCTCTGGCTAAACTCCCTCTGATTTGATGTCTCCTTGATCCCCATGTTTGGCCTCTTCAAGCATAAACTCTAACAACACCTTACTGCTCAAAACACCTGTGACTGCAGCATATGAGCAGTTCCCCACTATCTGTGTGTCCCATGTCATCACCGCCTTTCACATGCACAGCACTTATCCTCACCAACGTACTTCATTGCACTTCTACCTCTGTTTCCACTCTTTCTGTCTACCTCCCATCCTTCTCCCTCCTCCTCTTAACCTCTATTCGCTCCCACTGTCTGCACAACCAACCCCTCCCACTCATTCGTCCCACTGTCCCCACCCACTCCCGCCACTCTCTCTCTGTTCCGTAATCAGTGAGGCCATTGGCTGAAGTATTGTGTCCCTCCTTCACTTTCACCCCGGTCTTTATTTATTTATTTATTTTATTTATTTATAGAATTTCGGATTTACACCTTTGAGCCAAAGGCTCTTTTGCAAAGGTTCCACATCTGGATACATAGATAGTAGTGCAAGCTTGGTAAAATTAGAAAGGTAGGCATTACAGGTAACAGTTCACAGTGGTGGGGGTAACATAAATCGAAAAAACACAGCATACGTATACAGAGTTATTGAAATCCCACAGACATAGTATATACAGTTATTAATGCAGCCGGAACAGAATTGTTCCGAAGATCTGACGATAGAGTTCCCTAAGACCTAGTCAGAAATTAAATGAGAGCAAGGGAGGCCTGAGGGAGACACAGGAGAGGATGCAGAGGAGGTCAGCAGGAGGAAGGAGGGATTATCAGCCAGAGTAGATAAAGTAACTGGGGGAGACAGACATAGGATAAAGGGGGTACCAGGAAGGTGGTAGGAGGGGTGGGGAAGGGAGACACGTTCAGGGACTGCCCAGTGAGAAGGGTGAACAGTCAGTAAACAAAAAATGGGTGGTGTGGGGGGTGATAGTGGGTGTGAAGAATGGATAGGGACCAGGCTGGGGTGGAAGGAAGAGGGGGTGTAGGGAAGGCGAGTGGGGATGGGGGAGAAAGAATAGGGGTGAGAGGTAGGGGGAGTGGCCATAATGTGAATTTATGAGAAACAGTCACACATGGCCCTGGCCACAAGTGTCTGCTGAAGTTTATGTTTAAACAGGCTAACGGTGCATAAATTGGTGGTTTCATCACCTAGGGAGTTAAACATCTTAGGGGCTCTTCCAGCAAAAGACCTCTGGCCTTGGGAGGTGTGACAGCGGGGGACGACTAGTATGTCATTATCTGAGTTTCTGGTGTTTCAAGTGCTGCTGGCTTGGCTGAGGAGATTCTGGACCCCAAGGAGGCATGAGACCGATAGATGCCTTTTTTACTATGAGGCAGGTTTGGTACATGATTCTTCCTTGCAGTTGTAGCCAGTTTGCCCATTTGTAGAGGTCACTGGTGTGCATGAGGTGGGCAGCTTCAGTTACAAGTCAGCAGGCCTTGTTCAGTGCTAAGAAAATTTGCCGTAGTGCTGTAGCCATGGCCGCTCCATAGATGACAAGCCCATAATCTATGATGGAAACAATGGAGCTATGTATCGCTAGATTAAGGGCTTCAGTTGTCAAGCAGTGCTTGTGTTTGTAGAGAAGTACGATGCGGATATTCACAGATTTGGCAACCGTGTCGATATGACTGGAGAACGACAGAGTACTGCAGGGCTTGAAAACAGGCATGGGATAGGCATAAGGGAGTAATACAGATGAGTATGAATAGATAGGCCATTGACAGAGCAAAGGCCGATGGCACATCCATAAGGTAGAAAAAGAAATGGGCAGACTGGATGGGTCTTGCGGTCCTTATCTGCCGTAAACTTCTATGTTTCTTTGTACTGTCCAGATTGAATGTGGCAGAGCTGAATCGCACAACTTGGTTTCTGTTTGACAAATAGCTGTTGAACCAGGCCACAGCATCTGGAAAGAGACCAAGAGACAGCTTGGTAAGGAGAAGGGAGTGGTCAACAAGATCAAACGCCTTGGTTAGGTCAATAAAGACTGCACCTGTCATAAGTCCATTGTCCATGGCAGATGGGTGTCAGCGAATTTAAGGAGGGCTATGGCAGTGCTATGGCCTTTGTGGAAACTATGCCTGGAGTCAGATAGGGGTTATGTTCATAGAGAAATTAGATGGTTTGTTTGGCTACTAGCTTCTCTAGTATTTTGCTGAGATCAGAGAGGATGGTTATTGGCTGGTAGTTAACAGTAGCTTTGGTATCCTCATTTTTAAAAATAGGAGTAATCCTGGCAATCTTCCAGATGCTAGTCACTGTGCAGTGGCAGAAAACAGGTTAAAGATTTTTGCCGGGGGGGGGGAGAGGATTAAAAGGGGCAGCAAGTTTCAAGAGCCTAGGCTCAAGACCATCTGAGCCAATGCTAGCAGAGTCAGAAATGTTGAGCAGCATCTCAAGAACATCAAGTCTAGTTATAGTTTGAAACCACAAAGGTAGGTATGAGCACAAGGATTCAGTTTTAGAAAGAGAGGAAGTGGACTGCATGGAAGGGAATGATGATGAGTACTTCAATCCAAGAAGTGGAACTTAAAGGAGTTTGCTATGATGGCAGTGGTGTTACAGTGCACAACATTTATTTTTTATTTTTTTTATCATTTACCAGGTAAGTGCACTACACAAGAGTATTGCCTATATTTTGGCACGACCCAGGACAGTACAAAACAGAAAAAGTACAAACAGGAATAACATTGTTCATGGTACAGCATTAAATAAAAACAACAGTTTTCACAACAAAGCAGTGTTTACAAAATGAGAACAAATCAACCTGCAGTGCCAAGAAGAACAGAAATAATTACAATAATTAAGTGCGCTAGAAAAAAACGTTAACTAATTACAGGTACAAACCAGGGTAGTTGCAGAATATGAATACAGGCAGGAGTAACATGAGCCACAACTGACAAATGCTGAAGTGGGTCTACACGGCAGTATAATATTGTTTCGATAACAGCTGGATATAGTGTGGGAGGCAGGAAACAGGCAAGTAAAAGAAGTACAGATGAGAGAAAGTGCCATCAGTCGGGAGGTATAGCAACTAGGAGTGAGTCTCAAGTAGCAGAGCTGGAGTCGGTCTGTTAGGTAGGAGCGAAGAGCCAGTTTGAGTCTGGTAGGATTTGGAGAGTTTGACATGTTGGGGGAGAGAGTTCCAAGTGTTGGGAGCAGATATTGCAATGGAGAGTTCACCCTTTTTTTGTGAAACACCTAGGAATTTTGAGAGGAGACTGTACAGAAGATCTAAGGGGATAAGCTTGGGTAGGAAGGATTAACAAAGTTGAGAGGTACTCGGGGGGTCTCCAGATCTGATTATATTATCAATTAGACAGCCAGCAGTATAGAGCCTGTGCAATGTTCAAGTTCAAGTTTATTGCAGGAAAACTCCTTTGAGCAAGCTCATTCACAAGGAGGTCCTGTGACATAAACACTTAAAGTACAAACACAGATAGGTAATAACAGTATATACATGAAATGCACGTTACATGACACAGGCTGGATATACATACAAGGGTACCACATAGGGTGACCACAGGTGGTAAACATTGATATGAGACAGGGAAGCGACTTACAGGTTGCATACTGATAAATGAAACTTGATAACTGGTATGTGCAATACATATATTTTGGCAGCTAGAACAAACAGGCAATGAAGGAGAGAGCCAGCCCAGTCGAGAGCAGAGTTGACAAAGATGAGTTAGTCTGTGTGCTGAGAGTGCAAATCTGCATATACTGTTATAGCATGGGCTTCATTTTTGGAAGGCTCTTTTGCTAGTGTCAAGATAGGTCAGGGCACCATAAATAAGACAGGGAATGAGAAAGCCTTGCACAATAGCAAGCCTGGTGACATCATTAAGGGAGGACCTGATTTTATAAGCCAGTCCCAGTTTGGTGTTAATCACCTTACATGTAGCAGCAGTGTGCAGGTTGAAATCAAGAGATGGGTCAAGTGTAACTCCTAGATACCTAAAAGGGTTTACCGACTCCAAGCGGGAGCCATCCCAATCAAGCACTGAAAGGGCATAGGTACAGGATTATTGGCAGCTTGGATTCAGTGCAAAGAAGTGCAAAATAATGCACCTGGGAAACAAAAACCCAGGGGAAGAGTACACAATGGAGGGGAGGTGGTAACAACAACAAAAATGGAAAGGGACCTGGGGGTAATCATATCAGATGACATTAAGGTTGGCAAGCAATGTGAGAAGGCAGTAGGGAGGGCTTGGGGATACTGGGATGTATAGGGAGAGGCATCACCAGCAGAAAAGAGGAAGTTCTTATCCTTCCGTACAGACAGTTGGTGAGACCCCAGTTGGAGTACTGTGTCCAGTTCTGGAGACCCCATCTCCGCAAGGACATAGACAGGACAGAGGCAGTCCAGAGGAGGGCAACTAAAATGGTGCAGGGTCTGCAAGAGAAGCCATACAAGGAGAGACTAAAGGAGCTTAATATGTACTGTATACCCTTGAGGAAAAGAGGGAGAGTGGGGATATGATAAAAGTTTTTAAGTATCTCAGTGGAATCAACAAAGTCCATGAGGGTAGCATCTTTCAGAAAAAGAGATGTGGAAGAACAAGGGGACACAATTTGAAGATAGAGGGGGGACGGCTTAGGGGCAATGTGAGGAAGTATTTTTTCACAGAGAGGGTGATATACGCTTGGAACAGCCTTCCTGAGGAGGTTGTGGGGTCTAAAACTGTGGGAGAATTCAAGAATGCATGGGACAGACATAAGGCAATTCTTGTGGGGGGTAGGAAGAAATAGGCTATTGGTTAACTAGGATCTGCAGCTTATCTTGTAGGTAGGGAAATGGGCAGACTAGGTGGGTCAAGCTGTCCTTATCTGCCACAAAGTCTATGTTTCTATGTTTCTATTTCATTCGGGGACAAAAATGCATGGCCACGGTTTTCTTGGAGTTTAGTAGCAGTTTGTTTTGTAGCAGCCAATCTTGAAAACAATCTAAATCAGCTTGAAGATTGGCATTTATGGAGATGAGGTCTTTATCACTTGAGAGGAGTATCATATCATTCTGTATAGGATCCTAGAGGAGGAGCAGGGCAGTGAGGGCAGGTCTTTATCACTTGAGAGGAGTACCATATCATTCTGTATAGGATCCTAGAGGAGGAGCAGGGCAGTGAGGGCAGATCTTTATCACTTGAGAGGAGTACCATATCATCCCCATATAGGATCCTAGAGGAGGAGCAGGGCAGTGAGGGCAGGTCTTTATTGCCTGAGAAGAGTACCATATCATTCTGTATAGGATCCTAGAGGAGGAGCAGGGCAGTGAGGGCAGGTCTTTATCACTTGAGAGGAGTACCATATCATTCTGTATAGGATCCTAGAGGAGGAGCAGGGCAGTGAGGGCAGATCTTTATCACTTGAGAGGAGTACCATATCATCCCCATATAGGATCCTAGGGAGGAGGCAGGGTGAGGGCAGGTCTTTATTGCCTGAGAAGAGTACCATATCATTCTGTATAGGATCCTAGAGGAGGAGTAGGGCAGTGAGGGCAGGTCTTTATCACTTGAGAGGAGTAACATATCATCCCCGTATAGGATCTCGGAGGAGGAGCAGGGCAGTGAGGGTAGGATGTTAATAAGAGAGACAAGGATGGGCCAAGTAGAGATCCCTGGGGACTCCAACACAGGTACGTAAGGGCAAGATGAGAGACTGCAGTTTCAATTTGACTGAATTATGTTCTTCCAGTGAGGTAGCTACAGTATAAACCCAGTGATGACAGTCTGGAAAGTAGTAGTGGGTGAGCCACAAGATCAAAGGCCTTTGTGAGGTCAATGAAAATGGCTCCAGTAAACAAGCCCTTATCCATTACTGTTAGGATGTCATTTGATAGTTGAATTAGCGCAGTTGTAGTGCTGTGACCTGTTCGGAAATCATGCTGAGCAGGGGATAAGAGATTGTTTAGATGTAGATATTATGTGACCTGGGAGGCCACAACCATCTCAAATAGTTTATTAAGAGTAGAGAGAATGGCAATCGATCAGTAATTGCCAAGTTTTTTTTGTATCCCCTTTATTGTGCACTGGAACCACTCGAGCCGTTTTCCATCGAGTCAGCACTGTTTGCGTTATAATGGATAGATTGAGTATTCTTGCAAGTGAGACAACATGAGCAGAGGCTGCCAATTTGATGAACTTAGGCAATAATCCATCCGACCCAGACGATCTATAGGCAAGAATAACCATAAGGAGACACACCTCCTGTGGTGGAATTTTTATATATCCTAAAGTATAATAACTTTGTCCTAAAGCTTATTGTACCAGAGCTTATAACTGTTATATGCGATTATAGCCGATAGATATGTTGCTTCTCATATGCTCTAAAACTATCTGCTTTGTTATAGCCATATAGCCTTTCATATGCTTTAAAACTATCTGCTTTGTAAAACAGCCATAATGAATGTACAGTTCTGTGCTGACTAAAACAAAGGATGTTGTTTGACAGAGATAAGGAAACCTTGAAAATTAAATGAAGCTAAATACAGCTGGTTGTAACTAAGATAAAGGGGAGACACATAGTAAGTATAAAAAAACAACTCCTTATACGAAAAGTGCTGAAGCTGAGGTTTTTGCTAGAGATAAGAGAAGCTGTTGTAAGCATGAGATCACTGTTAGACTGTGAAACTGAAAAAGGTATATAAGCTTCTGTGAACAATAATCGAGGAGCTCTCTCCTTTAGCTGAGGCTCCCACATATATGTGTGCAGACAATAAACTGAGTTTATTGGAATAACCATTGGGTGTGGTTATTGAGTACATAGAAATTAAGGTAAAGTATAGACAGTAAAGAGAATCTGCGACCACACTCCTCAGTAGAGACCAATCTAAGGTAAAAGTGAGATCTGGGAGGCATATTATTATAGTGAGAGGGAGAAGGGGACTGATCAAACTTTTTCAGGTATGCAGAGAGGTCAGAGAAATGAACATTAAGTGCAGTTACAGTTGTACTTGTTGCAATTAGTATCATTTAGCATCATTTCAGTTATAGACGGCTTAGGCCCTTGTCTACGGTTGCCACCCATCCCGTTTCCTGCGGGACTGTCCTGATTTCTGAGGTCCCATCCCCCCCACCAAATGTCCCGCTTTGCACTCCGGCCCCTACCTGGATTGGAGCATGTCCTGTCCTGTCCTTCGTTTGCTTCTTTACCACGAGTCCATGACCAGCACAGCAGCAGCGTTGTAGTGTATTCAACTGGAGTAGCGTAGCCAGCCATCCCTACGGGCTGCAGCATTAGTCATGGGCAGAGCGGGAGGTGGCGGCGACACTCGACTGGGGCACTGGGCGTATGGGCTACTGATAAATTTAGTTTTGTGGCGAGTCCGGCAACGTGACTACCGTTAGCAAAGGCAAGGCGCTAGAGAGGAGTGAAGGAGACAACGAGTCCCTTTGTTAGCCCTGTGGTTTTGCGGGCTTTGGTGTGGGAGGAGCCGAGGGGGGTGTCATCTTGACGTCTTCCCGACCCATTCCCAATCAGGTCCGACTCTGGCACTCTGCTGGAGTGGCGTCATGGCATGCAGACTAGTGTCTGGAGTCAGCCAGTCAGTGTGTTGGGGATTTTTTTGTTCCCGCCCCCAACAGGGTTCTCAATCAGGTCGGCTCGGCGCGCATCTCCGATGACTCACTGCTGCGTCTGCTGCTTTGATGATGAGTCATCTGGGGGTGTGGTTATCCACTGGTGGCATGTTTAAATGCCGGTGTTGCCAGTGGGATAGGAGCTAGTGTTTCCTTCTGGAGGACTGCTTGCGATCGGATGATCAACTAGAGATGGAGACGAGGAAAATAAGAGTGCTGCGCTGAATTGATTGGAGTCGAGACGCTTGACCGAAGGAAGAGGCAGCTAGAGGGTGGCACGCAGTCTGAGTCACAAGTACCAGGCTCAAGACTCTCAGGACAGGACAGCAAGGAAGGAACAAGGCGGCCAGGACCATCAGAAACAGCAGAGCAGACTGACTTTGAATTTGTCTCCAACAACTAAGTCTGAAGAGGAAGAAAAGGACTGGAGAAGACAAGTTCACAATAAAAGAGCTGTAGTCACTGTCTGCCCAGAGCTTTAAGATCAGCATTCCTTGTTTGCCTATTGCCTGTCAGTCACTCACTTCCAGTCTGAACTACTGTCTGCTACCACCAGAGAGGTCAAGAGGAGGTTATTGAGTTCAACAAGCACACCTACCACCTAAGGAGTGAATTCTGCTGCAATAAGCCAGGTATGTGGGCTTCTAGCCGAGCCAGCATTTTTTTCCCCTGCTGTGCTAGTACACTAAATTAAGTGGTATGTGATGTGTGTACTCAGGGGATTCAGAGAGTGGAATGTGACTGTACTTGGCAGAATTAATTTTTTAGTCAGTTGTGTTATTGAAGCACTTGTTTGAGGTCAGTTTCTTATTCTGCAGTGTAGACATGTTTTCAAAACACATCTGTACTCGTGCTATAACTGTGAAACCAAACCAGACACTTTTTTTTTTTTCGTAAAACGCTGGGCTTATGAACAATTGGTACTTGCCTGCTACTCAAAATACTGGTAGATTTCTGTGTCTGGCTAGTAAGATTTTCATAGCCCTGCTGACTTGTACTGGAGAAGGCAAGACTTCAGTATGTACACCATCTGGACCAGTGGAAATACCATCTGTAGTGCTGGTAAATTTTCACTAGCCCGGCTGCTGGCTGCGCATGCCAATCAATATAGCACTGATTTTTCCCCTGGTGCCTGGTAGGTAGGTCGTAGAAAATAATAGTGAAATTATTGGGCAAAGGGCACAATTCGTGCTCCCTTCTAGCAGAAAAACTGTTTTTGCTGGTTTGCTTTTACAGCCTTCTTAATTGTTAGCATGACAGCCATAGATGCGATTGATTTTCCCCTGCTGCTGTGTCTTGTCTTGTGTGCCAAATACATTTATGGGCTAGCCATGATAAACTGACAATTTGTGTACCATGTAGTTGCCTCTGGGTGGGCAGGCATATGTAATTTCTTTACAATAATTTCAAACATAATTATTGGGGAAAGGCTGGCCCGGGCCCCTTCTCTTGCATGCTTCTCTGCTGAGAATGTCAGCGTGGCTCGGTGCCTGTAATCGGTGTTAACAGCCGTCATACTGAATCTGAATGTTGCTGTTTGTTTCAGTCCCCAGTGTCATATTGGATAATGCCATGAATGTAAAACAAGTGGCACGTGGTGCCTGCGAACGTAGCCTTTATCTATTATGACATACTGCTTGCTTAGCCTGCTGTTGTGTTTCTTGGCATGTCTGCTATTGGAATTATAATGAGTCATTGTGACAGATGCATGCCAGGGGAAAATTAATCGTTCACATACTGCAGATAAAACAAGTTTACTAGCCTGGGTGCTGAAAAATAGAATTCTAATGTGTGCTAATATATTTCAGGAATCTGTCGTTACGTAGACTGGAGCTACCAGTCTTGCCACAGATTCCCCTGAGATAGAATAATGTAAAGCTACGGTTTATTTTTGCATCTTAAGATTGTCAGAACCCACATGTGCCCACCCACACTCTTCCAGATACCACACCATATTTACATTATTTGATGGCAAATAGAATTATTTTGAAAAGACAGGCCTGATTCTCTGGTAAAATGTTATGGTGTGGTGGCTGGGGCTTCAGCTATAATTTGGTGGGGTATTTTAGCTGTCTGTCATTGAGCGTTTGAGGAGCATCACTGCTATGAATATTTTGTTGTTAGCTGGATCATTCAAACCAAGGCTCGCTGGATGTACATTGCTCCAGACACATGTCATTTGTAATTAGTCAATTGGAAACCCTGTTGTCATTCTTTTCAGTCAGTATGTCTAGCTTTGTTTGGCAGTGTGTTTGTTGCATTATGCTTCCAACACAAGGGCCAACTTTTCAAGGCCCATGAAATGAGATTGCATGCTGTTAACTGCCTCCATACCTGTTGTTGTGGTGCTGTATTTGTCACAACCTGTAGCCATAATGGCTGGCTTGTCTCTTTCGGTGCTTTGTCTGGCTGCCATGTAAGGCGGAGTTGCACTGTGCTTTCAGACAGTGATTGGCACACATGTTATAGTTTCTCCACAGAAGATAAGATTCATATTGCAACAGTTAATGTGTGTTTATCTACTAAAAGCATATTGCAACATTTGTCAAATTGCACAGGTAAGTACCGGGGCTCAAAGAATGAAGCGATCTGCGGTGACTGCATCCTCAAACAGTAAGAGACTCTGCAAGTGGCAAGATGTGTGGAAGACAGAGTTCAACTGGGTTGACAAGTGCAGCGACATTAAAGCCTCCTGCAGATACTCTGTAGTAGAAATCCTGGTGTCACATGGGGACGAAATGATCTAACAAGACATGAGAGCACCAGCAACACGAGAGGCAATCCAGCAAGCCAAACACAGTCATCTGATGACAAAGTGGCCAGAACTACTAATGTGGATGAAACAGAACTGAAGGTTACTGCAGCAGAAGCGGCTGAGGTGTTCCATGCAGTGCAGCACAACATGTCTTACAATTCCTTGGACTGTGGCCTAAAGCTGGCCAGTCAGCTGTATGGGGACTCTGAGACTGCCAAAAAACTTGCCTGTGGCAGAACAAAGGCTGAAGCCATTGTTGAGAATGTTCTGGGACCACATTCTCTGGAATGCCTTCTGAAAGACTTGCAAAGTCCAGGGGTGTCCTTTTCAATAGCATCCGATGCATCCAACAAGGGCAGCATAAAACTATTTCCAATGGTAGTATGGTATTTCAAAAAGGAAGAAGGTGTGGTTAATGCTCTCCTGGACTTCTATGAAGGCCCAGATGAATCTGCTCAAGCCATAACTGAGCAGATTTCATCAATTTTGCAAAGGCATTCCTTGCCGTGGGACTCTGTATCAGCATATGGTGCTGACAATGCCAGTGTGAACTATGGGAAGTGGTCAGGCGTGTATACTAGACTGAAAAAGAACTGCCCATCACTTCAAAAAGCAAACTGCTCTGCTCACATACTTCACAATGCTGCAAAGAAGGCAGCAGCAAAACTGACATATGATGTGGAAGTGTTCGTCCTAAAAATGTTCAGCCATTTTTCAGGGTCCGCCACAAGAACAAGAGATTTAAAAGAGTTCTTTGAATTTTGTGGCATGGAATACGAGTCCCTTCTGAGGCATGTGCCAACCAGATGGCTGTCATTGCTGCCAGCAATTGACAGAATAGTCAAAAATCTTGCTGCACTACAGTCCTATTTCCTCTCACAAGGAGAGGATACACCTAGACAGATCTGGCAATACTTTGCTGACAATGAACATGGGGAGTGCACACTTCCAACACTGCCACAGTGCTACCTGTATTTCCTTAGTGCCGTTCTGGTCGATTTCAATGAACACATAGCCACCCTAGAAAGATCCCAACTGACAGCTATGGAAACATTTGCAGTGATGGTCTCGCTTAGACAAAAACTTGAAGCCCGAGCAGCAGACAAGTTTTTTGGGGGAAAGCTTCGGGCATTCATGAGGGGTATGGATACTGTCTCTTGTAAAAAGCTGGAGACAGATTTTATCCTTTTCCTTGAAACTGCTGTCAAATACTTGGAGCAGTGGTTTGACTTTAGTGATGACAACTATTTAAAGAAAATGTCTATGCTGTCTTTGAAGGAACCCTTTGCCTTTGATGATTTATTAAATGTTGTTGCTGCCTTTTCTCTGCAGGAATCAATAGATGCAGACAAACTCTTTCAGGACTATTCAGTCATCAGGCCCCTTATGCCAGAGTTGTGTAGACTGGACCTAGCACCAGCAGAAAAGTGGCAGAAGCTTTGTTCGGCTGCACCAGACCTGCCTGCTCTGTCTCCAGTGATTGCACGTATCATGAGCATCCCACCTTCAAAGGCTTTCGCTGAGAGAGTGTTTTCTCTTCTAAAGAACAAGTGGACTGATGTAAGAAATTGTTGCAGGGTGGAACTGATAAAAGCCGAACTTATGGTCACAATAAACTACCGAATGAAATGTGGAGAATTCCATTCAAACATTATGTGGAACAGACCCCTTTTGCAGGCTGTTAAATCGAATGCTAAGTATAATTTCAAAGCCAAAAAATGAGGTGTAGAGCTTTGAGTGAGAAAGAGGTGGAGCAGTTTTGAAAGGGGTGAATATCTGCTTTTTTTTACTTGAAAAATGTCCTTGCCGCTTGAAAATTGACTTGTTTCTTTACTATTTCTTTTTTTGTGTAATAAAAAATACATTCTTTGCAGTGTTGCATTTGTCTGTTTCCTGATTTCAAGTTACCAAAGGTTCCAAACACAATGTTAATACTATTCCATGGGTGAACATGCAAGGAATGCTGAGTTAAGGCATACATGGGGAGGGCAGTGGCACATGACAAAGCATCCCAAATATCCTGATTGGTACCCTGTGTCTTAAGGATGCCGTGGACCCGCGGCAGCGGCGGCACTCGCAGTTGGCTGCCAATGGTCAGGTCACGTGCTTTTGTCCCACTTTGGGCTTCTGAAAAGATGGTAACCCTACCCTTGTCCCATAAAAACTTTGATGTGGTTCCAAAACCTCTAGGTATCTCTAGCAGAAGATTGGAGAAATTTATTACAATAGTCCCTTTTGCCTTCCATATGTCTTTTTTTATCTTATCATTAGTAATCTGGATGTGTTTGGCTCCAAGGAATGTCTTGATTTGAGACCAGCATTTCCTTGAATCACCTGCAGCATCTATCAGTAGACCTTTGCAAAAAAACTCTTTGCTAACAAATGTTTCTTTAGAAACATAGAAACATAGAATTTGATGGCAGATAAGGACCGCTTGGCCCACCCAGTCTGCCCATTTCCCTACCTACTGGATAAGCTGCAGATCCTAGTTAACCAGCAGCCTACTTCTTCCTACCCCCAACCCCCAGAATTGCCTTATGACTATCCCATGCATGCTTGAATTCCACCACTGATTTTGACTCCACAACCTCCTCGGAAGGCCATTCCATGCATCCACAACCCTCTGTGAAAAAACTTCCTTAAATTACCTCTGAGCCCCTCTATCTTCAAATTGTGCCCTCTTGTTCTTGCACACCTCTTTTTGAAAGATGCTACCCTCTTGGACTTTGTTGATTCCTTGAGGTACTTGAAAGTTTCTATCATGTCCTCCTCTCCTCCTTTCCTCGAGGCTATACATATTAAGCTCCTTAAGTCTCTCTTCATGTCCTCCGGTGCAGACCCTGCACCATTTTAGTTGCCCTCCTCTGACAGCTCCATCCTGTCTATGTCTTTATGAGATTGGGTCTCAGAACTGCACACAGTACTCCAGATGGGGTCTCACCAGCTGTCTGTACAGAGGGATAATAACTTCCTGTTTTCTACTGGTGATGCCTCCCCATGCATCCCAGTATCCCCCAGCCCTCCTTGCTGCCTTCTCACATTGCTTGCCCACCTTTAGGTCATCTGATATGACTACCCTCAGGTCCTCTTCCATTTTTGTTGTTGTTAGTATCTCACCCCCATTGTGTACTCTTCCCTGGGTTTTGTTTCCAGGTGCATTACCTTGCACTTCTTAGCATTGAATCTAAGCTGCCATACATTTGACCATTCCTCTAACCTTGCCAAGTCCCTTCTCATCCTTTCCACCCCACCCTGTGCATCAACTCTGTTGCAGATCTTAGTGTCATCTGCAAAGAGACATATTTTCTTCCAGTCCTTCTGCAATGTACGCTATAAAGACATTGAAGAGGACTAGTCCTAATCTGAACCCTGCGGTACCCGCTTAGTAACCCTCCTTTCTTCTGAGTGGACTCCATTTACTATTACTCTCTGTGTCCTATTCTCCAGCCAATTCTTTACCCAGGCTGTCATCTTGGGACCCACTCCCAGGCTGGCTAACTTATATATTAATCTTTGTGTGGGACTGTGTCAAATGCCTTGCTAAAAGTCTAGGTAGACCATGTCCACAGCCCTCCCTGATCTACTACTTTGGTCACCCGGTCAAAGAAACTATCAGATTCGTCTGGCATGACCTTCCCACTGTGAATCCATGCTGCCTAGGTCCTGTGCCCTCTGGCCTCTAGATCAGCGACAATTCTTTCTTTAGAAGTGATTCTATCATTTTCCCTATCACTGAGGTTAAACTAACAGGTCTATAGTTTCCTGCTTCTGCCTTGCTCCCACTTTTGTGAAGGGAATCACATCTGCCCTCCTCCAGTCCTCGGGTACCACCCCATCCTCCCATGATTTGTTAAAGAGGGTAGTCAGTGGTGTCACTAGTTCTACCCTTAGTTCTTTAGAATTCTGGGATGAATCCCATCAGGCCCCATTGCTTTGTTCACCTTCAGTTTTAGAGTTCTTTCAGAACCCTTCTTCTGTAAATGGGTTGGTATCAACTTCTGTATCCAGAGTGTTACTTACTGTTTGTTTTATGTACCTCCCCTCTTCCTTTGTAAATACTGAGCAAAATATTTGTTTAGTATCTCTGCCTTTTCACATTCTCCCTCTGCCCACCTCCTCCTCCCCTTTATTAAGCCTCACTATCCCTCCCTTGGTCTTCCTTTGCTCCCTGATGTGCCTATAAAGGTTTATTCCCTTCTTAACTGAGTTGGCTATCTTTTCCTCAGTTTGGGCCTTTGCTGTTCTGACTGCCTTCCCAGCCTCCTTTTGCTTTACTGATACAGTTCTCTGTCCTGCTCCTGCTACTGCGATTCCTTGTACTTCCTGAATGCTTTCTTTTCTCTTGAACCTTCACTGCCACTTCCTTTGAGAACCATAGTGGTTTCTTACATCGTCTTGTTTTTGTTTATTTGCTTCACACAAAGGCTCATTACTCTGTGATGGCAGTTTTTATTATTCCCCATTGTTCTTCCACCCTCCTTTCCTGCCCATTTGCTAGTGCATTCCTTAGGCACTCACCCATTTTGGCAAAGTCAGCCCTCCTAAAGTCCAGTACTTTTGTCTTTGTATGGCTTGACTCTATTGCTGTGTTTATTGTGAACCATACTGTTGGATGGTCGCTAGTTCCCAGATGGCTACCCACTTCTACATCTGATCCTCTCCATCTCCATTTAAGATATCAAGTCTAATATTGCTCCTCTCGGGTGGGCTCCAGTACTAGTTGTCTAAGGCATGCCCCTGTAGGCATCTAGAATAACTGCACTCTGATGGCAGCTGCAACTCGCTCCAGTTAACATCTGGCATATTCAGATCACCCATCAGCAATATCTCCCTTTTTCTGCCATTCTAAGTATACTTTCTATCATTTCCTTGTCCACTTCCTCCCCCTGAGAGGGGTCTGTATCTAACCTGTGCGGATTAGTGGTGCCATTGCCTGTCTCCAAATTTACCCACAGTGCTTCTTCTCTCCCTGTTTACCCTTTTGTTCTGTTGCTTTTATTCCTTCCCTTATGTAAAGAACTACTCCTCCCCTCTTTACCCTCCCTGTCCCTCCTGTGGATAGTGTATCCTGGTATGTTTTACGTCCCAGTCATGGTTTTGTGCGAACCATGTTTCTGTGACTGCCACGATATCCAGATGTTCCTCCTCCATCAAGGCCACTAATTCAGGAAGCTTGTTACCTAGACTACGGGCATTGGTACTCATTGCTCTCCATTTTTTGATGGCCTTACCTTCTGTTGCAGCATCCCCCACTGACCGTTCTACCTTGGTCTTTTTCTCATTTAGTACCCTGTTTTGTAGGGAGAGGCTGTGATTTTTCTGCTGCTTGTCAGTGCAAGCATTCCTCCATATCCCATAGTCATTGTAATCTGATGGAAGACCAGAGATCTTGAAATGCCTCCAGTGTTGTCCCTAGCCCTTGAGCCACCTTACCTGTGTGTCATGTACACAGCGTGTGATCAGGGGTACTTGCATGTCCTGGAGTGATCAAAACATGGTTATAAAGTAGTCAGTATTTTACATATAATACATTTAAAGCAGCAGTGCAACAAAAGAAGTAATTTTTTGCATCTGTGATTTTAATTTTGAAACATGCTGCTTGATGCCATTTTTAAGCTTCTCTAAGGGTTTCCTTTGTTTTTTTATTATTTTGTAATTTGCGTGGCATGTGTGTTGTCTTTATGTGACTTGCTGTCCAGAACATTTATTTGTGTGAATTAGTTTTTATTGAACTAATAAAAAACAATAAAGAACCAAAGAAATTCCACACAGTAACCTAAAACAGACTTCAAGCAGCATGTTACTAAACTAAAATTAGAGGTGAACCCAAAATTGCGACTCATCCGTTTGTAATCCCCCAACGGCCCTCCTTGTTTAACTAACAGGGCTGCTCTTCTTACCACATAGCGTCTAGGGGCAAAAGAGAGGGGTGGGGGTTTACATTACATTGTTATGTACACATTTCTTTCTGAGTCTACTGTTACAGACAGGCAACCAAGTGTGGCAACTACCTGGCACACCCCTGGTGGGACCATTTACCATTGCCATCAACCCACGTCCCTGGGAGAAAACATTTGCTCACAATTATGCTAGGTTTGCAACTTCTGGACAGGGGCACCCAAGTAAATCCAGACAAGGAAGCAATAACAATACTGTCGAAACCAGGTTGGGATTCTAGAGTGTGGCTTTTATTCATGTAACAAAGTAGGAATATTAAAATGCAAAGATGGACCCCCACAGGGCACACATATTGGTATTGCAGATTACTGAAGTACAGACATTCCTGAATTCCCATTTAGCATAGGCATAATGAACCCAACACAGCAAACTCTCAGGTTCTGAAATGGAGATTGGCAAGCACGGCCAGAACTGGTACATTTTCTACTCGGCTAGGCACACATGGCCAGTACTAGGACACTTTCCCATATTTCATGAGGAATACTAGTGGCACACACGACCACCCAAGAGCACATACAGGCTCACAGAGAATCCAGGCCACTTCTGGGTAACTATTTTCATCAGGCACTGGCCAAATGTACTGACTGAAAGTTGAACAGGTACCCAAACTGAACCCAGAGGGGTAAACTGGTTATTCCAGATGGGAGGGGGTCTCCCACCTTTTGCTTCCAGGTTTATACTGGCCATTCATCTGGTTAATAACACCCTCACAGAAAACTTGTAGATGCTATCTTGAAATGTTTTTCACACTTAACATACTACATGACTAAAGTTCTGTACTTGGACAGTCTCTCTCTCTCTCTCTCTCTAGACTCCAACATAGGCAGACACTTTTAAAAACAGAAACAGTCTAGGTGACTGGGTCCCTTTGTCAGACAAAATTCACCAAGAAATGCAGGTGCCCCTCCTGGGCTGAACACAAAAGTACTCACAGTTTCTGAAGTTGTCACAGGCAGCCTCACTAGATAGACTGGGTGAGGGGGTTGCCCCTGAACCCTGAAGATTGCCCCTATCCCTCCTGGGAGGGGGCAAAGGAAAACCCACTTGGAAAGGTATCCACCACTTCAATCTCTGTCTTCTGTGTTCTTTTTCTAGGGTGAGAAGAAACTACCCAAAACACAATGGTAGCTCTCTGTCAGAGCTAAAATGAGGAGCTGCCTAGCAGCTGCAGCCTTCTCCTAGAATTCCACTCTACAGACTTCTGAACATTCTAAAGCTATCTCCCTTCAGCTAGCTCAAGTGTGGCTTATGCTGCTGCGACAGTTCCATGATTACATCACTGTCTAACTCAGCTGAGACTGACACTAGAGCTTGACAGTGTGAAATCCATTTAACTGGCATTTTACTAGCTGCCTTTCCCTGCTTGACACTGGTTCTAACTGGGATTCTGGTAACCCCTGGGAACAAGGGGGTTACACCTGCACTGCTGCTTTAAGGAATAGCAGTACTATAACATATTATATTGCAAGGGGGATGTCTGAAAATCCTCATCATTAAATAAGAACTGTAGTTACTCTAGTGCATGAAGCTGATGCTCAAGGACAAAATCTGACATAAGAAATCCTTCAAGCGCAAATACCGCTGATCAAGAGGGTGGGGGCTACCATGGGTTGATATCTGCCGATTGCAGTTTGTGAAGAATGTAGCTGCCAGGTTGTTTACTGTCTTACCATGATCTTGCCATATCACGCCTGTGCTCCATGGTCTGCATTGGCTGCCTCTCCATTGGGGGGTCACCTTCAAGGTCAAGTTACTGACCTGTAATGCCCTACATGGACAGGGACTGTGTTGCTTGCAGTATCTTATGTCCTCTTACTGCCCACTCTGCTCACTCCATTCCCCCAATAAGGAATTGATGTAGGTTCCCAGGGTTCAATGTAAGACCTCTGGAGACCCTTCTTTTGCTTTTATGGCCCCTACCCTGTGAAATTGTTTACCTCATCGGATCAGAGAGTGCCTGATCATCGAGAGTTTTAATTCTGCTCTTAAAACCCATCTTTTTTTGTATGGCATTTTCCTGATTCTGGTGCATGTTTGACTGCTGCTGTTAGTTTTTATTAAGGATAAAGTTTTAAACAATTGATTTTATTATTATGTACAGCACTGTGATCTCCATGGAATTGCGCTTGGAAAAAATTAAGTCTAAATTCTATGAATCTGTCGTCCAGTTCATTTGCTCATTGGTTAAACAGCTCACCAGTTCCATAGAAACATAGAATTTGATGGCAGATGAGGACTGCTTGGCCCACCTAGTCTACCCATTTCCCTACCTAATGGATAAGCTGCAAATCCTAGTTAACCAACAGCCTACTTCCTCCCACCCCTCACTAGAATTGCCTTATATCTGTTCTATGTATTCTTGAATTCCTGCACTGTTTTTGACTCCACAACATCCTCAGGAAGGCTGTTCCATGCATCCACAACCCTCTGTGAAAAAATACTTCCTCACATTACCTCTGTGCCATCCCACCTCTATCTGTTTTTATTCATGTTTAAATTTATATTTATA
This sequence comes from Neoceratodus forsteri, assembly GCA_016271365.2. Taxonomy (NCBI): domain Eukaryota; kingdom Metazoa; phylum Chordata; order Ceratodontiformes; family Ceratodontidae; genus Neoceratodus; species Neoceratodus forsteri. The sequence goes on from CM057459.1 coordinate 1,472,423,737, forward strand.
TCTGATTTTATGTGCAGTGCCTTGATTTTGAAAGATGCTATAAAAATAAAGTTTGATTTGATTTGATTCAAATTGTGCCTCCTTGTTCTTGCACATCTCTTTTTCTGAAAGATGCTGCTGTCTAGGGCTTTGTTAATTCCCTTGAGGTACTTGAATGTTTCTGTCACCCACCCCTTTCTTCAAGGCTATACATATTAAGCTCCTTTAGTCTATCTTCGTATGGCTTCTGTTGCAGGCCCTGCACTATTTTGGTTGCCCTCCTCTGGACTGCCTCCATCCTATCTATGTCTTTGCGGAGATGGGGTCTCCAGAACTGCATGCAGAACTCCAGATGGGGTCTCACCAACTGTCTGTACAGAGGGATAACAACTTCCTGTTTTCTACTGGCGATGTCTCTCCCTATGCATCCCAGTATCCCCCATCCCTCCTTACTGCCTTCTCACATTGCTTGCCCACTTTTAGGTTATCTGATGTAACTACCCCAGGTCCTTTTCCATTTTTTTATTGTCAGTATCTCACCCCCCCCCATTGTGTACTCTACCCCTAGGGTTTTGTTTCCCAGGTGCACTATTTTGCACTTCTTTGCACTGAATCTAAGCTGCCTTATACTAGACCATTCCTTCAACCTTGCCAAGTCCCTTCTCATCCTGTCTACCCCCCCTTGTGTATCAAACATGTTGCAGATCTTTGTGTCGTCTGCAAAGAGACATACTTTTCCTTCCAGTCCCTCTGCAATGTCACTTATAAAGACATTAAAAAAGACCGGATCCAGTACTGAACCCTGCATTACCCCACTAGTAACCCCCCTTTCTTCAGACTGTGGACTCTGTTTACTATTACCCTCTGCGTCCTGTTGTCCACCCTACCACCCTAGGATCCACTCCTAAGCTGGCTAATTTGTTTATTAATCTTTTGTGCAGGACTGTGTAAAATGCCTTGCTAAAGTCTAGGTAGGCCATTTCCACAGCCCCTCCCTGGTCTACTACTTTGGTCACCCAGTCAAAGAAATTAATTAGATTAGTCTGACATGACCTTCCCGCTGTGAATCCATGCTGCCTTGGGTCATGTGCCCCACTGGCCTCTAGGTACTCAACGGTTCTTTCCTTCAGAAGTAGTTCCATCATTTTCCGTACCACTGAGGTCAAACTAACAGGTCTGTAGTTTCCTGCCTGTGTCTTGCTCCCACTTTTGTGAAGGGGAATCGCATCCACCCTCCTCCAGTCCTCAGGTACCACACCATCCTCTCATGATTTGTTAAAAGGATAGTCAATTGTTACTAGTTCTCCCTTAATTCTTTTTAGAATTCTGGGGTGAACCCCTCAAGCCCATTGACTGTGCACCTTCAGTTTTAGGAGTTCTTTCAGAACCCTTTCTTCTGTGAAAGGACTTATATCAACCCCCACTATCCAGAGCGCTTCTATTGACTGGATTAGGTACCTCCCCCTCCTCTTCCTTTGTGAATAATGAGCAGAAGTATTCGTTCCATATCCCTGCTTTTTCACTGTCCCTCTCTGCCCACCCACCTTCCTTTTTATTTAGCCACAGTATCCCTCCCTATGTCTTTTTTTACTCCTAATGTACCTATAAAAGATTTTATCCCCCTTCTTAACTGAGTTGGCTATCTTTTCCTCAGTTTGGGCCTTTGCTATTCTGACTGCCCTCCCCACTTCCTTCTGCTTTAACTGGTACAGTTCTCTGTCCTGCTCCTTCTGTGTTTCCTGAATGTTATCTTTTTATCCTTAACCTTCCCTGCCACCTCTTTTGAGAGCCATAGTGTTTTTTTTCTTTCGTTTTGATTTATTTGCTTCACACAAAGGCTTATTGCCTCTGCGATGGCAGTTTTGATGTTTCCCCATTGTTGCTCCACCCCACCTTCTTGCCTGTTTGCTAGTGCTTTTGTGAGGCACTCTTCCATGTTGACAAAATCAGCCCTCCTGAAATCTAGTACCTTCACTTTTGTATGGCTTGACTCTACAGCTAAGTTTATCGTGAACCACACTGTTTGGTGGTTGCTTGTTCCCAGATGGCTACCCACTTCAAGATCGGAGATCCTCTCTCCATCCCCATTTGAGAGTTCCAGGTCTAAGATTACCCCCTTCCGAGTGGTTTCCAACACTAGCTGTCTGAGGCATGCCCCCTGTAGGGCATCAGGAATGGCTCTGCTCTTGGATGTGGCTATAGCAAAGGTGCTCCAGTTAACATCTGGCATATTCAGGTCCTCCATCAGCAATATCTCCCCTTTATCTGCCATCCTGAGGATGCCTTCTATCATTTCCTTGTCCATTTCCTTTCTCTGAGATAGGGATTCTGTATACAACCCCTGTGTGGATTGTGGTGCTATTTCCAGTGTCCAGGGTGACCCACAGTGCCTTCTCTCCTCCCCTTCCTGTTTGCTCATTGGTTCCATTGCTTTGATCCCTTCACTTACATAGAGAGCTACTCTTCCTTCTCCTCTACCCTCCCTGTCCCTCCTGTAGATTGTGTACACTGGTATGTTGACATTACAGTCATGGTTCTCTGTGTACCATGTTTCTGTGACTACCACGATATCCAGGCATCCCTTTTCCATCAAGGCCACTGGTCCAGGGAGCTTGTTACCTAGACTGCGGGCATTGGTACTCATTACCCTCCATTTTTTGATGGCCTTACCCGTTTTTGGCCCATCACTGTCCTTTCTGCCTTTATCTTTTTCTCCATTTACCCCTGCTGTTCTCCCTATCGACTTGTCTATCTTGGTGTTTACCTCACTAGCAACTCTGATTTTTTGGGGGGGTTAGGATTTCCCTTCTCCTTTTCAGTGCCTCCCCCCTTGGCTAGTTTAAATGCTTGCCAATGAAGCATTTAAACTTATCACCTAGGATCCTGGTTCCCCCTCCTGGACAGATGCAGACCATTGTGCCAGTATAGGCTTGCATCCCTGAAGGTGGACCCCCAGTCCCCCAATGAAGCCAAAACCCTGAGCTCTGCATCAGTTTTCAACCACTGATTGAATCTCATGGTGCGGAGCACCCTAGCCTCACTCATACCATAGACAGACTGCACCTCTGAGAAGGTTATTGTGCATGCTACTTGTCTAAGGCCCCTTCCCAACTCCACAAATTCCTCCTGCACTGCTCTGATCCCTTTCCCAGTCAAGTCATTTGTCCCTAGGTGGACAATGACATTCAGCTTCCTCCCCTGTGCAGCTGCCCCCGTGATCCTGAGGATTCGCTCCCTGTCCCTCCAAGCCATAGCGCCAGGCAGGCACCTTACCTTCCTCTCCCTCCCTCCCTCCCCCAGTTCTACCCTCCTAACAATGGAGTCCCCCATCAGGAGTTGTTTCCTTCCCTTGTGGGATCCCATGCCACCCTCCTATGGGTCTCTTTTGCAGAGGTTCCCAGGATCCTCCTTGGTCTCCACTGTGAGTGCCTCCATAGAGGAACCACACTCTGCCAGAATGGCATATGAATTGTGGAGAGGTACAGCTGGAGGGATGTGCATCTGTTCCACCACCCTCACCCTCCCTGAGCCCACTGTGGTCCAACCACTCCTCTTTCTTGGCAACCTCTGAGGCAGTGGCGGTGGCCCTGGTGGTCCCTGTGTGGGAAAGGAGATCCCCCAAGTCCTGGCCAACTCATCCTGAAGATGAGTAACCTCCTCCCTCAGCCCAGAGAGGTGCCTGCAGATGGGACAACACTGCATCCTCCAGAATGTTTTGCAGGAGACTGCTGCTCCACAGCCACTGCACTACACCACTCCCATCATGTCTTATTTTTAGGGATGTAAGTTTGTCATGGCAGTCATACACGTCATTGATTCCATGACATTTGATCTTTATTCAGGACTTCCATGACTTTCACTAGTGTCATCAGAATGTAGCAATGATGACAGTGCCACAGCATTTACTACTGTTTACTAATGATTTCATGAACAAACAATGAGTTATTAAAACCTCATCCATGACAAACTTACATCCCCACTTATTTGTGGCCCCTTAACTGTTGTTTTGTATAGTTACTCTTTCCTCTCTCTCTTTATCTTTTTTTATATAATTTTTTTTCCCCTACTTTCCTACTGCCTCAGTGCCCTTAAAGCTCCTGATCTTCCTGTTCTGGGACAGTTGGTTCCTGCATTCCTCTGTAGTCTTCTTACTTACTCAGAGTCAGACCTCCAGCAGCTAGGGGGGATGAAGAGCTATTCTTTTCTTTTTACGACTGTGGGTGGAGCCAACAGGAGTATTGCATGTACAAAAGGAGTGATGTCATGTTTTCTGTCTGTGGAACTGACTGAAGGTGTAGATAGTCTCCTCCGCCTTACCCTCTTCCAAGAAATGTTTTCCCACCCTCAAATAAATATGCTTTCATTTTAGTCAATGGTTGCAGGGTACTATTTTCTTTCTTAAATGGGTGGTACAAGAACTGGAACCTGAGTAGTGGGAGGCAGCATTGTTTTTTTGGGGGGGGAGTAATATCCACCCCACCTCCACCCAAGAAGCTCCAAAAGATCCATCCCACCTTTTTTTTTTTATTATTCATGTGTGAGGGGTATGAGGTGGATCTATCATGCTGAAAGAAGACTCACTAGTTTGGGATCTGGACCAAGGAACAGAACAAGTCTGTGGAGTCCTTGCATTTTGTTAAGGACTAGGAGAACAAACTGACTTAAAAAAACATTGGAACAAATGATTATAAGTCACCTGGTGTCTCAAAAGGAAAGACTAAGAAGTGTCTACAGCTTCCAAGGACAATAGACAGCTTTTAGGTATTTCTTAAACATTTATATACTAAAAACAAAGTTCAGCTTTTGGGATTAACAATATTTGTTTAATCATGGGCACAGTACTTGGTAAACATAGTCTGTAATGAAGTGTATTTTTCTTTTTAAGTTTGAGAAGTGAAGTTGACTTGCACAAGTTAAAAATACCAGCTGCAATTAACAACTACATGTAGAAACAAAATGCTGTTTTTTCCCCCTACTTACTTTTTTCCTGGCTCAGTTTATATCAGTGAAAAGAAAGACTGGAACAACTATCAGAGCTGCCATCCCCCTGGACAAGCTATGTATCACTCATTTAAAATAACACAAATGTAGTTTCTGTGAGGGGAGCAAGAAGATGAACCAGCATGGTTAACAAATACATTCATTGACACCTGTGAATGAATGGGGAGGGGTAGATATTTCTAACATTCCTGGTGAGTTTATACTCCTTGGAACCTGTTATTCCAGTTTTTACGACTGTGGAAAGAGCCAACAGGAGTCAATCAATCAATCAAATATTTATTTATCCAGGCGAACATTGTTGAGCAGAGCTCATTTGCAAGATGGACCTGGTAAGGTCAAGGTTCAGTTTACATAAAGATATAGTACGATTCAATGTACACACACACTGAGAAACAGAATATACATGATATATAATAGCATCAAGGGTAACAGTACATAGATATATGACAAATTGAGCCAAAAAAAAAAAATATTAACACCATTTACATATTTATACGGATTAGAGAATAGGCAGCTCATTAGTTTGGTTGAAGAGAGAATATGTGGGGATTAAGGTTTAAAGTATGAGGTATAAGAGAATTTGACAGAGGTTAGGGAATGGATGGTGCAAAGGTCTGGGCAGATGAGAAGGTGGTTCTGAGGGGAGAGGTAAGTTGGAGGGTTATTACAAGGAGGGACGGGTGGCAGGAGAGGTAGACTGTATTTATGGCCTTATCAGAGGCTATAGGCAGGGATGAAGAGAAGGAGAGAGGAGATGGGTGCCAGTGGACAATGAAGGAGGAAGGAAGCCGCTGATGGGGTGAGGAGTACAACAGAGGAATAGAGCGGTAATATAAGTGCGTAGTAAAAGAAGAAAGAGAAAAAGAAGGAAGGAAGGAAGAATATGAGGGATGTAAGGATGACGAGTCTTGGGAGTGGCGGATAGCCTCATCGGATGGGACGGCTAGGAGGTGAGGGAGAGGCGTAAGATTTTCTCTAGTGCTGTCGGAAACACTTACATTTTTCTTTGATAAGCCTAGAGTACAGAGATTCGAAGGATGTAATGGGTATGGGGTTGTTCACTTTCAGTAACTTCTGCATAGTGTTCCATAAGGAGGATAACACATAACTAATGGCAGATCTACCATAGCGAGAACTGAATTTGGGCACTTTAAGCATGATGAAATTAGAACTTCTTAGGGCATATTTGCTTGACGAGGCTTGTATGAAGCAGTCTGAGACATATTTTGTAAGTTCTGTGTTATGGCTTTGTAAATCCATAGTGTAGCGTTTCTGTCCCTTCTAAAGTGGAGCGAGGTCCATCCGACTGCGGCATATAGTGAACAATGGTGAGTGTTGAAGGGAGTTCTGTAATAAACCTCAGGGCTTTATGGTAGAGTGTATCCAGTTTATCCAGGTATGAGATAGAGCAGGCGTCCATATAAGAAGTCAGCGTGATCGATTACTGAAAGAATGTGGCCTGGACCATCTTTTTTTGGTCGCAGTGAGAAATGCTTTATTCTGTAATAGAGGTCAAGTCTCTGTCGAAGTTTTTAGTAATTCTTCAAATGTGCTATGTAGTCGAGTCTGCTGTCTAGCCAGACACCCAGGTATTTGAATTTTGTGACATATTCAAGGTTTCACCAAGAACAGTGGATATGTGAGGAGATTACTTGGAATGGAATATCCTGCCTGTGTTTGGGGAAAAGAAAAACATTGCCTTCATTTTTTTTTCCAGTAGTTGGTGTTGGAGTAGGTTGAATTCCACTTGTAGTTCTGTGCATGCTGTCTCAGGAGAAGGGTGGCTGACATACAGTACCGTATCATCGGCAAACAGGTGTATAGTGGCTTTGGAAAGGTTATTGTCGATACTATTGATATAGATGGCAAAGAGGATTGGACCGAGGATAGATCCTTGGGGTACTCCTCTTTGCAATGGTTTAAGTGGGCACAGATCTCCTTCGGCCTTTACCTGCTGGGTTCTTCCTGTAAAGTAGTTGTTGAACCATCGTAGGGAGTTTGAATCGAGTCCTATGGATTTCAGGGAGGAAAGGAGCAATTTGTGGTTAACCATATCGAATGCCTTACTCAGGTCTAAAAACACAGTGCAGACACAATTTTTTTTTATCCAGTTCGAGTTGCCAGTAGTTGGTTACTTTTGCAAGGGCTGTAATGGTACTATGTTTGGCTCTAAATCCAGATTTTACTGGGTTTAAAGGTTAGCCGCTTCAAGGTATCCTCTTAGTAGGGTGCTCACGATTTTTTCCAGGAGTTTGGATAGCACAGGGAGAATGGAAATCGGTCTGTAGTTGTTGAGGTCCGAGGGGTCCCCTGCTTTCAGTAGTGGAATGACTTGAGCAGTTTTCCAGATCGATGGGATAGTTCCTAGTTGTAATGAAAGGTTAAATAAGTGTGTTATTAGTACTGATAATACTTGTATGGCAATCTTTAAAGTAGGGGTCCAGGTGTATTGCATTCGGAAAAGGGCTGATGTCATCTTTCCTACCAAACAACATGATAGCCTGTTAAAAATAGATTCCTCAGCTGAAGCCTCATTACTATACTGCCTGTGTGTGTTTTTTTTTTTGGGGGGCTGCATAAGCAGAATGGAACTTCACAGATGGGGAACTCACAGCAGCAAGTAGCATATTGGCATTAAAGCTTAGTGGCGTGGATGTAGAGGCACCAGTATTTAAGCATGACTTTGCTAGAGGATTAATTGTGACTGGGGGTGAGGGAGGGCGAGAGTCTTGATATATTTAGCATAATGGTTTTCTGAAACTTCTTCAACCTTCAATGGGATGGCGCTGCATGTCCACAACACTATATCACTAAGCCACATGCAGTGTGGTATAGGTAAACCAGATCACCAGACCAGGACCAGTGCTGGAAAATCTGCACTGGGCACAGTATAATAAATATTGCTGATCAGTGGAGCAGCAATAAAATACGTTCAGAAAAGGGCTGATTTCATCTTTGCTACCAAACAACATAATAGTGAGTTAAAATAGATTCCTCAACTTGAAGCCTCATTACTATGCTGCCTGTTTTGCCTTGCCTCGTGCTTTAACCCACCCCAGGAGTGACATTATTACATGATAACACACACTCTGTCTTGCCTTATTGCTTAACTATGCCCTTTCTCAAAGTATTGTACTTTGATTCAGTTAGTGTATGCAACAGCCTTCATGTGAACACTCTGGACTTCTCTTTCACTCCTGATGTCTATTTGCTTTAGCTATTGTATATTGTATATTGTTTGAACTGCTTTGGTCTTCTTGATGTGGTGCCTGTGCGCCTAAACTATGTAATCTGTTTATCTACTGTTAGCCATGTATCTCCAGTGAATGATTGTTATAACTGTCTGCTCTCCGAGCCATTGTTTTTTGACTTAACTGTGCTGTCTTTGTATTAGTGTCGACGAGGTGCCTTTGTAAGTGAGACTCTGACTCAAAGGTTTATAAATTTGATATTTTTTAAATAAATAAATAAATGTTTATGTTTAAGCCCATGAAACACCCTTATCTAGTTAATGCATTCACAGTCGTAGTGGCTGTGCCAGAGCTTGTTTTCTTTTGCAGTTAATCTTTTTATTGAAAATCTTTGTATTATACATACACAACAGTTGATGATGCCTCTGACTGTAACAGACAGTCTGTGTACAGTGGAATATGAATGCACGTAGAGTGATACATACACAGCGTAAGGGAGACACAGAGAGCACTTGTACTTAACATGGCATGTATAGGCTGATGGTAGAACTTCTTGAGATTATTTTGATGGGTGCATAAAGCTACTGTGGAGTTTAAGAGGGGGATTGCAGTTCCAATTATACCTTTTTCATCAAACCAGATATAAAAAGTGCATAATGTTCACAGCGGATGCCACTGTGGCTTAGTTGTCTCAGATGGAGAGGTACCCCTGTAATGATTTACATATACTATGTATGGAGACCACATTGCAAAGTAATTCCTCCCGTTATGGAAGGCCTTCTGGGCAACTCTCACATGCAATGCAAGGGCTTCCACTACATTTTCCCATTCATAAATGGTCAGGACTGTTGTGGTTCTCCATCTGGTCAGAATTAATCTTTTTGCTTCCACTGAGACAGCTATCAGCCACTTCAGGCTAGAGATTTTCATATTGGTGTCCTGAGGCATCATACCCAGTATAAGGGTTTGAGGGGCATTGGAGACCACTACTTCTTGTATTTCTGAGCATTTGCAAGTGACACTGGGCCAGAAGGATGCTACTAGTGGGCAGGCCCATATAATGTGAAGAAGGTTGGCTCCTTGGGTGGCACACCTCCAGCAATTATCATTGTGAAGTAGGCCGAGCTCCTTTAACTGGGTCAGAGTGTGGTACCAATAATGAAGAATTTTGTTCTGTATTAACCGGCTCTTTTGGTCCAGGCAGGCATAGTGGGTTAACCTCCAACACTTTCCCCATGCTGTATCTGTAGTGGTCTCTTCAAGGCTCTCTGCCACTTTGTTTTTGCACTCAGATTGGGGTCTGGTAGGGCCTCACGCATTAAACGGTACAGGAGGCCAGCTCATAGGTCCTTATGGTTTAGCCCTTCTACCAATGCCCATGTTGGGGAGGAATGTCCTCTACCCTTTCTACAGGATGCACAAGAAGCATGGTTTCCTTGCCCCTGGGTAAGCATAGACCTTAACTGCAGATATCTCCAAAACTCAGATTTTGGTAGCCCATACCTTTCTTGAGAGGCCCTGGAAGGAGTCTAGAGTAGTCTTGTCTGGGGTTAACAGGGCTGTAATTTTGCATATGTTTTTGTCTATCCAGGTTCTTCAGAAGATTGGGGACCCCTCAATACATAATTCCGGATTGCCTCAAAGAAACCTGAGATCCGTTAAGGACACACACTTCCCAAAGATTTTCGCTGTCTCCACACTGCGTGTGCTGCTTGTATCGTTATCCAGTGTGCCTGTTTGGCCTGCAGTGGCGCATATAGAGCTGTGGAGGGGTGCAAGCCACCCCGCTGTGCTTGCTCAATGTGCATCCATCCAGGAGTGTTATTGTCCAGATCCCAAAGGGTTATTACTGATTTGGCTGTCTGAAAAGCATACATGTAGTGTTTGAAATTAGGCAGGTTCCACCCGCCTTTCCTCCGGCGTGCCCTTAATTTAGCTCTGCTGAATCTAGGCCACGGTTTGCCTCACAGAAAGTGTCCTATAAGGGAGTCTTAACTTTTTAAATAATTTGTCTTGTACTAATAGCGCAGGTGGGCCAGGACGTAGTACACTCTAGGGGCCGACATCATTTTAATCGAGTCAGTTTTACCAGGGAGTGACAGTCCTAGATGATTCCATCTGTTTAACTCCTGTTGGAACTTCAAGATAAGTGGCCAAAAATTCAGGGCTCTAGCCTATGCAGGTCTGGAGAGAGATTAATACCCAAGTACTTAATGGAGATTGGGGCCCAAGCCAATCCTGAATAATCTCCCATATCTCTAGTGGTCAGGCAGTTTAAAGGTAATATCTCGGATTTAGACCTTGTTGAGTCTCAGTCCTGATATCTGCTCAAATTGAACAAATAAGTCAAGCACAGGGTTTAGACTTGTCTGGATATCTCTAGTCAAAATGAGGCAGACTTGCAGGCCTTGTACAGAATTGAGCCCGTATGGTGGAGGCTAGTGGTTCAATGGCTGTTACAAAGAGTAATGGGGATAGGAGACAACCTTGCCTTGTGCCCCTTTGTGGGGTAAAGGGGTTGGAGAGGAGGCAGTTGAACAGGACCCTTTCCCTTGGGCTGTTATTGTTGTGCTGACCCACCCCATAAATTCAGGACCAATATTAAGGTGTTCAAGAGTGGCCAATAGATATTGCCTTTCGACCGAATCAAAGGCCTTCTCGAAATCGATGGTTATGGCGGCACCTGGAGTAGACAGAGCTGTAGCATGCTGAAAAAAAGGAGGTCAAGGCTCTCAGATGGTCAGCAATAGAGCTTTCTTTAATGAAGCCCACCTATGAGGGGTGTATTAAGAAGGGAAGTACTGCTTCAAGTCAAGTGACTAGCACTTTAGCCAGAATTTTTGCATCTACATTTATTAATGATATGGGTCTATAGCTCCCAGGGAGAACTGGATCTTTACCCTCTTTTCGGGGAGAACCATGATGACCGCCTCTCTCATGGTGGGAGGGAGGGCTTGAGAGGAGTGGGCTGCTAGTAGCATCTGCAACATAGGGGATGCCACCTCTTCCTTGATGACCCTGTGGAAATCCAGTGGGAATCCACCGCTTCCTGGAGATTTATTCAGGGCCATTGACTCTGTTGCTTACAGAAGCTCTTTTTCTTCGATCGGGGTATCTAGACTAACCCTGGGGGACTATGGCAGTTTAGGAAAGTGAACTTGTGCCAAAAACCTGTCCACATTGGGTTTATGAAATGGAGCCTGAGATCTGTACAGGGTCTCATAAAAGGTAGTCAGAATCCCATTTATAGCTTTAGGGGAACAGTTCAATTTCCCTGCATTATCTTTTATATGCCCAATGTGTTTCTCAGCTTGCTGCTTTCACAGCCTGAACGACAGCAGTTTGCTGGCCCTCTCCCCTTGCTCCCAGTATTTGTGTTTTAGTCTTGTAGTTTGAAGCTCTGTCTGTCTGGTTGTGATCGTGTTTAATTGAATCCTCAGGGCTGTTAGTTCACAGTTAGGGTTCTGTAGTTGGGAGGGGTCCTTCTTGTACACCGCTTCCTTTTGTGCCAGCTTGAGTTCTAATTGCTGGGCCTCTGCCACTCGTAGCCTCTTCCGATGCCCAGTGTAGGCAATAATCTTGCCTCTTAGGGATGCTTTAAACGCTTCTCATATCATGGGCAATGAAACACTGTTCTCTGGGTTATCCAAAAATAATTAACTGTCTCCAGCTTTAGCGATCTTTGGAAGATAGGGTCATTCAGTAATAATGGATCCGGTCTCCAGGTTAGGGACATTTCTTGCCCTGGGGCTAAAGTAAACCTGTAGCTGAATTGGGCATGGTCAGATATATACTAGGAATCTATGGACACCTCTGCAATGGCAGGATTCAGTTTATGTGACACGAACCAGTAGTCTAACCTACTGGCCATGCTCCGAGTGTCAGAGTAACATGTGAAATCCTTCATGGCTGGATGCAATAATCGCCAGATGTCCCCAAGCTGATGCAGTGTTAGCAGTCCTGATAAGGTTTACAAGGACTTGACGTGAGGTTCTAGTCTTGCATTAGTATTCATTCCCATAGACGCCATATGGCATCGGAACCATCCATTGCTGGAATGGACCCAAAATGGCCACCGGGAGCAAATGAGTTAAATTTATCTAGTAGATGATCCACAGCCAGATTAAAGTCTCCCCCCAGGATGATGTCTGGGGAGTCCTGCGCCATGTCCAGGATTTTTGGGGACAGGTGATTATAGAAATCTGGTGCATCCTCATTTGGTGCATACATGTTCATTAAGAGCAGTGGCCCCCTGGGTGTAGATACCTTGACCAGAACCTATCTCCCCTGCTTATCTTCTTGTTGCTCCCTAATTTGCCATTTTAAATTTTTGTGTAATAATATGGAGACCCCCCCCATGGCTTTCCCCGAAACGCTGTGTCCCTCTCAGCCCACACATTCTCTGACCAGTTTCTTTGCTTCTTCCCCTTTAAGTTTGGTTTCTTGCAAAAACGCCACTTGGGTTTTCATCTTTTTAAGTCTATCTAAAAATGGTTTTCCTTTTGATAAGGGCATTCATACCCCTAACATTCCAGGACATAAACATTACTGGTAAGGGGCCTTCCATAATACCCCTTTATAAATATTCTGTTTATCCCCTCTATATGATCCCATACTTCGCAAGGTCAATCTCACACTCTGGAAATTGTGTCTCCTTCCCCTTCTCAGGGGGGCCTCTTGTCCCATAGTTCATAGAAACATAAAATTTGATGGCAGATAAGGACCGCTTGGCCCACCCAGTCTGCCCATTTCCCTACCTAATGGATAAGCTGCAGATCCTAGTTAACCAGCAGCCTACTTCTTCCTGCCCCACTCCCTAGAATTGCCTTATAACTGTTCTTCTCCCCATTGTCTTTACCAAATGCTCTCCACTGGCTGTATTATCAACAAAGATTTCCTTACATTTTTGTTTCGAATGTTGTACATACATTTCGGTTGTGTGAGCAGGGGACCACTCATAACTCTCAGCGGCCCCAGTATCAACCCCCTGAATGGAGTAGTGACCTTTATCCAGCCACTAAGTGGTCACGATCCACCCTCTCTCTATGGGCCAAATCTGTACACAAAAACTCACAGTTAGAACCTGGATCCCTATTTGAGTCCAGTGTGGCTGGTCCACTGCTACACCAGTGATCATAGGGAACCTTTCTGGCTGTTTGCTTTGGAGCTGTCCTATAACTAATTTCTCAGTATTTGTCTGATCATATCTTAGTCTCCCCATGGGGGGCCGTAAACACTGGGGAGGGGGAACCAGCCTTTCCTTTCCCACCCATGGATACCACACTAAAAGGGAAGAAAAACATGCTGGCCTGGAAACACCCTGTTAGCCCCAGTGGGTTGTTAGCCATCATATACTGACCCTGCGACCTTTGGGCCTATAAGGTCATGGTGCTTCTTGTGTTAACAGAGTCCCAGGTGTTCAACATTGGAGAGAAATCCTCCACCTCTGGCACTGGGGTTGTTTCTTGCTCATCAAACGTCCCCCCCCCCCCATGATGTGAGCGGGGGGAGTCGGCCACTTCAGGATCAGACCTGTTATACCCCAGCCAAAACACGTGCATAAAACCCAAAGCCTCATTGCTTCAACACAGTACCAATACTTTCTACATATTGTGCTAGAACATTTTAACCCAACAGTATTTGTTAAACATTTCTACCAACAGTATTTGTTAAACATTTCTGTGCATTTAATCACACATGCAACATACGCTAAACTTTATAATGAGTAGTAACCTAGGATATGGGGAGAGGGGGGGCAGGTCGATCTCACTTGGGTGCTTCCCCTGAATGCCTAATAATGGTCTACCTGTCAGGCTCTTCACTTCTGGCTTGACCACTATGTGGCATGAGCTATCCATCCACCCTGAGTACCATATGCTGATACTAGGCAATGGCCACTTATAGAACTGGTTCAAATATAAGCCATCCAGCCTCAGAACAGGGTATAACCCAACTGTCAAATCCCAACACACTAACCTGGAATGTTCCAGGAATGTGGGGAGCCCATAGTGAAATTAAAATCCTAGGTGATATCTTGCTGTTGTTGTACTGTCAGCCGCTAGAAAGGGAAAGAGGAGAAAGTCTGTGCAACACTACTCTGGGATTCTTCCCCCCGTATCTGATGAGATCCCCCTTTCTCACCCATTGAAGCTAAACCATCTCTAGGATACCTGTCTGGGAGAAAGGATTAGACCCAGTCCCGAAGCCTCATCTGCCCTTTAGGCAGTTTGTAGTCTGGAGTCTGATGCGTTTAGTAGTGCTGCTAGTTGTTCAAAGGAGTCATTCTCTGCATCCTGGGGGTCCGGTATGCAATCAACCCAGTCCGCAGGCAGCGGACCAACCAGCAGTTTCATCATTAGGAACACCCTCCTGAAGTCTTCACGGCAGGTCAAATCCAACGCAGTGGGCAGCAGATCTCTCAAAGGTTCAAATCTGTTGGAAGTCTTCACCAGAGTTAGACCTGCTTCCCGCATCTGAAGGGACAAGTCGTCATTGCCTACTTCTGGAACACTGCTGTTTCCCAGATGAGGCTGCAACATGGGCTTTTTTCGGTCTCCTCTTCGCTCGGCCTCTGTTGGGCTGTTGTCATTCAGCTTCTGCAACACTCTCTTTGCCTTCAGCTCATTGAGTACTCTGTTTCCGTTCTTGCGCCACCTCTGTTTTTGATTCCCCCTCACCACATGGAGTGTCAGACCCTGGTCCCCTGCTCTTCTGCTTGTCATAAAAGGTCTGGACAAACTGTTTGGCTGCCACAGTGCTATCAAAGCACCTGTATTCACCATTTATCTGTAATCGTAATGTGACTGGGTAACGAAGCAATATGGGAATACTCGGTTTGTAACACTGCTGTTTGACTGAGGCGTAAGCTCTGTGGCAGTTCAAAAGCTCTTATGAAAAGTCCTGGAACATCTGGAGTCTATGCCCTTGCCACTGGAAAGACCCTTAGTCTCTGGCTCTTCTTAAGTACCACTTCTTTTCAGGATATCTGAGGACCTCAATTAAGGTTGGCTTTGGGTGCTCCCCTTGTGCTGGGCAGGGGGCTAGGGATCTCTGTGCCTGTTCAGTTTCTGGCGGTGCCACATTATTTGCCTTCGCGATGGGCAGGAATTACTTAAGGAAGCCCATCATCTCTAGCCCCTCTGGGACACCGACTAACCTCAAATTGTTTCTCCTCGCTCGGTTTTCCAAATCATCCACTTTACTTGAGGAGAAATTGCAGCTTGTGGTGAAGGTCTGTTGGGGCCTCCTGCTGACTCTGTACCATGTCCATCGTGTCCTGGACCTGTTTCTCTGACAACGAGACTCTGGTGGCAAGCCTTTCAAGGTCCCAGTTGTTTTTCTTAGCTGCTAGTTTCAGGGCTGATGTATCAGTGAGTATTCTGTCCAATTTGGCCATCATTATATCATAGCTGGGTGATTGCTGTGAGTCAGGAGCCAGTGTCACTTGCCATTTTAGTCCACTGTGAGTTTCTCAAAGCAGGCATCAATTACTTGAGGCGACCTGTCAGGAGGGCCGGTATGCCTCGTGGTGTTGGCACACACTTAAGTTGTGATTTCTCTGTGCTCCGTTGTCTGTTATCTCTGTTTTTGGTCTTGTTCGATAGCTGGGGTATTAATCCATTAAGCCATGGATCCAGAACGGGACAGTTTGTGCGCAATTGTAGGATGATCTGTCAAACGGCCCCATCATTGGTTACCCTAGAGAATTATGCAGCCACCTCTTTTAGCACCCTGGGGTGAATACCATCTGGCCCATGTGCCTTGTGCACCCTCAGTGCCCTCAAGCCCTCCTGTACCCTGCTTACTGGGATTCCCCATTTCTCACCCCCCATGCCCACCCTCCCACCCCTTAGGTATAGCCTCCTTTCTCTCTTTTTTTTTTAGTTAATTTGTTTATCCTCCTGGTCCCTGATGGCAGTACTTCTTGCCGGATCCCCCAGCCCTGTCCCCCGCTCGCAGCTCCTCCTCCAGTTGCCCCACAGCTTACCCCCATGGTGGGGTGGCGGGGATCTCTCAACCCACCTGTCTCATGGATTCGGTGCTGGAGGGGTGTTGCTAGCTGTGGGGGTGGCGCCTGCGGAGATTGACCGGCATGGAGCACGTCAGGACCCTTTTCCTTTGGCGTTTTCCCTAAGGCAGGGCGTGCAGACGCGCGCCATGAGAGCGAACGCGCGATTCCCTGTATGCTCCTCCATGTCTGCCTCACCTTCCCATGTTGTAGCCTCCTGCAGCACCAGTGCCCCAGCCTCCACTAGGAGCCAGTAGTGCACGATTGCTGGTGTTCCCCTCCCAGAGGACAGCAGTCCAGAGGACACTCGATCCTTCTCCAACCCCCAGTGGCCCATGCTTGTTCCCGAACACAGGTCACCAGCGTGGTGTGAGGTAAGGCGTCCAGCGCCTCAGCCCTCAGCGCCACTGGGCCGGCCACTCCCCCGTTCTCTTTAGTAAATAGTGAGCAGAAGTATTTATTTAATGTTTCTGCCTGTTCTGTCCCTGTTTCCAACCAGCACCCATCACTCTTGATCCTTACTATCTGGTTCTTACAACTCCTTTTCTCCCTGATGTACCTGAAAAAGTCCTTCTCCCCGTCTTTGATGCTGTGTGCTAGTTTGACTTCCCTGGATGCCTTGGCTGCCCTGATCGCCCTTGTCATCTCCCTCAGCTCCTTCAGGTATTCCTCTCTGTCCCCCCGTCTGTTTTTTTTTGTACCTTCTAAGGCGGCTCTTTTTTCTTTCTTTGACCCCGCTCATCCAGCTGGGCTTGTGGCCTTGGCCTTCCTACTCGAACCCTTGTACATGTTGTGGTTTGTCTCCACAATTCCCAGTTTAATGACCTCCCACTATTAGTTAGTGTCCATTTTTGGATGGATCCTGGCCAGATACCCCTGTACTACTTCCCTCATCCTCTCGAAGTCGGCCCTCCTGAAGTCTTAACACCCTTGTGCATATTTGTATGCCTCCTTTCCCCATGTTTATCATGAACCACACTGAGTGGTGGTCACTTCTTGTCAGTGGTTTTTCCACCCTCAGCTACCTCACAGACTCACCATTTGCCAGCATGACATCTAGGGTGTTCCCAAACCTGGTTGGCTCTTTGGCCAACTGCAATAGAAAGCTGTCTTGGAAGACATCCAGAAGTACCTACTCCCTCCTTACACAAATTTTCTCCCAGTAGGTGGAATTCCCCTACAATGACTGTGCTGCCCCTCCCGCTGGCTCTTATGATCTGTCCCACTAGTTCCCTTTCTAATGCCTCCATCTGAGAGGCTGGCCTGTACAACACTCCCATCCTGAGGGTCCTATTTTTGGAGTCCTGGAACTGCACCCATAATGACTCTGTGTTGCCTTCCTCCTTGACACACATCAGTCCTTCCCTGACATACAGTGCCATCAGCCCCTCCTTTCCCTTTTACCCTGTCCCTCCAAAATAACCTATGCCCCGGTACTGCCAGGTTTCAGTCATGGTAATAGGTGGCCCATGTTTCAGTGATGGCTGCCATGTCCACCTCCCATCTGTCATGAGAGTCTGTAACTCTGCTGTTTTGTTCCCTAAACTCCTAACATTTAAAGTTGCCACCCTCCACCCTACTTTCTTACCCCCTCTCCCTACTTGCTGTCCCTTTCTAGCATCCCCTCCTGACCTCTCCCTATGTCCCTAGCTGCTGGTATGGGGAATAAGCTTGTTCGTCTTCCCTTCCTGTGCATCCTGCCTGACTCCTGCCCCACCTGCCACAACCCCTTCTAGTTTAAATTCTCATTGTTTGTTAAACTAGATTTAATTGTTTGTTATTCCCCCAGTTTCTGTTTCAATCTCCTCCTTCCATCCTCACTCAAGTGTAACCTATTCTTAGTGCAGAGATCCTTGCTCTCCGGGGTCCTTTCCAACTGTCCCAGCAGCCCATACCCTTTGGACTGACATCATTCTCTTAGCCATGTATTAAATTCCTCTGTCCTGAACTTCCTTGCCATGCTTGCCTTGGGTACTAGAAGCACCTCCAAGAAAGTTACTGATCTTCCTGCCTCCTCACAAATCAGCCCCAGCTCCTCAGACCTTGACTGGACTACATCTACCATATTTCCTGCCAGGTCATTTGTTCCCAAATGCAGAACTATGTGAGGTTTCTCCATACCCCTCTTAGCATACTTTAGAACAGATTGACCCACCCTTTCCACTGTCATGCCTGGCATGGGCTCCACCCATATGCAACTATGCCTCTCCCCCCTTGCTTCTCTATCTGACTACTTTCAGAATCAAGTCTCATCACTAGGATCCCACCCGTGTTGTCATGTTCTGCTCACCTTGTCCTTCCTTTATCTCGTCCCCTTCCTCTCCATTCCTCTTCTCCTCCAGTGCAGTTGTTCCCCTTCCACTCCTGTTACAGTGATCTCTGCCCTGCTCACCTTCCCCCTTTTCCTCTGATTCTATCTCCCTTCTCCACTGGGCTCCACTTGCCTCCTCCCCTGATATATCCCCTTCCCCACCACCCTCCTTACTTGACCAGTCCCGTATACCATACCCCTCAACCCCTGTCCCATTCTGTTTTTGCCTTGTTTGTCATCCATCTCCTCTGCCCTGCAATCCCCCATCACATCCCCCAATCCTGCTAATGCTTCAAACCAATTTTTCAGTGTCCCTTTGCTACCACCTATTTCCTTCTGCTCACCCCCCCACTGCTGCTGACTCTTCAACTGTTAGATTCCTCCTTCCCTTGATTCTTCCTTCGCTTCCATCCTCCTTTTCTCCTCTTTCCTGCCCTCATTTGTCCTCTTAACTGGGACCCCCTGTCTCCTTCCACCATCTGTCAGTGTATTTCCGCTCCTCCCCCTCCCTTCCTCTTTGATCTGCCCCACCACACTTACCCTCCTTCCTCCCCAGCCACTGAGTTGTCCTCCATCCCAGCCCTCAGTCTTCTCCTAAGCTCCATTTGTAAACAGCTGATTTCATTCCTAAGCTGCCTTATTTGCCTGTACGACACCCTCCCACTTGCTATGCAATATTCAGAAAGATTGCTGCTCTGCAGTTGTTGCAGCCTGTCACCCTTCCCATACTACTGTTAGCTCATCAGCATTCCCCCTCATTTTCTGTAGAAGGATGCCCATACCAGTCCATGACCCCTCCCATCCACCTTTTCCAGTTGCACTCATGATTCCCTCAGCTCTCGATACCTTACGCTCATGTGAGACAGACAGCCAACAAAGCTTGCCCTCCATGCATATGCAGTCTGTCCCCTAAGTCCTGAAGCAACAAAGACCCCCATCAATCGTGCATATAAATGTCATTTTTCCCTTTTTAGGCTGTGTGCCGATGAAGAATGAAGAATTCACTCTACCCTCCTCATTCTTCTACCTGCTTACACCTCCTAATTGCTATCTTCTATTTCCTATCTCCTATCCATCTTTTGATTTGTTTTGCCTGCAACATCCTGTGTGGTTGCAGAACACTGCATGGCACTATGGGACCTGCCCTATAAATGAAGACTGAGCCTTGGGGTTGGTGGGATCAACTGTACAGGCTGGGTCCCAAAACAGTCAGCCAAGGAGTTCCCAGGTAGTGGCAGGTCGTCACACCCACTTAGAAGCCACAACTGCAGCAGAAACAATCAGCCCAGCAGCCTGAAGGTATTGACATCAAATACAAGCCGGTGAAATTAAGAGGTCTGCAGGGAGAAATGGTTCAAATCCCAACCAGCAAAAATA
Organism: Neoceratodus forsteri; assembly: GCA_016271365.2. Lineage (NCBI taxonomy): Eukaryota > Metazoa > Chordata > Ceratodontiformes > Ceratodontidae > Neoceratodus > Neoceratodus forsteri. Next base: position 1,472,443,604 of record CM057459.1, read on the forward strand.
AACCCCCAAACACATACCCCCTCTCAGTACAAGCTAAGTCAATAAAATCAAACCAGCAGGAACAAATATTTTCCTTTTTAGTGTCTCTTCCCTCAAACAGCAGGAACAAACCCAGTCTTGAAGTCCATCCTCCTTCAGGCTCCAAACCCAAACTGAAACATGGCTTTACAGTGGCAAAGTCTTGCCTGACATATTTATTAACCATATGTGAGCCAGTTACAAGGGTACTGGGAGGAAAAAAGGCAGTTTGTGTGGTATTCTTTGATTAAAGTAAAGCCTCTGATACTGTATAGCATGATGACATTATTCTCGCATTACAAAAAAATAGGACTAAATGACTTGATAATAGCATGGATAGAGTCTTGGTTAGCAAATATAAAAAAACAAAGTGATGAACATCCTCTGAGTGGACACCGGTTACCAGCAGAGCACCGCAGGGCTAAGTACTGGGACCAGTTATTTTTTTATATCTATGTAACATCAATGAAATGTGAGGACGTTTGGATGGTAAACTTAGCAGATGATAGTAAAAGAGGATTGGTGGTAGATAGCACTGCGAATGAAAAGAAATTGCAAAAGAAAATAAATTGGAAAACTTGGTACATAAACACAATCTGACCTTTAACCTTGAAAAATACACTGTAATGCACATGGGAAAAACAATAGGTGTGCATCATATTTTGGGGGGTGGACAAAAACTCAAAGCCGTAACCAAGAAAAGGGATCTGAGAATAGTGACATCAAAGGATCTTACCCCTGAAAACAATGCCTTGCAGTAACAAAAAAGGCAAACAGTATATTGGCATGTGTACGGAGGCACACCATGAGCCAGGATAGAAAGGTCGTTATGCCTGTTTATAGCTCACTGGTCAGGCCACATTTGGAGTATTGCATCCAGTTCTGGGCACCATATAAAAGGGATGAGGTTAGGTTGATGGAAGGCATGCAGTGCAGATCAACAAAGATAATCGGAAATCTATGAGGACAACAGAATGAGGAGAGATTACACAGTCTTGGTCAATATACACTGGAGTATTTTAGATTAAGAGGTGACATGTGCCTAGTGTGAAAGGCATTTAATGATGGAAAGTTGTGGGATTGCCTGTGGGTTGAGATGAGAGATGTGAACAGAGATATTAGTGGTCATGAACTCCAACGTAAAGGGGAATTGAACCACACTAAGAGGAGAGCAGTCTGCTTTTCATAGAGTGGTGTCCCTCTGGAACAGTGTGCCCAGCAAAGTCGTAGGCTGTACAAACATGGAGCCTTCTAAGATTAGATTGGATGAATACTATATCAATATCTCTATACTGGGATATACCCTTTCAGAAAAGAGTAAACAGTCAAAGGGCATTATTGTCTACAATGCTCATAAAACTCTTTGAAATCTATGAAATTACAGTTGACGCTGGTCTTTCAAAATAATAGCAAATTAAGAAAGATAACATCTGAGTACTGAAACTGAAGCAGATACTTCTACTTAAAATAGGTTCTTTAATGTCAAAAGAGCAAATAGCAGTGGCAGCCCTTTTTTGATTAACTGGGGTTCCTCCGTAAACCACTCGCCTCTGCCACCTCATTCCCTGGTCCCTATGTCTACCCCATATATGCCCACTCCGACTCTAGTCTCTTATACACCTTCTATCACACTAATCGTCCCCCTCCCCTCTCTTCCTGCCTATCTACCCCTCCTGTACTAACTCCTTCAATTGGTTTATCCTCTCTTCTCCTGGAATTAGGATTCTCATGTCAAGTGCTGCACTTAAACTTGAATGATCTTGTCTTTTGTCCTTTGTTTTAACATGCTTGAACTCAGCACTTATATCCTCTGTGAACATGCTACCCTCTGAAATTGCTGTAACCTTGTATTCTGTATTGTAATCAAATGCTGTAACCTTGTATTCTGTATTGTATCAAATCTGTTATTCATTGTTATGTCTCTCTGAATTGCCTACCTGTACCTTGTAACCTCCCGGGTTGGGCCTGAAAATAGTCACTCTGTGCCTAGTGCCCATACCTACAGTGGCGTGAAAAAGTATTTGCCCCCTTCCTGATTTTTTCTATTATTGCATATTTGTCACACTGGATGTTTTCAGGTCTTTAGACAAAATATAATATTAGATAAAGGGAACCTGAGTGGACAAATAACACTTTTTTTTTTTTACTTATTTCATTTATTTAATGAAAAAAGTTAACCAACACCAACTGGCACTGTGTGAAAAAGTAATTGCCCCCTAGTTAAATCAACCCAATTAAAGGGATAATTAGAGTCAGCTGACTGAACACAGCCAGGCTTGATTACAGCCAGCCCTGCTCAATATAAACCTCACTTATTTTGGCCCTTACCATCAGAGTCACATTGCCAGCACAAAGATTCAACAAGCACATTATGCCATGATCAAAGGAAGTTCCTGAAAAGATCAGAAACAACATTTTGTTGCCCTCTATCAGTCTGGAAAGGGTTACAAAGCTATTTCTAAGGCTCTGGAACTCCATCGAACCACAGTGAGACCATAATCTCAAATGGAGAACATTTGGAACAGTAGTGAACCTTCCCAGGAGTGGCCTGCCAAGAAAGTACTCCAAGGGCGCAGTGTAAAATCATCCAAGAAGTCTCAAAGGATCCTAAAACAACATCAAAGAACTGCAGGCTTCTCTTGCCTCAGCTAAGGTCAGTGTTCATGACTCCACAATCAGAAAGAGACTGGGCAAAAATGGGCTTCATGTGAGAGTAGCAAGGCGGAAACCACTGCTAACCAAGAAGAACATAAATGCTCGTCTCTCATTTGCCAAGAAGCACCTGGATGATCCACAAGCCTTTTGGGAAAATGTTCTATGGACATATGAGTTCAAAGTGGAACTTTTTGGACAACATGGATCCCATAATGTCTCGCGTAAAGCAAACACAGCATTCCACAGTAAGAACACCATACCAACAGTCAAACATGGTGGTGGTAGTGTGATGGTGTGGGGATACTTGCTGCCTAAGGACCTGGATGACTTGCCATAATTAAAGGAACCATGAATTCTGCTCTGTACCAGAAAATTCTTAAGGAGAATGTCCAGTCATCCTTCCGTCAGCTGAAGCTGAGCGTAGTTGGGTCATGCAGCAAGACAATGATCCAAAACACAAAGAAAATCCACATCAGAATGGCTAAAAGAAGTAAAATTAAAGTTTTGGAGTGGCCTAGTCAAAGTCAGACTTAAACCCAATAGAGATGCTGTGGCAGGACCTGAAACGAGCAGTTCATGCTCGAAAACCTACCAAATGTTACTGAATTAAAGCGTTCTGCGAGGAAGAGTGGGTTAAAATTACTCCACAGCGATGTGAAAGACTGATATTGAATTATAGGAAGTGTTTGTTGCAGTCATTGCAGCTAAATGTAGTGAACCAGTTATTAGTGTAAGGGGCAATTACTTTTCACACAGTGCCAATTGGTGTTGGTTAACTTTTTTCATTAAATAAGTGAAATAAAAAAAAAACAAGTGTTATTTGTTCACTCAGGTTCCTTTATCTAATATTACATTTTGTCTAAAGACCTGAAAACATCCAGTGTGACAAATATGCAATAATAGAGAAAATCAGGAAGGGGCAAATACTTTTTCACGCCACTGTAGTTAACAAAAACTAAATAAAAATAAAATTACCGTGGCAGCAGCAAGAGGTAAATGAGTTGTTGGGCGTTGAGAATGGCACGTTATGTTGGGGGTAATCTCCCTGGTGGAATGGCGGCACCTGGAACAGTCACTCACTTAGGCTAAAAGCAACATGAACTCAGAAGAAGCTGTATATATATATGGTGATGGGTGCACACTGCAGTCTGTGGTTCGACTGGTTCACCCTGTTTGGACACATGGTGAACCAGTCAAACCAAAGGTCTGCCTATCTCCCCTAAAAGTTCACCACTGTCTGAAAGAATTAAATACCCAAAGTGCTGGGTAATTTTTTTTTGGTAGAGCCAGTCTTTTAGCCCTAGTTACATCTGAGTCAATTCTCAGACTAAGACTCCCAGTTGTCAATGTTAAGTGTTACGTCTGTATCATTGGTATACTACCTGGGTGGGAAACCTGGGTTCATTCTCAGACACTGATTTCCCCAGTTGCAGTGCAAAGGGTTGTGTCAATATCACTGAACTACATGTCTTCTCTTAACAGAAGCAGAATTTCCGGTCCCAGAAAACTGTGCAACACTGATTGTGAAAGATGAAGAACCCCCAATATTTGACTCAGGGATCAGGAATGAGACCCCACACCAGCAGCCTCCTGAAGAAAGCACCATCAACAGTAAGTCGATGGCCTGGTAAATGTTGTATGTGGGATAGTTGCTGAGAAACATAGACACATAGAACTTGACAGTAAATAAGGACCACTTGGCCCACTTAGTCTGTCCATGTTCTCTACCTACAGTCTCACCATAGACCCTACTTAATCTCCAAATTTTCTGCCCCTTTCCTTGCTTCTAAGATTCCTTTATGCCTGACCCATGTCTTCTTAAATCCCATTACAGTTTTTGTTCCCACGGCTTCCTCAGTGAGGTTGTTCCAGTCATCCACCACCCTTTCTGTGAAGCAATGTTTCCTTACATTTCCCCTGATTCTAACCCCCTCCAGCTTCATCCTGTGACTCCTTGTTCTTGTGCACCCTTTTCTCTGAAAAAGGCCAACCTCTTGAAACCTTATTTATACCCTTGAGATGTTTGAAAGTCTCCATCATACCCCCCCCTTCCTTCCTTTCTTTTCCTCCAGTCTGTACATATGGTCCTTTAGTGTCTCCTTGTAGGGCTTTGATGCAGACCCCACACCAGTTCAATTGTTCATCTGTGGACTGCCTCAAGTCTGTCTATGTCCTTTCAGAGATGAAGACTAGAACTGGACACAGTATTTTAGGTGGGGTCTCACCAGAGAGTGACACACAGGTATAGAGAGTGACACAAAGGTACAGAGAGTGACACAAAGGTATCATCACCTCCCTCCTTCTGCTGGTGATGATAACCCTCCCTATGCACCCTAGAATCCTACTGGCTCTCCCCACTGCTTTGTCACACTGTTTGGCCACCTCTTGGTCATCAGATATGATATCACCCAGGTCCATTTCCTGTTTGGTGTATGCTAGTTCCACTCCCCTCGTTTTGTACTCTGACCCTAGGTTTCTATAACCCAAGTGCATGATTATGCATTGTTTGCATTGAAACTTAGTTGCCACTTCCTAGACCCTCCTCAAGCTTACTTAGATCTCTATTAATTTTTTCCACCTCCCTAAAGTGTTTACTCTGCTGCATATGTTTCTGTCGTCTGCAAAATAAGACATACCTTCCCTTCTAGTCCATCTGCAATGTCACTCATAAAAATATTAAAGAGGACTGGTACCTGTACTGACCCTTGCAGCACCCTGCTAGTCACCCTCCCTTCCTCAGAGTGAACTCCATTTACCACTACCCTCTATCACCAATCCTCCAACCAATTTCTTACCCAGTATACCACTTCTGGTCCCTCTCCTAGGCTTCCAAGCTTGTTTATGAGTCCCCTATGTGGAACAGTGTTGAGGGTCTTGCTGAAATCTAGGTAATGCACATTCAACACTCCAAATTGATCTACTTCCTTGGTTACCCAGTCAAAGAAATGTATAAGATTAGACTGACATGGCCTCCCCCTAGTGGGAAGCTTCAATAATCCCAGTGTGGGGAAAATGAGTCTGTTCTCAGAATTTGAACTCCCAAGTGTCAGTGCATGGTGTTATGCATGTATCATTGGTATTATAGCAGGGTGGGAAACATAAGTCCATTCTCAAAAATGGGACATCCAGGTAGCAGTGTAGGGGTTTGTGTGTGTGTATACTTGCTGTATTACCAGGGTGGGAAACCTGAGCCCGTTCTCAATCGCAGGACTCCAGGGTGGCAGTGCAGGCGATTAGGTATATATCGATGAGGAGCAAGATGGCCATTATGGCAGATTTAATGTCTGGTCCTTCAGTCAGTCTGGCTTGTATAACATAGACCTGGCTGGGTGATGATGCCAGTCCTGTTTCAGAGGCATGGTGATGCACTGCCCATGGAGGGATCATGGTGAGGCATGGCCATCTGTTTTGGATCGGAGCTGAATTTCAACATGCACCCAGATGAACTACTTAGTCATCTGAATATGTGGTGGTGCACTGCCCATGGAGGCATCATGGTGAGACATGATCATCTGTTTTAGATCTGAGCTGAATTTCACCATGCACCCAGATGGAACTAGTTAGTCATCTGAATACATGGTGGTGCACTGCCCATGGAGGGATCATGGTGAGGCATGACCATCTGTTTTAGATCTGAGCTGAATTTCACCATGCATTCAGATGGAACTACTTAGTCATCTGAATACGTGGTGGTGCATTGCCCATGGCGGGATCATGGTGAGGCATGACCATCTGTTTTAGATCTGAGCTGACTTTCACCATGCACCCAGATGGAACTACTTAGTCATCTGAATATGTGGTGGTGCCGGGGGTTCAGATGCAGGATGCAGGATCCTTCTCATTTACTGGCCTCTGGGGGGATTTTCTTGCAGGAAATCACAGACTTCATTGCCGAGGTGGTACCAGAGTGTCTTAGAGAGTTAATTCTGGGTGACTTCTTTGCTTAGATTTACAATTAAGTCTTGCAGTTTGGTCAACATTTCCTGCTGTTACTGGATTCCCTGGGCCTTGCACAGATGGTTACCTCTGCAACTCATCAACATGGCCATGCCTTGGACTAAATGTTTTTGCTGGGACTTGAGAATGACCACCTCAGCATTGATCTGATTAGCTGCTCAGATCATTGCACAGGGAGTTTCTCTTTCAGGGCCCCTAGAGTCCATCCCCTTTTGAGATTGTTCGCTATAGTCCTTCAGAAAGGTGTACCCTGAAGAACTCCAGTTGCAGTGGATCTCTCAAGCTTGCTGGCTGCTTGTAAAACTGGATTGCAGGAGGTGGTGATGGTCTGTAATTAGCCCATTGCCTCAGCCTTCCATGTAGTTGCACCAGTCCGTACATGAGCCTGACTCAGCACTTGAGATCCTCATCATTTGATGGGGAGCTCAGGGAGCTGATGATCTTATTTCAAGGTGGCTCTTGCAGTAGGTAATGAGCTTGAGGACTGCACTCCCTGGCATCAGGGCCACAAAGAAACTTTAACTAGCAGTGTCTGATGGGGGACCACCCACTAGATGTCACATAACTGGTGCCTTGTCAGAGATCTCTGTCATGCTTAGGACTGTCATGCTTAGGACCCAAGAGGGTAGCATCTTTCAAAAAAAGAGGTGTGCAAGAACAAGGGGGCACAATTTGAAGATAGAAGGGGGGGGCTCAGAGGTAATTTAGGGAAGTATTTTTTCACAGAGAGGGTTGTGGATGCATGGAACGGCCTTCCGGAGGAGGTTGTGGAGTCAAAAACAGAGGTGGAATTCAAGCATGCATGGGACAGTCATAAGACAATTCTAGGGGTGGGGCAGGAAGAAGTAGATTGCTGGTTAACTAGGATCTGCAGCTTATCCATTAGGTAGGGACATGGGCAGACTGGGTGGGCCAAGCGGTCCTTATCTGCCGTCAAAATCTATGTTTCTATGACCCTTTCTGCCAGCAGGTCTACAGTATCTGCCGGGCTGATATGCCACTTGTTAGTCCCCCCCCCCCCGATGAGCGCCTGGCCCAGGCTGTGCTGTCAGGCTCGAGATTCCAGGGCCCACCTGACTTTGGTCAACAAATCAGGCATCAGATCATCCAACATCTGCCTGACTACTATGGCCGATAAGTCATGCATCAGTATTGCTGATGTCTGCCTGACTGATCTAGAGTCGGGGTCTGGTGAGGGCCCCAGTGATACCTAGTTGCTGGATTTATCTCAGCCCTCCCTCTTGGGTTGTCTCCACCAGGCATCCCCTTCTTTTCTGTTGGAAGAGGTCCCTCTGCTCTCTCCAGACCGGAAAGGAGTGGGGTACAGGGTGCTTCCATAAGTGGTGCCTTTCCAAGCTCACCTCTGGATTTGTCTTTGGAGGTCCCTAAAAACCCTCAGGGGGTCCCTGCCGCTGGTTTTCCCAATGGAAGCTCCAAGGCCAATGCCATGTCTGTCACCTGCCAGTCCGACATCAGACCTGGTCTTTCTGGGTCCTTCAGGCTCCAGTTTTGGAGCACCACAGGGTCTCTTATCAGAGCACTAGTGCCACCATCCAGACTCCATTGGGCTGCCTCTGTGGGGCCTCCCATAAGGGTACCCTCCATCAGGCCCTCTGTTGGGACATCTGACACCTCATTTCCTGACATACAACCCATTGGGCTGTCCTTCATCAGGGTTCAGTCAGCTTACCCTCCACCTGGGTACCCGTCGCCTTCTTGTAATATGCTGGGTTACCAAACAATGGGGTTTCCTATGGGTTACCTGCCGGTCTACCAGCTTCCCCTGCCTCAGGCTTCTCCTCAGTCCGCCTGTGGACTTTAGGACTATCTGCCAGTCCTGGTGATTCGAGACTAAGGCCCAGCTTGTGTCAGAGTTGGACAGCTGTCACCCCCTTCCAGAGATTCCCAGGAGCCCGGGGGGTCCAACCGTCTAGGCATCCACCCACCCCTCTACATCCTCTGATGCTGAGCCCTCAGAAGGAGTCAGCATCTGGCCAGAGGCAGTAGAGACTGCCTCCAGAACCCCAGGAACTGGCATGACCTGACATGCGGACCTCTGATTCGGACCCAGACTCCGACTCCTCCTCCTTGGCGGTGTCAGGGTTTGAGATTCCATGGATTGGAAGCCTCAATCTAAGGAGTCCTCAGAATCCCCGCCTGAGGACTCCTCTTTTACGGATGTGCTTAAGAAAATCACAGAAGTCTATGACTTCAAATGTGATGCTCGGGCCCCAGAATACCAATGGCTGGCTGAGCGTCTGGATATGCAGGAGGCAGCTCCTGTCCTTAACACTCCCCCAAGTTGGAACCTCATGAGGACTTTGCATCCACCATCTGGATGATGCCCTCCTTGAAACTGGTGGTAGCCAAGAAGGCTGACCAGATCTACTGGACACCAGTGGGGAAGGACCACCTCAGTGTCTTCCCTAATGTGGACTCTGGTCATTGCTGTGGCTCATGATCAGTCCTCTATGCCAAGGCACATGAGTACCTCGCCTCCTGACAAGGAGTTGAGGCAGCCGAACCAATTTGGGAAGAAATGTTATTCTTCTTCCACACTGGCAATGCGGGCCCTAAACTATGCAGCCCACATGTTGGTCTACCAAATCCCTGTTTACTCAGCTTGAACCGGCAATTGAGGCACTCCCAGGCTCTGAGTTAAAAGCCATTCTGGCAAACTCTATTAGGTCTGCCAAAGTAGCTTGCAGACACTCTCAGGGCAACCGGTGATGTGGTGGACTTCTCAGCCAGGGGTGCCGCTACGGCAGTTAGTCTTCAGAGGTTCTCATACAAACATATGAAGAAGCCAGCAGAAGGGCACCTTGTTCTATCAAGTCTGCTCATATTGCAGGGTCCCCAGCTTGAGCTAATGTCCCTGCCCTCCCTCCCCACTCTTCCCATCCTCCCTACCCATGATCCTTCCTTCCTTCCTTCCCCCATGCCTATCCCAGCCTGTCTTAAAGCTGCCCACTGTGTTCAGCGAGATGACCTTTTCTAGCAGTGCATTCCAAGTGTCCACCACCCTCTCTGTAAAGAAGTGCTTCCTGATCACCGTCCTAAACTGTCTACCCTCCAGCTTAAGACTGCGCCCCCTAGTGTTATGGTTGCCACTTATCAACCTTATGTATTCCCTTTTAAGTACTTGAAGGTCCCACTCATGCCCCCCTTCTCTCTCTCTCTCTCTCTCTCTCTCTCTTCTGTCTTTCAGAGAGTACATGTTCAGTGCCCTTAACCTCTCCTCATATGCCTTACCTGGCTGACCCACTATCATCTTTGTAGCCCTCCTCTGGACCTTTTCCAGCAGGTTAATGTCCTTTTTGAGGTGTGGGCACCAGTACTGAACTCCACATTCTAGATGCGGCCTTGCCAGTGATCTGTACAAGTGGGGGGAACTCTCATGGTTGCGGGTGTAGGGCCTGGCATGGGATGTTTGTTTATTCTATTTATTTATTTATCTATTTATTGAGATCACGGATTAACACCTTTGAACAGAAAACTCTTTCATAGGTTCCACATCAAGTATGACACAAACAAGAATACAGATATGTTCCACAGATACAGCATGAAACAATTGAAAACTGTCTCCAGACATAAATTCTAACAATAGTTACACAATCTAAGCATGTACAGGGTGCAGAGTCAAAACAAAGGCGAACATTTCACTAGGTAATGGTAGCATAACATGAGGACACTTGTTTTAAAAGGAGATTTGTACAACTAACAACATAGGCAGATAACTGGATTGTGCCTGGGTCAAAGAAAGAAGGAAGGTCTCGTACCAGTAGAGTGGGATAGGGGGAGAGGAGGAAAGTGCAAGGAGGGAAAAGGCAAGCAGAGGTGGGGAAGGAAGGAGATCGATAGGAGGGAAAGGGAAGAATAGCTATGTAGTCAAAGTGAAATAAGGGGGAGGATGGTGGGGGAAGGAGGGGTGGAGGAAAGAAAGAAGGATGAGGTGGTGTAGGTAGTGGGGTGATGATGAACATGTATTGATGTGGTAGGGAGGAGCGAGGTGTGGAATGGCAGAGGGGCTAAAAGGGGAAGAGGAGGAAAAATAAATAATTTAGGCAGGGATATAAAGCCCATTAAAGTGTTAACTTGACCAGGGACCCAAGAAATGCACAAGAAGCATAATATTTTACTAATCATAGAGATCACAGAGATTGCAAATGGTAGGAGCAAGGTAAAGGCAAATTAGTGGTAGCAGGATGTACAAGCAGCCATTCAGGATGCTCCCTTCAAGGGTTCAGTCCCCTTCAGTGTTGTTATGCCCAAGACATCATCTCCAGCCTGCAGGATAAGGGTAAGGCCCTTAGGTCAGTCTGTATCATGTACTGACCCAAGTTTCAGATCAGAAAGCCTTTTCATCACCAAGAGAAGTGGCAGACAAAACAGCAGCACACGGCCAGATGTCAGCACAAACGTCGAGCTCCATCAGCAATGGTTTCCCTCCTGAAAAGGCCCAGAGACCTCAGGTGCGGCTCTCCTTAACCCTACCTTCTCTTGACTCACAGTCTACCCCTCCTCCTCCATGTCCATTGGAGGAGTCAGTGAGGGGAAGGTTCACCAGTCATCTGCTGGTGTGGCAGGCAGTAACCATCGACTCGTGGGTCCTTCAGTTGTTAGGACAAGGCCACACTCTGGAGCTTCTGGACAAAGCTCCCAGTTGGTTCCTAGTAGTGTCCCACTATCCAAAGGTGCACATTCCTCTGCTAAAAGAGAAAGTCAAGGCTCTGTTACAAAAAGAAGCAATAGAGTCCATTCCATCCAATGAGGAAGGCAAGGGATATTACTCCCACTTCTTCCTGGTCCCCAAATTGACAGGAGACTTGCATCCCATTTTGGACCTCAGTACTCTAAACTTGTATGTAGAGTACAAGAGGTTTTGAATGCTAACCCTCCCAGGTCTGCTGCCATTTCTGCACAAGGGACAGTAGCTTTGCACTTTAGATATCCAATATGCCTACCTGCATATCCCACCTTTTCAGGTCCATCGCCACTACCTTCGTTTTGCCTTTCAAGGGGAACATTACCAATTCAAGGCCCTCCCCTTTAGCCTGTCCTTAGCACCCCAGGCAGTAGTGGTGGCAGCCATGAGGTGTCAGAGCCACTGTATGTTACCCTGCCTTGACAACTGGCTGCTGTCATCCCTGTTGAGGGAGCAATTGGAGCTGTCCCTCTTAGCTACCCTGAATCTCTTTACACAGGTTGGGATCAGAGTGAACCTTCCAAAATCTCAACTTGTTCCTTCACAGCACCTCCAGTTTATTGGAGCTGTGATGGACATGGTACAGGGTATGGCTTTCCTCCCCTTGGACAGAGCGGAAACCTTGCAGAGGCAGGCTGGTTCGGTGCCCTCCAGTGGAAGGGTCTCTGCTAGGCTGAGCCTTCAGTTGCTAGGCCTTACGGTAGCAGCCATTCCCACTGTTCATTTAGCCAGGCTTCACATGCGAATTGTGCAGTGGATGCTCAGGACACAGTGGGTCAGAGGCTGGATGACCTGGATTACTTGGTCATGGTCTCCGATTCCATACAGCAGAATCTCTTATGGTGGCAGGATCTCACCAAGGGTGTCCCCTTCCAGTTCCCTCCTCCTACTCAGACTCTGACCACAGACAAGTCAGGGATGGGTTGGGGTGCACACAGGGGGACCACAAAACTCAAGGTCTGTGTGGTCCCAGTCAAAGCTTTCTCCGCATATAAATGTGTTGGAGATGAGAACAGTGCTGTATTCCCTTCAGGCTTTTCAGCACCTGCTTCACCAGGGCATACTATTAGTCCAGTCAGACAGTATTTGTGTAGTTTGGTATTTCAACAAGCAAGAAGGTTCTCGCTTGTACCCTCTTTGCAGGGAGGTGATGTGGGTGTGGAACTGGGCAGTTTAATATCGGATTCAACTCAGAGTAGTTCATGTTTCAGGCATGCAAAACATCCTAGCAGACAGTCTCAGCCGCACAAGAGTAGGCACCCATGAGTGGAAGATCAAGCAAGGGGTGGTCGACTGCATTTTCAACATATGGGGTTGGATGAACCTCGATCTGTTCACCTCCTCATACAACGCAAAACTACCCTAGCTTTGCTCGCTTCCTTCTGGGCATGGTGATTTTTTTGGTGAGATGCATTGCCTCTTTGCTGGACAGGTATGTTTTTGTACACCTTCTCTCCCTTTCCAATTTTGTAGAGGGAGCTGCTCAAGCTTCATGCGGAAGGGGTCCACATGGTTCTGATCACCCCGTTTTGCCCTCACTGAACCCCCCGGTCTCTAGGATTCCAAGTCGGAGTTTTGGGGGCAACACTGAGAGGGTAATCCTGTCATAAGTGGAGCACTACCGAGCGACATGCGACATTTTGCCCAAATCTTGTCGCTGTGATGGTCTTCACTGTCGGAGTTGCTGTGGTGATGGTATACCCCCCGCCCCTCTGTCATGATCTCCTCCCTCAGGAGAGGAGAACGTTGGTCCATCCAGGGCTGAAATCCTTTCATCTTCATGCGTGGCACCTCAGGACATAGCTGTTTCATGATTTGGAGTCTCTTCCAGAGTGGCACAGTTCCTGGTAGAGGTTAGAAAGCCTTCTACAAGGACTACCTATGCCTGAAATGGAAGTGTTTCTCCATTTGGGCCACCACAGAGGGTTGGGACCCCTTTTTGTGTCCAGCTCCTCACATCATGGAGTATGTCCTGCACCTCTGTGACCTTGTCCTGAACTACTTGTTTCTGAAGGTACACTTGTTGGCGGATTCTGCCTACCACATTCTGGTGGGTGGTGTGACAGGGTTGAATAGTACCATGCCCCAGTTGTTATGGAGAGTTTGAATGCAGGGATCTGTTCTGCTCTTTCCTTTCCTGTCTCTTGTCCATCTGGTTGTGCAACCAGATTTTCCCGTGAGTCCTAGGATTTGATTACCCTGAGAATCTCGTAATTCTTTGCCTTTCACTGTCTCTCAGCCTTCCCTTGCTGTTTCTCTCTTTTCCTCCCTTGCATTTCTGCTGGTATAAAAATATATGCAAATCATTATGTGGAAATGTAACTGATATTGGAACCCTTTTGTTTAGAAATTATATAGCGTTACTGTTGAAATGTATATAGTTTTACTGTTGAGATAATTGCAGAAAACTATTGGAAACTCAAGGGGTTAACCTGAGAGCAGTTTTAAGCCTTTTTTCAGAAGAGCTGTGGAGAAAGGGACCTCAGTTCTGAGACACTGTGTTCTTGCTGCAGCTGCCTGACACTTACAAGAACATTTTAGAAAACAACAGGGTGCTTGTTAAGAAGGGGGAGTTGCAAAGATTTATAAGAGAGCGAGAGACGCAATGTTTTGAGACACAGAGACACACAGAGATTGAAGAAAAACTCAGATGGATCTTCTCCGTTTATTTTGCCTTTGTAAATAGTTATACTGAGCAAGTTCATTTTTTATGTTGTCTTGCGCATGCGTAAGCAATACTGGCTTGGAATAGCAGGTTTTGGAGGCGGCGCTTGTGTTGTGGCCAGTGGGCATGCTGCTTTCGGGTTAGACTCCGTGGCATAGATTAGATTATCGCTGTCTATGACAGCAGTGCAGAGTGCCTCCAACTTGAAACAATTTAGCCCCAACAGTGAGGGGCGTGCCTTCCCTGGTGTAACATTTCAGTAAACATGGTGGTGGCTGTCGCTGTCTGGCTCTCACAGTCCCCAGAAAAACCAACGTCGGGAGGTGCCCAATCCTCCTGTTGGCATCATCATGCCCCTCTCCCCCGTTCATTTGCCGACGAGGGAGCCCAGACCCCGTCGGCATAATGTCCCCTTACCAGTTGTTTGCTGAGGGGGGTGCCCAATCCCCTCAGCATCATGTTCCCCACCCCCGCCAAACACTGACTGTTTTTTATCTGCTGACGGGGTGCCCAATCGGCTCCCGTCCCCCCCACACACCTCAAAACATGCTGGTGGCATGCTGGGAGCCCACTCCAGCGTGCCAAATGTACCTGTAAAAAGAGAACACTGAAATACAGAAACATAGAATTTGATGGCAGATAAGGACCGCTTGTCCACCCAGTCTGCCCATTTCCCTACCTAATGGATAAGCTGCAGATCCTAGTTAACCAACAGCCTACTTCCTCCTACCCTCCACTAGAATTGCCTTATGTCTGTCCCATGCATTCCTGAATTCCCTCACTGTTTTTGACTTCACTACCTCCTCAGGAAGGCTGTTCCATGTATTTACAACCCTCTCCATGAGAAAATACTTCCTTACATTGCCTCTGAGCTGTCCCCCCTCTATCTTCAAATTGTGCCCCCTTGTTCTTGCACATCTCTTTTTCTAAAAGATGCTACCCTCTTGGACTCAGTTGATTCCCTTGATGTACTTGAAAGTTTCTATCATGTCCCCCCTCTCCCTCCTCTCCTTGAGGGTATACATATTAAGCTCCTTTAATCTCTCTTTGTATGTCTTCTGGTGCAGACCCTGCACTATTTTAGTTGCCCTCCTCTGGACAGCCTTTAAAGCAGAAAACAGTCCGTCGCTGTCAGTGGCCCCCTTCCACAACCCGCACCCACCCTCTGTGCTCCCCACCTCCCCACACCCACCCTCACTCCATACTTACCTCCAGAGCCTGGCGTGATGATCTTTGGTGGACAGGGAACATGTCTGCACTCTTCAAAGCCAACCATGAACTGAAGAAATGCCAGTAAGCTGTATAATAGCATAAATGTTTTTTTTTCAACTTTAGTGCATATCTCGGCCATTTTTGCGAATTTTGGCACCAAAATTTCAATGTGGGGCTCTTGGGACCCCACCTCATGAATTCAGTCACTGTCATCTCGATATTTGGTCCCGGAAGATGATTTCATGGTCACTGTGTGGAATCACCTTTCGGGACCGATTAATGAAACGACATTGTCATTGTTCATGAGGTAGACTCCAAAAAAGCCTATGTTGCACATCTGGTGAACAAATTCCAAAAAATTACTGTGTTATGAGTGTGCATTGCACAGTTTCCACGCATGCACGTAACTTCGAGAGTTTTTAGTATTTTTACTCCAGATTTTCAGCATTCCCATTTTTTCACAGCTCCTTATGAACAGTCAGCTGTCATCTTCCACATCTTGCCTGAAATGTGTTTTCGTACATCCGGCGTACAATGGCGTAGTCGCAGTGGGAAATCAACGTTCAGGACAGATTTAGAAAATCATAGCATCACTGATCACGAGCAGAGGTCTCAAAATGCCTATGTTAAAAATTTGGTGAAGAATTCCAATAAATGATTGTGCTACGAGTGTGCATTGCACGGTTTTCATGCATGCTCGTAACTTCAAGAATTTTTAATATTTACACTCCAGATTTTCAAAATTGCCATCTCTTCACACCTCCTTATGAATGGTGCAGCTGTCATTTTTCATATCCTGCCTGAACTGTGTTTTCACGTGTGGCGCAGAATGGTGCAGTCGCTGTGGGAAATCAACATTCTGGATAGATTAACAACATCACAGCATCACCGTTCATGAAAAGAGGTCCCAAATGCTTTCATGAAGTAGGGTTACAAAAAGGCCATGTTGAGAATTTGGAGTGCAAATACCAACAAACACCCTGGGCGTTAGGGTTTCCAACCATGACATTTCACCCTGTACAGACTAACAGACGCCAGGGGTGTGCCTTTGGATTGTGAGCTGTAATGCTCATGCCATTGCACCCCCACCCCCACCCCCATCCTACAGCCACTGACAGGCATCAAGGTGTGCCTTGGACTCTTCAGCCCCAAAGTTCACCCCTTTCCCCTATACTCCACCCATCTCAACGTACTTCCTTATGGAATGGAGTGAATGTAAGGCCCAATGACCCCAAGGCACAACGCGACACTTATCAGAGTCTGCAGAGTAGGGTGAGGTGAAATGGCATGAGCGTTATGGCTGACGACCCAAAGGCACACCTCAATGCCAGTCACTCTCTGTGGGGTGGGGTTGACGCTGGTTCCATACTTCACTGCCATTCCTATTATGCATCTCTCTAACTCCTGCACTACCAATGTCAATGCCAGCAAGACAACATTTGGCATTGACAAATGCTTGTTTTATATTACTGCTAGTACCAGTAAACACATTTTGTGAATTCTACAACTGCTCCAGGTTTTTCATATGCCTCCTGACTTGTGCCTCGACAACAGATGGTGTCAGCCTAAGTGGGATTTACGCTGTGCATACTCTAAGTGAGGGGTTTTGTGTATGAGTACTGGACCTACTGTAGTGCCAGGGAAGCATGGAGAAAGGTATGGATTCTGCATCAGCATGTCCAGGAGTGGTTACCAGGAGAATGGCAGCCAAACTAGCAGACACAGAAGTCCAAGCTGAGATTGTACAGCCAGCACAAGTCATTGAAGAAGAACAGGCAGTGACAGAACCTGAAAGCTTGATGGACTTTATCAAATGGTGGGCTATACAACAAAAAGAGTTGGAGAAGCAGGGAGAGATAGAGATTCAACTTTTAGAAGCACAGAGGAGAGGAGAGATGCAGCAGAGAGAAGAGAATCAGCGATGGCTGGATGCCTTGCAAACTATCAAATGCAGAAAATCTGGCACAGATCCAGATGAGCAACTTAAAAGCCATTAAACTTACAAAGTTATGTCCCTCGGATGATATCGAGGCATACCTGACAACGTTTGAAAGAATTGCCACAGACTACCAATGGCCAAAGCAGTAATGGACAATCAGATTGATACCCTGCCTGACAGGGAAAGCCAAACTTGCCTACAGCAGTATGGACACTGCACAGTCAGAAAACTGTGACCTGGTGAAAAGCGAAATCCTGAAAATGTATGACATCTTGGGAAAGACCTAGAGGCAGTCATTTTGATCTCTGAAGTACAACTCGGTCAACAATCCTTGAGAAACCTTCACTCGACTTGGAGAACTCCTGATAAAATGGCTCCAACCAGAGAGCAGAGCAGTCTCACAGATAGACACATTTGCAGTGGAGCAATTCATCAACATCCTGCCTACAGATGTGCAGCTTTGGGTAAAGGAACACCGACCAGAAAGTGGGGAATAGGCTGTTTCTTTGGCTGAAGACTACCAGATGGCCAGACAGCCTCCACAGTAGCGAGGTAACAGCCAAGCACCAGTAAGACATTCTTTTTTTCCATTTAAATTCCAAGTTTGATAAGAACTCTGGTGAGGGTAACAAATCTGCCTCCAAAGACTTTATTTTATATTAAAAGGAACTGCCATAGTAAGGAGAGTGGCACTTAAGCAGAGTTGTCCTTGGTAAATTGGGGCAAATACTTAAGAGATGTGAAGGTGGAGGATAGGACTGTAAACAGACTCATTGATTTGGGAAGCAGACAGACCCTAGTGCATGTTGAAGTGCTGAGAAAACACTGTGCAAAAGGACCAAGTACTGGTGTCATCTGCATTCACAGAAACGCTCGATACTATCCCACCACCCAAGTGACTCTGACCATTAAGGGTGTGTCACACTAAATGAAAGTGGGAGTAGTACCTAAGTTACCTGTACCCGTGATTATTGAAAATGACTTTCAAGGTTTTACTGCGTTAATCTCAAAGGAATTGAACCCTACAGTTTCAGCAGCAGTGCTAACAAGAGCTCACGCAAAGAAAATCTCAAACTGTGGGGGCACTTTTCCTTTAAGTGATTTTGATTTAGACTTGTTTGAGCACAGCTCCAAGATCTGGAAGTCCAGGAAAGAAAGCCCCAATCACTAGAAAAGACAAGGTGCCCCTGCCCTTGATAGATGTGCCTTTTGAGAGAATTGCAGTGAATGTGGTTGGTCCTTTAGACAACAGTAAAAAAGGTAAGAGATTTATCCTGGTAGTATGTGACTATGTTAATCAATACCCAGAAGCAGGTCAATGCCCAGAAGCAATTCCAGCGCATACTGTCACAGCTTCAAAAGTGGCAGCAGAACTTGCAAAACTTTTCAGCCAAGTGGGCATACTTAAAGAAATGATTACTGATCAGAGTAGTAATTTTGGTGCTGCATTACTTAAGGAGCTATACAGACTACTAGGTATCAGTGCCATAAAAACCTCCCCCTGGACTTCCAGTGATGCAGCAAACCAAATGGCTGCTTAGCTTCACTGCTGCCGAGCCCTGAGTTGGTAAAACTAGTTATCGCTTGCCATCAAGCATTGAATATACACGAATCTCCTTCCCCTTAACCTAAAGGTCACTGGTAGAATGGGGAAAACTAAAAAGAAGGACTTTGTCACACTGAAAAAATGCTCCATAGCATCTACAGAAGAGCGGCCTGCCAGCCCCTCACCATCGCAGTCTTCAGCAGCAGTGGCCTCAGGCGATGACTCGGAGTCCGGATCCATGTCCACGTTGACTAAGGCAGATGGGCAGCGGATACTCAGCATTCTCCATCGGATTGACTCTAAGATTTCCAGCTTGCAAATGGATTTTAGGAAGCCTGAGTCCTGCACCTCTGCTGTGGAAACCCACCTAGACACTCTACAGAACGAACATATGGCGTTTAGAAACATAGAAACATAGACTTTGACGGCAGATAAGGACCACTTGGCCCACCCAGTCTGCCCATTTCCCTACCCGATGGATACGCTGCAGATTCTAGTTAACCAACAGCCTATTTCCTGCAATCCCCCATTATAATTGCCTTATGTCTGTCCCAAGCATGTTTGAATTCCTCCACTGTTTTAGACCCCACAACCTCTCCAGGAAGGCGGTTCCATGCGTCCACCATTCTCTCCGTGAAAAAGAATTTCCTCACATTACCCCTGAGCCGTCCCCCCTCTAACTTTAAATTGTGCCCCCTTGTTCTTACACATCTCTTTTTCTGAAAGATGCTACCCTCCTGGACTTTGTTGATTCCCTTGAGGTACTTAAAAGTTTCTATCATGTCCCCTGTCCCTCCTTTCATCAAGGGTATACATATTAAGCTCTCTCAGTCTCTCTTCATATGGTTTCTGATGTAGACCCTGCACCATTTTAGTTGCCCTCCTCTGGACTGCTTCCATCCTGTCTATGTCCTTGCGTAGATGAGGTCTCCAAAACTGCACGCAGTACTCCAGATGGGGTCTCACTCAACTGTCTGTACAGAGGGATAACCACTTCCTTTTTCTACTTGTGATGCCCTCCCTATGCATCCCAGTATCCCCTGGCTTTCCTACTGACTTCTCACATTGCATACCCACCTTAGGTCATCTGATATGACTACACCCAGATCCCTTTCCATTATTGTTGTTGTTAGTACCTTCCTGCTATTGTGTACTCTTCTTCTGGATTTTTATTTCCCAGGTGCATTACTTTGCACTTCTTTGCATTGAATCTAAGTTGCCATATGTCTGACCATTCCTCCAACCTTGCCAAGTCCCTTCTCATCCTTTCTACCCCCCCTTGTGTATCAACTCTGTTACAGATCTTTGTGTCATCCGCAAAGAGGCATACCTTTCCTTCCAGACCCTCTGCAATGTCACCTATAAAGACGTTAAAGAGGACTGGACCCAGTACTGAGCCCTGAGGTACTCCACTAGTAACCCCCCTTTCTTCAGAATGTGTTCCATTCACTATTACCTTCTGTGTCCTGTTGTGCAGCCAGTTTTCTACCCAGGCTACCACCCTGGGACCCACTCCCAGGCTGGCTAACTTGATTATTAATCTTTTGTGTGAGACTGTGTCAAATGCCTTGCTAAAGTCTAGGTAGGCCATATCCACAGCCCCTCCCTGGTCTATTACTTTGGTCACCCAGTGAAAGAAATCGATTAAATTTGTCTGACATGACCTTCCTGCTGTGAATCCATGCTGCTTTGGGTCCAGTGCCCCGCTGGCCTCTAGGTACTCAACAATTCTTTCTTTCAGAAGTGATTCCATCATTTTCCCCACCACTGAGGTCAAACTAACAGGTCTGTAGTTTCCTGCTTCTTCCTTGCTCCCACTTTTGTGAAGGGGAATCACATCTGCCCTCTTCCAGTCCTCAGGTACAACCCCATCTTCCCATGATTTGTTAAAAGTGTGGTTAGTGGTGTCACTAGGTCCTCCTTAGCTCTTTTAGGATTCTAGGTGAATCCTGGCCAGGCCCCATTGCTTTGTCCACCTTGAGTTTTAGAAGTTCTTTCAGTACTCTTTCTTCTTTAAATGGACTGTATTAACCCCACTATCCAGAGTGCTTCTACTGTTTGGTTTAGGTAACTCCTCCTCTTCTTCTTTGTGAATACTGAGCAAAAGTATTCATTCATTATCTCTGCCTTTTCACTGTCTCCTCTGCCCACCTCCCTCTCTCTTTATTAATCTTCCCTATCCCTTCCTTAACCTTTCTATGTTCCTAATGTACCTATAAAGGTTTTATCCCCCTTCTTAACTGAGTTGGCTATCCTTTCCTCGGTTTGGGCCTTTGCTTTTCTGACTGCCTTCCCCACTTCTTTCTGCTTTAATTGACACAGTTCCCTGTTGTGCTCAGTCTGTGATTCCTTATACTTTTTGAATGCAGTCTTTTTCTCCTTAACCTTCCTGACACTTCTTTTGAGAGCCATAGTGTTTTTTATTCCGCTTTGTTTTCTTTTATTTGTTTCACACAAAGGCTTATTGCCTCTATGATGGCAGTTTTGATTTTCTCCATTGTTCTTCCACCCTCCTTTCTGGCCATTTGCTAATGCATTCCTCAGGTATTCACCCATTTTGCCAAAGTCAGCCCTTCTAAAGTCCAGTATCCTTGTATTTGTATGGCTTGTCTCCATGGTTGTGTTTATTGTAAAGCACACTGTGCAGTGGTCGCTTGTTCCCAGGTGTCTACTGACTTCTAAGTTTGTGATCCTCTCTCCATTTGAGAGTACTAGGTCTAATATTGCTCCCTTCCGAGTGGGTTCCACCACTAGCTGTCTAAGGCATGCTCCCTGTATGGCATCGAGAATGACCCTGCTCTTGGATGTGGCTGCAGTCCATGTTGCCCAGTTAACATCTGGCATATTCAGGTCCCCCATCAACAGTATCTCCCCTTTTTCAGCCATTTTGAGTGGGTGCTCCCTTGCCTTCCTTCACTGGAGGGAGCACAAGCTCACACACAGGGCAGAAGATGCTGAGGCAAGAGCCAGGAGGAACAATATCCACATTTTTGGAGTTCCTGAGGGTAGTGAGCAAGCTGATGTAGTACGGTATTTGAAGTCATGTCTGCCACAAGAATTAGCCTTGTCAGAAAACTTTGAATTTGCTATTGAGAGGGCCCACAGGGCAGTGGCCCCAAACCTAAGCCAGGGGCTCCCCCCCAGGTCCATTATGGTAAAATTTCTCAAATTCCCCACTAAAGAGAAAATACTGCGCTTAGCCTGGGAGAAAAGAGATTTAAACTTAGACGGCCAAAAGGTGTATTTTGACCAGGGCTTCCACCAAGTATGATGGCCAAGCGCAAAAAAAGTGCTTCAAATGGTTAAAGCCCTGCGAGAGAAAGGGCTGAGGGCCTACCTTCATTACCCCTCACGACTGTGGCTACATGATGGGGAAAGTGTACAAATTTATGATAACCTTCTGCATGCGACCCCGGCATTGGAAAGATTATGTGTTCCGGTCCCTGATACCAGCTCTGAACAAGCAAAATCTGAAATTGAAAACCTGCTTTGGAGAATAGCCCCAGGAGGACGGCACCCCCAGGGAAGAAGGAATGACTCTCTCTTACCTCCTCATGCTGATATAGCGCAGTGGAGTCTCCCTCGACAACTCCCCCATGAACCTGTAAGCGATTCTTTGTGCGATGGCTTTGGAAGGCTTTGCTTTGGGAACTTTATAAATGGCAGCAGGTCTTTGAATTGCAGGCCCAGGAACTGAGGTCATGTTGTGATTTGATTTACTTTCAGAAACTGGGTTCTTGCTAATCAGTGGGAACCTTGGGACCATACAGTTCATTTCTAGATGACAGCTTGGGGATGCGGATGTTCTTCCTTGTGCACACTTAACTGGCTCCCCTTTTGGTGGGGCTACACATCATTCACGCAGGCTGTTGCTTACCTACAGGACGGAGGTTCTCGACTTTTAAACATCATGTTGGGATTGTTGTGAGTGGTTCCTTTCTGCGTTGGAAACTGCTGTATAGCATTGGTTTATTGCAACTGATTCTTCCAGTCACCATTTAAACAGACATTCTTTTTTGTCAAATATGGCTCTAGGTGAAGCCAATTTTATAATATGACTGGAGAACATACTAGCCTTTTCCCCTTTTTTTGGGGGGGGGTCTCTTCTTTTGAGTATTGGTGGGAATGGAGTTAAGGCTCAGTTTTAAGTTTTTTTTGTGCTTTTTTTAGGTCTAGTGGGTTTTGGGGCCTTTCCTAACCACCTTCCTATCTCCTGTCAGCAGCTGAGGCCAAGGTAGTAAGGGGCTGACACAGGAGGGTTGTTCATGAGTTCCCTCAGGTTCTTGCTCAGTTACTCTGGATATACATTTTAACGTTAGTTTACTTAAGCAGTTTACTGGAGTTACAAATAGCAGGGGATGGGTTAGTTTATTAGTAAGGCACTGTGTCACTAATTGGGGGAGTGATCATATAAAAATTACAGAATCTTTTGTTAGAAGTATAAAAAGATGGCAAGATTTTTGGTTAATTCTTTGGACCCGGGGCAGGCAAGCGGGAGCCTTGGCTCTGCCTCAGTGGAAGTTTTTACATTAGAAGGGAAAGTGTAGCCCAGCCAGCTACATAGGCTGGTTTACCCTTTGCACAGAGAGTGCTGTACCCTTCTGTTCTTTTTGGGGGGCTTCATGTCCTCAGTGACTGACTTGCGGCTGTGGGTGGTCACCAAGGTACAGCTTCATTAGCTTGGTACCTCAGGGCTGTCTTACCACCTTTCCGCTCAATTAGTTAGAAAGTTCCTACAGGTGTGGCTATCTTGCTTCTCCAGTTGAGATTGCTAGATAGCCTAAATGTTTCTAGATAGTACTGTTCCTCGTCTGTCTTTTTTTTTTTTTTTTTACTGTACAATTATTGTGTTTTCTGTGTGCTCCGGGAATGGATATTGGCTGGAGAGGAGAGGGTTGGGGTCAGATGTGTCTTTGTTTTTTTCTTTATGATGGCATCACTTAATATTTGCACAATAAATGTGAAAGGTATCAACAATGTTACTAAACGGGCTAGAATTCTATAAGAATTGAAGGATTTAAAGTGTGACATAGCATGCTTACAGGAAACCAAGCTTACTCAGTTGGAGCATACCAAGTTACGGAGATCCTGGGTAGGCATGGTTTTCTCCGATTCACATCCCTCATCAGCAAAAGCTGGTGTGGCTATCCTATTGAAGCGGGGTCTTCCCTTTCAAACTCGCTCAGTAGTGCAAGACGGTAGTGGTAGATGGGTTATGCTTTCAGTGGAGTTGCATGGTCACCTTATACACATTCTCTCAGTATACGTCCCTACCCCCCTGTCTGGGGCCTTTTTAGAGGGCTGTTTTCGGTCATCGGGGACCTGGATCCCAGTCACCTTCTAGTGGTAGGTGACTGGAATTGTGTAGAAAACTGCAAGTTAGGTAGGAATCCACCAAGTGCCAAAGGTATGGGGGGTTGTTCCAGACTGCTACGAACCCTCGTTGCTGAGTCAGGGTTGGTAGATCTGTGGTGTTGGCAACATCCCTCAGCTAGGGATTATACTTTTTACACTCCAGCTGCCAACACTTACTCAAGATTGGACAGGATATACTCCTGCAATCTGAGGCTCATGTGTTTAGAGAAGTTCAGATACATCCAGTCTCTTTCTTGGCCCATGCTGTGGTTCAGGCAGTGTCATTTTGGGAACTGAGGTCCCCTGCTGGTTCCTGGAAGTTGGACCCTGGCCTGTTATTGGGTAAGACCCTGGTAGCCAAACTGAGGGAGGACATCAAGTGGTACTTGGAGGAGAATAGTGTTGCAGACACCGCGGTAAAATTTATTTGGGATGCTCTCAAGGCGGTCCTGAGGGGCAAGTTTATTAGTCATGCCGCCCATTGGAACAAGGTTCATAAAGCTAAATTATCTCAGGCTCTAGCCTCCATAGCTTTGTTAGAGATGGAGCATAAATTGACCCGGGAACCCACCACATACCAAAAACGACAAGATGCTAGGGAGTTGTATAATCAGTTGATGATGCATCATACCATTAACTCCCTATGCTTCTCAAATCAAAGATGCTACGAGTGAGGGGGGAAGGCAGGTAGGTTACTGGCCATGCACCTCCGAAAGCAGGAATTAGATAGGTACATTCCTAAAATCTGAGATATGAAGGGCACAGGGGATCTCCTAGTCAAACCTTCAGCGATAGCAGGGATGTTTGCAGATTTTTATTCCCAATTACATAGACAAGAAAGGGGTCTTGGGCATAGTCAGCGCATTGATGCATATTTGGAGAGGGTGGAGCTCCCGGCTCTCACTGCGGAACAAATTGCTGGCCTTGAGCGTCCATTCACAGAGGAGGAACTGAGGTTAGTGATAGCATCCCTGAGTTAGGGAAAAGCACCAGGACCGGATGGTTTTATTGTTGAATTTTACAAAACATTTAGTAAGGTAATAATCCCACCTTTGCTAGCAGTTTGTAAAGCGGCTCACGAACAAGGTGCAGTCCCTGAGTTCTGGGGGAAGGCCACGATTTCAGTTTTGCCTAAGGTCGGCAAGGATCCGGTGGAATGTGCCAGTTACCGGCCTATTTCCCTACTAAATGCAGATGCGAAAATCTTTGCTAAGCATATTGGGGAGAGACTTAAAGGGATTATCCCGGATCTGGTGCACTCTGATCAAATGGGATTCGTCCTTGGCTGGCACATTTAGGACAATAGATGGCTGTTACTCAATGTCCTGTCTTCTGGCTAGTCCCCCCCCCCCCGAAACTCGGGGCTGTAATCTCCTTAGATGCTGAAAAGGTGTTTGACCACTTGGATTGGTCATTCCTGAATAAAACTCTAGCGAAGTTTGGATTTGGGAATAAATTTCGGGACTGGATTAATAGCCTGTACAAGCATCCTGGTGCTAAGCTTAAAGTGAACAGGATGTACTCTAATAGGTTTAGCATTGCACGTGGGACCAACTGGGGTGTCCACTCTCTCCTCTGCTGTTCGCATTAAGTATGGAGCACTTTGCGGCTTCAATCAGACAGTCACAAACCTACAAAGGTATACAGGTTGCCGGGTAAGAGGTCTGGATTTCCCTCTGTGCCGATGATACATTACTATATTTGGCGGTCCCAGTGAGTTCAGTCCCTCATGTATTATCCCTCATACAAGAATTTGGGGTCATTTAAGGGTTTCAGATAAATGAATCCAAGACGGAGATGCTCCCCATCTCCAAACTTGCACCTGGGATCTCCCTGCTGTGGGGGCGTTCCGCTGGGCGAAGGAGGGCTTCCACTATTTGGGAGTCTGGATCCCTGATAACCTTGATAGGCTATATGGCACTAACTACCTTAAACTGCTTAAAGCTATCCAGGGTGATTATAACCGATGGAAGGAGCTGCCCCTCTCCTTCTCCGGATGCATAGAAGCGGTGAGGATGAATGTTTTGCCCTGCCTTCTTTTCTTGTTTTTGTCTCTCCCTTTGAAACCCCCTTTGGGCTTTTGGAGAAGTCTGAAACCAGCCACCTCTAAATTTATATGGAATCACAAACCTGCCAGGGTCAAATAGCAGGTTCTTCAGAGGACTAAACGGGCTGGGGGCCTAGGTCTTGCCAATTTTACCAGTTATTACTGGGCAGCGCAGCTCCAGGCACCCAGCCAGGAGCCCAATTGACCAATATAGTCTTTTTAGACCAGGTTGGCCTCTCAAAATTCTGGGTTGAAAACCCCTGGGCAGTGGTTCTTAAGCAGGTGTGGATCTGGGTTACCAAACACTGGGGATTTCAGCTTAGTTTGACTCCACAGACTCCCATTATAGCTTGTGTGGACTTCCTCCCACTGCAAACAGATTTAGGTTTTCGCAGGTGGGAAAGGGTAGGTCTCAGTAACATCGTCCAGTTGTATAGTTCGCAGCATCTCAAAAGTTTTTTGCAGTTAGTTCAGGAGTTTGGGCTTCCAAACAGAGACCATTTTAGATTTCTACAAATATGGCATTTTCTGGTGAGCAAGGGTCTGACCTCCCCAGGGTCTCTGACCCTTAACCCCCTGCTAGAGTTTCTTCTTCCAATTTTCTCCAGCGGAGATATGACACACCTGGTCTCTCGAATGGTTACTTTTTTCACTACAATCGAACCAGATGTGTTGGGTAGACTTGAATCTGTATGGGAGGAGGAACTGGGAGGTCAGTTGGGACCTGGGAACTGGCAGCGGATATGGATTAGAGTGCACTCCACCTCCCCCTTCCCCTCATGGCGAGAATTTCACTGGAAAGTCAACATGAGATTTTTTCGCACCCCAGTCATCACTCGACATTATGTTTCCTCCACTGCAGATCTTTGTTGGAGGGGATGCGGTAAGAAGGGTACTGATACTCATGCTTTTTGGGGTTTCCCCCAGATTAAATGATATTGGGGCAGATAATTCAGGAGTTGGAGAAGATATTTCAAATGCTGCTTCCCCCGGATTCCATGCACTTGGTCTTGGGCCCCCCCCCCCCAACTTACCACAAAGGCCCAGAAGCTCCTATTTTACATTGTGTTAGCAGCCGCTCAAAAAGGCATCACTAAAAAATTGGTTGGAAAAGAATTTACCAACTATTGAGCTTTGCTATACTATCTGTTTACAAATACAATTAATGGAAAGGTTAACTGCTCAGTTAAGATCCCAGATGGACAAATTTAAGGGGAGATGTTTAGTTTTTTCCATTACCAGGCTGAGAGGGAAAACAAAACAGTGCTGGAAATTATGGCTCAGTTTACCTAAGTGGACGAGTCCCTTCATGTCGATATTTATATCTCTAGTTACTTCTATATCTATAATTATATCCTACCATATCCCCATTGTGTAGAAAGCTTTAATGGGTGGGTATCCCTTTGACCATCGCCCTTCGATAATTAATTAATCCTGTATTTACTCCCTGATTTTATATCCCAGAGTCCCCATAGGGATTACCTTATCCCCCTCCCCCAATCCGTATTCTGGGTAAGTTTTACTCAGTTAAAAAAATTTTAAAGAGCCTTTTCCAGCCCTGAGCCCTTAGTATTGGTGTTGGCTTTGTTTCTTTCCTTTTTCTTTCTTTGTCAAATAAGGTGTTTTCTTGTCAGTCATAATTGTTTTGAGTAACTTGATAAGTTTATGTCTGTTTTCTCACGTTTTCATGGATGTTTTGGTTTTAGTTTGTGCAATGTATTTTTCTTATTTTTTTTTGTGTGATATTGTGTATTGGAAAATTAGTAAAATTACTATTTAAAAAAAAAAACTCCGCCTGCCCGCCCAGTGGCACTGAGGGTTGAGGCGCTGGTCATCATACCTCACGCCACATCGGTGACCCAGGTTTAGAAATGAGTCCGAGTCATCGGGACTGGCAGGGGAAGGACAGGATTGAGCATCTGGAGGACTGTTCCTCTATCCTGAAAGGGGGGGACTCGATCCCGTGCTCTGGTGGCTCGTAGTGATGACTGGGGAGCACAGAAGCTTGCAATCCAGCAACCAAGGAGATTGGCTGTGGCAGTGATCCTGTATGCGCACATGGGAGTGTGCATGCCCGTGCTGTACACATTGCACATCTGAACCTAAGGGGAGGGATGAAAGCCTGAAAAATCCCTTGCTTTGGGAGGAGGGGACGGCAGCCCGAGTGGCCTCAGCCAATGTCTCCAACACCGGACGTTCTTGGCTGATCTTCCCCCTGCCTCACCCTGCTCCTGGCCTGGCTGTCTAGATTTCAGATGAGGACACCCATTAAGTGGTTGGGTGGCCCCACTCTGGGGGGTCGGCTGAGGTCAGCGAGCGAAGGTGGTGTATTTAGCCAGGGGGTTTCAGGAGGGGAGTTAGGAGCTGTAGCTGAGTGGGATTTGCCTGAGAGATGCCCTGAGAAACTAGGTGATAAAATAGAATTGTAAAAAAAAAAATTAAAAGGAACCTCCCCCATCACCCTCAGATAGATGGTCTTGTTGAACATTTTAACCAAACCCTAAAATGCATGTTAAAAAGGTTCATAAAAGGGGAAGGAAAAGATTGGGACCAATACTTGCCTTACCCACTTTTTGCTTAAAGAGAAGTGCCACAGGCATCAACAGGGTTTTCACCATTTGAAATGCTGTATGGTAAGCAGCCTTGAGGGCCATGATGTGATAAAAGAAACATTGGAAGATAATCCCACTCCAAAACAATCTATAACGTCTTATATGTGTGCCCTAAGAAAGAAACTGTCAAAATATGTTGAAAGTGCGCATAATAATCAGGAAGAAGCCCAAAACACGCAGAAGGTATATTATGACTGTAACCCCCCTGCAAATGGGGGTTCCCAAAAGACTTCCAGGAGCTTGCTTGAATGCTCCAAGCCTGAATGGTGTTTGGCATTTAAGCCATTTATCAGTGAGTGTTTTTAGAGCCTCTGGTACTGTCTCTTTAAGAGCTGTCTGCTTGCAGACATAATTAGTTTGTATGGGGGGACTGTGTGCTTCTCTGAGTACCACTCGAGCTGCTGCCAATTCACTTCATTTTTGCAGTCACTAGGAGTGCAAAGGAACCTATCTGAAAGATGTAACTGTTTGCCAGAAATTATTTAGAGTAATAATGAAATTACAGTTTGTCTAACCTGCTTTCTTTGCAGTCAGAACTGTGTCTGCTAGTTCCCATTCTAGTTTTGAACTGCTGAACTGGACCAATCAGTGTGGGGTAAGCTAGCTCTAAATGGTGCCTTGGATCTAATCAGAACTTGGACTCATAATCTGAGCCAGCCACAAGAGGATTGTATGGGCAGTGACTCTGGGAGATGTAGTTTAGACTTCAGTGCCTTTTGGACCAACAGCAGCAGTCTATTGTGAGTGACAGCCAATCCAGTCAAGAACTGGGAGGAACTCAAAGGAAGTGCTCGGTTTTGTCGGTTGGAGTTCAGTTGAGCTTTGGCAGTGAAGAAGGAAGGAGCCCTGTGCTTTTTCAGTGTGCAGTTTTAGTCAAAAACGTGTGTAAGGCCCAGAGTTCCGGTCTGCAGCTTGTGTAACAGCTTGTTAGGACTGAATCTGTCCTGTGAAAAGAATCAAAGGATCTCTGAAGAGTAGAAACCAGGCTCACCCTGTAGAAGACTGGAGGAATTGCTGAAAATTGCACTCGGTCTGTCAGGAACTGAATCTGCTGTGTGTTCTCCCGGTATTGTGCAGTAATTGCGATCGGGATACAGATGCAGCCTGCCTGGTATAGTGCTTTTTTATATGGATGTGTGAAGAGGTTTGTGTACCTCAAGTGAGCCCTGCTGACATTGAAGGACCCTATCTTATTTGGAGGTCGTGAGTACTAATTCAGGGTCGCTCCTGTTGAATTGCCACATTAAATCCAAATGGAATTACTGTACTGCTGACTGTTTAATTCTCCTTTCTCTGGTGAAAGGGCCCCACCAGCTGCCACGGTTTGGACTAGCCACTAGGGCTTGGGTACCCAGGGACAGTAACTGATAGGGATAGGCCTGTGCACAGAGCCATAGGTAGATTATTAGAGTGATAAGCTAATTAACCTGATTTCCCTGTCCTTGTTATATCCCCTAAATAAATCAGAGCTGCTTGTTTCAGCAAAGTTATACTGCCTGAGGTATTTGTCTGTTAAAGTACTGTACTGTGATTGTTGCACTGTATCTCATTTCACAGGAGGTCCCAGTGCCGAACCAGACCTGGGGGTAAGTGTATACTGTGAAGGTAATTCTGATATATTGTGGGCCACTGGTGGGAAGAAGGGGTTGCAGTGTCCCAGAGGGCTGTGACCAAGTTAGTTTAACTATTGCAAACCCTGACCTCTGGGTGGAGGCACCCGCCATTGGATCCAGGCCCCTCAACCTGTTAGTGGCAAATCAGGCAGGGGTAGTAGCCCCTGGGATAGCGCCATCTAGGGGTTACATGACCATGGGATAAAAGAAAAGGTTTTGAGCAAGGTGAAGAGGTTCTGATACTGTTACTCACAACAGAAAATAAACCGTTAATGAAGTGGCAAGGGCCTTATAGCATGCTTAGATGTACTGGCAGGGGTCGATCTTAACATTCATTTACTAGCCTAGGTACTAGTGCAGATTGCCATAGGCTAGTGCAGGATCTCTGCCACTTGCCCGGTTGGGCTAGTGCAGTTCCTCTGGTGGAAAGCAGCAGTTCCATTCTCTGCCTGTTGTGCTGTGTGGTGCTCATGTGATCGCAAAGAAAAAAAAAACACCAACATGAAAAGCGGTCAGAGAAGTAAGACTGCAAAGAGGTAAAGCAAAAAAAAAAAAACTGGATTGGACAACTGACTGAGACCACAAAGGACCCCTCCCCCCAGTCCAGCAGCAGCAATCAGGACACAGTGTGGTCAGAAACGTGAGACCACAAACTGTACATAATTAAAGACAAGCAGCTCAGTATTTAACTCAAGACCGGGTGGTAGGGCAGCATTTGCTCCTCAGAGTTGGGTCAGAAGTAAATCAGAACAGACTGCTGAGGCTGAAATAAAGTTAGCTTAGCCAGTAATGCTCTCCGACCTCATCTCCGCTGTTCCATTTGTTTTGGCCTTGTCCTTGTCACCCTGTGCTGTGGTCACTGTCTGAGAAGCTGCGAAGCAGCAGTGGCAGCGGATGAGAAAATGGGCTCCTCCAAAGGAAAAACACGACTGGAGCCCCCCCCCCCCCAAACTGAACAGTCAACACCCCACAGCATTCGGGAGTCAGGACACAGTGTGGTCGGAACAGTAAGATGCCTTGTCCTGACCCTGTCACCCTGCAGTCACCATCATTCTGAGAAGCTGCTTCCAAAACTCTGAAGCAGCATCAAATATGCACCAGAGAGAAAAACGGGCTCCCCCGTCCTAACTGTAACAGCTGGTCTCTATCTGCAGAGGTGGTAATGGTACAAAGACAGACCCACGAGTCCTCCTCCCTCCCCCACAAAGTAAAACAGCATTGCTAGATTCACCAGCATTCACACCAGGGTGTGGTCGGAACAGTGAGAGACTGTGGCACTAATCAAACAAGAGACTAATAGGCTAAAGCTCAGGAACACAGGGAGGTTAAACCAGCATTCTGACCTCCGCTGCTCTTTGCAGCCTTGTCCCTGTGGTCTGTCTGAGCTGAGCGTGACTGTGATAGTGATACAAGTGTGCTTGAGAGTGAGCCACACTCCCCTGACACTGCACAATCCAGCAACATTTAAGGATTGTTTGACTTTTATGTTAGGAACTTTTAAGACAATGACGTTAAGATACTGACTTCAGTGAGTGTTATATATATGTATGTATCTATATATATATATATATATATATATATATATATATGAAATATTTTATTTAGCAGAGTTCATTTATAAATTAAGTTTCAAATAAATTCAGACACGTGCTTGATACATTTCAATTTTATTTGCCTTTTGTTTAACAAATCACTGTGAACCATACCAACTGCGGGCTAGTGCAAGCTTCTGTGGGCTACTGCAATCTCTGGTTAACTAGCATGGCTGGCTAGTGCAAAAAAAATTTAAGGTAGACCCCTCTGTACTGGCACCGTTACCTACGAGATTGAGACCCCTGACGAGAAATATCCTACCAAGTGTGTATTGGGCATGCAGGAAACAAGATACTTGGGCTATGTTTGAGGAAATGGGAGAAGTCAAGCCAGAGGTTTCTAAGATAGAAGCTATAGCTAACAACCCTGTCCCTAAACCCAAGAAACATGTCAGGTCATTTTTAGGGCTGGCTGCTTGTTATCGAATATTTGCGCTCAGCTTTGCTGAGTTAGCTACTCCCCTCACTGAACTCACAAAGAAACAGTGTCCAAATAATGTGAAATGGGCCCAAAAGTGTGATGAAACTTTTCAAGCCATTAAGGCTGCATTATAGTCTGCCCTTGTTTTAAGAAGCCCCGACTTTGAGAAACCATCTTTGTTACAAACAGATGCATTCAAGGTAGGCCTAGGTGCAGTCCTGAGTCAAAATATAGATGGGATGGAACATCCTGTTCTGTACATAAGTAGGAAGCTGCATGATAGAGAGAAAAGGTACTCCACAATTGACAAAGAATGCTTATCAGCAAAGTGGGCCATGGGTCCATTAAATTTTATTTGCTAGAGCTGACTTTGTACTTATAACAGATCACAATCCTTTCTCTTGGTTTAACCAAATGAAAGATAATAATTCCAGAATCACACGGTGGTACCTGGCACTGCAGCCATTTAAATTCAAGGTGATACACAAATCTGGTAAAGAGAATAGCAATGTTGATTTTCTGTCAAGATATGGATCAGGACTTGAGGGTTCTGAAGGCTGAAAAACAAATTATGAGTTTAAACGTTGCTGTTTATTGTACTGTTATGGAGAAAAGGACACTGCACATGTACTTAATTTCTCAAAGTTAGAAGTCAACGCTAGTACAGAATTAATAGAAAGTTTTGGAAACCTGTTTGATAAAACAGGTCCCCTCTTAAGGATGGGGTGTATGTGACAGGGTTGAATAGGACCCTGTCCTAGTTGTTATGGAGAGTTTGAGTGCAGGGATCTGTTCTGTTCTTTCCTTTCCTGTCTGTCTGGTTGTGCAACCACATTTTCCCATTAGACCGAGAATTTGATTGCCCCAACAGTCTCAAAGTTCTTTGCCTTTTACTGTCTCTCAGTCTTCCCTTGTTGTTTCTGTCTTTTCCTCCCTTGAATATGTGCTGGTATAGAAATATATGCAAATCATTATGTGGAAATGTAACTGATATTGGGATCCCTTTGTTTAGACATAATATAGTGTTACTGTTGAAATGTATATAGTTTTACTGTTGAGATGATTGCACAGAGTGATTGGGAACTCAAGGGGTTAACCTGAGAGCAGTTTTAAGCCCCTTTTCAGAAGAGCTGTGGAGAAGGGGCCTCAGTTCTAGGACATTGTGTTCTTGCTGCACCTGCCTTGTTAAGGAGGGGGCTACAAAGACTTATAAGAGAGAGATGCAATGCTTTGAGAGACGCACAGAGATTGAAGGAAAACTCAGATGGATCTTCTCTGTTTATTTTGCCTTTGTAAATAGTTATACCGAGCAAGTTTTTTTTATGTTACTGCTAATACTACTAAACACGTTTTGTGAATTCTACAGCTGCTCCTGTTTTTTTTCCTATGCTTTCTGACCTGTCTCTCAACGGCAAAGGGCAAAACAGTGGCTCAATTAGAGGTTTCCAAAACCTTCCTCAGATTAATCCTTCACCTAAAACCCCTGGTGCGCAGCCCTGTGCCACCTGAGGGCCTTAATTTTGTTTTGGAAAAGTTAACTCTGCCACCATGTGAACCGGCTGGTTTCTGTGATAGGCATTACTGGTCCTGGAGGGCGTTCTTTTTAGTGGCAGTTACTTCTGCTTGATAGATTTCCGAGCTTCAGGCCCTGATTTGTAAGGAGCCTTGTTTAAATTTTCATAGAGATTGGGTGGATCTGAGTACCAAGCCTCAGTTCTTACCAAACGTGGTTTCAGAATTTGCATTGAACCAGTCAATTCAACTCCCAGTGTACTAACTCGAGCATTCTACTGGGGGCTCCATACACAAGAAGTTCCTAGAATCCAACGTTACTATACTAACAGAACCAAGTCTCTCCAGAAAACAGACCAACTTTTTGTTTCATTTGCACCCAGGAAAGAAGGTGCTGCAGTTTCCAAACAATGTTTATCCAAATGGTTAGCAAACTGTATTGTGTTCTGTTACTAGAAATATGGTAAAACCCTCCCAAGGGAGGTTAAGGGGCAATCTACCAGAGGCGTGGTGGCCTCTATTGCTTGTTTCAGGAATCTGTCAGATGCTGACATCTGTGCCATGGCTTTTTGAAGTTCTGGGCACACTTTCACAAAACATTACAGGTTGGACATTGCCTCCAGGTGCGTGGCAGGCTTTGGCCTAGGTGTTCTTCAGGGTCTCCTGTCCTGATTTTTCTGCCTTTTGCAGATTAATTCTCGCCTGTGGTGTGCGTTCTTCTGATTCACACTGCTTGGGACTCAGTCCTCAAGGTTATTACCTACTGCCAGAGCCCTCTCAAAGTAAGATAGTACATGTAACATCAGTTACATAAGAATGTACTGTAACAGTAGATATTTGAGGAAGGCTCTTACAGTAGGTAACCTTTTTCCCTCCCTCCATCCCCCCCAATATTTTCTTTGTTGCCCTTTTTTGTGTGCTCATTCTGGGCTACAGGAGCCTCGTTTCAGTTCTTCTGTCGCTCCTCCTTGGAGGTCTCCGGCAGGAAAACTGGAAGGCAGGCATGGGGACTGCCCACTATATAGGGTCATGCTGACGGTCACGTGATGTTGGGTGGTCAGTCCCCCATCAGACACTGCTAGCTAAAGTTTCTGTGTGGTTCTGACACAAGGGGGTGCAGTTCTCAAGGTTATTGCCTACTGTGCAAGAGCCTCTCTCGAAGATCTACTGTTACAGTAAGTTCTTATGTAACTGTACTTTAAGGGGACAGAGGTTGGAGTGCTCTTGGAAAAGATCCAGGTGAGTATCAAAGGCAGTCTCCAATAAGAAGGCAGTATTCCTGTCTGAGGAGATTGCTGTTTGGAGAAACTGACCAGCTTAGCTCTTCCAGGTGGTGGACAGAGTTTTAAATCCGGTCTGTCTGCAACCACTAAGACCTCATTCATCAACTCGATGGGAAGAGTTTGCTCATTTTTTCTCTGACAGGATGTGCTTGATTTGGTCTGGGATCTCTTCACCTGGGATCACCTTGATCCAGTAGTACTGAGAGGGTGAGGGTGGAATGCAATTGAATAGTCGGGAGTGAGTTTAGACCAGTTTTGATGAGAGGTCTGTGGGATGATTTCAGACTTGTAGCCCACCTCTTGTGAGCTGAACCCATTCCGGACCTGCCTAATAACTTGGTGTATGGGGTTTCTGGATCTGATGTTTGCTGAACTGATCCAGTCTTCCCTTTCAGAGGGGGGATCTTTCCTCGGGCACTAAAAGCAGCTTTGATGAGATCTCTTCTGAAAAAACCATCTCTGGACTTGGACTGTTTGGCAAATTATAGACCTAGCTCTAACATCCCCTTTACGGTTAAGGTTATAGAGAAGGTGGTGGCTCTTCAGCTTGAGTAACATCTCATAGCCTTTGACATCTATGAGTCTCTCCAATCTGGGTTTAGATCGAGGCACAGTATTGAGACTGCATTGGTCAGGGTGAGAATGATCTTCTCGGGTCTAGAGATTGAGGACAGTGGTCACTTCTCTTGCTCCTTGATCTCTCTTTAGTGTTGGACACTGTGGACCATGGGTTGTTGTTGGATCCCTCGATCTCTCTTTAGTGTTTGATACTGTGGATAGTGAGTTGTTGTTGGATCCCTTGATCTCTCTTTAGTGTTTGGCACTGTGGACCATGGGTGGTTGTTGGATCCCTTGCTATCTCTTTAGTGTTTGCACTGTGGACCATGGGTGGTTGTTGTTAGATCCCTTGATCTCTCTTTAGTGTTTGACACTGTGGACCATGGGTTGTTGCTGGATCCCTCGATCTCTCTTTAGTGTTTGACACTGTGGACCATGGGGTGTTGTTGGATCCCTCGATCTCTCTTTAGTGTTTGACACTGTGGACCATGGGTTGTTGTTGGAGCCCTCGATCTCTCTTTAGTTTTTGACACTGTGGACCATGGGCTGTTGTTGGATTCCTTGATCTCTCTTTAGTGTTTGACACCGTGGACCATGGGTTGTTGTTGGATCCCTTGATCTCTCTTTAGTGTTTGACACTGTAGACCATGGGCTGTTGTTGGATCCCTTGATCTGTCTCTTTAGTGTTTGACACTGTGGACCATGGGTTGTTGTTGGATCCCTTGATCTCTTGTTAGTGTTTGACACTGTGGACCATGGGGGTTGTTGGATCCCTTGATCTCTCTTTAGTGCTTGACACTGTGGACCATGGGTTGTTGTTGCATCTCCTGATCTCTCTTTAGTGCTTGACACTGTGGACCATGGGGGTTGTTAGATCCTTTGATCTCTCTTTAGTGCTTGACACTGTGGACCACGGGTTGTTGTTGGATCCCTTGATCTCTCTTTAGTACTTGACACTGTGGATCATGGGTTGCTATTGGATCCCTTGATCTCCCTTTAGTGTTTGACACTGTGGACCATGGGTTGTTGTTGGATCCCTCGATCTCTCTTTAATGTTGGACACTGTGGACCATGGGTGGTTGTTGGATCTCTTGATCTCCCTTTAGTGTTTGACACTTTGGACCACGGGTTGTTGCTGGATCCCTCGATCTCTCTTTAGTGTTTGACACTGTGGACCATGGGTTGTTGTTGGATCCCTCGATCTCTCTTTAGTGTTTGACACTGTGGACCATGGGTTGTTGCTGGATCCCTCGATCTCTCTTTAGTGTTTGACACTGTGGACCATGGGTTGTTGTTGGATCCCTCGATCTCTCTTTAGTGTTTGACACTGTGGACCATGGGTTGTTGTTGGATCCCTCGATCTCTCTTTAGTGTTTGACACTGTGGACCATGAGTTGTTGTTGGATCCCTCTTTAGTGTTTGACACTGTGGACCATGGGTTGTTGTTGGATCCCTCGATCTCTCTTTAGTGTTGGACACTGTGGACTACGGGTTGTTGTTGGATCCCTTGCTCTCTCTTTAGTGCTTGACACCGTGGACCATGGGTTGTTGGATCCCTCGATCTCTCTTTAGTGTTGGGCACTGTGGACCATGGGTTGTTGTTGGATCCCTCGATCTCTCTTTAGTGCTTGACACCGTGGACCATGGGTTGTTGGATCCCTCGATCTCTCTTTAGTGTTGGGCACTGTGGACCATGGGTTGTTGTTGGATCCCTCGATCTCTCTTTAGTGTTTGACTCTGTGGACCATGGGTTGTTGTTGGGTCCCTCGATCACTCCTTAGTGTTTGACACTGTGGACCAAGAGTTGTTGTTGAAACTATCTTTAGTGCTTGACACCGTGGACCATGGGTTGTTGTTGGAGCCCTTGATCTCTCTTTAGTATTGGGCACTGTGGACCATGGGTTGTTGTTGGAGCCCTTGATCTCCCTTTAGTGTTGGGCACTGTGGACCATGGGTTGTTGTTGGAACCCTTGATCTCCCTTTAGTGTTTGACACTGTGGACCATGGGTGGTTGTTGGATCCCTTGATCTCTCTTTAGTGTTGGGCACTGTGCACCATGGGTTGTTGTTGGATCCCTTGATCTTTCTTTAGAGTCTGACACTGTGGACCATGGGTTGTTGTTGGATCATCTCAGGAAATACAGTTGACTCATGGCATTGTCAGCCACTGGTTTGAGTCCTGCTTTAGAGACAGGACATGAAGGGTTGTGATGGGAGGTTTCTCCTCATTCTCGATACTCCTGTTATGTGAAGTGCCCCAGGGGTTGATTCTCTGTCCCACGTTGTTTGCAGTATATATGCTTCGGTTCAAAGAAAAAGGAAAAAGCAGCGCTCCAATGCGAGGGGGGTGCTTCTTACAGAGGTTAGCAAAGCCCAAATATCCAAAAGTCCAAGAAGTAAGAGCACACCACACAATTCTTCAGCTATTTAGCTCAGTTTATTGCCAAAAAGATTACGGCCAGGAACCCAAGCGCTTCGGCTGGTTAGCCTTCAAAGGGGTTTGACTCAGTATCATTCATCAAGCGTTTTTATACAAACAAAGTCTGACGTCGTCATCAATTGACATTCCTTGATTTCCACACAATTATACTAAAACCATTACTTTTTAAAAAAATATTAACCAAATCATTTACAAAAATATATAAGAAAAGTAATACATATACACCATACATTAATTCAATTAATCACAAATTTTATAAGATATTATGAAATATTTTCTTCTTATTTAACTTCCTAGTCCGAAGGGGGGTAGGAAGAAGGAAATAAAGTACAGTGAGAACTAAAGGTGCTCATGACACATTCAGGAAAAAAACAGTATGTCTCCTAAATCAAAGAAAAGAATATAGATCTAATTAGAACCGGGAAGACGTCAAAATGTGATCACCCTAAATGTTACTTCCATCCACTATGTGGTAGAAGGAACCATTTTTTTTGGGGGGGGGATCTACAGACATTCATTCACCAGGAGATCTGTGAAAGAGAGAGAAAAATACAGAAATGAATCAACAAGTCATCTACTATATACAATCATTTCATAGATAATGTGATCTCTAATGTTGTTTATTTCATTTAAGGAACGGCTTCAAATCCCATTGGTTATTTAATCCATAGGGTTTCATGGATCTTAAATTGAAGATCCACCTACTTTCCTTTTTTAATAATTCATTTATTCTATCACCACCATATCTTAGGGTTTGTTGCCAGTCTATACCCATAAATTTAAAACTTTTTGGATCAGCGTCATGCTTCTCTGCAAAGTGTAAACTAATGGGCGTATCTGTTTTTCCATTTATGATATTTCTAATATGTTCTTGAATTCTTAATTTGAGGGCTCTTGTTGTACGACCTATATACAATTTGT
This sequence comes from Neoceratodus forsteri, assembly GCA_016271365.2. Lineage (NCBI taxonomy): Eukaryota > Metazoa > Chordata > Ceratodontiformes > Ceratodontidae > Neoceratodus > Neoceratodus forsteri. The sequence goes on from CM057459.1 coordinate 1,472,482,654, forward strand.
TACATCCATACCATATAGCATAAATTACAAATGTCGTGTCACAATTTATAAATTGCTTCATGGTGTATTTCTCTCCATTTTGAGGATGTATAAACTCAGAATCCGGATTACAGTAACAGCAAACTCTGCATCTTTGACATTTAAAACTTCCCTGTGGTTTCATTCCCAGCCATGTATTTTTCTCAGATTTAGTCAATCTACTACTGATTAACTTATCTTTTAAGTTCTGCCCTCTGGAAAAAGTAATTCTAGGAGTTTCTCCTACCACTTCTTTTAAGTTTATGTCAGAATGCAGTATATGCCAGTTTCTGTATACAACATTTCCTATCTGTCCGGACCAGTTATTATATTCAGTTACAAATGTTATAGGACTGTTAACCTTAACTCGTTCATTCTTTTTTTCTTCTAACAACTCCTCTTTCCTTCTGTTAACAGCTTTATTTAAAGCATAACTAAGGAGGTCATTGTCATAACCTCTTTCTAAGAATCTCTTTCTTAGTTCTTCTGCCTCATTCCAAAAGTTTAAATCATCAGAACAATTCCTTCGAAGTCGAAGAAATTGTCCATATGGTATAGAATCTTTTAAGTTCTTTGGGTGTGCACTATCTGCCCTGAGTAAGGTGTTAGTTGCTGTTGATTTTCTATGATTTTTAGTAATGATTGGTTTTTCGATTTTTGAAGGTTTTTGTAAAGTTAAATCCAGAAAATCTATCTCTTCAGAATCAATTCTAAATGTGAATTTCATATTTACATCATTGTCATTTAACCATTCTACAAATTCTTCAGCCATTTGTTTCTCCCCTTTCCACACTAACAAAATGTCATCAATGAAGCGTGTCCATAATACCACATTTTCAAAAAAGGGGTTTGTGTTCTGGAAGATTACAATTTCTTCCCATTTACCTAAAACAGGTTTGCATAAGATGGGGCCATACAGGTTCCCTTAGCTGTACCCTTATCTGTCTATAATGCTCTCCAAAAAATTCAGAGTTATTGTGATTCAAAATAAAGTGGATTGCTGATAATATGAAACCTACAGGAATTGCATCTGTATTTTCATTTTTCTCTAAAAAGTATCTACAGGCACTAAGTCCCTGTTCATGTATTATCCGGGTATATAAAGATTCTGCATCAATGGTTAACCACATCGTATCATTTGTCCACTTTATTTCTTTAAGTTTGTTTTAAACGTGTGTAGTGTCTTTTGTATAAGATGGTAATTTAACTACTTCTTTCTGTAGAAAGAAGTCTACAAATACTCCAAGCTTTTCTGTCAGTGAGCCTATGGAGGAAATAATCGGTCTGCCTGGGGGGTTATTTATACTTTTATGAATTTTAGGTAATGTATAGAAACAGGGTAAAGTGGGATTTTCATTCCACATAAATTGTAGTTCTTTATCTGTAATTTCTCCCTGCCTTACTGCTTCTTGTAAAAATAAACTTAATTCAGTCTTATATTGAAATAAGGGATTACCTTTTAACTTTTCATAGTTAGATGGATCATTAAGTAAGTTTGATATGATAGAGATATAATGATTTCTATCCAAAACAACAATATTACCCTTTATCAGCTGACTTGATTATAATATCTTTCTCTGCCTGTAACTCTTTAAGAGCTTCTATTTCTTTGAATGTTAGTTTCTTCTCCTAGGTTGTCCTGCTTTATCCATAATCCCTTCTATCTCATTCAAAACAACTTTTCAAAAGTAGAAATAGCTGAATATAAATATATGGTATAAAGTCCGATGGAGGTGAGAAAAGTTTGTTCCTTTGTATTTTATATCAGGATCAATACTTACAGTAGTGGGACTTGAACCTATTGGACATTCAAAGTTCTCTTCCATTATGTTAATTATGTAATCAATGTCCTCCATAGTGTTCACTGCTATATTGGAGTCATGTGGTACAGGAGATTGGATTCAAATAGCCCATGTTTTCTTCCTGTTCCTTTAAATATGAATTCCTGGAAAAAATGCTCTCAATCTAAGTTATCGAAATAATTTAAACAGATCAACTTGTACTTGAAATTGATTTAAAGTGGGTGTAGGGACAAAAGAAGGCCATGTTTTAGGAGCTTGATTTGTTCCACAGATAATTCTTTTTGACAAATTCACTATTTGTAGTTCTTGCACCTCTCCCCTGCCCCTGAGTTTCCTTTTGTTGATTGTAGCGTCTTCCTCCCCTCTTTCCTCTTCTGGTCCTTCTGAGTCTTCTTTTCTTGAATCTTGAATGTCTTGGGTTTGATTCTGCTCTAAAAAAGAACTTCGATCTCTATTATCACTTCCTCTCCTCTCTGAGAAATGTACTCTAGTTCTACTCCGACTCCTACTTCCACTCCTATTCCTGAAGTTGCTTCTTTTCCAATTCAGCACTCTATCACCTTCATAATCATTTTGATCCCGTTGTAATTTCTTCTGTTTTCTAACTATAAGATCTTTTTCATATTTAGTTAGTTTGTCTTTCATTAACAAATCTAACTCTTTAAATATTGCTGTCTCTTTAAATGTCAGAACTTCTTTTTGCTTGTTCAATTTCTATTTCAAGTTCTGTGTGTTTTGTATATCAGCCTTAATTATCAGTTCTATGAACAATTTGGAGCAGGTAGAGGCTGCTACTAACCATTCTTCTTTGAATGGAAAGTTCTCATATCCAGAAGATGGTAATACATTAATTCTAAGTCCTCATAGTGCTTGTCCTTTATCCAAATATTGTTCTAGGGTGATAATATTGTAAGTGATATCAACTCTTTTTAAGAAGTTTTCTAATTTGAAAAATTATTTTGACATCACCTGATGTGGATTCTTCTCCAACAAGTCTATTACTTGCTCTACTTCTTCTCATACCAAGTATCAGCGTGTTCCCAGTCAAAAGTTGGACCAACACTCTCAGTGGTTGCTTCTTGCATTCTTTATACACCCTTTTTCCCAATTAAAGAGACTGCTTTGCTAGTTTTCCCATATATTACTGCATTCAAATACCAGTACTTAATTCGAAGAGTAGCTTATGATTGCAAGAAAAGTCAATAAACTGCTTTGCCGGTATAGTTCTTTGACTTTAGGTGTACACCCTTTAAAAATTTCCACCTGATTTTATTGGCTTCTTTATGTGTTACTGCATTCAGGCACCCTTTGAAGGTTAAGAGACTGCTTTGCCAGTTTCTACATACGTTGCTATATTCAGGTGCATAAGTTAAGTAATCAGCATGAAATGAGTACATTCAAAAGAAAGGAGTTTCCACTACTCCGTGAAAAAGGCGTACCTCAAGTTTACAGTTCTTTAGTTCTGAAAGATTCAAAAAAGCATACTGCGATTTTCAGCTCTTAATGGAACCAAGTGTCAAATACAATTCAATCCCACTATTTTCCGACTGCCCCTTAGTATATTCATTTTTTTTTTGGATCATTTGTCCACTTTATTTCTTTAAGTTTGTTTAAGACGTGTGTAGTGTCTTTTGTATAAGATGGTAATTTAACTACTTCTTTCTGTAGAAAGAAGTCTACAAATACTCCAAGCTTTTCTGTCAGTGAGCCTATGGAGGAAATAATCGGTCTGCCTGGGGGGTTATTTATACTTTTATGAATTTTAGGTAATGTATAGAAACAGGGTAAAGTGGGATTTTCATTCCACATAAATTGTAGTTCTTTATCTGTAATTTCTCCCTGCCTTACTGCTTCTTGTAAAAATAAACTTAATTCAGTCTTATATTGAAATAAGGGATTACCTTTTAACTTTTCATAGTTAGATGGATCATTAAGTAAGTTTGATGTGATAGAGATATAATGATTTCTATCCAAAACAACAATATTACCCCCTTTATCAGCTGACTTGATTATAATATCTTTCTCTGCCTGTAACTCTTTAAGAGCTTCTATTTCTTTGAATGTTAGTTTCTTCTCCCTAGGTTGTCCTGCTTTATCCATAATCCCTTCTATCTCATTCAAAACAACTTTTTCAAAAGTAGAAATAGCTGAATTATAAATATATGGTATAAAGTCCGATGGAGGTGAGAAAAGTTTGTTCCTTTGTATTTTTATATCAGGATCAATACTTACAGTAGTGGGACTTGAACCTATTGGACATTCAAAGTTCTCTTCCATTATGTTAATTATGTAATCAATGTCCTCCATAGTGTTCACTGCTATATTGGAGTCATGTGGTACAGGGAGATTGGATTCCAAATAGCCCATGTTTTCTTCCTGTTCCTTTAAATATGAATTCCTGGAAAAAAATGCTCTCAATCTAAGTTATCGAAATAATTTAAACAGATCAACTTGTACTTGAAATTGATTTAAAGTGGGTGTAGGGACAAAAGAAAGGCCATGTTTTAGGAGCTTGATTTGTTCCACAGATAATTCTTTTGACAAATTCACTATTTGTAGTTCTTGTGACCTCTCCCCTGCCCCTGAGTTTCCTTTTGTTGATTGTAGCGTCTTCCTCCCCTCTTTCCTCTTCTGGTCCTTCTGAGTCTTCTTTTCTTGAATCTTGAATGTCTTGGGTTTGATTCTGCTCTAAAAAAAGAACTTCGATCTCTATTATCACTTCCTCTCCTCTCTGAGAAATGTACTCTAGTTCTACTCCGACTCCTACTTCCACTCCTATTCCTGAAGTTGCTTCTTTTCCAATTCAGCACTCTATCACCTTCATAATCATTTTGATCCCGTTGTAATTTCTTCTGTTTTCTAACTATAAGATCTTTTTCATATTTAGTTAGTTTGTCTTTCATTAACAAATCTAACTCTTTAAATATTGCTGTCTCTTTAAATGTCAGAACTTCTTTTTTTGCTTGTTCAATTTCTATTTCAAGTTCTGTGTGTTTTTGTATATCAGCCTTAATTATCAGTTCTATGAACAATTTGGAGCAGGTAGAGGCTGCTACTAACCATTCTTCTTTGAATGGAAAGTTCTCATATCCAGAAGATGGTAATACATTAATTCTAAGTCCTCATAGTGCTTGTCCTTTATCCAAATATTGTTCTAGGGTGATAATATTGTAAGTGATATCCAACTATTTTTTAAGAAGTTTTTCTAATTTGAAAAAATTATTTTTTGACATCACCTGATGTGGATTCTTCTCCAACAAGTCTATTACTTGCTCTACTTCTTCTCATAGCCCAAGTATCAGCGTGTTCCCAGTCAAAAGTTGGACCAACACTCTCAGTGGTTGCTTCTTGCATTCTTTATACACCCTTTTTCCCAATTAAAGAGACTGCTTTGCCAGCTTTCCCATATATTACTGCATTCAAATACCAGTACTTAATTCGAAGAGTAGCTTATGATTGCAAGAAAAGTCAATAAACTGCTTTGCCGGTATAGTTCTTTGACTTTAGGTGTACACCCTTTAAAAATTTCCACCTGATTTTATTGGCTTCTTTATGTGTTACTGCATTCAGGCACCCTTTGAAGGTTAAGAGACTGCTTTGCCAGTTTCTACATACGTTGCTATATTCAGGTGCATAAGTTAAGTAATCAGCATGAAATGAGTACATTCAAAAGAAAGGAGAGATTTCCACTACTCCGTGAAAAGAGCGTACCTGCGAAGTTTACAGTTCTTTAGTTCTGAAAGATTCAAAAAAAGCATACTGCGATTTTCAGCTCTTAATGGAACCAAGTGTCAAATACAATTCAATCCCACTATTTTTCCGACTGCCCCTTCGTATATTCATTTTTTTTTTTGGATCATTTGTCCACTTTATTTCTTTAAGTTTGTTTAAGACGTGTGTAGTGTCTTTTGTATAAGATGGTAATTTAACTACTTCTTTCTGTAGAAAGAAGTCTACAAATACTCCAAGCTTTTCTGTCAGTGAGCCTATGGAGGAAATAATCGGTCTGCCTGGGGGTTATTTATACTTTTATGAATTTTAGGTAATGTATAGAAACAGGGTAAAGTGGATTTCATTCCACATAAATTGTAGTTCTTTATCTGTAATTTCTCCTGCCTTACTGCTTCTTGTAAAAATAAACTTAATTCAGTCTTATATTGAAATAAGGGATTACCTTTTAACTTTTCATAGTTAGATGGATCATTAAGTAAGTTTGATGTGATAGAGATATAATGATTTCTATCCAAAACAACAATATTACCCCCCTTTATCAGCTGACTTGATTATAATATCTTTCTCTGCCTGTAACTCTTTAAGAGCTTCTATTTCTTTGAATGTTAGTTTCTTCTCCCTAGGTTGTCCTGCTTTATCCATAATCCCTTCTATCTCATTCAAAACAACTTTTTCAAAAGTAGAAATAGCTGAATTATAAATATATGGTATAAAGTCCGATGGAGGTGAGAAAAGTTTGTTCCTTTGTATTTTTATATCAGGATCAATACTTACAGTAGTGGGACTTGAACCTATTGGACATTCAAAGTTCTCTTCCATTATGTTAATTATGTAATCAATGTCCTCCATAGTGTTCACTGCTATATTGGAGTCATGTGGTACAGGGAGATTGGATTCCAAATAGCCCATGTTTTCTTCCTGTTCCTTTAAATATGAATTCCTGGAAAAAAAATGCTCTCAATCTAAGTTATCGAAATAATTTAAACAGATCAACTTGTACTTGAAATTGATTTAAAGTGGGTGTAGGGACAAAAGAAAGGCCATGTTTTAGGAGCTTGATTTGTTCCACAGATAATTCTTTTTTTGACAAATTCACTATTTGTAGTTCTTGCCCCGGCCTCTCCCCCTGCCCCTGAGTTTCCTTTTGTTGATTGTAGCGTCTTCCTCCCCTCTTTCCTCTTCTGGTCCTTCTGAGTCTTCTTTTCTTGAATCTTGAATGTCTTGGGTTTGATTCTGCTCTAAAAAAGAACTTCGATCTCTATTATCACTTCCTCTCCTCTCTGAGAAATGTACTCTAGTTCTACTCCGACTCCTACTTCCACTCCTATTCCTGAAGTTGCTTCTTTTCCAATTCAGCACTCTATCACCTTCATAATCATTTTGATCCCGTTGTAATTTCTTCTGTTTTCTAACTATAAGATCTTTTTCATATTTAGTTAGTTTGTCTTTCATTAACAAATCTAACTCTTTAAATATTGCTGTCTCTTTAAATGTCAGAACTTCTTTTTTTGCTTGTTCAATTTCTATTTCAAGTTCTGTGTGTTTTTGTATATCAGCCTTAATTATCAGTTCTATGAACAATTTGGAGCAGGTAGAGGCTGCTACTAACCATTCTTCTTTGAATGGAAAGTTCTCATATCCAGAAGATGGTAATACATTAATTCTAAGTCCTCATAGTGCTTGTCCTTTATCCAAATATTGTTCTAGGGTGATAATATTGTAAGTGATATCCAACTATTTTTAAGTTTTCTAATTTGAAAAATTATTTTGACATCACCTGATGTGGATTCTTCTCCAACAAGTCTATTACTTGCTCTACTTCTTCTCATAGCCCAAGTATCAGCGTGTTCCCAGTCAAAAGTTGGACCAACACTCTCAGTGGTTGCTTCTTGCATTCTTTATACACCCTTTTTCCCAATTAAAGAGACTGCTTTGCCAGCTTTCCCATATATTACTGCATTCAAATACCAGTACTTAATTCGAAGAGTAGCTTATGATTGCAAGAAAAGTCAATAAACTGCTTTGCCGGTATAGTTCTTTGACTTTAGGTGTACACCCTTTAAAAATTTCCACCTGATTTTATTGGCTTCTTTATGTGTTACTGCATTCAGGCACCCTTTGAAGGTTAAGAGACTGCTTTGCCAGTTTCTACATACGTTGCTATATTCAGGTGCATAAGTTAAGTAATCAGCATGAAATGAGTACATTCAAAAGAAAGGAGATTTCCACTACTCCGTGAAAAAGCGTACCTCCGAAGTTTACAGTTCTTTAGTTCTGAAAGATTCAAAAAGCATACTGCGATTTTCAGCTCTTAATGGAACCAAGTGTCAAATACAATTCAATCCCACTATTTTTCCGACTGCCCCTTCGTATATTCATTTTTTGTAGTTATCACACAGTTTTGGTATTCAGGGGTGTCTTAATAATGTAGGATGAACAAAAACTTTCGGTTCGTGTTTCTGGCAAAATGCATAGTACATATATTACCCTCTAAGGTTTTAAACATAATTTTATCAACTTCTCCATATGCTGCTGCATTCAGGCGCTAGTGTTCAATTCGAAGAAAAAGGAAAAAGCAGCGCTCCAATGCGAAGGGGGTGCTTCCTACAGGGGTTAACAAAACCCAAATATCCAAAAGTCCAGGAGATAAGAGCACACCGCACAATTCTTTACAATTTTAACAAACTTGCAGTTTTTTAATGCTCTCTGTGCAGGATAAATACAAATGCACCTTCTATATACCCTTTGTAATTCGAGAGACTACTTTGCCTGCTTTTTCAAAAACTTTTTTGTCGGCTTTTCCAAACATCGTTACATACAGATACCAGTACTTCATTCAAAAAATAGCATGTTATTGCAAAAGAAAGTGCTCTCTTATGCAGGTTAAATTAAAGATTAGTGAGCTACTTCCCCGGTTCCTCCATGTGTTACTGTGTTCAGGTGCGAGTACTTAATTCGAGGAATCACATATCATTACGGCGCAGATGCTCCCTTAACAAGCTTGCAATTTTTTTTTATTTTTTTTTTTATTATTTTTGATTATGAATATGTACCCTCCAAAAGTTTTAAGTATAATTTTACCAGCTTCTTGATGTATTAATGCATTCGGATGCTAATACACCCTTTAGACACCCTTTACAATTAAAGAGACTATTTTACCAGCTTTTCCAAATGTCACTACATTCCAATATCAATATTTAATTCGAGGAGTAACTTATCATTGCAAGAAGGGTGCTCTTTGTGCTGATTGAATTAAAGGTTAATAGGCTGCTTTATTGGTTCCTTCATATGCTACTGCATTCAGATGCAAGTATGTAACTCGAGGGGGCCACATACCATTATAGCACAACTGCTCCCTTAACGAGCTTGCAGTTTTTTAATTCTAGATATGTACCCTCGAAAAGTTTAGATATAATTTTACTGACTCTTAATGTGCTGTTGCACTAAATGCTAGTAGACACTTTTTACACCCCTTGCAATTACTGGCTTCTTAATTTACTGCTGCATTAAGATATTGTTACACCATTTGTGCACTCTTTGCAATTCAAAAGACTGTTTTGCCAGCTTTTTCCAAGTGTTGCTACATTCAAAAACCAGTACTTAATTGGAGGAGTAGCTTGTTATTGTGAAGAAGGTATTCTCTATGCAAATTCAATTAAAAGTTAATAAACTGCTTTGTCGGTATAGTTCTTTAACTTTAGGTGTACACCCTCTGAAGATTTCAGCATGATTTTACTGACTTCTTAATATATTACTGCATTCGGACATCCTTTGAAGGTTAAAAGACTGCTTTACCAGTTTCTACATACGTTACTATGTTCAGGTGCATAGGTTAAGTAATCAGCATAAAATGAGTATATTCAAAAGAAAGAAGAGATTTCCACTACTCCATGGAAAGAGCGTACTTACGAAGTTCACAGTTCTTCAGCTTTGAATGATTCAAAAAGACATACTGCGATTTTTCCAGTTCTTAATGGAACCAAGTGTCAATTCTTAAATACAATTCAGTCCCACCATTTTTCCAACTGTCCCTTCGTATATTAATTTTTTGTAGTTATCACACAGTTTTCACACAGTTTTGATATTTAGGGACGTCTTAATAATGTAGGATGAACAGAAAGCCTCCCGGTTCGTATTTCTGGCAAATACATCATACATATATGCCCTCTAGAGTTTTAAGCTTAGTTTTACCAGCTTCTCCATGTGCTGCTGCATTCAGATGCTAGTGTTCAGTTCAAAGAAAAGAAAAAGCAGCGCTCCAATGCGAGGGGTGCTTCTTACAGAGGTTAGCAAAGCCCAAATATCCAAAGTCCAAGAATAAGAGCACACACACAATTCTTCAGCTATTTAGCTCAGTTTATTGCCAAAAAGATTACTGCCAGGAACCCAAGCGCTTCGGCTGGTTAGCCTTCAAAGGGGTTTGGCTCAGTATCATTCATCAAGCATTTTTATACAAACAAAGTCTGACGTCATCATCAATTGACATTCCTTGATTTCCACACAATTATACTAACACCATTACTTTTTAAAAAAATATTAACCAAATCATTTACAAAAATATATAGGAAAAGTAATACATATACACCATACATTAATTCAATTAATCACAAATTTTATAAGATATTATGAAATATTTTCTTCTTATTTAACTTCCTAGTCCAAAGGGGGGTAGGAAGAAGGAAATAAAGTACAGTGAGAACTAAAGGTGCTCATGACACATTCAGGAAAAAAACAGTATGTCTCCTAAATCAAAGGGTGCCTGAATGTAGTAACACATAAAGAAGCCAATAAAATCAGGCGGAAATTTTTAAAGGGTGTACACCTAAAGTCAAAGAACTATACCGGCAAAGCAGTTTATTGACTTTTCTTGCAATCATAAGCTACTCTTCGAATTAAGTACTGGTATTTGAATGCAGTAATATATGGGAAAGCTGGCAAAGCAGTCTCTTTAATTGGGAAAAAGGGTGTATAAAGAATGCATGAAGCAACCACTGAGAGTGTTGGTCCAACTTTTGACTGGGAACACGCTGATACTTGGGCTATGAGAAGAAGTAGAGCAAGTAATAGACTTGTTGGAGAAGAATCCACATCAGGTGATGTCAAAAATAATTTTTTCAAATTAGAAAAACTTCTTAAAAAAGAGTTGGATATCACTTACAATATTATCACCCTAGAACAATATTTGGATAAAGGACAACCACCATGAGGACTTAGAATTAATGTATTACCATCTTCTGGATATGAGAACTTTCCATTCAAAGAAGAATGGTTAGTAGCAGCCTCTACCTGCTCCAAATTGTTCATAGAACTGATAATTAAGGCTGATATACAAAAACACACAGAACTTGAAATAGAAATTGAACAAGCAAAAAAAGAAGTTCTGACATTTAAAGAGACAGCAATATTTAAAGAGTTAGATTTGTTAATGAAAGACAAACTAACTAAATATGAAAAAGATCTTATAGTTAGAAAACAGAAGAAATTACAATGGGATCAAAATGATTATGAAGTTGATAGAGTGCTGAATTGGAAAAGAAGCAACTTCAGGAATAGGAGTGGAAGTAGGAGTCGGAGTAGAACTAGAGTACATTTCTCAGAGAGGAGAGGAAGTGATAATAGAGATCGAAGTTCTTTTTTAGAGCAGAATCAAACCCAAGACATTCAAGATTCAAGAAAGAAGACTCAGAAGGACCAGAAGAGGAAAGAGGGGAGGAAGACGCTACAATCAACAAAAGAAAACTCAGGGGGAGGGGCCGGGGCAAGAACTACAACTAGTGAATTTGTCAAAAAAAGAATTATCTGTGGAACAAATCAAGCTCCTAAAACATGGCCTTTCTTTTGTCCCTATACCCACTTTAAATCAATTTCAAGTACAAGTTGATCTGTTTAAATTATTTCGGAAACTTAGATTGAGAGCATTTTTTTCCAGGAATTCATATTTAAAGGAACAGGAAGAAAACATGGGCTATTTGGAATCCAATCTCCCTGTACCACATGACTCCAATATAGCAGTGAACACTATGGAGGACATTGATTACATAATTAACATAATGGAAGAGAACTTTGAATGTCCAATAGGTTCAAGTCCCACTACTGTAAGTTTGATCCTGATATAAAAATACAAAGGAACAAACTTTTCTCACCTCCATCGGACTTTATACCATATATTTATAATTCAGCTATTTCTACTTTTGAAAAAGTTGTTTTGAATGAGATAGAAGGGATTATGGATAAAGCAGGACAACCTAGGGAGAAGAACCTAACATTCAAAGAAATAGAAGCTCTTAAAGAGTTACAGGCAGAGAAAGAAATTGTAATCAAGTCAGCTGATAAAGGGGGTAATATTGTTGTTTTGGATAGAAATCATTATATCTCTATCACATCAAACTTACTTAATGATCCATCTAACTATGAAAAGTTAAAAGGTAATCCCTTATTTCAATATAAGACTGAATTAAGTTTATTTTTACAAGAAGCAGTAAGGCAGGGAGAAATTACAGAGAAAGAACTACAATTTATGTGGAATGAAAATCCCACTTTACCCTGTTTCTATATATTACCTAAAATTCATAAAAGTATAAATAACCCCCCAGGCAGACCGATTATTTCCTCCATAGGCTCACTGACAGAAAAGCTTGGAGTATTTGTAGACTTCTTTCTATAGAAAGAAGTAGTTAAATTACCATCTTATACAAAAGACACTACACACGTCTTAAACAAACTTAAAGAAATAAAGTGGACAAATGATACGATGTGGTTAACTATTGATGCAGAATCTTTATATACCCGGATAATACATGAACAGGGACTTAGTGCCTGTAGATACTTTTTAGAGAAAAATGAAAATACAGATGCAATTCCTGTAGGTTTCATATTATCAGCAATCCACTTTATTTTGAATCACAATAACTTTGAATTTTTTGGAGAGCATTATAGACAGATAAAGGTACAGCGATGGGAACCTGTATGGCCCCATCTTATGCAAACCTGTTTTAGGTAAATGGGAAGAAATTGTAATCTTCCAGAACACAAACCCTTTTTGAAAATGTGGTATTATGGACACGCCTCATTGATGACATTTTGTTAGTGTGGAAAGGAGAGAAACAAATGGCTGAAGAATTTGTAGAATGGTTGAATGACAACGATGTAAATATGAAATTCACATTTAGAATTGATTCTGAAGAGATAGATTTTCTGGATTTAACTTTACAAAAACCTTCAAAAATTGAAAAACCAATCATTACTAAAAATCATAGAAAATCAACAGCAACTAACACCTCACTCAGGGCAGATAGTGCACACCCAAAGAACATAAAAGATTCTATACCGTATGGACAATTTCTTCGACTTCGAAGGAATTGTTCTGATGATTTAAACTTTTGGAATGAGGCAGAAGAACTAAGAAAGAGATTCTTAGAAAGAGGTTATGACAATGACCTCCTTAGTTATGCTTTAAATAAAGCTGTTAACAGAAGGAGAGAGGAGTTGTTAGAAGAAAAAAAGAATAAACGAGTTAAGGTTAACAGTCCTATAACATTTGTAACTGAATATAATAACTGGTCCGGACAGATAGGAAATGTTGTATACAGAAACTGGCATATACTGCATTCTGACATAAACTTAAAAGAAGTGGTAGGAGAAACTCCTAGAATTACTTTTTCCAGAGGGCAGAACTTAAAAGATAAGTTAATCAGTAGTAGATTGACTAAATCTGAGAAAAATACATGGCTGGGAATGAAACCACAGGGAAGTTTTAAATGTCAAAGATGCAGTGTTTGCTGTTACTGTAATACGGGTTCTGAGTTTATACATCCTCAAAATGGAGAGAAATACACTATGAAGCAATTTATAAGTTGTGACACGACATTTGTAATTTATGCTATATGGTGTGGATGTAACAAATTGTATATAGGTCGTACAACAAGAGCCCTCAAATTAAGAATTCAAGAACATATTAGAAATATCATAAATGGAAAAACAGATACGCCCATTAGTTTACACTTTGCAGAGAAGCATGACGCTGATCCAAAAAGTTTTAAATTTATGGGTATAGACTGACAACAAACCCTGAGATATGGTGGTGATAGAATAAATGAATTATTAAAAAAGGAAATAGGTGGATCTTCAATTTAAGATCCATGAAACCCTATGGATTAAATGACCAATGGGATTTGAAGCCGTTCCTTAAAGGAAATAAACAACATTAGAGATCACATTATCTATGAAATGATTGTATATAGTAGATGACTTGTTGATTAATTTCTGTATTTCTTTCTCTCTTTCACAGATCTCCTGGTGAATGAATGTCTGTAGATCCCCCCCAAAAAAATGGTTCCTTCTACCACATAGTGGATGGAAGTAAAATTTAAGGTGATCACATTTTGACGTCTTCCCGGTTCTAATTAGATCTATATTCTTTTCTTTGATTTAGGAGACATACTGGTTTTTTCCTGAATGTGTCATGAGCACCTTTAGTTCTCACTGTACTTTATTTCCTTCTTCCTACCCCCCTTCAGACTAGGAAGTTAAATAAGAAGAAAATATTTCATAATATCTTATAAAATTTGTGATTAATTGAATTAATGTATGGTGTATATGTATTACTTTTCTTATATATTTTTGTAAATGATCTGGTTAATATTTTTTTAAAAAGTAATGGTGTTAGTATAATTGTGTGGAAATCAAGGAATGTCAATTGATGATGACGTCAGACTTTGTTTGTATAAAAACGCTTGATGAATGATACTGAGCCAAACCCCTTTGAAGGCTAACCAGCCGAAGCGCTTGGGTTCCTGGCCGTAATCTTTTTGGCAATAAACTGAGCTAAATAGCTAAAGAATTGTGTGGTGTGCTCTTACTTCTTGGACTTTTAGTATATATGCTTCCCCTGCAAGGGATCATTAGATGGTATGGTCTGTGTTTTTATTGCTATGCTGGCAGTATAGCCTAGAGCCTATAGCCTGTTCCTGGTTACACCATCTTTAGGCATGACAGGCTGACTAAGAAAGGTAGGGGCTGCACCCTCTACCTTAAAGACACATTTGTAGGTCATGTTCTGGCCCTACCTAGCACTGGAAATGATATTCAGATTCCAGCCATTAAGGTACTGCTAGGCACAAACAATAAGGTATCGACCATTGCATCAGTATATATCCCACCTAAGCTGACTAATCAGGGTCTTCCCTCCCTCTTCGACTGCATCAACTCCTGTGGGCGAAACTCAGAAGTGATTCTGCTTGGCGACTTCAGTGTCAACTGGCTGGCCTTGCCAGCTGCCGACCTGGCACAAATGGTACAGTCACCCACCAGGATAAACTAGAGGTTGGGGACCTCCTCTCTCCTGGACTGGGTCCTCACTAATCGACCTGAACACATTACTAAGACTGAAGTACTCCCGGACATGATAAGTGTCCATTCTCCAGTCATTTCCCTCTGGTCTGACAAAGTCAACAAACCCCCACCAAAATTTATTGTCAGTAGAATACGTCTACCTGGTCGATTAGGTCTGTTAAAAACGCACTTGCGATCACACGACTGGTCTCCAGTTGATGATGCTCAGGATGTGGACTCAGCCCTAGAATATTTTATCACTACTTTTAACGCAGCGTGTGATGTTCATGCGCTGTAAAAGAAATTAAAGATTAGGGGTCAATAAACCCATGGGTGACTCATGACTTCCTTGAACGGATGAAATCCCGTGACCAACTATGGTACCATGCTAAAGCACCAACACCCTAGGGAATACTCAGGCCTACAAATCAGCATGGAATGCTTGCACAAGAGCTATCCGCAGGTGAAAGGCTCCTACTATAGAAATGCCCTTGCGAGCACCTGGAATGATGGGAGGAAGTTCTGGGACAACCTCTCTGAGGTAATTGAAAAAAAATAATCAAAGTTTTACCTGCAATGCTCAACATTGATGGAACTATCACCCTGGATAAAGTAACCATTACTAACACCTTCAACTCAACATTTTGTGACCTTAGTCATGTGCTCCCATGTAACGTCTTTGATCCTACACCAACAGTAACCCATCCCACCATCCCTCAGGCAGCCCAGCAGTGCCCTCCATTTTATTTTAAGGCTATCACTGAAGGGCTAGCCTGGAAAACATCTACTCAATGTACTCGGGGAAGTATAGGCATACTGCTGACTCCCTTGAGTTGAAACTCATCACCCTCACCTTTGATAAAGTTCTGCCACCCCTTACAAAAATTCTCAACCACTCTCTTATGCTCTCGCAATTTCCAAGCAAATGGAAGCCCACTGTGATGACTCCTGTCCACAAAAGTGGTGACAGGACTCTCTCAAGCAACTACAGGCCTATATCCATCCTTCCCCCACTCTCCAAGGCTTTGGAAAGGATAGTTGCTGAACAACTTGTAGACTACCTAGAAAAATATAACCTCGAATGTTCCCAACAACATAGTTTTCAGAAAGGTCACAGCACCACTACTGCACTACTAGATTCACCTCCTTCATCCACCAGGCACTAGACCACAACCAATTGGCCGGCACCACCTTTATTGATCTGACTAAGGTGTTTGATACAGTTAACCACTCCTTACTAACCAGATAACTATCACATCTTAGCCTTCTACTGGATGCCGCTCGCTGGTTCCAAAACTACCTTAGTGACCGCCCTCAGCAGGTCAGAATTGGAGACACCATCTCGACCCCCCTTCCAGTCTGTTCGGGCGTACCACAAGGTTCCATCCTTGGCCCCCTACTCTTCAGCATCTTCATGAACTACCTCCCTGCCACTTGCTTCCATTTACCTAGAGTAAGGTCTCTCCACGGATCGGCTGCAATTAATTACTTCTTTCATTCTTAATGGAATACTATGCAAAGGACCCTAAAACTTTCAACCCTCCCCGGTCCTTTCACTTTCAAAGCACTGATAGCAGGGTACCTAAAGGAATCTTGTAATTGCTACAGGTGACCAGTCCCTCCCCATTGTTGTGGTGACCCCCAGAACTACATGCCTCTCAAGAATTTCACAGATCCCATTTTCTCTGTAGTGGGCCGTCCATTTTACTAGAATTCTCACTCCCATCTCCCTCTATTGCCCATACCCTTACCCCTCCCAATCCCCCCTATACCACTCCCCTGTTTACCCCTCCCAATTCCCTTACCCCTCCCAATCACCCCATACCTCTCCCTATGTACCTCTCTACCCTCCTAAGTCTTACCTGTAGCAATCCCTCCGGACTACCTATCCTAGTGGATGTCCAGGGTTGAACCATCACAAGCAGGACTTGTTTTGTGTGCTATATTTTTCTCATAATTGTGTTATCCCTCTGTACATGCCTGTTTCAGTCCCTTGTATGTACAGTTTTTAATTAATTCTTACCTTGTAACTACCTGTGTTTTATTGCTATGTCCAGGACCACTTTGAAAATTAGCTTGCTCAATGGTGTTATGCCTGGTTAAATAAAATTTAATTAATTGATTGATTGAATGCTACTCTGTGCAGATGATGCAGTCATTTTCTTGAGCCACTCCAACTCCCATCACCTCCAGCAACAGCTACAGCGTAGTTTCTCAGAAGTTGAATCCTGGTTCAGGTCATGTAAACTCATCCTAAACTACTCAAAAACCAAATCGATGCTGTTTCATGGTACTCACAACAAACACAAACTCCAACAACTGCTAATCTACAATAGTGGTGGCACTGCGTTGGAACTGGTCTACCAGTTCAAATACCTGGGAGTGACCCTCGACTCCACTGTTTCAGACTCCACGCATGTAAATAACCTTGCTAAAGCTGTGAATACATGCATAGGCACTGTCTGACAGATGAAGCATTAAAACTTGCCATCCAGAGCTCAGTCACCTCTTTAATTGACTATGGTCTCGTAGTTTATGGATCAGCTACTGACTCTGCCCTCCAACGTATAGCCACAGCCTTAAACAAGGCCTGCTGGCTCCTCACTAGCCTCTAGACTAACACAGACATGTCATCTCTATGAACAGGCTAACTGGCTACACTTCAAGACAAAAAAGTATCAGACCTGCTTACTTGCTAAGAAGACAACTCTAGGCCTCCTTCTACCAGGTGTTCAGTCTATACTTTCCCCTTACTGTGTCACCCACCTTACCAGGAGTTCTCGAACACTAGTCTTCGCAATTCCCCACTGCCGGACCACTCAAGGGCAGTGCTCCTACAAAGTTAGGGTCTCTAACTGGTTCAACACACTCCCAGTGGATATCACCATAGAAACACAGAATTTGATAGCAGATAAGGACCGCTCGGCCCACCGAGTCTGCCCATTTTCCTACCTAACAGATAAGCTGCAGATCCTACTTAACCAACAACTTACTTCCTCCTACCCCCCACTAGGACTGCCTTATGTCTGTCCCATGCATTCTTGAATTCCCCCACTGTTCTTGACTCCACGACCTCCTCAGGGAGGCTGTTCCATGCATCCACAACCCTCTCCGTGAAAAAATACTTCCTCACATTACCTCTGAGCCGTCCCCCCTCTATCTTCAAATTGTGCCCCCTTGTTCTTGCACATCTCTTTTTCTGAAAGATGCTACCCTCTTGCCTCTTACCAATGCACTGAAACTCAACTCCTTTAAGCACAAACTATGACAGCACTTGGTGACCAGTGCCTACTGTGACTGCTACACTTAAATTCTCTGCTCACCCTCCTGGCCTCTCCATTACTTATGCACTCTCCCCACACCCCACTCCCTCCCTATTAACTCTTTCTAATATCTCACATCAGCCACCTTAGCCCCCTCTCTTGCGCCCCAGATTTAATTCCTCCCTCTCTCCATTCCATCTCACATCCTTGTCCCTCCCCTCACCTATTACTCCCTGCACCTCCTAGCTCTCATATTCTCTCTCTCCCTCCTTTCTCCCCTAGCCCTCCTTAACTCCCTTATAGTTCTCATTTCTCTCTCCTTTCTCCTCCTTGTCCATCCTAACTCTTCTGTCCTCCCCCCACCCATCCTGTTTCCCCTACTTACATCTCCCATCCCTCCCCTCCCCTCTGTCACCACCTACACCTCTCCTTCACCACCTGCCTTATCCTTCTAATCCCCCAACCCCTCAGTTCTTGCCTGTCCCCTACTACCTTGTCTTCTCACCAACTACCTCTGGCCCTCTCATGCACTTGTCAGAGCACTGTTTCAACTGTAACCGCCCCAGGCACTCTTTGTATAATGTCTGGTGATATTGCACCATTGCTTCCGTCCGTGTTGATCTTGATGAAGCCTTTGGCAGCTCATGCAATCTGTAATGTTTTAACTGTTTTTAATCATGTTGTCTAGTCTTATCTGGCCAAAGCCACTGGCAGCTTATGTACTGTAATTGAATTAGCTGTTATCTACCTGGCTGTTCTTGTCTATACTTGTTCATTGTCTATGACGTGCAACCTTTATAAAAGAGCAGTTTGCTCAAAAGTGTTATCCAAAATTGTCGTAAATAAATAAAGGAAAAAAAAACCCAGATGTTAGAGTAACATGCTCTGAATGAGCTTGGTACATCTAGCTGACCTGGGTTTGATTCCCACAACCTCCACTTGCATACTGTGCGACTCTGGGCAATTCTCTCAACCACCTCAATGCTCCCAGGTCACCCCTGAAAACAGGCACTTGTGCCTAGTGACCTTTACCTGGTTACCACAAGAATAATAAAAAAAAGATATCCAGCTGCATCTGTCTTTTGTGCCTGTGACGCCCGCTGCCAGCAAGGTTATACATTTGTGCATGGCCAAAATCCAGGACTAGATGTCATCAAACTGGTTTTGATTCAGTTGGGACAAGTCAGAGGTACTGGTGACTGAGCCTGGTCAGAAATGGGGTGTAGGGGCAACTGATTGGGGTGGGGCTGGCTTATTGCTGTGTTCCTCTGAGTTGGTGGCCTTTGCTAAGGTTAAGAATCTGTTGTCATTCTGGATGAGAGGCTGACACTTGAGTTTCAGGTGTCAAAGATAGTCTGAAATTATTTTAGGAATTTTGCCTGGATTAAAACCTTTATCCCCCCCCCCAACAAGACATGAGATTTGATTACTGCAACACTTTAAACCTCGGGCTGTGGAGAGGTGTATTATGTTGTCTGCAGCTTGTTGTTGCCAGGACTCCTGAGGTCATGACATATAACTCTGATTGTGAACTGCAGTGGTTACTGATGATGTGGCATATCACCTGAGGTCATGACATATAACTCCGATTGTGAACTGCAGTGGCTACTGGTGATGTGGCATTTCACCTGAGGTCGTGACATATAACTCCGATTGTAAACTGCAGTGGCTACTGGTCATGTGGCATATCACCTTCTGAAGTCATGACATATAACTCCGATTGTGAACTACAGTGGTTACTGATGATGTGGCATATCACCTGAGGTCATGACATATAACTCCGATTGTGAACTGCAGTGGCTACTGGTGATGTGGCATATCACCTGAGGTCATGACATATAACTCTGATTGTGAACTGCAGTGGCTACTGGTGATGTGGCATATCACCTTCTGAGGTCATGACATATAACTCTGATTGTGAACTGCAGTGGCTACTGGTGATGTGGCATATCATCTTCAAGGTCAGCTTGTGGACCTATAAGGCCCTGTATGGACTGGGATCTGGGTTACGTGTGTGACATACTGACTCCTTATCAGATCTCTCACCCCCTCTGTTCCTCTGAGGTGGTCCTCCTAGCCATACCAAGGGTGAAGCTAAAATCCTTTGTCATTTATGCCTCCTCATCTGCCAGTTCTGCCCTTTGGAACAGGCTTTCCAGGGCTTTGAGAGAAGCCCCCTCATTGGAGGCTATCTAAAAGGGACCGAAATCCTTCCTCTTTCAGGTTTTTGGCACTGTTTAATCTTCAATCCAGAAATGCAGCCACTTATCAGCATTTCATTATTAGCTTTTATATAGATTATATATTTATTGAGTCTTGGATTACAATAACTCTCTGAACAAACCGTCCATTTACAAAGACTCCACGTCAATGGGGGGGACAAAACATACAGAGAAGGCAAAAATTCAGTGTTTCAACAAAACAGTAAATAAAGTGACTATATATACAATTATAAATTGTACAGCATTAAAGTTCTAAGGGGAGGGAACAAAGAGTAGTAGAGAAAGGAAAGGAAGAAGAAGGGGCCAGGAAAGTAGGAGGAGGCAGCCATAGACCTTGTCAACCTGAGTGAGGAGGGAGAAGGCAGGAGAGGGTAAATGGGGGGGGGGGTGAGTTGGCCAGGGGACTTGTCTGTTAGTCGTAAGGAGATGTATTGTCAGATCAGTTGAGGTGATAGTGGGAGTGCAAAGGTAGGCAGTTGCTGGGATGCTAGGAGATGAGGAGTCTCAGGTGAAGCAGCCACATAAACTGTTGGCTGTGAGATGTTGATGGAGTATGAGTTTGAATGGGCCCAATTTAGGTAGGGTTGATATATCTCTGTGAAGTGCATTAAACCAGAGAGGTGCTCTGTAGGCAAATGAGCGTTGCCCCAGGTTGTCCGGCATCTAGGAACATGTAGAAGTTTGTTGTCCAAGTGTTACATATGCTGAGAACTGCAGTGAGGGCTAAGCAGATTTAGCGTGCCAGGTGGCAGAAGGCTAAGAAGAGCTTTTTTGGTGAGTAGCCAGGTGTGATATTGGATCCTCCTGCTCAGCTGAAGCCAGCTAGTTTCAGTATTCAGTTCGCATGTGTGAGTGAGATGTGCGGTCCCCATGAGTAGTCTGCATGCCTTGTTCAGAGCTATGGATATCTTACACAGGGATGACATGAAGGCTATGCCATAGATTACTAGTCCGTAATCCATGATGGATATGATAGAACTGTGTATAGCAAGTGTGAGGGTGTCCCACATGAGGCAATGTGTGTGTGTGTCTGTGGAGTAGTTAAATCTTGATGCTGACAGCCCTGGTAACATTATCAATATACTGGGCATAGGATAGACAGCTATCTAGGGATACTCCAGATATTTAAAGTGTCGAATTGGTTTAAATGGAACTCTAAGGCAGTTTCTGATGTTAAGTGCATGTGTTTTGTGTTTGTTATGGTGCTGCTGAACATTATAACTTTTGTTTTCTTGTACTTAAGGGATCAGTTTGTGTTTATTGAACCAGTCCTCTGCTTCCTTAAAGCCACTCTATAGGTGCTGTTCCAGTTGCTTGGGGTTTGGGTTGCAAGAGTAGATGACTGTATCATCCACATAGAGGAAAATCCTTTGGCAACAAGAACGAGGAAGGTTATTAAGAAAGATGCTGAACAGGAGCAGTCCCAAAATAGAGCTCTGTGGCACACCAGAGTGAATGGGTTGTCGGTCGGATATAACATTGGCTGTTTTCAACCGTTGAGAGCAGTCTTCCAAATAGCTTTTGAACCAAAGTGTTGTGTCAGAGGAGAGGCCAGTGGGAGTCAGCTGTTGAAGGAGTAGTGAGTAGTGGACAGTATTGAAGGCCTTTGTTAGATCTATGAAAGCTGACCCTACCAAAGTGCCTTGATCCAGAGATTGATGTATAAAGTCAGTGAATTCCAACAGGGCCATCATAGTGCTGTGCCCTTTTCAGAACTCGTGTTGCTGCAGGCATTGGATAGAGTAGTTTTCAAAGTAGTTCGCCAGTTGATCAACCACAATGCGCTCAAGTGCCTTGGATAGCAGGGGAGGATAGATATGGGTCTGTAATTAGCGTGTAGGGCCCTGTCTCCCCTCTTGTGTACTGGGGTGACTAATGCCAGTTTCCACACTTACAGAAATTGTGAGTCATAGCAACAGGTTGATGATCTTATTAAGGGGCAGCAGCACTTCATCTAGGGTGAGAGCTGTGAACTTGAAGTCCAACAAGTCACCGCTTTGTCATGCTTTCCCTAACACTTTGCTAAGGTATTTCCTAGCCATTAATGTAGGGACTGTTTTAAAGTAAAAAGGGGGAGCAGCGAGGTTTTCAGTAGGACAGAGGGTACTAGGTGGGTCAGTACCCTCGAAGAATTCCAGATAGAGGACACTGGACAGGTCCATGAATGTATTGTTGAAAGTGTTTGCTGTATATAGCAGGTCCAGGGTGGAGATTCCATCAGTGTCGAGCCTGGAAGGTGATACCTTTGAGTTTTTGCTGTTGACATCTTTTATATTATTTCAGAAGTTTCTGCTGTTTCCCCAGGTATTGGCAAGCTTCTCCCTATGGTGTTCAGACTTTCAATATGGATTTACCATGTGCATGCATTTCTGGCCTTCTTGTGTTCTTGAATATCGGCTAGTTTGCCTGTCTCTTTGGCACAGTGCCAGAGGTGGTCTCTGTGCGTCATCTTATTAAGGAGTTTGGATATAATCCATGGGTTAACAGTGCCACAGACTTTCATTTTGTTAGGGGAGCAAGGGTATCACAGGCACCATTGAATTACTTAATGAAATATTCTGAAACTAGGTTGACATCATCAGTAGTGTCTAGAGGGGACTGGTTTATATTGATCAGGTCATGTTTTAGGTGCACCTGGTGGCTATGTCTTAGTATCCTACTGTGTATAGTCTGGGGAAGGGGCTGGTGGAATGTATTGGATCAGATGCAGGTAACTGGGAAGTGGTCACTTAATGAATCTGGATGCACTGTCTTGTTGGAGATTCAATTAGGGTGAGTAGAAAGTATCAGGTCAAGAAGGGTGCTTGTCCCTGTTTTATAGTTGGCCCTTGCCGGGTAGGTAACGAGCTGTGAGAGGTGGAGTGAAGAGATAGCATCCTTGTAAGGGGCAACACTGGGGGAGAGCCAACTGACATTTAGAGCACCCATAATTAGAGTCTCGAATTTGTGGTTGAGGCTCCGAATATAGTCCATTATTGTGCGAAGCCTGTCCTGTTATCTTTTGAGGGTACCTCAGCAGATATTACTGTTGGTGCTTTATTATGTTCCCCAAGTAATACTTTGATGGTTAGTACCTGGGCGGCATTACCGAGGTCGGCCCTGGGTAGCACATGTCCGTTAAGTGTCTCTTTAAGGTAGATGGCACGACCACCAGCTCACTTGGTGATCCTATCCAGCCGGAAGATGGTGTACCCAGATAAAGCAACTGCTGAGTCAGGAATCTTCGGGGAAAGACATGTTTCCACCACTGACAGAATGTCTGGGTTATGTGCGTGATCCATACTTGGAGGCTATCCAGTTTAGTCAACAGGCTGCAGATGTTGACAGATGCCATCTTAATAGATCCCTTCTTTGATCAGGGGTGGGTTCAGGTCCAGTAGGACTTGGGTTAGTATGCACATTGCCTGACTTAAGCAGTAACAATACTATAATTCTGAGCAAGCTTCCTTTCAGTTGCTTGAAGAAGAGTTTAGTGGGTCTTCTGTGGCTGAGGCACCTTCTTAGTTCTGAGCACAGTATTGTGAGTTTAAGTGGTGTGGACCGGAGGGGTGTGAGGTGTGGATACTAGTGGTAGGCTACCCCTGCGGGGGTTGCAGGAGCCAGTGGCAGGACCAGGATCCTTCAGTTAAGGGTTTGAAATTACCAGTTTTAAAGCTGGGGTCATAATGTAGATTGTGCATGACTGTAGTGAGGGATTGAGCGTCTTGCTTGTATCCCTGTAAAGTGCCATGGCTCAGAATCATCAGTAGAAAAATAGAGAATGGAAGAGGGATGTATAGGCCATATTTTTATGAGGCAGAGTTATCTGGTGAAAAATAGAACAAAGAGTTGTGTTGAGAAAGGGTTTGAGACAGACATATAGTGTGCCTGGTAGCAGCAGAGTATAACCAGCAAATGGTAAAGTGGATACTAAATGTCACTCACACCATGTGATCATTCCACTCTGTATAGGTAATTCCCTAGATAGGGTGGGTGGATGGGTGGGGAGCTGGCGCAAAGTGCTGGCAGAAATTAGTCAGGAGCCTTGGGAGAATCTATGGTCTTCGGGGCTGGTTTGAGTGCAGGCCAGAGAGTCCTGGTAATGCAGCGGCCGAAGCTGGAGCTGTGTCCACCAGCAAGTGAGCGCCCTGTTAGGAGTCTCACTCTGTTGAGAAAGGGGGAAAACAGAGATTAATGTTAAAGTAGGATTGATGGGCATGGAGAACAAGAGGAGACAGTTGGGTCATGGGAGTTTGGGGCACAAAGTACTTCTAAATTGGGGAGAGTATTAAAAAAGTGCTGAGAGCAGTTATTACAGCAGGGGAGCTCAGAGGTACAGTGGCTGAGGTGCCAAGGAAAGATTAGCATCTGGCAGCTGTTAGGCCCTAAACATTTGAAACATTTACACAGTTTCTAGCTCTGACGTTTGAGCAGGTTACATATGCAAAAGGCTGTGATCACTTTAAGATGGAAATCCCTTCAGGTTGAAAGCAGTTAACATGTATGCTCTATCAGTAGTTTGACCATGAATTACACAATTTTTGTTTTTACTTAAGTTAAAATAATCAGTCTGTGCAGTATAAAGTTTCGGAAAACTGCAAAAGTCTGTGTTCACTTTCCTAAGGCAGAAATCCTATTGCAAGCTAGCCTTCTGCCAGGAATTAAGGAAGTTGGAAAAATAAGAACTAAAGAACCATCCTGGTATGTTCTTGGAGCTTGTCAAACATTGAAATTAGAATACAAACAGCTACTGTCAAGGAAAAACAAGACTCACTGTTTTAACCTGTGGGCTAAACTACAAGAGAGCTTAATGAAGAAAGACTGCAAGACATTCTGGTCTCTTGTGGCAGTCGGCTGTAAGGAAAATAATATTTCTATAACATACTAGGAATGATTAGCGAAGAAATGTGGGTCTAACATTTTAGCAAGGTATATAAAATACCCCTAGAGTTTAGTAAGGCCTTAGAGAAGGACTTAAATATAACTGCACAATATTGTGAGGGAGTTGGGTTTCAGTTCTCTCCTAAAGAAGTTGAGCAGGCAATAGAGGCTCAGAAAAGGAATAAAGCTGCAGGTCCTGATGGTTTGCCTGCAGAAATTTTTCTTCATGATCCAGCTTTTTGGGCAACTATATGTACCCCAATATTTAGATATCATAAGTAAGCATCTTAGTCTCCCTCAAAGTTGGAATAAGGGCATAGTTGTCCCCCTGTTTAAGAGGGATAACAGATCTGACCCAAAATGCTATAGACCCATAACCTTACTTCCAGTTCTACAAAAAAAATGTTCGCGATTAATTCTGTATAGGCTGACAGCCTGAGTTGAGGAAAATCAGTTGGTGTCAAAATTTTAAAGGGGGGTTTAAAAAGGGCCAAGGCACTATTGATCTTCTTTTTTCGTTAAACTTTCTGGTTGAAAAATATGTAATAGATAAAAAAGGTAATCTTTCTGTAGCCTTTCTGGATGTAAAAAGTGCATTTGACTCTGTAAATATAATAAAGCCGTGGGAATCTTTGGCTGATTTAAAAATTGACCCCAATTGTTAGAAATCATAAAGCTATTATACTGAAATACAACGATAGAAATACATTATGGGAGAGATGGTGCATTATCAAGAGAACTGCCTATTAAAGCTGGAGTGAAACAAGGCTGTTTATTGGCACCAATATTGTTTAACTTATACGTTGAGAATCTAATAAAAAAATCAGTCTGATTGATACCTTTGCACCAAGTCTAGATGACGAGGAAATTCAAGTGCTGTTGTATGCAGATGATGCCTTAGTTATATCTAGAACTCCTTTAGACCTCAAACATGCATTATCTAGTGTTATGACTACTTTGAACCAGTTGAATTTCGAATTAAATATTATTAAATAAAAAATGTTGGTGTTTGGAAAATCTAAATATAATAAGAAATCTTGGGAATTTGAGGGATGCAACTTTGAGGTAGTGAAGGAGTTCAGGCATCTGGGGGTAATAATTGACAACAGTCTATCCTGGTTTAGTCACTTGGCAGATGTTAAACAAAACGCAACAAAAACAATGGGGTCTGTACGCTCCTTTGCTACTAAATTTGGCAATAACTCTTTAGTTGCATTAAAGAGAACTTTTGAAGCCAAACTCCTAAACCAGTTGCTATATGGTAGTGAAGTGTGGGGCCTTCATTTAGACAAGGCTAAATTAGAGAGTGTTCAGAACAATTTTTTAAGATCCACTTTGAACCTCCCTTGTGACTGCCCCTCTTGTTTTTTAAGACTGGAGGCCGGAATGATTCAAATTAAAATAAGAATTCTGATAAGAACAATTAAGTATTGGGGTAAGATTGTGAAGCCAAACAAAAATAGTCTTCCTTGGTTGTGTTGGAACGAAAAGATTAAAAGTATAAATAAATTAGGTTGCAACGGGCATTTTAATGCATAGTTTTCTAAACTAAACAGAATTTTAAGACAATTTGAGTGTGCAGACCTAGGGAGCATATATGTTTTGGCTAACATAGATGGTTTTGTAAATGTAACTATTCAAAAGTTAAAGGACATAGCTGTTCAACAGGATTTTGCAAGTATCCATGACATTGACCAAAGGGGTTTATATTCCTCTATAAAAATTAATTGGGGGATAGAGCCATATTTGGTCCAATGTGAAATGGTCTACATAGGAATATCTGGTGTAGATTACGCTTGGCAAGTCTTGTTATATCTTATTATAATTTAAACAATTGATTTTATAAGAAGTTTAAAAACAGTTGTGATTGTATTGTTAAATGAGAAGCTGGTATTATGCACACACTATTTGAATGTAAAAACTGGATAAAAGATCGAGAAAAGTACATTTTCTCTCAATTTCCTGATTATTTCCTCTTACAACCTTTAGATTACAAGAAAATGGTCCTTAAACTAGACTCCTTGAAAATGATTTATGGCACTGCAAAATATTGTTTATGGTAAAAATAAATTGTTGATTCTCCAATTGGGAATTTACAGCATTTTATAACTGGTCAATTAAATTTTATTTTCACTTTCTGTATTTATATTACGTGGATGTATAGGGAAATGTATTGAGATGGAAACAAATTTATTTATGAACCGGTATAAGTTGTAATGTTATGTATGTAAATGTAACAAACCTATGGGTTTATACATTTTTTAAGCAATAAAAGAACTTGAACCATCTGCCAGTCATTATTTGCAACATATAGTGCACTGAGGTTCTTTGTCTTCTAGCTTGTTTTTTGTTTTTATTGGGCTCACCACAACATAACCCAGATAGTCCATCTTAGGGTAGCTGGTTGATTCCACTGGGGTATCACACAGACAAGGCACACTGATGAGTACTGGTAGGACAAAACACGTGTATGTTAGAGCTGTGCGGAATGGGAAAATTCAGAATTTGTGAAATTTCTGTGACATTTCACAAAATTTTGTGAAATTCCGCTGAATTTCATTGAAATTTCATGGAATTATAAAAATTTAGTAATTTGGTTATAACTCAATAACCATTCAAGCTAGAGGTCTGGAATTTGGAATGTGCTTTCTGTAGGACAGTGGCCATAGCCAAGCGTAATATAATGTAATTTGGTGTAACAGTTTCAAACTTATAGGGGCTCGAATGTTGTCATTTTATTGTTTGTGCAAAATTTCATGACAGGCCCAGATATTCAGAAATGCGCCAAAGGCCGTCGCAAGTCCGGCGCATCGCAAATCCGTTGTGTCTTGGTGCAACAGGAGCCATATTCAGAGGTTGCGCTGGCCGAACTGCACCATCGCAACCTGGCTGAATATGGCACAGTTGCACCATGGTGCAAACACAATTGCACCATGCCGCTGAAAGAGATGCTCCAGCGCAGCTGTGGGAGCAGAGCAGCAGAGCAACAAAGGGGGGCATGGCACAGAGAACAGACCCAGGGACAGAGCCAGGGAAGCACAGTGACAGATCACAGGAGGCCTCCACCAGCAGGGCACAGCAGGACGCACACAGGCACCCAGACACCCCTCCCCAGAACACAACAGTGGCACAGATAGCAGGCAACAGGAGGTACCAATGGCCAACAGAGGGCCACCAAGGGTGCCCCCCCCGCTGGCTGCTGGTCATGCCCTCCCTTCCAGACCAGAGCAGGCCACACCCAGGACCATGCAGCCCAGCACACACACACGCCACACAGGCACACAGAAAGCCCACAAAGTAGGCACTGAATGTGCCAGGAGGCCGGTAGTGTGGCAGACCACATGGGACAGGACACACAACGCCAAGAAGGGCCTCAACACAGTGTGCAGACAGTACCCGACCAGTGATCATGACCATGTGCCACCACCACGTACACACCCGCCACACACCCCTGACAGCCACCCCATGGGTACCCCAAGGCACAGCCATTGACCGAGGGGAAGGACACCACCACAGTGGGACACACCGCAGCACACAGCAGTGAACCACAGAAGCACAACATGCGCCCCGACACATGCACACCAAACGGACAGACACTGGGCCACTACAGCATGGCTCTGCAAGACACACTGACACAGGCAGGTAAATCAAAAAAGATATATTTAGGGAAAACACTATGTACAATAACAAGGGGGTGGGAAAGGGTAGGAAGGCGAGGGAAGGGGACAGGGAACAGGGACTATACAGTGGGAAGGGGGACTGTAGGGGGAGGGACAGCAGGGGAAACAGGGGAAAGCTGAAGCCAAACTAACAGCGGCCATGCCCTGCCACCCCTTGGCATACTCGCCGCCTCCGTTCTGCCAGCAGCAGGCACTGAACTTGCAACACAGCCTCCATGGTGGTTGATGTGATTAGAATCACCTGCTGGAGCAGTCTGCAGTACATAGGCCTCCTAGGCCTCCGTTGGACACCTAAAACAAGGGACAGGACAGGTGATCAGTGCAATGTCCCAATGAACCATGCCCACCCACAGTGCACAGTGGGCAGCGGGAACACACACCCCTGGAGAGCCTGCACACACCTCTGGAGGGCCCATACCAGTCACCCGCAGGGGGGTGGGCCAACGCCTGCCAGCAACTTGGCACACCACAACATTGAACAGGGGTGGTCCCCACCGCACAAAGACCACCCGACTGCACAATGACAGTCACATGGCACAGTGCACCAACAGCACCACAGCAACAACAGTGGCAGCTGGGCACTCACCCACCCCACCAACAGCTGCCACACGTGTCCAATGGATGCACCATAGTGGCAGGCACCACACACAGTGCGACACACAAGGCTGCCATAGCAAATGGCACAGGCGGCCATGCCCGTAGCCACTCCCCCGACACCCCCATGTAAAGTGCAAAGGACCATGACAGTGTCTACTTGCCCTCTGCGGCCCCGCCGGTGCCAGTCCCACCCTCCTCCTCCTCCTCCATGGCCCACCACAGCCTGGTGTGCTGCTGCTGCCCGTGCCTGGCATCGATCCTCAGGCTCTTAGAATGGACAGAAGACAGGTACACATCAGGAATCATCCACAGCAGCTGCCCACTACCTTCACCCCTGTGCACAGAGTGAAACCCTGCCCGACATGTCCCGCACGGCTGCATCGCAATGCAAGCGGTGGCTGGCAATGCTACTCCACGAAGCGCACGATGACAGTGTACCCCTCTGCAGGGCATGCCAGACAGCCTAGCCAACACCATAGTACAGCACCAGGGTACACATGCAATATGAGCTGACTTACCTGGCTGTGACACAGCCCCTTGCCTGAAACCTCCGGTCCCCATACCGGTGGTGACATTTCTCCCCCGTACTGGCCACTCCTGTCCTCTGCTGCAGTCTGGCAGCAATCCCCTGCCAAACTGTGACCCTTGCCTGCTTCAGGGGCACCTGGCCAAATAGTTGGGGGGCGTGGGGGCTGGACTCAGGCCACCAAGTTGATGAGCTTAACCTGTGGCCAGTTCAGTGAATGGCAGACACGTCCCTGCGCCATTTCACCCACCATGATTTCGGGGACCAAAATGGCAACAGGAGGCACACATGTCCACAACCAGCGCCAGATGCACGTTGAGAGGGAACATGCGCAGTGTCTGCCCATCGCACAATACCAGAGATGCATGGCATGGGCGTGGCCAAGTGGGGTCACAGGGTCAGAGGAGTGACCCAGAGGTCAGAGCTCACCCATCATTGTGCAGTGCGCACATGCATGATAGCAGGCCTGATGCATCATGCACTATGCCACTGCATCATGCTGTCAGCGCATGGTGCGCAATTGACACCATGATACCGTAAGGCGAATGCGCACTGCAGGCCTGCTCACTGTGCATGCAGCGAGTGCATTGCACTGCGACTTGCTCTGGTGCATTCTCATTGCGCATGGAGTAAAATCTCGATATTCAGACACCACATGCAAATGAGCTCATCAACCAACGCGTGGTGCACTAGGTGCATTAGCATGACATTGCTGTTGCGCCAAACCTCATTTGCATGCGTTGCACCTCATAAGCGCCACAGAACAGCACAGGCCATGGACTGGTATTGCATCTATTCGAGGTAAGTTGTGCATGCCGCTGCAGCTCACTGGGTACTAACAGCACAGCAGGGTGGGACGGATCAGGGAGAATCTGCCACTGACACACTGTGCTGTCCATGTCCACAGGAAGCGATATGTCGGAATGTGAGGAGGGTGAGGAGCGTGGGCCTGCTCGGAAGCACAGGCCCAGTTTCACTAAAGCAGAGACGGATGTCCTGATCGATGCATACCTGGACAGGGAGCCCATGTTGAGTGGTGCCATGGGCACACCATAGGCCAGGGCTGGGGCCTGGGAGGAGGTGGCATCATACGTCAACCAGCATGGCAGCCACCAGCGATTGGCACAGAAATGCCGGAAGAAGGTGGGCATGGACAAGAGGCACATTAAAGAGAAGGTAGCAGCCATCCGTGCATCCCAGAATGCCACCAGAGGGGGGCCTGTGTATGCGCCATCACTCATGGCGCAGAAGGAGATGGTGGCAGCCACCATGGGCCGCAGCATGGTGGAGGGTGTGCCTGGAGGTTTTTCCAGATGGGTGGCAGCCCATCACTGCATGGTAAATATGTCAGCCACGCACAGCTGGTGGCACGGAGGGTGTGTACATGGACATGCTGGCATGCATGCAGCCGGCATGAATGTCATGTGCATGTATGCACACCCACGCATATGCCATGCTGCAGGACACAAGCAGTGGCAATGTAGGGGGGACACATGTGGGCAATGCATCACTGACATGCCTTTCTTCCTTTTGCAGCACCAGCATGCCTCCGTGTGGATGATGGGGCGCCGGCAGCGATAGCAGTCGTAGACGCTGTAACAGCCCCGTGGAGGACCAGCCGTCCACCTCCACTGGCATCCGGGGACCTGACAGGCTGCAGCTCACCAACATAGTGCAGACGGATGTCTTGGACTTGGGGTCGGATGAGGCCCTGGATGTGTTCCTGCAGGATGCCAGCCTTGATGTCCTCTGCGCAGAGACACAGATCGGGGTGGTCTGACACCGATGACGACATCACGATTATCCTGGACAGCATGGGCAACGTTGTGGGCACTGAAACAGACAGCATGCCCAGCGCCCTGCCAGCGGCAGAACAGCGCCTGCCACCACTGCGGGTGTGCGCTGCCCCGACTGTGCCCCACGGTGGTGGTGGTGCAGCGACGCAAACCCTGGGTGCTGTACTGCACCCGGACTGGCGACAGCAGCAGGTTGCAGGTGCCACCAGGCAGCCAGACACAGCGTCCGCCGCCTGTGCGCTTGCTGTGCCCATTCCCTGTGCAGCGTCCACCAGAGAGGGGGCTGTGCAGTGTGGCCAGTCACCACATGAGGATCGGCATCCCACCCGGGAGCCCTAGGACACCGACCCGCTGGCTGAGCACACCCGTCTGCTGTGGGCATCCGTACAGCAACAGGTGCTGCTCACCACTGGGGTGCATGCACTGCGTGCGGAAGTGTGCCATCTAGCTGAGCAGCAGGAGAGGGGCAATGCGCAGATCCTGATGGGGATGCAGTGCATGCAGGAGGCCACGACTGCATCCTTGGATCGCATTGCCACTGTGATCATGGATGGCTTTGCGCTGCTGGCTGCCACAGGGCATGGCCGTGCACAGTTGACCCCCCACAGTACACTGTCCACACCATGATCCTGGCGTCAGGTGACCCCAACACAGTCGACACCGGGATCTGATGTAGACATCCCAGGCACACCTGGGGCTGGCCTGTTTGGGCACCGTCAACCCCCACGGTGCGGACACGGTCATGGTCCCATGGTTCAACCCTTGGGGGGCTGTCATGCACCCCCCCATGGCTGAGGCACAGCCTGTGGCTGCAGATCGGCCCAGGCACAGCCGCCCCCGTGGCCGTGGTAGCCATGGTTCTGTGCAGTGGACCTGATGTGTGGGCCACCCTGCCTGCAGTCTGCAGCTTCTGCCCAGTGCACATATGGGCAGTGTGTGTGTACCTACCACTGGTGTGGTGCCTGTGTGTTGCACCACATGCTGCTTGTGTGTGTGCTTGTCCGGCCGCCGAACCATGTGGCGTGGACATGATGAAGGCAGTCTAGCTCAGGTTGTGCCTGTGCACTAGTGCAATGCATCTGATCCACACTACATACCACCACATGGGTGTGTGGGTGTGTGCGCCCGCTCATGCACATGTGTGTGTGTGTGTGTGTGGTTGTGTGCCACTGACTCCCTTACCAGTGCCTCACGCCTCTATGTGTGCATGCCCATTGCCATGCAAGCCCCTGCATGTGTGCTGTATCTGTTTGTGTGGCCCATGCATATGTATTGCACCACCTACCTGTGTGCACCATAGAGCTCCTGTGCAATGGTGTCCCGGTGTTGTCGCACCTGCTGTTGCAGTCGGGAATCCTTCCACACAGGGGGTGGCTGTCCACAACCCTCCGGCCCATTGCCTCCATTGTCCCCACTACTGTTGCCTTCATCAGCCTCAACAGCTATCCCATAGTCGATCGCCATTTTGTGCAGTATGCAGCAGGCCAGGAATAGACCACAGGCTTTCGAGGGGCTTTACTGTAGGGCACTACCTGACCTGTCTAGGCAATGGAATCATACTTTCAGCATGCCAAAGACACACTCGATGATGTTGCATGTGCTGGCGTGTGCCTCGTTGTACCGTTCCTCTGCTGGGGACAACGGGTGCCGGTAGGGGGTGAGCAGCCAGGGCTCCAGTGGATATGCGCTGTCTCCTGTGTTGATAATGACATGGTTAGCCCTCTGCTATGCTGCGCCCCTTGCCTGTCCCTGGTGCCCACGCCAACATGCACACCCTGCCCTCCCCATCCCAAAGTCTGCTCTGCCAATCACCCCTTGCCTGTGCCATACTCACTCATAGGTGGCCCATGGGGATGTCCCCACGTTCAAACCTGTGGCACAGTGTGGAGCTGTGCCAGATGAACGCATCATGTGCACTCCCAAGGTGTGTGGCGCAGACATTGGTAATGCACCCAGTGGCATCGTACACTACCTGGCAGTTGACATTCTGGCTCCCCTTCCTGTTTATGTATGCCACACCCTCAGGGCCAGGTGGCATGCGGATGCCCACGTGGGTGCAGTAAGTGGCCCCAGTCATGACGGGCAAACGTGCAACCCTGTGGAAGTCCTGCATGGTTGCTGTACGCTCCGCCTGTGTGCTAAGGAAACTGATGTATTCTGAAGCACATGGCAGCAGAGCACTGAGGAACTGTGTGAGGAGGTGGGACGTGGCCAACTGGGTTATGCCTGTGGTGTCCCATGTTGGTCTCTGGAAGGTGCCCGTGGTGAGCTGGCACATGATGGCTGTCACCTTCATCTTCATGGACATGGCATGGCTCCGTCTAGTGGGTGCCTGCATCTTCTCACTGCACAGCTCACAGAGCTGCCTCAGAATGGCCCTGTTCAGGCAGTACCAGCCCACAATCTCCGTATCACTGTAATTCTCAAAGGTGATGTGGGCACGGTACAACCTGTGTCAGGCATACCACCGACAGCCCCTCCTCAGCTGCATCGCTGTTCCTCCTGCCCCCTCACACCCCTCATTACAGCCTTCATCATGATGGCCCTTGCTGTCCAATATCCCCCGGGGTGGTTGGCTGCTGCTGGCTGTGTGCCACCCTAGTGCACTGCCTGAGAGTATGTGTGTCTCTCTTTCTCGCTCTCTCTGCCCCTCTCTCCCTCTCCAATGTCACCTCTGTCCCTCACCCTCTGTGTCTGCCTTGGTTTGTCTGTCTGTCTGTCTGTCTCTCTCTCTCTCTCTCTCACACACTCCGTCTCACCTGCTGTCTGTGTGCTTGCGCCCTGTATTTATAGGAACAAGTCTGCTCAGGGCAACTTCAGTTTGCTCCACACTTGCACCATGGTTTCACGGTTGATTATACCACTGCGCTGGATATTCATGGAGATGCCTCTGCACTTGCGCCTGCATTCATTATAGTTGTGCATTGGTGCCATGGAATTTGCACTGCGCAATTGCTCCCGCTGACTATGGCTCCTTGGCGCAAGTCTGCTAATGTGCAACTGCTTTGAATATCCGGGCCACAGTATACAAGATTTCATGACAAGATGGTGCATCGTCTCAAAATTACATGTGCTCCAGATCTGTTTTTAATTTTTTTTTCAGGAAATTTCATGAACAAATTTCATCTACATATAACTCGGGCACCTTTGGAGCTAGACATGAGTACATTAGTATGGATAACCTTTTTTAATGCTTATGGAATTATCTAAATACTGAGGGAATTAGATAAGAGATTTTTAAGTTACAGGGATTCAAAACGTTACTATGTAAATATTTGCAAAACTTTCTGAAAACTATCAAAATTGTGAATGTTTGTAATGTCTCTGCTCTTGCATGCACAGCGTTAACATTTGACATGCATAGCCATAGTCCGTGTATCCTGGTGTCTAACACAACTGGATAAATTGGTTAAGCAGTTTTAATTTTGCAGAAGAAAAAAATGATTAGTAACATTTTCTCACATATTTGACAGTATATTCTGTAGATGAAGCATCCAGAATCTTTTTTTTTTTGTGGAATTTAACATTATCAATGCACAATCACTACTTCATTTGATAAGCTGGGCTGCACTTTTTGCAGTCCTGCTGTTCCTCATTGGGTGGCTATCCCCCCCCCTTCTCTTTTGGGGTAGCCGGATTGACTCTGTAGAACTACTGATCCCACTGATATCCTCTCTGTTCTTTACAGTGACAAACCTCCTTAAAGGGACACTGTCAACCCCATGTGGCCTCAACGTGTCTCTAGTTAAACACATTTTATGTTTGTTCTCATTCTATAGAGACTGCTGATGTAGCTGGTTGTTTGATCCAGACTCATTTTTCCTTTTAAAAAGTAAAAATCTGTGTGACATCCAAACTGGTGTTACCACACCAAAACATGTTTGTTTACATTTCTTGACCAGCTACAACTGCATCTTTCCTGGACTCAGGAACACCCCCAGCACTATCTAGCAACTCATTATGCAGTGCGAGTAGATCAGAATATTGTATCACAAGTGGCTGCACTGTTTGAGGGTGTTTCTTATGTTCAGGAAGTATGCAGTAAGCTTAGGTAAACAATTTGGAGCAAAACAAGATTGTGTGTAACTATACATCCCCATGCATTTCATTTCTAATAAGCAAGGAGGCAGATTAAAGAACCAGCAACATCAATGAATTTTAGAGAAGGTAAGCAATCATAAAATGTGGGGTTTTACCTAGAAATAATATGATGCAAAAAAGGTTGACAGTGTTCCTTTAAAACATGTCACCTTTCCTATCAACTTACCCTGTTGGAATAGCCAGAATGCTTTCTTCCTGCTGCCCAAGACATTGCCCTGCTACATGCTTTTGAGTACTTCTAAGTCCTAGACTTGCAAGTGTACCAGGCTCCCTGGATCATAAATTTACTGAATGTGATCCTTAAATATCCTGTATTCAGGTTAGAATTGTTCACGCACAGTGCGTGCTTTCTTGCTCCAGCCTGGGGGTCTACCACTGTTGTGCTACCTAGCTCACCTGTCCATTTCTTGGTGAAACTGTGCATCTAACGCCTGAACCTGGTGAAGTGCTACCTGCTTCTTATACTCCTGTC
Organism: Neoceratodus forsteri; assembly: GCA_016271365.2. NCBI lineage: Eukaryota > Metazoa > Chordata > Ceratodontiformes > Ceratodontidae > Neoceratodus > Neoceratodus forsteri. The sequence goes on from CM057459.1 coordinate 1,472,519,053, forward strand.
CCTTAATTAGAACCCCCACATAAGGCTTAGTGAAATTATAAAATTCCAGTTTCATGGAATTTTTCTTGAAATGCTGCAATTTTCACAAAGACTCATGGGATTTGACATCAAGTGGAGATGTTATTTTGCAATTTCTCACAGCTAGCAATTAATAAAATTGGCACACGCTGTCCCCTTGTAAGATCTATGAACCTGCCAAATTTAATGGTATTGCATTCTCTAGTTTTAAAGTTTCAGGGGTTTATCAATTTGTAGTTTACATTCTTGCAAAATTAAATTTTTAAATGTTGTGAAAGTGTGACTACTTTTCATTTAATCCCATTTGAAGCTGAAAATACAAACCTTTTCAGAAATGACCATGTGGTATAGTAGTTTAAATGTTTCAACTCTGGTTAATTTTGGATATGTAGTTTTCAAATTAGAGGGAACTAACTGAAAATTACATTTCAAGGGACGTGGATATGTTGTTCATCCACACTTTTTGGCATAGTCCCTTTCCTCTTTAAATCTGCCGGAAGGTCTTCAAGCTGGCTCCTCCCAGTCATCCGCCCGGATGGTATAACTGCCCCATGACACCAGATCTTCCTTTCCACTGGAAGATTCAGGTTGCTTCCATCATACTCTCGCATTCTGTAGGCCCTGGCTTCTCTACCTTCGGTTATTCCAAAAATTATACTTACTCACGGTAGTGATTGCAGCTGTTGCTTCTCGATTATGGAAGACAAGTCTTCCCCTGAATTTCACAGGTCCCCATGTGGCCAGAAGATGTCATGTACGGACCCACATACTGCATGCATCTATTGTCTTGGTGTCAACCACGGCACTACAACCTGCGAGTTCTGCCTCGCTTTTCAGCGTAACGTCCCCAACGACTGTCTTGCACGCCTTAAATTGGACACGTCCGAAAAACGGACCCTGACGATGAAATCTAAGGAGGCCCAGTGGGCGGTTTCCGCGGCCTCAGGATCTGCCGAGCAGTTGGAGTGCATGCGGGCCTTCGAGGAGGAAGTGGCTCGCTCTGTGGAATCTTCTTCCTGGGGCTTCTTGTTTCCACTCGAATTGGGCTCCACCTTCTTGGGTTCTTTCCGAGATTTGTGCCACTTTCTCCCTACTAAGGGTGAGAGTCCTGTGGGCACTCATTCCTCTCGGTCCCGTTAGCGGAGAGGGACCCAGGACCGTCTTTGTCTTTACAGAGACGCTCTTGGGATTGGGAGAGATCTCAGTCCCAGGAGCAGGCCATTTCGATCTTGGTCGAAATTGCCTCTTCGGCTGCTGACTTCTGGGCTCTGCCGTTGGGCCAGTCGACCAAAGTTTCAATTGACGAGGTTGAAATTACTCTCCACCTGATCGACCCATTGTCACCAACTCCGGTCGATGACTCCCTCACTCGGACTCCGGTCCTTTCCTTCCCTGATGAGAAGACCCAGCCCACTGGGAAACCTGCCGAGGAAGCAGTGCCTGGGCCTCCTAGGCCAAAAACTAACTTCCCAGGAACTGATAAAATTGGTTCCTCCACCCACAGAGCTGGCTAAACCTCTTCTGGTTCAGCCCAGACTTGTCTCTCCATCCATTCTGGTGGAACCTCCACCAAAGCAATCTATGGGAGGGGGCTCCTTCTAAGGAAGCTCGGCCAGATACCGGGCTCCCCCTACATCTTTTGGTCACTCTCACACTGGCCTCGATTCTCATCCTTGCGATGATGAGTCGGCTGGTTATTCAGCGATGGAGGAAGGCCCTTCATCTTTTCAGGGCATTCTCCACCTTATCTCTGAGTCCACAGGGATGCCCCTGGAACCTATCCAGAAAAAGGTGGAGTACCCTCTCACAGATATTCTCAAGAGAGGGGATACCCTAACAGAAGCCTTTCCTGTGGCTAAAGCCATCATTGGCCCAGCCGTTGAACTTTGGCAGCACCCTGCCTATTGTCCAGCTCCGTCTGCTCAGATGACCTGCAAGTATGCGGTGCCCATGAGATCCCTAGCGGGGTTCACAGAGCACTCTTCGGCTGAGAGCCTTGTCACCACCTCTGTGTTGAGATGTACAGGCAGTTCTGCTGATACCGACAGACCTCTGGAGAAGGAGTCCAAGAAATTGGGTCACTCTGCTTGGAAGGTCTATGTGGCCTCTTCCTTAGGCCTCCATCAGGCAAGCTCGGCCGTCATCATGGCACACTTCTCCCTTGCCCTTTTGGGGTCCTTGGATGAATTCCTCCCTTACCTCCCCATGGACCTGCAGACCACAATCAAGCAGGTCTGGGACCAAGGCCATGCCATTGCTAAGCAGCAGCTTCAGATGGCCCTAGACATTGGGGACTCATGTGTCCATTCATTGGCAGCAGCAGTTGCCTCCCACCACAGGGCTTGGCTGAGGCTGTCCTCCTTTTCGGTAGGTACCCAGCACAAACTGGCTGATGTGCCTTTCCTGGGCACTGATCTCTTCGACCCAGATGTGGCCAGTCACTTTCAGCACATCGAGCAGTCCATTGCCACCTTGGATGTCACTTCTGCCCAGAGTTCTTCTGGCAAGAATCAGCAGAAGAAGAATAAGAAGCCTTTTTGGCATTCTTCCCCTGCAGCCCGGCGGCAGCAGCCCTCCTTTCAGGGTGGTCAGCAGCAGTAGCAGGCTCCGGCATGGCACCCCCGCCCAAAGCCTGGACCTTCCCAGACCCATAAAGGAGGTCGGGGTTTAGGCCCTGGACCCTCTTCCTCCAAGCCTGCCCAGTGACGGGTAGGGGTTGCCACCCCTACTTCCACCACGTCAGCTCTGGGTCCTCCCGTGGGGGCCTGGCTCTGCTTCTTTCTTCCCGCCTGGTCCGCTGTTACCATGGACAGGTGGGTCTTAGAATTGGTTGGCCAGGGTCTGCCTCTGGAATTCAAGAAGTACCCTCCAAGCCGAGCCTGCGCCCCATGGGAGGAGAGAGTTTCAGCCCACACATAGTCTGCTACTGTCTGAGACGACATTACTTAGGTCCTCCTCAAGGAGGCAGTAACTCGAATGGCAGACCCAGGGTTCATTTCCAGGTACTTCCTGGTTCTGAAGCGGACGGGGGGGCTGGCGCCCCATTCTAGATTTGCATGACCTGAATCAGTATCTCAGGCCATGCACCTTCTGGATGGTAACTCTGTCTCAGATCATACCATTCCTGGAGCAAAACATGTGGTTCTGCTCACTGGATCTCTAGGATGTGTTCTTTCACATCCCTATCCATCCATCCCACCAGTGGTTCCTCCACTTTAGAGCAGAGGGAACCCAGTACGAGTTTTGAGCCATGCCATTCGGCCTGTCATCTGCCCCATGGGTCTTCACCAAATGCATTGCAGTGGTGGCAGCCCACCTCAGTGATCGAGGGGTCAGAATATACCCCCTCCTCGATGATTGACTCTTAGCAGGTTCCACCCAGCAGGAGGTGGAGAGGACCAGGGACCTGGCCCACCAGATCTGCTCCCTACTCGGCCTCCTGATCAACGAGGTCAAATCAGAACTCATGCCTTCTCAGCTGATGTGCTTCATCGGGGCAGAGCTCGACTCTCACCGAGCCAGAGCCCAGCTCTCGGCGGACAGGGCAGAGGTTCTCTCCTCCTTTGCCTGATCATTTCTGGTTGGGCAATTGCGCCCTTCCTGGGACTTTCTGCACCTTCTGGGTAACATGGCGACCTGCACCTCCGGGTCCATTGGGCCCAGTGGCATATGCCCCACCTCCAATGGGAGCTGGCCACCCAGTGGAATCAGCGCCTAGGTCATTTTGACCAACTGATCACTGTGACCAAGAAGATGTGGGACACTCTTCAGTGGTGGACCATCCTAGACCGGTTGCAGGAAGGAATCCCATTTGTTCGTCCCAAGCCAACGGTTGTCCTCACGACCGATGCCTCTTTCATGTGCTAGGGAGTCCACATGTGGGACAACAGAACCCACGAGTGGTCAGACGGAGGCTGTCAACGTTCGCTCCTCAGCTTCGGGGTCAAGTGGTTCAAGTCCAGGTGGACAATACCACGACCATGTACTACCTCAACAAGCAGGGTGGCATGAACTCATGGCTGGTGTGCAGGGAAGTGCTCCACATCTGGACACATGTGAGCCAACTAAAGGCGGATCTCCTGGCCCTCTATGTGGCAGGGCCCTCGAACCAACTGGCAGATGCTCTCGGCCACATAGGTGAGACATCCCACAAGTGGTCTCACCATCTAGAGGTAGCTTACAGCCTGGTTTCCCACTGGGGCAGACCGATAGTGGACCTGTTTACCTCCAGGGAAAACACCAAGCTGAGGCTGTTTCGTGTCCTCCCCCCTCAGCAGAGCTCACTGCAGGGGGATGCCTTCTTGAAGCAGTGGACCTCAGGCCTCTTCTGTGCCTTCCTTCCTTTTCCCTTGATCCACAGGGTGCTCCTCAAGATGAGGAGGGACAAGGCACAGGTGATCCTGGTAGTCCCAGACTGGCCACACCAGTTCTGGTATCCAGATCTCAGCCTCAGCAACAGGCCCCCGAGGCAGCTTCCAGCATGGTTCCTGAGCGTCTAGAGTTCCAGGCTTTGGGTCTCTCCGAGGATGTACTCACGGTAATGGAAGCATTCAGGAAGGAGTCGACCAGTAAGTGTTATGCCTTCAAATGGCAAAGATTTTCCATTTGGTGTCAGGGCAAGGGTTTGGACCCTCTCTCCTGCCCAGTGGCTAACATTCTAGACTACCTTTGGTCGCTCTTCAAAGGGGGTCTTCAGTGATCAACCCTTAGGGTGCATCTGGCAGCCATCTCTTTGTATCAGGTGCAGGCTGGTCAGCAGATGGTGCAGGAGACAGTGGTCGGGCACTTTTTTCAAAGGCCTGGATCACATATCCCCTCCGGTGCGTGAACCCCCACCTCCATGAAATCTACTGCTGGTCTTGGCACAGCTCTTGGGCAAACCATTCGAATCAATGCACAAGTATGAGTTGTCACACTTGTGGAAGATGGCCTTCCTGGTGGCTGTCACATCTGTCAGAAGGACAGGGGAGCTCCAGGCGTCCTCGGTGGACTCCCCTTATCTGTTCTTACACAGGGACAAGGTTGTCCTGCGTCCCCACCCGAAATTCCTTCCGAAGGTGGTGTCAGAGTTTCACCTTAACCAGGTGTTTACTCTGCCAGTGTACTAACCCAATTACACTTCAGAGGCCAATTACAGGCTCCATACTTTGGACCTGAGACAAGCTCTCTCCTGTTATAAGGAGAGGATGGTGGAAATTCAGGGAGAGGTTCGCTAGCTATTTGTCACCTACGCTGATGTCGCTTCTGGCAGACCTGCAGCAAAGCAGACAATCGCAAGATGGATTACATCTTGCATAAGTCTATGCTATGAGTTGACGGGCAAGAAGCCTCCCAGAGGGATAAGAGCTCATTCCACCTGCCATACCGCTGCTTTGGTGGCTGCTTCCGGGGACATCCCCATACAGGAAATCTGTTGGGCTGCTACCTGGAAGTCAGCAAACACCTTCATCACCCATTACTACATTAACCTTGAGTCACACCGGGATGCTGGTTTTGGGGCCTCAGTTCTCTAATCTCTGTTCCCCAAGTAAGTATCGAGGGGGTGTGCACCTTGTCCCCCTCCTCACGAAGAACTGCTAGGAGTCTGCCAAGAAGTGTGGATGAACAACATATCCACGTCCCTAGAAAAACAGGTTACTCACCTGTAACAGTAGTTCTGTCTTAGATCAAATTTGGATTTTTGTGCACCTTTTGTGCTTCTTATACAAATAGAGGAACTAGATTAATTGAGAGAGTTCAAAGAAAAATGACAAAAAAAAATCATAGGCATGAAAAACAAGACCTATGGAAAAAGATTTCAAGAGTTAGATCTACACTTTATGAATTATCGTCAACTTCAAGGTGATCTTTGCTTAACATATAAAGCTATTAAAGATCCTGTCCTCACAGACACTCAGTCTAGAAATAAATTTTAACAATACCCAGACTAGATCTCATAATCTTTAATTAAGAGGGGTTCACTGTAAAACAAAAAAGAGAAGCCAGTGGTACACACAACGATTAGTGAACAAATGGAATATGCTTCCAGGATCTATTATTGAGGGCAACACTATGGGTACATTTAAATACCAGCTAGACCAACACATGGGCAATATAAAATTTAAATATTTATAAAAATAATTCCACCTTTGGGTGGCAAACTCATATAAAGGCAACGCCTCCTGAGCTTGTAACACACTATGATACTATGATACAGTATATGTTGTTCATCCACACAGGCCCCCCTGACCTCCCCGGCTGCAGTGCACACGCCTGGCTTCCAGCTGGCTAAGATCTGGCATCATGGGGTGGAGCCGAGAGTTATACCTCCTAGGTGGGTGGGAAGAGCCAGCTTGAAGACCTTCCAGCAGATTTAAAGGGGAAAGGGGCTATGCTAGGAAGTGTGGATGAACTACATATACCACTCCTAGAACTGCTGTTACAGGTGAGTAACCTGTATTTACCAGTGAGTAACGTGTTTTTGGCAGCATGTTTGGCAGCCTATAACACAGTCCCATTTAAAGCTAGAAATCTGGAACTTCAGGCATATACAAATGTAGTGCTAACCTGGAAACCTGGCCATTTTTGTAATATTTCAGTGAATATTATCAAAGTTGTACTAAAATTATAGAAATCCAAATTTTGACAAAATATTTGACTACCTATAACTCAGCTCTATTAAAGTGTGAGACTTAAAACATGGTGCATACATGCATTCTATGTGCTATTCTAAATCCTGATATTTTGGTGAAATCTGGAGAAGAAATTTTAAAATTATCTCAAAATAACTGAAAATTAAATTTTGATTAAATATTTGGCAACCCATAATGCCACCCCCTTTTAGGTTAGAACCCTGAACTTTGGTACACATTTGTAAGAAATACTGTACTGCTTACATTCTAATTTGGTGTTATTTTGTCACAGACTTTAAAAATTATAGTGAAACAACTGATATTTAAAATTTTGTGAAATTCCACAGAATTTTCACAATAATTCTGTGGAATTCTGCAGAATTGGAATGATCATTCTGTGGGCATTCTGCTTGTGGAATTTTATATTCTGCACAGCTCTGGTGTATATGTCTTCTGTTGGCACCCTTGGCAGACTATGTGAGAGGCCTTTCGGTATCATACATTTCTGCTTAAAGTTGAACCAGCATAATAGTCTGTTGTGATTTGCATATACCACCCATGATGCTTGGCATTATGGTGGTATGTGTAATTTTGTATTTCTTTTGAAACGTGGCTTCCCAGCCAATGCCTTTTGGGATAATCATTGCTTCAGTGCTTGCACACTGAGGTTCTTTGTCTTTTAGCTTGTTTTTTTCTTTTTATTGGGCTCACCACAACATAACACAGATAGTCAATCGTAGGGTAACTGGTTCACGCCACTGGGGTATCATGCAGACGAGGCACACTGATGAGTCCTGGTAGGACAAAACACGTGTATGTGTCTTCTGTTGGCACCGTTTGCAGACTGTGTGAGAAGCCTTTCGGTACCATGTATTACTGCTTAAAGTTGAACCAGCATGGTGATTTGCATATACAGCCCATGATGCTTTGTTTTATGGGGTATGTGTGATTTGGTATTTCTGTTGAAACGTGGCTTCCCAGCCAATGCCCTTTGGGGTAACCATTGCTTCAGTGCTTGCACATATATATCTATATATAACCCCCTCCCACTGGCCCCTTATTTAATTAGAAGGCACGCCTCTCACCAAATGTCTAGGGGCAAAGAGAGGGGTGGGGGTTTACATTACAGAACACACACATGTTTTGTGCTACCATGTATAAGGTGGACTAAACTGTTATACAAAACAGCCAACTAAGTGTGGCAACTGCCTGGCACACACCTGGTAGGGACCAAGTGCCATAGCCAGCAACCCGGGTCCCTGGGAGAAAACATTTGCTCGTGGCTGTGCTAGGTTTGCTCTTCTGGACAGGGGTACCCAAGTAACTCCAGACAAAAGGAAGCAATAACATTACTGTCCAAACCAGGTTGGGATTCTAGAGTGTGGCTTTTAATCACGTAGCAAAGTAGGAATAACTATTGACAAGGCACATCTGGCCAGTACTAGGACACTTTCCCATATTTCATGAGGATAGAGGTAGTACACATAACCACAGGGGGACCACATACAGGTTCAAAACTTTCAGAACCCACTATACTGGGGTATACTGGAAGAAACAACCCACATACAGGGGTAAACACTTTCCTCAGGCATTGGCCACATGCACTGAAAGAAAAGAAATAGGTGCCCTTCAGAACCCATAGAGGTAAACTGGTTACTCCAGATGGGGGGGGAGGTCTCCCACCTTTTGCTTCCAAGCTTATACTCTGCCATTCATCTGGTTATTAACACCACACAAACTGTAGAAACTGTAGATGTTGTCTTAAATGTATATCACATTTAACACACTGCACACACACACACACACCTTAGTGGTGTCAGAAGTTAAAAAGGTCAGTACATGGACAGTCACATTCTGGACTCCACTGTAGGCAGACACTTTTAAAGAAAATATCTCAAATGACAGGGTCCCTTTGTCATAGAAATCACCATACAGGAACTGCAGTTACTCCTGGGTTTACACAGAAAAACAAGGTACTCACAGAGCAGTTGTACAAGGCAGCTTCAGAAGTCCAAATGGATCAGGGGATTGCCCCTACATCCAGGAGTTCACCCCATCCCTCCTGGGATGGGGCACAGGGAAACCCACTAGCCAAGGTCTCCACCATTTCCACAGACTGGAACAGTTGTCTTCCACTAGGGTGAGAACTAAAAGAAAACAAACAGGTAGCTATCTGACAGAGCTGACTGAGGAGCTGCCTAAAACTGCAGCCTCCTCCTAGAACTCTAACTTCACTCTGCCATGAACATTCTAAAGCTAGCTCTAGCAGCTGCTAGCCAATGTGGCTTATGATGCTGTGAAAGTTCTAAATGACATCATCCTTCCAGAGCTCAGCAGAGACTGAGAACTGAGTGAGACAGAGTGAAACCCATTTAACTGCATTTCACTAGCTGCCTTCCCTGCTTACCACTGATTCTAACTGGGATTCTAGTAACCCTTGAGAACAAGGGGTATATATATATATATATATATATATATATATATATATATATATATATATGTATATATATATATATATATATATATATACACACACACACACACACACACACACACACACACACACTATATATGTTATACATTGTATTATGTGAATTCTGTATATGCCTATGCCAGTGTTAATTCAAGGTATAGGGAAAAGCCTAGATTTTTTTAAAGGGTTTGACCTTTCGACACGAAGACAACCTGCTTTACCAGGAAGTGAGATTTTCATCCCTAGGTTCTTTGGCAGAGATTTGCCAAAAGCCATTTACTTGCCATAAACATGCACTACAGAAGCAGATTGCGTTTGATCTCAGGAACTATGATAGCATATCACATTTTATGAGGCTCAGGAATGTTTTTGCCAGGAAATACCTTCCTAACAGGCCTGTGTGATGTATTATAAAAAAGGCATACATCCTTCTAAGAGTACTGTGTAAAAGTCATTTCCAGATAGATATTGTAAAAACTTGAAACATCAAAGAGTTTAATTCTGAACTGTCATAAACCATGCTGTGGGTCACTGATACGAAAATACACCGGTTTCCTTATATCTGAAAAATTGATGACACCGCATTTTTCAAAGGATAGTTAAGCTCAGCTCAGAGCAAGATTGCCATTCTGGTTTTGGACTTTCTCCTAAACACAACAGAACTGCCAGGCTGCTATACAAGGACTGAGATCTTTTGCTTACCAAAGATTCTCAGAACTTTGAAAGTCTTCATAACAGGTAGAGACGTAGTTAACCAGTTTTAAGACATTTAGGTATATTTACCAAATTTGTTTCCATACTGTAACCTACATTTGTATATTCTCTTTCTCTTGTAACTGCATTTATTTATTTTAGTAAAGACTTTTGTTTTTCTAAAGAATTCTGCCTGTGTGAGATTCCTTAAATTGTATGTATGACTGTAGAAGTTTTATTACAAATCTGTGACAACTGTTTATGTTTAGAAGGGTCACCAAATAGCAACCAAATTGAAAAGGTTCAGTAGGAGATCTGGCAGGATTAGGGAGAGTACCAGAGTCTTATACGGGTCTGTAGGTTTTGTGAACTGGTCTATTACACGTCTTATAAGGTGAAGGCCAAATCAGATTTTTGTGCTATTACCCCGAAGAGGGCGTACTTACTTGGACTTTCCTCCTGTGTGTAATAGCCGCAAAAAGGGTTTGTATTTGGCCACAAGACTCAAGACTGGTGGTGTACCCTAATTCAAAGTATAGAGGGATACTCTGGGACCTCGTGGCAAGTGTTCTGTTGTAAACTGAGTGAATACTCTGGGTGGGCACGAGGAGGGTATATCTGATTTTCCCCCTCCCTGTTACAGATTTCTCTTAGGGGTGGGCTCTGTGAGCCCAGTGATCTGACCCTCATGAGTGGGTTCATGACAGTTCCTTCTGGCTGAAAGCAGTTATCATGTATAGTCTATCAGTAGTTTGTCTGTGAATTACACAATTTTTAACTTAAGCTAAAATTATCAGTCTGCGCCAGCATAGAGTTTCAGAAGAGGTCTGCAGGGGTGCCGATAGAAATTTCTTGGTCCAGGACACAACTTTTGGGCTGGGCCCCCTCACCTTCCCATCCCCTTGTAAGACTATATATATATATATATATATATATATATATATAAATGAGTACATTTATATTTAAATAAATGCTTTGATCCACACTTACTGGCAGATCACCTTCCCCTTTAAGGGTCACTGGAACATCTTCAAGCTGACTCCTCCCACCCACCCAGGTGGTATAACCCTCGGCTCCACTACATGATGCCAGATCTTCCTTGCCACTGGAAGGTTCAGGTTACCTCCTTAATGCTCCTGCATGTGGTAGGACTGGCTCTCAAATCTTCGGATTCACTTCCAAAACTTACTTTAAAACTCATTTGAGTTTCATCTTCATGACCTTCTCTTGCTTCCACGATGGAGGAAAAATCCCTTCCTGGGTTTCACCAGTGCCCCTGCAGGCAGAAGATGTCATGCACCGACCCTCATGCATGTACTGCCTTGGGCACAACCACAATCAGCAGGCTTGCGATCTTTGTCTATCTTTTCAACCATCGGCGCTGGAAGACTGCATTGCCCAACTTCAGCTGGGGTGACCGGAAAAGCGTTACCAGCCGGTTAAATCCAAGGATGCTTGGTGGGTGGTCTCTGTGGCTGCAGGATCTGCCAAACAGCTAAGACAGCTTAAGGCCTTCAAAGAGGAAGCAGCCCAGGCTGCCGCTAGTTCCTCTTTGGCTTCGGCCTTCATTCTGCTCCATCTGGACTCCACTTATTCGGCTTCCTTCAGAGAGCTGTGCCAGTCTATCTCAACTACGGGGGAGAGCCCTTCGGGGTCGCACGTTTCACAATCTCACAAGAAGGAATCAAGAAGGAAAAGTTTCAGCATCGATGCTCTTGGGATCGGGAGAGGTCCCACTCCTTGGAGACTCCTATTTCGACTTGGGTCTAGGTTGCGACCGAGGCCGTTGGTTTCACGGTGCCCCCATCAGACCAGCTGGCCGAGATGCCTATCAGTGTGACCAAGATTTTTCTCAAGCCAACTGACAGGTTTTCGATGGATGAGGCCAATGGCTCTTTCTCTCAGACGCCGGTGCTTCCAGTGCCCTCAAACAGTTTGCTTCAGCCTGCTGCGCTGGATCCACCCATCCAGAACCTTGACCTGGAGGAGCCACGGGTAGCCCAGACTCCTTCCCTTGCCCCCGTTGGCCCCAGTGGTCGAAGTCTCGGCCCTCTTCTACTGAGTTGGGCAGATCTCGCCATTACCAGCGGTCTTGCTCCCGATATCACGATAAGCAGCGTCGCTTACTCGTCTTCATCCTCCTAGGATGAGGAGAGGCTCCAGCACAAACTGCATCATGAAAAGTGTGAGTTACGTGGAGTGCCTCCTGGCTCTTCCATATAACTCCCTTGCTCTTTCTCGTGTACATCGCAGTAAAGGAAATAAAAATAATTGCCAGATTTGCCAGCCTTAGGTCCTGTGCCTAAGGTGTAGGTAACAAAATTCACCAGACCAATACAAACAGATGTCCTCAAGGCCCTAAGAGTTGGAGTGACCTGTAATTCTTCCTCTGAGATTCCTACCTTGGTTGGACTGTTGAGGGTTTATATACTTTTTCAAGGCAGAAAATGAAGACCAAGATAATTTTCAGTTTGACTTAATAAATTATGAGGACTCAGATAACGTTAACTACTTTCATATGTTGAATAATTACAAAATAAATAGACAAATGCTAAAGGCTATTAGCAAACAGGGTGCGTCTGACTAATATAGGACAGTATTTGGGCTGAGACCTAGGTTTGACATAATTTAATTTGCGTTAGAGATATAAAAGAAAAAAAAATGTTTTTTTGTTTGCTAAGGAGAAGGTTGTGCTCAGGACAAGGCACCTTACTTTGAAAAGAATTAGAATTTAGACAGAGGTGTGAACAGCTGGGCATCAATTGCGGTCAGCTAGAATACTCTTGTGGTCAGTTACTTGTCGAGTGAGACAGGGTTAAGTAGTCTGGTCACTCATGCAGCTAGGCATTCGCAGAGTACAGCTGCTGCTCGCTGACTGCAGCAATGGTTGACCGCTTGTTGACCCTCTAGGCCACTCTGGGATGGTAAAAATAGTCTGTCTTGAGTTTTCAGTGAAAGATGTTTAAAAATCTCTCTTACAGCTCATGAGGACACAGACTGTCTGAAGAGTAGCAGATTTACCCTCAATACTCTAAACAAGAACATAAGCAAGGTATATAAATTTCAGACTTCTGCAAAATATAATCCTCCATGTTTATAAGTTTATTAATCAGTTAACCACACTATAGTTTATCAGTAAATATCAGGTTATAGATTATTTGTTAGTACCATAGTTTATTAGTAAGTATCAGATCATAGATTATTGATTAGTTGATACAGTATCACACACAATGCAGCCTGTTATTGATTAGAAGTTAACTGATGCCCAAGCATTATTGGCGTGGGTGGCATTTGAACATCTGCTGGGTGGAGCATTTGCAGCATCCCATTCATTTACCATGCTGTCCTGTTCCGGATTCATTCCCTCTCTGATTGGTGGTAATGGGGCAGGTAGATTCTGTGGAGTAGGCAGTCTCAGATAATTCCCCTTCCGTAGGCATGGTTGTTAGGTGGCATAGTAGGGAGTGGTGGAGCCGGGAAACCTAGTGGAGTAGGCACATATCAAGCCCCAGACTGGGCTGGAGAAGCAGGCCCGTCTTGATCCAGACCTGATAATGCATATACCCAAGATGGCTGGCCCTGTAATGGGGTAACCCTATTTAATGGTCTGGTTAAATTTAACAGGTGGGCTTGGTGTCAGAGGCAGACCTGGTGGGGTCTGCAAAATGGGATTGCACACATGAGCAGTTGGCACTATGAAGATCTGAAGTGGCAGCAGCTAGTTTGGCCGAACTGAAGCCAACCCCAGTTTCTATCCCAGCTATCAAGTGGCTGTCGCTCGAATGGCCAACATCAGCACCAGCCTCCGTCACTTCTGTGGAGGTGCTGGCTCAGGTTCAGTCAATTCAGCTGAAGCAGGCTTCTTTGCCAATTGTGTTAGAGCTGCCACCCGAGCAGCCAAAGTCTGGGTCTCCAACCAAGGATTCTCGGTCGGCGAAAGATTTGCCTCATCATCTGTCAGTCACTCTCACTCCTGACCGCCCAAGGTGGGTCGAGGGTGACTCAGCTGGACACCTGCTTTATGCAGACTCTCGGAGTCTGAAGATGCCTCATTGCACTCGCGTCCCATTGATGTGGAGTCCTCGGGGGAGGGCTCTCTGTAGATAAGGGGCTCATCTCGCTTATGGGTATCCTTTGGCTCATCTCTGAGTCCATGGGGATGCAGCTCGAACTAGTCCAGAAACAGGCCAGACATTCCCTAACAGAGATTCTGGACAAAGGGGATTCCCCTACAGAGGCCTTCCCTGTGGCTGGAGCCATTGTCAGTCCAGCCCTGGATTTATGGCAGCATCCCGCATCCTGCTGTGCGCCATCAGGAACCAGGAACTACAGATAAAGTTGCAGTCTGATTTTTCAAATATTGAGGGGTGGTTCACCAGGTCAAAGTTACTTATGAATGTTAAAAAAAAAAAAAAAAAGAGTAATGTATTTTTCTTGTAAAACTGACTGGGGGGGGGTGCGTGACAGAATAGACTAAAGATTCAAACTAAGGACACTACTATTCTTAAACAGGTAGACAATTATTGCTATTTAGGGGTCATTTTTGACACAGATTTGACCTTTGCACCGCATATAACTAATACAATAGTAAAAGTAAATAAGAAATTAGGAATGTTAAAAAGATCAACAGGGTTTTTGAATCGGTCTGTTAGAAAAAGGATTGCTGAACAATTAAATGTTCCTACTTTAACTTATGGTCAGCTAATTTATAGAACTGCAAACAAATCTTTGTTGATACATTTGGATAAAATTAAGATTAGGATTGCCAGATATGTGCTGAAATACAGTTTTTATACACATCATTGTAGTTTACTAAGGAGGCTGGAATGGCAATCATTCGAAACAAGTCATAATAGAACCTAGCCGTTGTTATTGCACAAACGTAGATCATCTATTCATCCAGTTTCCAGCCATCTATTTTTGAAAAAAGGAATCTCTGAGAGAGTCCTTAATAGATCAGTACATCAAAATAAAATTCTGCCAACTAGATGTAAAATAGGTTTGGGGAAAGGACCCTCTTTTCAAGGGCAGCCGCAGTCTGGAATTCTCAGCCTTCAGGTGTCCGTGCATTATTTGATTATTGTAGATTTGCACAAGCTATTAATAATTCAGTGGTTGATGTATGTAATTGTTAGGAGTGACTCCGTTAATCTTTGTCATTGTATTTGATTTTGTTTTTGTGATTGGTTCTAAGTGTTATTTATATTTTCTATGACAATTGTCATGATTTGTAACTTACAGCACTTTTGCAAACAGGACTAGTTTTGACCTAATGACTTGTCTCCTGTTTAAATATAAAGTTTTTACATTACATCAGCTCAGATGGCCTGCAAATATGTGGTCCCAACCACCTCCCATTCAGGATTTCCTGAGCATCCCTTGGCTGAGGGTCTGGTGGCTGACTCCGTTTTTCCGCACTGGGGCAATACAGGAGACGTGGCTAGACCTCCGGACAAAGAATACAAGAATTTGGACCATTCAGCGAAGAAAGTGTATGCTGCTTCCTCTCTAGGCATCCATCAGGCTAGTGCGGCCATACTGATGGCACACTTCAGTGGCCTCATTGGTCAGAAAGCCTGGAGGGAAGGGACCCAGCGGCCATTTGACCAGATCCTCCTCCTCGAAGCCTGCTCAGTGACCGGTTTTGGTGCACCACCCCCAACTCTGTCACACCTCCCCTGGGTTCTCCCATGGGGGGCCGGCTCCACCACTTCCTTTCTGCCTGGTCCACTATCACCATGGACCAATGGGTGCTGGAAGTGGTTGGCTGGGGCCTGCTTCTGAAATTCGAGCAGGTCCCCCCGAGCCATGCCAAGCCAAGCCCTCATGGGGGATCTGGTATCCACCATCTTTCAGTTGGCTCTCTGATGTGACATTGCTCAGTTCCTCCACAAGGAGGTCATGCTCAGAGTTGCAAATCCTCCTCCAGACCAAGGGTTTGTTTCAGGTACTTCCTGGTTCCAAAATGGTCGGGGGGCTGGTGCCCCATTCTCAATTTGCATGACCTGAACATGTTTCTTAGGTCACGTACCTTTCTGATCATAACTCTGGCTCAGATCATACCATCACTGGAGCATTGCCTGTGGTTCTGCTCCCTGGATCTCCAGCATGCATTCTTTCACATTCGGATCCGTCTGTCCCACTGTCTGTTTCTATGAGTTCCAGGCTATGTCCTTCAGTCTCTCATAGGCCTCCTGGGTCTTCACCAAATGCATCACAGTGGTGACAGCTTTTCAGAGGCACCAAGGGATCCGGATATATCCCTACTTGGACTACTGGCTCATAGCAGGTCCCACCAGACAGGAGGTGGAGCGGTCCAGGGATCTGGACCTCCAGACTTGCTTCGAGCTTGGCTTCCTGATCAATGAGGCCAAGTTGAAACTTGTGCCCTCACAGGTGATTTGTTTCATCGAGGCAGAGCTCGACTCTTGCCATGCCAGAGCTTGGCTGCTGGCAGACAGGAAGGAGGTTCTTTCCTCCTTTGTACAATCATTTCTGGCTGGGCAATTGTGCCCTGCCTGGGACTTTCTGTGCCTTCTGGGCTACATGGCAGCCTGCTGGCACATGTGTTCCCTCCAGTGGGGACTGGCCAGTCAGTGATCTCAGCACTCGGTCACCTTGACCAGCTGGTCACCATGACTCAGAGCATGTGGGATGGCCTCCAGTGGTGTCTCATCTCAGCTCATCTGCAGGAAGGCACCCCGTTTGTCTGACCTGAACCAATGGTCATTATGACTACTGATGTCTCTCTGATGGGTTGGGGTGCCCATCTGGGGGAGCACAGAACCCACAGATTCTGGTCCCCGCAGGAGTCTCGATGTCACATCAATCTGCTGGAGCTTTGAGCGATTTGGCTAGCCCTGATAGCATTTGCTCCATTCATTTGAGGTCAAGTGGTCCAGGTCCAGATGGACAATACCACGACCATGTGCTATCTCAACAAGTAGGGCAGGACACACTCCTTGCCCCTGTGCAAGGAAGCTGTCTACATTTGGTCCCTCATGTTCAGCTTGGAGGCAGATCTCCTAGCCATCCATGCAGCAGGAGTCTTGAATCAGCTCGACGATGCTCTCAGTCAGTTGGACCAGGCATCTCACGAGTGGTCTCTCCATCTGGAGTTGGAACATGATCTGTTCTCCCCATGGGGCACCCCCTCAGGTCGACCTGTTCTCCTCCAGGGAGAACACAAAGCTGAGGCTGTTTTATGCCCACCCCCCTCAGCCGGGCTCGCTGCAGGGCCATGTCTTCTCGAGGCCACGGACCCCAGGCCTCTTCTACACCTTCCCTCCACTTCCCTTGATCCACAAGGTGCTCGAGGTGAGGAAGGATGAAGCACAGGTGATCCTGGTAGCCCCAGACTGGTCACACCAGTTTTGGTATACAGATCTCCTCAGCCTCAGCAACAGGTTCCCGAGGAATCTTCCAGCATGCCCGGACCTGCTCTCCGTCAGTCAGGGGAAGGTGCTCCATCAGACCTTCAATCCCTGCACCTGACAGCCTGGTTCCTGAGCAACTAGAGTTCCAAGCTTGGGGTTTCTTCGATGAGGTCCTCAGGGTTGTTAAGGCAGCCTGTAAGGAATCAACCAGAAAATGCTGTGCCTTCCAATTGAAGAGATTTCCCATTTGGTGCCTGGGCAAGTGATTGGACCCCTCGTCCTGTCCAGTGGCAAGCATTTTGGACTACCTGTGGTCCCTTTCCCAGCTGAGACTTTGATCAATGACCCTTAGGGTGCACCTGACAGCCATCTCTGCCTACCGGGTGCGGGCCGGTAAGCAGTCGGTGGTGCTGGAGAAGGTGGTCTGCCACTTTTTCAAGTGCATAGATCATATAGCCCCTTTGGTGCTTGATCCTCCACCTCCATGGGATCTACTGCTGGTTTTGGCAATGCTCGTGGGCAAGCCATTCGAACCGATGCACAGGTGCCATACCTCCACCTGTCATGGAGGACCACCTTCCTGGTGTCCATTACATCAACCAGAAGGATTGGGGAGCTCCAGGTGCCCTCAGTGGAGTCTCCTTACCTGGTGTTCTACAGGAACAAGGTTGTCTTCGCCCCCACCCGAAATTCTATCTGAAGTTGGTGTCGGAGTTTCACCTTGACCAGGTGATGACTCTGCCGGTATTCTACCCCAGTCACACCTCTGAGGCTGAGTACAGGCTCCATACTTTGTACCTGAGATGAGTGCTCACCTACTACAAAGTGCATATGGTGGACATTCGGGAAGAGGTTCACCAGCTATTTGTCAACTACACTGAAGTGGCACCTGGCAGACCTGCAGGCAAGCGGATGATTGGCCAGTGGATCACTTCCTGCATTGATCTCTGCTATAGGTTGGTGGGCAGATAGCCTCCTGTAGGACTTAGGGCTCATTCCACCTGCCGTAATGCTGCATAGGTGGCCGCTTCTAGGGACGCCCCTTTCCAGGTAATCTGTGGGGCTACTACCTGGAAGTCAGCACACACCTTAATTTCCCATTGTTTTGGGACTCATTTCTCCAGTTCCTATTTCCTAAGTAGGCTGTGTGCACCTTTCTTTCCTCCTCCTGGAGAACTGCTAGGAGTCTGCCAACAAGTATGGCTAGAACAACATATTCATATCCCTAGAAACAGGTTACTCACCTGTAACAGTAGATCTTCTATGGACTGGTCTCTTGTAGTAGGTTATTACTCTCGGGAGTCAGCTAGGTGGAGCTGTCACATGGTAGCTTCTACTAGCAGTCTTCTATGGGGCTGCCCCCCCATACATCACTTCCTCTGGCTGTGTATAAAAGGGGGCGGCCCCCAAGCACACACTGTTCATTTTCCCACCGGCTTCAGCCCACATGGCAGTTAACTCAATCTTT
The DNA here is from genome assembly GCA_016271365.2 of Neoceratodus forsteri. Lineage (NCBI taxonomy): Eukaryota > Metazoa > Chordata > Ceratodontiformes > Ceratodontidae > Neoceratodus > Neoceratodus forsteri. The sequence continues at coordinate 1,472,537,692 of CM057459.1, forward strand.
TCTGTTGCAGTCTTCAACGTGAACTTGAACCAGAATTTTATTCTCTGTGCCAGGCCTGTGGAACCCTCCCAGGCCCCAGCTCTTCTGCTTCCACTGGGCCAGGCCTGTGAACTACTCACAGTACCCCTTGCTCTCCTTGTTTCAGCGAGCCTGTGTTCACAGCACCCTCGCTGCTCCTTGGCCCAGGGTCTCTTGCTGGGTCAAGGACTCCATCCATGGCTGACAAGGCAGCCTTCCCGGGACAGACCTCAGGGACCCATGTTAATTGTCCCCGGCCCAAGGCTCTCGTTCCCAGCATCGGAGGCAGCAGGACTCACACTTCTCTCACTACTCCGATCTGCTCCATCGATGGTGGCTCCTCCATCGTTGATGGGCCTTAACATATTCCTGGGACAGACCTTGTGGTTCTGTGTTAAGGGTTCCAGGCCCAAGGCTGTTGTTCCCAGCATCAGGGGCAGCAGGACTCACACTTCTCTCACTCCTCCGATCTGCTCCGTTGATGTGTGGCTCCTCCATCATCGATGGGACTGCTCCCCCCACTGATGGACCCTTCATTGCTTACATTCTCATAGACGGGTGTCCCCCATCAACAGAGCGCACTCTTTCTCTTGTACCATCAAGGTGGGCTATCCCCCCCCATTGACGGGGTGTTCATCATTGATGGGGCAACTCCCCCCGTCAACAGAGCCTTCATTGCTCTCCTACTTGTTGATGGGTCATTCCCCATTGATAGAGCACTCTCTGGGATGTTTCCCATCAATGGGCACTGTTCCCCCATTGTCGGACCATTCCTTATCGATGGGGAGGCTTCCTCCATCAACGAAGCATGTTGCTTTTCTTCCCTCATTGATGGGAGCTCTTCCCCCATCAACGGAGCATGCAACTGCGCTGTGTCATCAATGGGGGATCTTCCCCATCAGCAGAGCACTCCTCATCAACGGGGAGGCTTTCCCAGTTGATGGAGCATGTTTTCTCCTTGCCCTGTCAACGGGAGCGCTTCCCCCATCGATGGAGCATGCTGCTCACTCTCTCTTGTCAACGGAGGCTCTTCTTCCGTTGATGGAGCACTCCTCATCGATGGGGCTGCTTCCCCCCATCGATGGAATGCCTTGTTTTGTGTTCCTCATTGACGGGGCTGCTCCCCCATTGAAGGGATGTGCCCATTTCCTTTCCTCATTGGTGGGGCTGCTCCCTATCGACAGGACATCCCTGCCTTCCTCCCTTTCAGAGTGCCAGGAGTCAGGTGTGCATCATTGTTATAGTATCAGGGTGGGACAGCTGAGTCTGTTCTCTAACCCTGGACTCCTAGCTGACAGTGCAGGGGTCATGTGCGCATCATTGGTATAGTATTAGAGTGGGAAACCTGGGTCTGTTCTCTAATCCAGGACTCCTAGGTGACAGTGCATGGGTCATGTGTGCATCATTGGTATAGTATCAGAGTGGGAAACCTAGGTCTGTTCTGTAACCCACAACTCCTAGGTGACAGTGCATTGGTCGTGTGTGCATCATTGGTAAAGTATCGGAGTGGGAAACCTGCATCTGTTCTCTAACCCAGGACTCCTAGGTGACCATGCCAGGGGTCAGGTGTGCTTCATTGGTATAGTACCAGGGTGGGAAACCTGAGATCTCACTTCAAGGGGAAGCTCTTGCAGCAGGTAATACCATTAGGACTGAGGCCACCAGGCGTTAGGACCCCATGGAAAAATCTTCTAGTTAGCAGTCTGTGACTGGGGATGGTCCCAAGTTGACTCTGACCAACATCAGATGTGGTATAAAGGGGGCTGTCCCCCGGCACCACCTCAGTTCTTTTCCCACCATCAACCCACTTACATTGAATCTACGGATGCCACAGTTTGCAGTCGATCGCCTTTTGTTTTGTGCCATTGCAGTCAGTCAGAAATAGTTTATTTCAGTAATTTTCGATGATATTGCATGTCTTCTTTGCCGTCCTCGTGATGAAAGGTTGAAGTGTCTGTGTGGGAAGCAAATCCCGGCAAAAGCTGGACACTCTGCCTGCCTAATCTACCTAGGCCCGAGCCACAGGCCTGATGTCTGCCCTCACTGCCAGAAATGTAATAGCAAGACCACAATCCAATGTGCCAATATGCTCAAAGCATCTCTTGGAAAAACAAGTGGCTGCCATGCAGAAGACCCAGTCAGGGCATAGTCCTTCTTCACCCAGGGAGTCTTCCCCTCCCGAAGAGAAAATATCAGGAGGGAAGCACCATCACTGGGAGAAAGAGAGCCAGCTCAGAATCCTCCCCCAAAGTTCCCCCAGAACTTCTTCTACCTCAGTGGAGGTCAGAATTGGTTCCCCCGGGTACCACTGCTGTTTCAGGGTCTGCCTCCAAGAAAACATCCTTCTCATTCCAAACAAAAGGTAAGGAGTCTTCTCTGGCAGGTCATTCGTCCATCCAAGTTCCTTTGGCCCACCGACCCCATAAGTCTTCCTGTGGGTCAACCCAATAGGGACAGGCATCTCCCTTGGGCAAATCTTTGGATGCTGCCCAAAAGCGTGCTGGATCATCCAAAAAACACAAGCGACTGGACAATTCCACCAGAGGCCAGGAAGTTGTCAGGTACTGGATGCCTCCTCCTCCTGAGCACAAGGAAAAGTCTGCCTCTGATGGTAAGCATACTTCTTGACCTTTCGACTGTGTGTCAGATAAGGACCAGCCATATCCAGCTGACAGGTGGCCGTTAGCTCAAAGGCAACAGATGTCGGCCCTGTCGCCCAAGGAGAAAAATGCCCAAGGATGCAAGACTACCTCCGTCTAAGAAACTTGATGCCATATCAAATGAGGGATCAACCTCACAGAAACAGTCTCAACCAGATCTATTGCCAGAGGCACCCATAGAAGAGGTGTCTCAGGACCAGATGCCAGCCCATAAAGGCCCACAGGATCAGACGCCTGGTCCCTCAAACCTGACGCCCCCAATCCCAGTCATTCCTCTAGCTGTTGTAGGGGTGCTGTTTAACTCATGGTGGAAGACTGATAAAGAGGATCTGCTCCATAAATTAAGGGACCCATCAACAATATGACCATTACCCAGGGACACATCCCCTAGGCTGCCCCTCCACCAAGGGATTACCGGACACCAGAGGATGGGGACAAGCAGGTGCCGGGTCCAAGGGGCAGAAAAACATGCCCATCATCTGTACTATCCTCCAGTGGATGACCACCATCGTCCTCAGGAGATGACGCCAGAGACTTCTCCTTAGATTATTTGTCAGAGGACGAGTTCCCTATCCCTTTTCCAGACCCAAAAAATTCTCCTAGGTCCTCACCAAATGGTCCGCCTGTCCTGGACATAATGCATCACATCCAAGCTCTATACCAATGGGCATGGAAAAGCTGGATCCAGAGAGACGACACCTTGCTAATTTTGGGGGGCTGCTGACCCTAAACCACTGGTCATTCCCTTGTTAGTGGAGCCTTTCCAAGATGTCACCAGGCTAACTTAGAAACACCTGGCTACTACAAACACAGTGCCAAGAAATGTGGACAGGCTATATAAAACTCCAGAAGAGGAGTCTTTCCGGTGGGAGCACCCAAAAGCTACTGTAACTCCACGGTGTTAACAGCGGCACATGGCAGGGCACAACAACCCAGACATATAAGTGATCAATCTCCAGACCCAGAGTCCAAGAAGCTTGACCAAATGGGATGAAAAGTATATTCTTCAGCCACGAGCACGGTCCGGTCGTTGGAACTTCCTGGTTCACATGGTGACCTATCAGAAGTCACTCTGGGCTAAAGCAATGGATCTGGCTAAGGCTCAACCAGACTTTGAGGGCAAAGCAGAGCTCCTGGCAGTCATTCAGTCAGGAATGGACATAGATAAACATGTTCTCAGGAGCTCATATGATTCAGCAGACATGGCACCCAGGGCAGCAGCCACAGGTATCTGCATGAGGAAGCACGCCTGGCTAAGAGTTTCGGGTTTATGACAAGACCTTCAGGACACCATTCTGGATGCTCCTTTTCAGGGACCTGTCCTGTTCAGCCAAGAAACAGAGAAACTCATCACTGTTCTACAGGACTCATGTAAAGCAGTGTCTGAGATCCACAAGATGTATAGATCAGAGCCTCAAGCTAACCGTCACCGTCCTTTTTTGTAAAAATCAAGGACAGCAGGGAAGACATCAGCTTCAACAAAAATGAGGCTTTAAGAAGAGACAAGACCACCCTATCCCTTCAGAAACCCAGGGCCTCAAACATCCCAAAGCACCCAAACCTCCCCTGCCCACCCCCTCCAATATGGCATGGCTCCCTACCAGCCCTCCCCCTTCCACAGGAAGTGCAGGAGGGCAGGGGGGAGGCAGTAGGAAGGAGATCCTCCCTCTACCTGTCAGGATGGTCCAATAGCATGTCGGACCAATGGGTCTTACAGATAGTGGAGAGAGGATACTCCCTAGAATTCACACAGATTCCACCTCCAGTCCCCTCCCACTGCTGTCCCTCCCATGCTGTTCCCCTGCGAGCAGAAATACAGGCCTTGTTGGACAAGAGAGCTATCCAGGAGGTTCCCTTTGTTCAAGGGGGCAAAGGTTTCTACTTCTACTTCTTTCTTGTTCCAAAAAAAACAGGAGACTGCCATAATATTCTGGATCTCAGCCAGCTAAACAATTTAATCGAATACAAGAGGTTCAGGATGGTGACCCTGGCAAGCCTGTTGCCCATGCTCCATCAAGGAGACTGGCTCTGCTCCCTGAACATGCAGGATGCGTGCATGCATATCAAAATCTTGCTGTCCTACAGGAAATTCCTATGCTTCACCTTCCAAGGCGGGTACTTCCAGTTCAGGGCACTACCATTCAGCCTATCATCAGTATCAAGGGTTTTTACCAAGTACCTGGCAGTAGTGGTGGTGGCCCTCAGAAGAAAGGGTCACTTTGTTTACCCTTATCTGGACAATTGGCTTCTTACAGCTCTGGCAGAAGGCCAATTAAACAGGACCTTGGAGGAGATCGTAAGTCTGTTTCAGTTTCTGGGCATCACCTTAAACTTGCCCAAGTCACACCCATGGCCTGCTCAAAGGCTACAATACATAGGAGCAGTCCTGGACACAGTCCGAGGGAGTCTTCCTGCCCACAGAAAAAGGCAGACAGGCTAAGAGAGGTCGCTTCCAGGGTATAAGATTCAAGCTTGGTCACGGCGAGGGTGGTTCTGCAGCTGCTAGATCACATGGCCACAGCCATAGCCACAATCCTCGGACGTCTGAACATGAGGATACTGAAATGGTGCCTCAGAGTTCAGTGGGACCAAGGCACAGACAAATTAGAACAGCCCATTTGAATCTCGGGCGCTGTCCATCAATCTCTGGCTTGGTGGATCAACCCAGTCCATCTAAGCATCAGAGTTCTCTTTCAGCGACCAAGCCCAGTGCAGATCCTAACTGTGGATGCTTTGTGACTGGGATGAGTAGGACATCTGGCTGCCCATCAGATGAGAGGTTCATGGAACTCCATGGAACGGTCTCTACACATCAACATTTTGGAGATGAGAGCCATACTGTATGCCCTTCAGGCATTCCAAGGGGTACTCCTTCTGGGACCACTCATGGTCCAGTCAGGCAATACCCTAATAGTCTTCCATATCAACAAGCAAGAGAGCAGGCCAGCCCGGTGGCACTGAGGGTTGAGACACTGGATGCCACACCTTGCGCCACGAGCTCAGGTGCCAGGGGTCGGCAGGAGAGAGATTGGATTGAGCACCTGCTGGGCTGCTCTCCAATCCCGGAGACATGGAAAGGATGAAAAGGGACTTGGCAAGGTTGGAGGAATGGTCAGAAGTATGGCAGCTTAGATTCAGTGCAAAGAAGTGCAAAATAATGCACCTGGAAACCAAAAACCCATGGGAGGAGTACACAATGGGGAGGGGGGTAGTAACAACAGCAAAAATGGAAAGGGACCTGAGGGTAATCATACCAGATGACCTTAAGGTTGGCAAACAGTGTGAGAAGGTGGTAGGAAGGGCTGGGGGGATACTGGGCTGTATAGGGAGAGGCATCACCAGCAGAAAACAGGAAGTTGTCATCCCCCTTTACAGACAGTTGATGAGACCCCATCTGGAGTACTGCGTCCAGTTCTGGAGACCCCATCTCCGCAAGGACATAGACAGGATGAAGGCAGTTCAGAGGAGGGCAACTAAAATAGTGCAGGGTCTGCAAAAGAAGACATACGAGGAGAGACTAAAGGAGCTTAATATGTTTACCCCTCAGGAAAGGAGGGAGAGGGGAGACATGATAGAAACGTTTAAATACCTCAGTTGAATCAACAAAGTCCAAGAGGGTAGCATCTTTCAGAAAAAGATACATGCAAGAACAAGGGGACACATTTTGAAGACAGAGGGGATGGCTCAGGGGCATTGTGAGGACTTTTTTTTTCACAGAGAGGGTGGTGGATGCATGGAACAGCCTTCCTGAGGAGGCTGTGGGGTCTAAAACTGTGGGAGAATTCAAGAATGCATGGGATAGACATATGGCAGTTTTTGTAGGGGGGTAGGAAGAAATAGGCTGTTGGTTAAATAGGATCTGCAGCTTATCCTCTAGGTAGGAAACGAGCAGACTGGGTGGGCCAAGTTGCCCTTATCTGCCATCAAAGTCTGTGTTTCTATGGAGGGCATTAGGGTGCCCGGTGCTCCGGCAACCCGTGGTGGAGATAGGAATGCTGCAGAGTGCGGGCGGCACATAATGGCCTGCCAGACACTGACAGGGTTGCCGTGCACCAAGCATCAGGGGTGTGCACATGCAGGGGGAGGGTTTGGGAGAACAAGGAAAAACCCAGCTTGGAGGGATAGGTGACGGCACCTATCCTCCATGCCCAGAGTAGGGGTCCATCTCGGCCAGCTTCATCGATCCTCCACCCTGGCCCCACCTGCATGCTGCAGTGTCTTGCAAGGAGCCCAAGGTCAGGTATGGCTACCTCCTGGTGAGGTTAAACTAGGAGTGCCAGCTGTGGGAGAGAAAGCATAGGTGCCTGAGCGCCCTCAGGGCGGCACAGGATGGGCTGTTTGAAAGAGTTCCCCCGAGCCATGAAGGAGTAAAAGATAGTTGAAACGCACACACTTCTCCCCTATTCAGTGAGGCCATGAGAGCATCAACTTGGGCAGTGGACCACAGCCTGGATCTCATGGCAGTCCATGTTCCCAGGATTCAGAACATCCTCGCAGGCAGACTAGGTTGCTTTCGGTCTCAGAACCATGAGTGGGAACTACAGCATGAAGTCACAGATGACCTCTTCGAAAGGTGGAGTCAGCCAGAACTGGACCTCTTTGCATCCCCACACAGTGCCAAACTGCCCAATTTCTGCTCACTGGAGCCAGGGCCTGGTGTTTTTTGGTGAGACACATTGTCCCTCTCTTGGACAGGGAGATTTCTGTATGCTTTCCCTCCCTTTCTTCTTCTTCAGAGGGTCCTGCTCAAACTGCAGGCAGAAGAAGCCTGAATGATACTGGTAGGACCATTCTGGCCTTGACAGATTTTTCCCCGCTGTTGCAACAGCTAGCATCGGAACCACTAGTTCAGTTGCCCCTCTCCATTCACTTGCTGTCACAGGAGCAAGGAACGTTAGTCCACCAGGCCCTACAGTCCCTGAGTCTGCATGCTTGGCTTCTGCAGACTTAGCCAGGGATAGATTTGGAGTGTCCCTCAGAGTAGCAGAGGTGCTCTTGAGAGAGAGAAACCCTTTTACCAGGGTGACATACCCCAGTAGAAGCACTTCTGCTTGTGGGCGATTCCACCTTCTCTGGATCCCCAGGTTGTCCAATGGAATCTGTGCTAGAGTATCTTTGCTACCTGTTGGACTTGGGTCTTAGTTACTCATCCATCAAGGTACATCTCTGCACTCTGTCAGCTTACCATGCCCCAATCAGTGGGAAGACTCTGGCACAGCTGGACATCTGCCGGACCTTTCTAAGATATCTTGCATGTCAAGCCTCCCAGGGGAGATACAGTGCCACTGTGGGATCTCCTGTTTGTTTTGGAAAAGTTCACTTTGCCACCCTTCAAGCCAGCCTCATGCTGCGAGCTATGCCTTCTCTTTTGGAAGGCATTATTTTTAGTTACCATTACCTATCTTATTTTTCTTAGGGACAGGGTAGCCCTGCATACAAATCCTAAGCTTAAGTAAGAACCAGGACATCCAACTACCAGTTTAGTATCCAGAGTACTTGAAAAAGGGGAGGCTTTGTTGCATACTCTGGATGTACATAGAATCTTATGATCTTACTTGGAGTTACAGCTCTTGCAGCAGGTAACACCATAAGGACTGAAGCTGACAGGCAGCAGGACCCCATGGAAAACTTCTAGCTAGCTATACCAAGCAGGGGACCGCCCCACATCAGATACATCATAAAAGGAGCGGTCCCCCAGCATACCTCAGTTATTTTCCCGCCATCGACTCACGCGCATCTACTCCACGGACGCCTTCAAGCTGACAAACGATGACAGAAAGAATTTAAGACAATTTTCTCAAGATTTCATCTCCTTTTTGATCCAGAGGGTTCTTCTCAAACTCCAATAGGAATGAATATCAGTGATCTTAATAGCACCCTTTTGGCCTAGATAGAGCTAGTTTCCACTGCTTCACCAGATGGTTCAGGTGCCTCCCTTACCCTTACTGGTCAGCTCTCATTTGCTGTCTCAGGAGGCCTACTCCCTAGTCCATCCAAACCTCAAATCCCTGAACCTGCATGACTGGCTACTAAAGATGTAGCCATTCTTAGGCACTGGTTCTCGCAAGGCATTGCTGATATCCTGGTGTCAGCTAGGAAACCTTCGACTCACGTCATGTATGCTCTGAAATGGTGGAGATTTTGTCTATTGGCTCAGTCCCGTGATCTCGATCCTCTTTGATGCCCTGAGAAGTCCAATTTAGACTACCTCCTATCCCTTTTCCAGTCGGGATTGATCTATTCCTCTCTGAAGGTACACCTCTGTGCCATATCAGCGTACTGCACACTGGTTGGTCAGCATTTGTTAGCCTAATTAGAGGCTTCCCGCGCTTTTCTGCATGATGTCTTGCATCTCAGACCCCGATTAAAGATCTGATTCCTCCTTGGGACCTTCTTTTCTTTTTAGAGCAGCTTACGCTGCCTTCTTTTGAACCAGCCACAGATTGCGAGCTTCATCTTCTCTCCTGGAAGGCGTTCCTTTTAGTTGCCATTACTTCGGCACAGAGGATTTCTGAGCTTCAGACACTCATGTGTAAAGAGTCTTACTTGATATTCCATAAGGACAGGGTGTCCTTAAGGATCAATCCTAAGTTCCTTCCGAAGAGAGATTAAAGAAGCATAATATGTGTACACTCGAGGAGAGGGGGGACATGATAGAAACTTTCAAGTACATCAAGGGAATCAACAAAGTCCAAAAGGGTAGCATCTTTCAGAAAAAGAGGTGTGCAAGAACAAGGGGGCACAATTTGAAGATAGAGGGGGGACAGCTCAAAGGTAATGTGAGGAAGTATTTTTTCATGGAGAGGGTTGTGGATGCATGAAACAGCCTTCCTGAGGAGGTAGTGGAGTGAAAAACAGTGGGGGAATTCAAGAATGCATGGGACAGACATAAGGCAATTCTATTGGAGGGGGTAGGAGGAAGTAGGTTGTTGGTTAACTAGGATCTGCAGCCTATGCATTAGGTAGGGAAATGGGCAGACTAGGTGGGCCATGCGGTCCTTATCTGACATCAAGTTCTGTGTTTCTATGTTTCTAGGGTGGTTTCAGCCTTAACCTTAAACCAGGACATTGACCTTCCGGTATACTTCCCCAACTACACGAACAGAGGGGAAGCCCTTTTGCACATGTAGATGTGCATATGATTTTGAGGTTATACTTGGCCAGAACCCATTCACAGACAATCTGACCAACTGTTCTTATCCTTCGCTCAAAGGATGTTGGGTGCACCCGTATCGAAACAAACTCTCTCCAAGTGGCTTGTTAACTGCATTGTCTTCTGTTACTAGAAATGCAATAAACCCTTACCGGGACCAGTAAAGGGCCATTCTGCAAGGGGGGTGGCTACCTCCTTCACTGCCTTGAAAAATGTAGTGACATCCGCCGTTTGTGCAGCCGCTACTTGGAATTCATTGCACACTTTCATGAGACGTCGCCTCCAGGCATAGAGCAGGCTTTGGCCTGGCAATCCTCCAGGGACTTTTGTCCTGAGACGTTCCTTTCTGCCTTCGTTCTCTCCTATCCTCCTCCCAACTGGGTTAGCATTACACCCTTACTGCTTGGGAATCAGTCCTTATGGTGTAATCTGCTGCAAGAGCTGTATCTCGAAGTAAGATAATACAGTTACGTAAGAACTTACCATAACAGTAGATCTTCAAGAACAGCTCTTGCAGCAGGTAGTTTCCTTCCCACCTCCCCTCAGAAGATTTGGTTCTATTTCATAGCATCTCCGATGCATCAGAATTATTAGTCTTCCTCTGGAAGTGGATCCTTGTTCTCCTCTTCTGAATCACATCTTTGCACCGGGAGTCTCCGGCAGGAGAACTGAGGTATGCTGGGGGACTGCCCCTTTTATGGTGTATCTAACATTGGGAGTGGGGCCAATGTCAGGGGTGGTCCCCCTCTTGGTATAGCTAGCTGGAAGTTTTCTGTGGGTTCCTGCATGCTCCAGTCCTTATGGTGTAACCTGCTGCAAGAGCTGTTCTCTAAGATATACTGTTACGGTAATTTCTTACACAACTGTACTCTGCTATCTGGCAAGAATTAGTTCCACCAAAAAGGCAGACCAGTTGTTTGTCTCTTTTGCCCACAGAAATGCTAGGGCACCTGTGACTAAGCAAACAATAACCAAATGGTTAGTGCGTTGTATAACTTTCTGTTACCAGCAGCACAAGTCCTTACTGGGACTGGTAAAGGGTCACTCCACCAGGGGAATAGCAACGTACTTCACTTCCCTCAGGAACATATCTTCAGCGGACCTCTGTGCAGCCAGTACTTGGAGTTCAGTGCACACCTTTGTTAAACACTACAGTCTGGACACTGCTTCCAGGAGGAAAGCAGGTTTCGGCTACCGGTCCTTCAGGGACTCCTCTCCTAATTTCCTATAGCCATCTTGTCCTTCACCTTTCTGACCTGAGTCTTTTTCTGGACACTACTTAGGACTCAGTCCTAATGGTATTGCCTGCTGCAAGAGCTCCCCCTTGAATTGAGATAGTACAGTTACATAAGAACTTACTATAACAGTAGATCTTTGAGAGAAGCTCTTGCAGCAGGTTGATTTATCACCCACCTACCCCCAGGAACAGATTTTATTGTTTTCTGTTTGGTATTGGAGACAACCCTACCCCCACCACCACCACCAGTTCTGCATCTGTTTTTTCAGTCAGGTCTCTGGTGGGAGAACTGAGGTGGTGCTGGGGGACCACCCCCTTTATACCACGTCTGACATCAGGTGGAGCCGATGTCAGGGACAGTTCCCCGCCACAGACTGCTAGCTAGAAGATTTTTCCATGGGGTCCTAATGCCTGGTGGCCTTAATCCTAATAGTATTACCCACTGCAACAGCTTCTCTTGAAGATCTGCTGTTAAGGTAAGCTCTTACGTAACTGTACTGTCTGTTCTCAAACCAGAAACTCCGAGGTGGCACTGCAGGGAGTTATAACAGTATCACTGTATATAGTATCAGGTTTGGAAGCTAGATTCCATTCTCAAAGCTCGGACTACCAAGTGGCAGTGTAGGGGGTTATGTGTGTATCACTGGTATAATACAAGGATTAAAAACATGAGCCTTTTTTTCTAACCCAGGGCTCCCAGGTGGCAGTGTAGGAGGTTATGTGTTTGGTATAATACCAGGGTAAGATAACCAGAGTCTGATTTTATACCTGGAACTCCAAGGTGGTATGTTATATGTGTATTATTGGTATAATACAAGGGTGGGAAACCTAAGTTCGTTCTCATATTGATTTCTCCCAGGTGATAGTACAGGGGGTAATGTGTACATAACTGGTATAATACCAGGGTTGGAAACCTGAGTCCGTTCTCACTCCTGGGAATCCCAAGTGAAAGTTCAGGGGGTGTATGTCTGTATTTTGTCTTATAACAAGGTTGAAAACCTGAGTCTGTTCTCAGATCGGGACTCCCAGATGGCAGTGCAGGGGATTTACATCTGTATCATTGGTGCAATACCTGGGTAGGATACCCACATTTGTTTTAAACTGAGGATTCCCTTGTGGCCATTTTAGTGGGTTATGTGTGTATTGTTAGCATATTATGAGGGAGGAAACCCGAGGCGATTCTCAATCCTGGGACTCCCAGGTGGCAATGCAGGGGGTTATGTGTGCATTGTTAGCATAATACCAGGGAGGAAACCCGAGTCGGTTCTCAATCCTGGGACTCCCAGGTGGCAGTACAGTGGATTATGTATCTATTGTTAGTATAATACCAGTGAGGAAACCTGAGTCTGTTCTCAATCCTGGGACTCCCAACTGGCAGTGCACGGGGTTATGTGTGTATAGTTAGTATAATACCAGTTGGGAAACCCGAGTCGGTTCTCAGTCCTGGGACTCCCCAGGCGGCAGTGCAGGAGGTTATGTGTGTATAGTTAGTATAATACCAGGGAGGAAACCTGAGCTGGTTATCAATCCTGGGACACCCATGTGGCAGTGGCGGGGGTTGTGTGTGTCACTGGTGTAATACCTGGGTAGGATACCCAAGTCCAATTTTAAACGGTCGCCATGCAGGTGGTTATTTGTGTATCACTTTTATAATACCAGGGTTGGAAAATAATTGAGTCTGTTTTCAAACCAGGAACTCCCAAGTAGCAATTCATGGGGTTATGTGTGTGTCACTGATGTAATTGATTGAGTGACTGATTTTGCATTTATTGAAATCTTGGATACAACTTTGCACAGATGCTGTTTGAGAGGTTCCACGTCATGTACGTAAACAACAATGCAAGGAATTTAGAACAATATGCAGATAAAACATTGAGAGTACAGTAAACGGATAATGACAATATTAACATAAGAGTACATAAATCCAGGCCAAACCAGTAAATGCGGCAATGTGCAAAATAAGCCTGCGTCAGAAGGAGAAATGGGGAGGAGAAGGGATAAGGTAGACAGGACAGTGTGGACAGAAGAGCGTAGGCTGGAATAAAGGGGTTGGAGATGGGGCTAATGCTACAGTTTACCTATCCCGGGGATAGGAGCTGGGAAGTGCTGGGGTAAGTCAGTGAGTGCGTAGGATGATTCAGTGGTGGCACCTGCAGGCACTCATATGAATAAGGTGTTGGCGTAGTTTAAGTTTGAAGGGTCCAAGTGTAGCAGTACCAGAGATATCCGTGGTAGTATTTGTCCAGAGCGGTGCCCGGTATGCAAAGCTACGTTGTGCCATGGATGTGTGGCATCTGGGTATATAGAATGTTTGTGTGGAGGAGCTCCTGGTTTGCCTGGTATTTAGCAGAAGGAACAGGTTCTGCACTCCAGGAGGAAGCTGGTTTTGTACAACCTTTTTGGCGAGAAAGCAGGCTTGATATCTTATTCTGTCATTCAGCTGGAGCCAGCCAGTGTGGGTATAGAGTTTGCAGGTATGGGTTAGTTTAGGTGCATTAGTGAGCAGGCGGCAGGATTCATGTAGTGCCACAGTGATGTGCTGGAATGCCGAGTCAGTTTCAGATCCATATATCACCAGTCCATAATTTATAAGGGATACAATCGAGCTGTTATTTGCCAGGTTCAATGCTTCGTGGGTGAGACAATGTCTGTGTTGGTAGAGATTGCCGATTCTGGTGTTGATGGCTTTGGCAGTGTTGTCGATGTGATGCGTGAAGGACAAGGTGGAGTCGACAGTTACTCCCAGGTATTTGAAGTGTGGGACGAGTTCCAGGGTGCTGCCATTGATTGATTGATTGTTAATAAGGTAAGCGCACTAGACAAATAAATGCCTATTTTCAGGCATGACCAAGGAGGTTGCTACAGATTAAAGTTAACAAGGAGCAGGTACACCACAAATGGCATATGTAACAGAGGAGAATAAACAGAATATATACACATGTGTGACGATAAGGTTCGTGTTAAGGAGCAGGTACAGTACAAAAGGCATATGTAACAGAGGAGAATAAACAGAATATATACACAAAGTGTGTGACATTATGGTTTGTGTTAAGTATATAAATAGAGTACATGACATTAATAGCTCATCTAGCAAGGCAGTAGCATGCAAACCATGTGCTGTTGCTCAGTATTCACAGAAGAAGAAGAGGGGGAGGTACCCAAACCAAACAATAAAAGCACTCTGGACAGAGGGGTTGATACCAGTCCTTTCACAGAAGAAAGGGTCATGAAGGAACTCCTAAAACTCAAAGTGGGCAAAGCTATGGGGCCTGATGGAATTCACCCCAGAATTCTAAAAGAACTAAGCGGATAACTAGTTACACCGTTGACTACCCTTTCTAACAAATCATGGGAGGATGGTGTGGTACCAGAGGACTGGAGGAGGGCAGATGTGATTCCTCTTCACAAATATGGGAGCAAGGCAGAGGCAGGAAACTACAGACCTGTTGGCTTGATCTCAGTGGTAGGGAAAATGATGGAATCACTTCTGAAAGAAAGAATTGTTGAGTACCTAGAAGCCAGAGGGGCACGGGCCCAAAGCAACTTGGATTCAAAGCAGGAAGGTCTTGTCAGATGAGTCTAATTGAGTTCTTTGACTGGGTAACCAAAGTAATAGACCAGGGAGGGGCTGTGGATATGGCCTACCTAGACTTTAGCAAGGCATTTGACACAGTTGCACACAAAAGATTAATAAACAAGTTAGCCAGCCTGGGGGTGGGTCCCATGGTGGTAGTCTGGGTAACAAGCTGGCTGGACAACAGGACCCAGAGGGTAATAGTAAATGGAGTACACTCTGAAGAAAGGGGGGGTCACTAGTGGGGTACCACAGGATTGAGTATTGGGATTGGTCCTCTGTAATGTCTTTATAGGTGACATGCAGAGGGACTGGAAGGAAAAGTATGCCTCTTTGCAGGTAACACAAAGATTTGCAACAGGGTTGATACACGGTAAAGGGGTAGAAAAGATGAGAAGGGACTTGGCAAGATTGAAGGAATAGTCAGAAGTATGGCAGCTTAGATTCAGTGCAAAAAAGTGCAAAGTAATGCACCTGGGAAACAAAAACCCAGGGGAAGAGTACACGGTGGGGGAAGGTACTAACAACAACAAAAATGGATAGGGGCCTGGGGGTAGTCATATCAGATGACTTTAAGGTAGGCATGCAATGTGAGAAGGCAGTAAGGAGGGCTAGGGGGACACTTGAATGTACAGGGAGAGGCATCACCAGTAGAAAACAGGAAGTTGTTATCCCTTTGTACAGACAGTTGGTGAGACCCCATCTGGAGTACTGTGTGCAGTTCTGGAGACCCCATCCCCACAGGGACATAGACAGGATGGAAGCAGTCCAGAGGAGGGCAACTAAAATGTTGCAGGGTCTGCAACATAAGCCATACGAAGAGAGACTAAAGGAGCTTAATATGTATACCCTTGAGGAAAGGGGGGGCATGGTACAAAGTTTCAAGTATCTCAAAGGAATCAACAAAGTCCAAGAGGGGAGCATCTTTATGAAAAAGAGATGTACATGAACAAGGGGGCATAATTTGAAGATAGAGTGGGGATGGCGCTGGGGCAACATGAGGAAATACTTTTTCACAGAGAGGGTGGTGGATGCATGGAACTGCCTTCCTGGGGAGGTTGTGGGGTCAAAAACAGTGGAAGAATTCAAGAATGCATCGGACAGACATAAGGCAATTTTAGTGAGGGGTAGGAGGAAGTAGGGTGTTAGGTAACTGGAAACTGCAGCTTATCAGATAGGTAGGAATTGGGCAGACTAGGTGGGCCAAGCAGTCCTTATTTGTTGTGAAAGTGTATGTTTCTATGTAGTGCGGACAAGCGGGCGGAAGTTGGGAGAATACAGTAAACTGGAGTTGAAATTACATGCAACCAGAATTTAAGTTAATGAGCTAGGCATAGGAACACACTAACAACATGAGGAGATGGCTGCGGTATCTCTTTATCTAACATAATGAGCTAGGCACAAGAGCGCGCTGATAACATGAGGAGGTGGCAGCGGTATCTCTTTATCTAACATAATGAGCTAGGCACAAGAGCGAGCTGATAACATGAGGAGGTGGCAGCTGTATCTCTCTATCTAACATAATGAGCTAGGCACAAGAGTACGCTGATAACATAAGGAGATGGCTGCGTTATCTCTTTAACATAATGAGCTAGGCACAAGAGCACACTGGTAACATGAGGAGATGGCTGCTGTATCTCTTTATCTAACATAATGAGCTAGGCACAAGAGTACACTGATAACATGAGGAGATTGCTGCGGTATCTCTTTAACATAATGAGCTAGGCACAAGAGCGCACTGATAACACGAAGAGATGGCTGCGGTATCTCTTTAACATAATGAGCTAGGCACAAGAACACACTGATAACATGAGGAGATGGCTGCGTATCTCTTTATCCATATATGAGCTAGGCACAAGAACACTGATAACATGAGGAGATGGCTGCGGTATCTCTTTATCTAACATAATGAGCTAGGCACAAGAGCACACTGATAACATGAGGAGATGGCTCGTGTATCTCTTTATCTAATATAATGAGTTAGGACAGAGAGCACTGATAACATGAGGAGATGGCTGCGTATTCTTTATCTAATATAATGAGCTAGGCACAAGAGCACACTGATAACATGAGGAGATGGCTGCGGTATCTCTTTATCTAACATAATGAGCTAGGCACAAGAGCACACTGATAACATGAGGAGATGGCTGCGGTATCTCTTTATCTAACATAATGAGCTAGGCACAAGAGCACACTGATAACATGAGGAGATGGCTGCGTTATCTCTTTAACATAATGAGCTAGGCACAAGAGCGCACTGATAACATGAGGAGATGGCTGCTGTATCTCTTTATCTAACATAATGAGCTTGGCACAAGAGCACACTGATAACATGAGGAGATGGCTGCGGTATCTCTTTAACATAATGAGCTAGGCACAAGAGCGCACTGATAACATGAGGAGATGGCTGCGGTATCTCTTTATCTAATATAATGAGTTAGGCACAAGAGCACACTGATAACATGAGGAGATGGCTGCGGTATCTCTTTATCTAACATAATGAGCTGGACACAAGAGCGCACTGATAACGTGAGGAGGTGGCTGCATCTCTTTATCTTAACATAATGAGCTAGGCAAGAGCGCACTGATAACATGAGGAGAGATGGTCATGTATCTTTTTCAATATAATGAGCTAGGGACAGGAACACTGATAACATGAGGAGATGGCTGTGGTATCTCTTTATCTAACATAATGAGCTAGGCACAAGAGCGCGCTGATAACATGAGGAGATGGCTGCAGTATCTCTTTATCTAACATAATGGGCTAGGCACAAGAGCACGCTGATAACGTGAAGAGATGGCTGCGGTATCTCTTTTTCTAATATAATGAGCTAGGCACAAGAGCGCACTGATAACATGAAGAGATGGCTGCGGTATCTCTTTATCTAACATAATGAGTTAGGCACAGGAGCACGCTGATAACATGAGGAGATAGCTGTGGTATCTCTCCATCTAACATAATGAGCTAGACACAAGAACACACTGATAACATGAGGAGATGGCAGCGGTATATCTTTATCTAACATAATGAGTGAGGCACCGGAACACACTGGTAACATGAGATGGCTACAGTATCTCTTTTTGAAGCTGGTCTCAGTGAGTTGCTGGTAGAGATCAGCCAGTATGGAATTCCATAAACAGTGAGCAACAGTGGAGAAGGCAGTATCCCCTGGTCTCTTTCTAATTCTAGGTATGGATAGCAGGTGTAGATTAGAGGACCTTAGTTAACAGGACACCACCGGCAGGCTAGGGAAGCCTCATGGGAGATTATGGAGATTGATTGTGCAACATGTTAAAATGACCCTGCCTAAGATTAGATCACTCAGAGCTACGGGGGGCAGCCATCGCACCCTAGGTATAACTCACAGTAATGGGCTTGGTGGTTCGATGATGAGGCAAAACGACAGATGTTCATACACATTGCATTCCACTTCTGAAATGTAGATTTGGTTGAAGCATAGAATACAAACACCTCATAGTAAAATTTAGGGAGTAGCACTCCACAAGCTATGGCTAAATGGGCAGAAGGAGTGAGATTATACTTGACCTTGTAAAACAGCCTAAGTTTGGTGTTACCCAGTTTACAGATGCCCATGATGTGCAGTGATTAGTGCAGGGATTGGCCTGGTGTCACACCTAGGTACTTCAGAGAGGACACAGACTCCCATAATGTGCAGTGAGTAGTGCAGGGATGGGTTACTGTCACACCTAGGTACTTCAGTGAGGACACAGATGCCCATGATGTGCAGTGAGTAGTGCAGGGATGGGTTACTGGCAAATCTAGGTACTTCAGTAAGGACACAGATGCCCATGATGTGCAGTGAATACTGCAGGGCTGGGTTACTATAACACCTAGGTACTTCAGTGAGGACACAGACGCCCAAGATGTGCAGTGCGTAGTGCATGGATGGGTCTAGTATCACCCCTAGGTACTTCAGTGAGGACACAGATGCCCATGATGTGCAGTGAGTAGTGCAGGGATGGGTCTAGTGTCACAACTAGGTACTTCAGAGAGGACACAGACTTCCATGATGTGCAGTGAGTAGTGCACGGATGGGTCTAGTGTCACACCTAGGTACTTCAGTGAGGACACAGATGCCCATGATGTGCAGTGAGTAGTGCAGGGATGGGTTACTGTCACACCTAGGTACTTCAGTGAGGACACAGACGCCTATGATGTACAGTGCATAGTACACGGATGGGTCTAGTGTCACACCTAGGTACTTTAGTGAAGACACAGATGCCCATGATGTGCAGTGAGTAGTGCAGGGGTGGGTTACTGTCACACCTAGATACTTCAGTGAGGACACAGATGCCCATGATGTGCAGTGAGTAGTGCATGGATGGGTCTAGTGTCACACCTAGGTACTTCAGTGAGGACACAGATGCCCATGATGTGCAGTGAGTAGTGCACAGATGGGTCTAGTGTCACACCTAGGTACTTCAGTGAAGACACAGATGCCCATGATGTGCAGTGAGTACTGCAGGGCTGGGTTACTGTCACACCTAGGTACTTCAGTGAGGACACAGATGCCCATGATGTGCAGTGCGTAGTGCACGGATGGGTCTAGTGTCTCAACTAAGTACTTCAGTGAGGACACATATGCCTATGATATGCAGTGAGTAGTGCAGGGATGGGCTACTGTCTCACCTAGGTACTTCAGTGAGGACACAGATGCCCATGATGTGCAGTGCGTAGTGCACGGATGGGTCTAGTGTCACACCCAAGTACTTCGGTGAGGACACAGATGCCCATGATATGCAGTGAGTAGTGCAGGGATGGGCTACTGTCTCACCTAGGCACTTCAGTGAGGACACAGATGCCCATGATGTGCAGTGAGTACTGCAGGGATGGGCTACTGTCTCACCTAGGTACTTCAGTGAGGCATACCTCTCAACCTTCTGCCCGCCAAATGTGGAAAATTGCCTGTCAAAATGTGGAACAAATGGGCAAAATGTGGAACACTTGATCAGATCTTTACCCAAGAAGCTCAAAACACTGTTAAAATGTTGCATTTGTCTTAAGAAAGTTTTTTATTAATTAAATAATATATTTTTTGCATCATTTACTATGGATTTTTGGTTTAAAATATTGACTTTCAATGTGGAACAAGTCCTCACAATGTGGAACAGGGAGCTTTTGTGAAGTAAAATGAGGAACATTCCTCCTAATGTGGTACAGTTGAGAGGTATGCAGTGAGGACACAGATGCCCATGATGTGCAGTGAGTACTACAGGGATGGGCTACTGTCTCACCTAAGTACTTCAGTGAGTACACAGATGCCCATGATGTGCAGTGAGTACTGCAGAGATGGGTTACTGTCACACCTACGTACTTCAGTGAGGACACAGATGACAAGAGGAGTCCAGTCGCAGCATACAACAGTTGGGCTTGACAGGTTTTACATTTGGGAGCTGAACCAAGCAGCATTGCCTGGGATTTTGCTGTGTTTAAAAGTGTGTGTGTATGTGTATGCATATATATATATATATATACATATATGTATATGTCTATCATATATATATTCATGGCAAAAAAATCATAAATGCATCAGTTAGAGTTGTTCCACAGCGACAAAAGCAAAGAAATTCCTTTTTAGGGTTACCACCCCTTCCACCCCACACCCACCAGCAGGTATCAGGGTGTGCATTGAGGTCGTAGGCCTAACTCTCACCCCATTGCATGTGTAAAGAAGCTGAGGTGGTGCAGTATAGGAGAATGGGGTGAGAGTTAAGCACAACAACCCCAATGCACACCCTGATGCCTGTTGGTGGGGGTGGGGCGGGTATGGGGTGGAAGAGGTGGTACCCTAACATCAAATTTCTTTGCTTATGTCACTGTGGAACAACACAGAAACATAGAATTTGACAGCAGATAAGAACCGCTTGGCCCACCTAGTCTGCCCATTTTCCTACCTAACGATAAGCTGCAGATCCTAATTAACCAACAGCTTACTTCCTCCTACCCCCCACTAGGACTGCCTTATGCCTGTCCCATGCATTCTTGAATTCCCCCACTGTTCTTGACTCCACGACCTCCATAGAAACATAGAGTGAACAACTCTAACTGATGCATTAACGGAATTTTTTTTCCATGAATTTCCCTTCTTTTTGAGAATGTGCACAATAAATAGTGAATGGTATGTGGTGGGGGTATGGCGGGGCCCCAAAACACTCCCACCATGCTGCCCATTTCTGCGTAATAACCCTAACAGTAATGGTAACGTTAACGCCAACGGTAACACCAGCAGTAACGCAAATGGTAACAGTAACAGTAACGCAAATGCATAAGGTAATGGTAACACTAACGCAAACGGTAACAATGCAAACGGTAATGCTAACAGTGACGCAAGAGGAAACACAAATGCAGAAGCAAACGCTAACAGTAACGGTGATGCAGACACAAACAGAAATGCAAATGGTAATGGCAGTGGTAGCAGAAATGCAAACACAAATAGTAACGGTAACGAGGCAAACGCAAACATCAATGGTAACGCCAACGTAAACTTCAATGCAAATGCAGCCACTAACAGTTACGGTAACGCAAATACAAATACAAATGCAAAGGTTAATGGAAATGCAAATGGTAATGGTGACACAAACGCTAATGGTAACAGTAATGCCTATGCAAACGCAACCGCTAACAGTTATGTTAACGCAAATGGTAATGCAAACGCTAATGGTAATGGTAACGGTGACGCAAACGCTAATGGTAACAGCAATGCAAATGCTAGTGCAAATACAACTGCTGTTAGAGTAACACAAACAGAAACACAAATGGAAATGGTAACGCAAACAGTAATGCAAATGGTAATGGTAATAGTGACACAAACGCAAAAGCAAATGCTAATGGTAACGTAAATGCAAATGCTAACAGTAATGCTAATGGTAGCACAAATAGAAGCGCAAATGTAAACAGTAACAGTGACACAAACAGAAATGCTAACGCAAACGGTAACACAAACGCAAGTGCAAACACAAAAGGTAACGGTAATGTAAATGCAAACGCTGATGGTAATGCTAACTTTGACGCAAATGGAAATGGTTATGGAAACACAAGCGCAAATGGAAACGCTAACCATAACGCTAACATTGATGCAAATGCAAAGCGAAACGATAATAGTAACGTTAACGTACTCGCATTGTGTCCAAAACAGGTGCATCAAGAAGCACCGTGAATACAAAGAAAGTCCATGTAATAGTGGCCTTCGGACAGGAAAATGAGCACTTGGAATACTAAATTGCTTATATCTCAGGAACCATACAAGGTAG
This sequence comes from Neoceratodus forsteri, assembly GCA_016271365.2. Classification (NCBI taxonomy): domain Eukaryota; kingdom Metazoa; phylum Chordata; order Ceratodontiformes; family Ceratodontidae; genus Neoceratodus; species Neoceratodus forsteri. Next base: position 1,472,559,606 of record CM057459.1, read on the forward strand.
AAAAAAAATTAAAATGTCATATTATTTATAACTTTCCAGGCTGGTTTTGCACTTAGTACCCTGGTGGGGGACTAAGAATTTTTGCAATGAAATGTCCGTATCTCGAACCGTTTTCAAGATATGGACCCAAAAGGCTTGGCGGATGCCGTATTGTTGTACTATGAGAAAAATTGTCAACTTCAGAGTGCCTTTACATTAGATCCCTGTAATATTTTGGCACTAAACCACCAAAAGGCACATCTGTGGGATCTTGGCTTTCTTCCCTGCAAATTTCAGCCCAAAAGACTAAATCATTGTTTTGCAGGAGGGTGGCAATGATTTCCTGTTGTTTTGACCATACTTTTGCAAATCATGAAAGTTTCTCCGAACAAAAATCATGAAACCTTTGCATTTACGAAAGTATTTTGCAAAAGTACTTTTTACAAAAATGTAAAAAACATATATCTGGGGGGTTTAACCCTCCAAAAAAAGATATGGCTAGCATCCTCAGGACTTGACTAGGCGAACACAACAAGAATCGTATCCCTAGAGGGTCCCAATTTTAAACGTCAGGCATTTTTTTGTGACCTGTAACTGAAAAAAAATGGCTGACTCACGAAAGTAAAAGGGTCGTTTGCAATAGTAAAAATGGTCATTTGCGAAACTTTTGCTTCTGTTGTTAACTTTTCCCATTGACTATAATGAGGAACCTTGTTTTTTGAATAACTTTTGAACCATTTAATATTTTGCATGAAATCTTCGGAAGGCTGCATGTTCCCTGATATTTTTGGACCGAACTTGCAAACAGTGCGGGCTGTAGGCGTGAGCAAATAAATGCACAAAAAGTCTATTTTTTTTGCGTTTTTTGGCGCTCTGTAGCTCTGCAACTATACATTCAACCGTAATGCAACTTGTCAGATCCAGAGACCTATGGTATCAGATCGCGCATGCAAATTTTCAGGCAAATCCGTTGTACAGTTGCAAAGTTATTAAGGTGCAAAATGTGAGATTTAACCTTAAAGTGGCTACTAAACCCTAACTATAGTGCCACTACCATGGCACTACAATAAATATATATATACATACATACATATATATATATATATATATATATATATCTATATATATGCAACAGGTGTCAGGATAAAACTGACACAACTTCAGTTATCTGAGTCACTGTGTGGATAAATGGGTGGTGATGTAATCACTATGTGGAATAACTTCAAGTTATCCACATAGTGATTACCTCATCACCCATTTATCCACACAGTGACTATATCACTAACCACCACCACCTGTGATGCCTGCTCAGCAGTACTGCCTCCCAGTTATATCCACATAGTGATTACATCTCCACCCATTTATCCACACAGTGACTACATCACTACCCACCACCACCTGTGCTGCCTGCTCAGCAGTACTGCCTCCCAGTTACATCCACATAGTGATTACATCTCCACCCATTTATCCACACAGTGACTACATCACTAACCACCACCACCTGTGCTGCCTGCTCAGCAGTACTGCCTCCCAGTTATATCCACATAGTGATTACATCTCCACCCATTTATCCACACAGTGACTACATCACTACCCACCACCACCTGTGCTGCCTGATCAGCAGTACTGCCTCCCAGTTACATCCACATAGTGATTAAATCATCCCCATTTATCAACACAGTGACTACATCACTACCCACCACCACCTGTGCTACCTGCTCAGCAGTACTGCCTCCCAGTTACATCCACATAATGATTACATCACCACCCATTTATCCACACAGTGATCACATCACTACCCACCACCACCTGTGCTGCCTGCTCAGCAGTACTGCCTCCCAGTTACATCCACATAGTGATTACATCATCCCCTATTTATCCACACAGTGACTACATCACTAGCCACCACCACCTGTGCTGTCTGCTCAGCAGTACTGCCTCCCAGTTTCACTTTCACTTTCTCACAGTGTTCTTTACAACCCAAGCTATCACAGTCCCAAAGTCTCGCAAAATGCACACCCTAACCAACACCCCCCCCAAACCGGAACCACATTCTAAATGAAAACACTCATAAGAAAAAAAGCCATTTTTTCTTCTTTTTCAGCACAGCAATCCTGCAAACCAAACTCAGCAACCAGGCACAGTGAAAAAACATGGAAAGGAACACAAGAAAAAAGTAAAATATAACAAAACTGAACTAAAAAAAATCCTGTTGCATAAATCAAATATGCATGGGGAACCTGTGGGATAACCAAGCTATTGTACAGTATCCTGTGACATCTCGTAAACCTCATTTTTGGCTTCGCCACTTGTGAGGTTACTCGAGGTCACAGGCTCCTGTACAAATAACTTGGTTATCCCACAGGCGACACCCACATATACCATATTTATGCAATGGGGGTAAGGATAAAAAGTGGCAAATAACAGCAGTGCGAATATCACATTTATCCTCACTGTAGATCATTTATTCTCACTGTAGGTAATAACCAGACACTATCTGCACTTCACCACAACTGCTCAGAAACGTTTTGATAGGTGGGAGCTGGCAGCATCAGCAGTATAATCAAACTTCACCTGTTCACTTCCATACCAGCTCCCACTGTCAGTTTCATTTCTCTCCAACATCATACAGTTCATTTTCACTTTCTCCCCAAATCTTTTTCAGCAGAAGATGCAACTCTCAGTGAAGTCATTCAGAAAAACATAAATAGAAAACTTCTACAAACTCCCCTCCTGCCACCCCCACCATGCCGCATTGCACATTCACAATTTTTTTTTTAAATCCGTCTCACGTTTTAAACACCATACCAACAACTCCACAATCTCCCAAAACATACATTATCTGGACATTTGTCCAGCCTCTCCCCACATCATTGATTTACAAAAAGTGTTGTTTTTTTTTTTCTCTTCTTAAATCTCTGCACACACCACAACTACTAATTCGCACCCTTCTGCTTACCGGCATCAACACTGTCCCTTCACCACCACTTTCCTTCTGCTGCTCACCCAATACACTTGCCAGTCCCCACAACAAATACTCTCCTCCAAATATTTCTCCAACCTCTGCCTGGTTAGCACTGAATTGTTCTACTCGGCTAAATGAAGCAAAACGAACTCCTCCACAGTACTATAACCCCTGCTATTTGTAAAATCCCCTCACATCCTTTTGTACAGCACAATGGCACATCTTACCTCCATGTCCAGGCCACCTACGACCAAGTCATACTATCTCCGCTAGCCGACAACCAGCTTCTCTACCAGGCAGAAGGTGTCACAACCAGCTGCTCCTCGAGAGTTGAATCCCTCGTGCCTCAGTACTGCCATAAGGTACAAACAGCAGGATCAACCAGATAAATGATCCATAAAAACATACCCAGAGGAAAACAAACAAAAAAATATTTAAAATAAATAAACTGCCTTCCAGAAACCTCGCTCCCTCGCTAAGCGGGAGCAATGCCGCCATGTTTAAAAACTTATTTATTTAGCCCTCCTACACAATACAAACAACCAGTAAAATGCCACGTTTGGCAACACAAGCATGTACGGAGCCTAGCTACCATACTAGCATCCCTACCTACAAGAAAAACAGCAATAAAACAATGAAGCAGAAAAAAAAAAATCAAAATATGCATATATATATATATATATAAACATTAAAATTTATACCAAAACAACAGCCATTACATAAATGACATGTGATATAGGGGCTACTGGTGATGTCCCTGAAATTTCCCCTTGTGCAGTTTGACCTTGAGACCTCCTCCATGGCTCACGCCTGGTGAGGTCATAAGGTAAAACTGCACATGGGAGATATCAGAGATATTTTGGTAGCCCCATTGCATATCCTATCTATATATATATGATATATGATGGGCATGGGCAGGTGATATGGAAAATATTTTCACTTTTTAGAGTGACTTCTGGATACTCACGAGTGCCGAAGGCACGAGTGAGAGTATCTAGAGGTCACGATGCAGGAGTGAAAATATTTTCCATAGCACACAACTGCAGATCATATATCCCATATATATAAGACATCTGGGGCCTGGTCTTTTAGCTTTGTGGCCCTGACCCTGTGGAATTTTCTACCTTGTCGGATACGAGATTGCCTGACCGCTCAGGAGTTTCAAGCTGCGCTTAAGACATATTTATTTGAAACAGCATACAGTGGTCTTAACTGATAGTATTTTAATAGAGAATTTTAAATATAAGATGTTATTCAAATTTGTAATCATTCACTGTATTGTTTTATGTTACGTACAAGCACTTTGGCTGTAGAAAGGTGCTTTCTACAAATAAATTATGATTGATTGATTGATGATCATGTGTCAGATTTATACAGTAGGGGTTTCCAGAACTTTTTCTTTTTTTGTTCACTTTACTTGTGGAATAAACAAAGACAACACAGGACAAAAAAAAGAAACCTGCTAAAACAAGCTGAAACACTAATTTGCCATTTGGGATGAAACAGGCTGCATTCATTGGTAGTTGAGGTATTCGTGGATATGGAAGGCTTTGCACTTTTTTGACTTCTTGTCAGTATGAAACTGGCTGCTGTTAGCTTGCTTTGGTGCTCTGCAGGAACACATTGTGCTTTTCTAGGGCTAGCAGGTGACTTGCAGGTGGAACTGATATACTGATTAGTTTCCTAGTCTACTGAGGGTTTGGTGGAGTTCCTTCCTGATTGCTGTCTGAGGGAAACCTGCCTAGAGTGATGATATCTACTTCAGCAGCGTCCAGTTGAGTTTTCTGATTGATCAGGATGTAATTAAGAGATCAGGATAGTGATTGTTTTAGGCAGGGTTTCAGCCTGACATCAGCACAGTGATAATATCAGCATGTGAGGTAAGCATAATATGTATAAATGTAAAATATTATCACACTATGATAATATTTCTGGTAAATAAAAATCACAGTGTGATTTTCTACCAGGATTTACATCACTGTGTGTAAGATACACAGATTTATTCACTACTCATTTGTCTCACCCCATTGTATAAATAGGGGATATGACATGGCCTGTCTGAAGATGATATATTTATTTTCACGAGAGGTCAATGATGTCATGATATCTCACAAGTGGGGAAGCCATGAATGAGGTATCTTGATGTCACTGGCCTCGAGTGAAGATAAACATGATATCTTCAGACAGGCCATGTCATATTCTGTTTATATAACATGTGTTTTGGGATAAATCCAACAGTGCCCCTTAAAGGAAAAACCCTATGTACAGCACAAACATAACAGATGCCTTATGTCATTAAAAAAAATATCTGGTTGATTCTGCCAGTTTAAAGGAATTTAAATAAAGTTATCTGATTGAATATCCCATTATTTTTAAATACATAAATCATTTAACTCGGTATCTGGTTGAGTCTGTCACCTTGACATTGGTTTAATGCAGCAGTAGTTTGTTTCCCCTGTTAAATGTAGCATGATCAAGCAATATCAAACGTCAAACATGATGTGCTGCCAGATATTTATAATCAATCACTCTCTGGCAGAAAAGATGGAAAGCGATATTTCTTAAGCTCATTGCAACAACTGTACCTGCTTAAAAAATTGCTGACTCTACTGAGAAAACAACGAGCGAGTCTGTGGCTTCAGAAGAGGAGATGAGAACGTAAGCATGTGTCACTATAGCAACAGACGCTCAGGCTCCTTTCTCCTGTTCTGAAGCCACGGACTCGCTCGCTGTCTTCTCGGTAGAGTCAGCAATTTCTTTAAGCAGGTGCAGTAAGCAATGAGCTTAAGAAATACTGTTTTGTATCTTTTCTGCCACAGACTGGCTGTTTTAAATGTCTGATAGCACGATGTGTCTCACTAAGATACTGCTCATTGACGCCTGTATATTTTGGGGCCAAGCTAGTTTTGGCACAATAAGAGTGGCGGGATCAACCAGATACGTTTTTAAAATTTTTTATTTATAAATAGTGGCAGGATCACCCAGATGTCTGAGGCGTGTGTTAGGGGGTGGGTGGTTGCAAGTCCTATAGAGAGGCAAAGAAAGAGAACGTGGAATAGAAAGTGAAATACTTTCACTTTGTAATGAATGACGTAAAGGTTCATAGAGATATCACCATGACGTATAGGAACATGGAGTCATAAGTGATATCTACACTGCCTGACTGGAATATTACTTTTTATCTCTTCATTAATCCCAAAACACATGTTGTATAAATATATAGACATATATAGATACATATAGTGAATATATATACCCTACCAGAGGAAGTAGTGGGGGCTGAAACAATTACAGGATTTAAGAATGCATGGGATAGACATAAGGGAATTCTGGAAGTCAGGGGTAAGGGGCAACAGACTTCTAGGAAAACATAAAGGGAACTTACAAGCTCAAATGGTCAGACTTGGTGGGCCATAGGCCCTTATCTGCCGACAGTGTCTATGCATCTATGTAATTAAAGGATGATATGGGAGAGTTTCCATAGCTCAGTCACCACACCGGACATACCAGGGTGGGAAACCTGAATTTGTTCTCAAACACAAGACTCCAACGTAGCAGTGTAGAGGGTTACGTGTGTATCATTGGTGTAATACCAGGGTGGGAAACCTGAGTTTGTTCTCAAATCCAAGACTCCAAGGTAGCAGTGTACAGGGTTACATGTATATAATTGGTGTAATACTAGGGTGGAAAACCCGAGTCTGTTCTCAAATCGAAGACTCCAAGGTAGCAGTGTAGGGGGTTACATGTATATAATTGGTGTAATACCAGGGTGGGAAACCTAAGTCTGTTCTCAAATCCAAGACTCCAAGGTAGCAGTGTAGGGCATTACATGTATATAATTGGTGTAATACTAGGGTTGGAAACCTGAGTCTGTTCTCAAACACGAGACTCCAAGGTAGCAGTGCAGGGGGTTAGATGTATATCATTGGTGTAATACCAGGGTGGGAAACCTGACTCTGTTTTCGAACACAAGACTCCAAGGTATCAGTGCAGGGGGTTAGATGTATATCTTTGGTATTATACAAAGGTGGGAAACCTGAGTCCATTCCCAACCTGGGACTCTCAGGTGGCTGTACGGGGATGGGGGGTTATGTGTGTAGCACCAGTATAATATCAGAGTTGGTAACTGGAGTCCATTCCCAACTCCGGACTCTAAGGTGACTGTATGAGAGTAGGGGGTTATGTGTGTAGTGCTAGTATAATATCAGAGTGGGTAACCTGAGTTCATTCACAATGTGGGACTCTCAGGTGGCATTACGGTGGTGAGGGGTTATGTGTGTAGCACTAGTATAATATCAGAGTGGGTAACTGGAGTCCATTCCCAACTTCGGACTCTAAGGTGACTGTATGAGAGTAGGGGGTTATATGTGTAGCACTAGTATAATATCAGAGTGGGTAACGAGAGTCCATTCCCAACCGGGGACTCTCAGATGGCTGTACGAGGGTGGGGGCTTATGTATGTAGCACAAGTATAATTAAAGAGTTGGTAACCTGAGTCCCATTCCCAACCTGGAACTCTCAGGTGGCTATTTGGGGGGGGGGGTTATGTGCATAGCCCTACTGTAGTATCAGAGTGGGTGGCCTAAGTCCATTCCCAACCTGGGACTCTCTGGTGGCTGTACAGCAGTGGGGGATTACATGTGTAGCACTAGTATAATATCAGAGTCGGTAACCTGAGTCCATTCCAAACCTGGGACTCTCAGGTGGCTGTACGGGGGTGTGGAGTTATGTATGTAGCACTAGTACAATATTGGAGTGGGTAACCTGAGTCCATTCCCAACCTGGGACTCTCAGGTGGCTGTACAGGGGTGGGAGGTTATGTGTGTAGCACTAGTGTAATATCAGAGTGGGTAATTTGAGTCGGTTCTCAGATCTGGGACTCCCAGGGGACAGTGCAGGGGGTGGGGTGTTATGTGTGTAGCGCTTGTATAATATCAGAGTGGGTAACCTGAGTCTATTCCCAACCTGGACTCTCAGGTGGCTGTACGGGGGTGGGGGCGGGTGTGTGTAGTGCTAGTATGATATCAGAATGGGTAACCTGTGTCCATTCCCAACTTGGTTCTCCAAGTGACTGTTACGGGTGGGGGGTTGTGTGTGTGTAGCACTAATATAATATCAGAGTGGGTAACCTGAGTCCATTCCCAACCTGGGACTCTAGGTGGCTGTTATTGGGTTGGGGGTTATGTGTAGCACTAGTGTAATATCAAGTGGGTAACCTGAGTCCATTCCCCAACCTGGGACTCACTGGTGGTGGTGGGGGGGTGGGGGGTTATGTGTGTAGCTCTTGTATAATATCCAAGTGGGTAACCTGAGTCCATTCTCAAACCTGGGACTCCCAGGGGACAGTACAGGGGGTTACGTGTCTATAAAACCTCTTTGATGATATACCTTCCATTAGGACACACCTTCTGAACTATTTGTTATTTTTGTTTTCTTTGGCTGGGAAGAAAACTAGACAATTCTGCCTATTTTTAGCCTCGTCCTGTGGGTAGGCAGTACAGATGGATGCCAGCTGACATTAAACCAGATTGGTGTTTTTTTTTTTTTTTTTTCTTGAATGGGAGAAATTTGGCCAGGGCACTTCGTGAAGTGTCATGGTATCTTTAACATCCAACTGAACAATGACCAGAACAGGCAGATGGGACCTTGGTTTAATGTCTGATCCGAAAGACAGAACCACAATAGTGCATCACCCCTCCGTGATGCACTACAGTGTCATTATTGAGATTTAACCCAAGTGCCTGAAGTGTGGATAGAACCCACAGCCTTCTGATCTTCTGGCCTCAGAGGTGAATGTGCAACCTGCTGAGTCACTGACATTGATGCCTGTACCTTCATCATACGAACATACGAGTCTGCCAACAGAAACAGGCCTCATGGTCTATCAAGTCTGCTCGAATGTGCAGCTAGCACCCTTACCTTGCAGATTTATCATCAGCACTAGGGCCACATGGAAACTTTTGCTAACCATAGATTAAAAAGGTTACTAAGGATTTTTGAGAATAGGACTAGACCTGTAATGTTCTTTCAAGCCTGTTTTCCCACAACATCTTGGATACCCTGTATCCATACTTTTGTGTATCTCAGTTTTAAAGTATTGATGCTAGTAGCATTTACAGCCATCCCTGTAAATCAGTTCCAGAGTTTGATAACTCTGATACGTCCCTCTTGCATTTGTTCTATACTTCTCCCCTCCGGCTGTTTATTATGACTGCTGATGTTATGGCTACAGTGCTTGTGTATGAGTCCCTTTTCTGCACACAGGTGCGTATCTTTATCATGAACTGATCATCAAAAATCCAGCATCCTGATTGGCTGAGCCCTCGTCCTACCCATGATGAAAATTCACAACATAATTATGAGTAAGAAAAGGTGCCCACCAACTGGCCACCTCACCTCATCTTGATCCGTGCCCCTGCACCTATACATCAGGGGATGTAATCAAGGCCAGAGAGTCTAATTACCGTAAACTACTGCTGACTGCCGTGTTAACCTCACATCGACCCGCCTGTGTAACAATATGTAGTATGTGGGGGATGTAATTAAGGCCAGAGAGCCTAATTACTGTAAACTACTGCTGACCGCCATGCTAACCTCACATCGACCCGCCCGTGTAACAATATGTAGTGTATGTGGATGTAATCAAGGTCAGAGAGTCTAATTGCTGTAAACTACTGCTGACCACCGTGCTAACGTCACATTGACCCGGCTGTGTAACAATATGTAGTGTATGTGGATGTAATCAAGGCCAGATAGACTGATTGCTGTAAACTACTGCTGACTGCCGTGCTAACCTCACATCGACCCGCCTGTGTAACAATATGTAGTATATGTGGATGTAATCAAGGCCAGAGAGTCTGATTGCTGTAAACTGCTGCTGACCGCCATGCTAACCTCACATCGACCCGCCTGTGTAACAGTTTGTAGTATATATGGATGTAATCAAGGCCAGAGAGTCTAATTGCTGTTAACTACTGCTGACCTGCCCGTGTAAAAATATTTAATTTCATTGCATTTTATTTTGTTTACTGGTGAGAACACTGGGACCAGCCCTTTTTCAGGTCTGACCCAACACAAAACAAAGACAACAACAAAAATATATAGTAAATATAAACAAGATACAATAAATTAAACAAAACAACCACAGATCTCAGTTGATTGCAGATACTCCTTAAGATACAATTTAAACATTGGCACAGAGCAGGAAGGGCACAAGCCAATTGGTAATCTGTTCCTAAATGAGGGAGCAAGAGCCGAGAAGGAGCAAGCCCCAGCTTTAGAAGGTTGCACGGTGTCCTTAAGGACGACCCTGCTATTAGCTCGTCAGTCCTGAGTAGGAAGCCTTATTTCACTCAAACCCTTAGGTGGGTAGTTAGTTAAAAAGATAGACTTAAAGGTTTGACAGCCAAAAAAATATGTAGTCTTTGAATAAGAGGACAACCAAGCCAAATTAGAATACATAGAACAATGATGAGTATGATGAGCACAATCTAGAACAAAACGACATCTATTATTAAAAGTAACAGTCAGTTTACTTACTTCTTCGACTGATAAATTTAAATATATAAACTGGCTGAGTAATCCAGATGGGTAACAAAGTTCTAACAGCGATTACCCATACTAATATCCAATGTAAAATGTTATTTAAATTTAAAAAAGCAAACCCAACTTCCAATGCACCTTTTTACAAACTGTAACTGTATGTAGTGCTGTATATGGGGATTTAGTCAAGGCCAGCTCATCTCACTGCTGTCAACTAGTGCCTAAATAGCTCACATGCATGGTATTTGTTCACCTGAGTGGTATCAACCGCTTATTGGATAAGGGGCTTAATATCAGGGTGCAGCTATGGTCTGCTGAGGAGGTTATCTAAAATATTTGACAAAAAAATTAAAACAACAAAGGAGCATTCTTTCATCAATACTCACTTCTCTTTCTCATTTCCATTCCTCCTACCAACTATCCACTTCTTACAACCCCGCATCCCGAACTCCTTCTATTGTTAAGGTAGAGTAAGCAGTATGGACACTAGCACTGGCATAGTGACTCAGCTCTGGGGAAATTGGTATCGCCTGTATTATTTGTGATAAATTTAGTCTGACATCTGACTCCTGTTGTGATGTTTTCAAATGTTCTCAGTGCAGAGAAATACAACACTTCATGTTTAAAATCCTAGAACTAGAGATGGAAGTAAGTAGACTCTCGAGCAACGCAGTTCTTGGTTTACGGAGCATCACTAACTGTGAATCTTTTCAGGTGGCTATAGAAGTGACTGAAAACACGAACAGTGACACAAAATTGTAAAAGGCCTAGGGGATGAGAACAAGTGAAGACAAGTTAGAATGAACCATCATCCAGTAGAAACAAACTATAAAAAGGAAGTAGCGACGGCCCGGTGGCACTGAGGGTTGAGGTGCTGGATGCCACACCTTGAGCCACGCTGGTGACCCTTGTTTGGGAATGAGCACGGGCTGCTGGGGGTTGGCATGGGTGGAGAAGGATTGAGCATCCCAAGGACTGCTCTCCTTCTCAGGGAAAGGGGGATACCAGCAGTCGGTGAATGCTTGCCCCCTAGCGGAGGTTGGGGGGCAGCTCGCCGGCGCTGAAGGGGATGGAGCAGATGCCTGGAGGAGCATGTGTAACCCCTAGATGGCGCTATCCCAGGGGCTACTACCCCTGCCTGATTTGCCACTAACAGGTTGAGGGGCCTGGATCCAATGGCGGGTGCCTCCACCCAGAGGTCAGGGTTTGCAATAGTTAAACTTACTTGGTCACAGCCCTCTGGGACACTGCAACTCTTTCTTCCCACTAGTGGCCCACACAATATAGCAGAATTACCTTCACAGTATACACTTACCCCAAGGCTGGTTCAGGCACCGGGACATCCTGTAAAATAAGATACAGTGCAACAATCACAGTACAGTACTTTAACATAGACAAATACCTCAGGCAGTATAACTTTGTTGGAAACAAACAGCTCTGATTTATTTAGGGATATAACAAGGACAGGGGAAATCAAGGTTAATTGGCTTATCACTTTACTATCTACCTATGGCTCTGTGACAGGCCTATCCCTACCAGTTACTGTCCCTGGGTACCCAGGCCCTAGTGGCTAGTCCAAACCGTGGCAGCTGGTAGGGGCCCTTTCACAGAGAAAAGGAAAATTAAACAGTCAGCAGTACAGTAATTCCATTTGGATTTAATGTGGCAATCCAACAGGAGCACCCCTAATTAGTACTCACGACCTCCAAAGAAGATATGGTCCTTCAATGTCAGCAGGGCTACTTTTGATCTCCAAGAGACTCTCACACATTTATATGGTAAAAAAAAGAAAGCACTATACCAGGCAGGCTGCATCTGTATCCCAATCGCAATTACTGCACAATAACCAGGAGAACACACAGCAGATTCAGTTCCTGACAGACCGAGTGTAATTCAACAATTTCTTCAGTCTTCTAAGAAATTGAGCCTGGTTTCTACTCTTCAGAGATCCTTTGATTCTTTTCACAGGATGGATTCAGTCCTAACAAGCAGTTACACAAGTTGTAGACCGGAACTCTGGGCCTTGCACACGTTTTGACTGAAACTGCACTGAAGGGGCACAGGTTTCTTTCCTTCACTTTCAGATCTCAAACTGAAACTCCCAACAGACAAAAACTGGCACTTCCTTTGAGTTCCTCCCAGTTCTTGACTGATTGGCTGTCACCACAATAGACTGCTGCTGTTGGTCCAAAAGGCAATCAAGTCTAAACTACATCTCCAGAGTCACTGCCCATACAATCCTCTTGTGGCTGGCTCAGATTATGAGTCCCAAGTTCTGATTCGCTCCAAGGCATCATTTTTAGAGCTAGTTTACCCCACACCCTGATTGGTCCAGTTCAGCAGTTCAAAACCAGAATGGGGAACTAGGCAGACAGTTCTGACTGCAAAGAAAGCAGGTTAGACAAACTGTAATTTCATTATTACTCTAAATAATTTCTGGCAAACAGTTACATCTTTCAGATAGGTTCCCTTTGCACTCCTAGTGACTGCAAAATGAAGTGAATTGCGCAGCTTGAGTGGTACTCAATCAAAGAAAACACAGTCCCCATACAACTAATTATGTCTGCAAGCAGACAGCTCTTAAAGAGACAGTACCAGAGGTTCAAAAACACTCACTGATAAATGGCTTAAATGCCAAACACCATTCAGGCTTGGAGCATTCAAGCAAGCTCCTTGAAGTCTTTGGGAACCCCCATTTGCAGGGGGTTACACACCTTCCTGGCCTGGGAAAGCTTGACGTCCACGACAAACAAGTACCCCTATAAGTTTCAACTGCAACCACATACATTTGCATTAGGCTCGCATATGTAATCATCAGTCAATATATCATTTTACCAAGAACACATTTCTGAAACATTGCGTACGTCCTCTTTACACAGTATTACATACACATTGTACCATAACTCAAGTTGTACCTCTTGTACATGAAACCTGAAGAGAGGGGGCCTTCCTATCAGTTACCTTGGGGCTGGGACGGGCAAGGACACCATACTTAGAGGGCAACACAAGTAACTTGAGTTAGCACTGACGCCAGTTTGGGCAATGAGCTCGGGACACATACACTCCTTTATGGACAACATTGAGAGCCAAATCCACAGGCCTCCCAAGGGAATCATAACTGAGGTGCACCACAGGCTTTACAGCCTCGACCAGTCTTTCTAGGGGAACTGTTACAGTCTCTGCACTCTGAGCCTCATTTTCTGCATTGTCCACACTTGTCGGGGAGTCTCCATGGGGGTAGAGAGGCTGAACTTGGGGCACTTTCAGCTCCAGGAGTTACAGTTTCTGAGTCCACAACATTTCAGCTCTGCATGGAGAGCTTTCTGGACACTGGCAGTGGACTGTCAGGGCACTTTAAAATACTCTTCTTGTTCGGTGATCACCAGTCTGCCCTAATCTATCATTTTCCTCCCTGAAAGCTCAAACAGTTCAACCATGCACAATGATTCCATTTCATCTGATCTGATGCTTTGCACTTCACTTTCTGGGAGCATTGGCTCCAGGGATGAAGCTTAGGCATAGACAGTCCAGAAGGCCCAGCTTTGTCTCCAGTATTGACTAGGGATTGCCCGAAACAATTGACTCAGTTCGTAAGAAGGATAGTATTCAAAGTCACTCTCACTTTCTTCTGATATGGACTGACAGTCATGCTCAACTGGGACTTGTGCAGGGAACACATTTTAACTCTGCTTCTGTAGGTGCAGACTTCCTTGATCTTTTCTTGCAGCAGCTCTAGTCACTGGTCCAGAGGGGCATCTTCTGGGGCTCAGACTCCAATCAGGATTTGTCCAATGGGTAGTAAATGATTTCTATGCATTGTTTTTACATCTTTTGAATTGTTCTCAGGCCTTACTTTGTACACTGGCAGATCATCTAGTTTGCCACTACAATGTGGGGAGATGGTGCCATCTGTCAGCAATCTTGTGTTTGCCATGCAGTCCCAGATTTCTTAGTAATACCGATCTCCCTCCTGGAGTTCCTGTGCTTTCACCTTTTTATCATACCTTTCTTTTGTTGGCCAGATTTCTTTGGCAGCCATGGTTTGAGCCAGTTAGACGCATGAGTTAGCTGGGCCTTTAACTTTGCACATACTGTAAATAGTTGTCAGCTTGAACCCCATCAGAGAGACCCCAAAACACACATCTACTGCAGTAGTCGAGCTTCTCTTCCAAACATCAGGCGGTAGGGGAGAACCCAGTGGCATCACTTTTGGTGCAGTTATAAGCATGTACCAGGGTGCTAATTTGTTGGCTCCATCTAGGCTTGTCCTTTGGGTGCAGGGTGCCCAGCATATCTAGCAAGAATGCGGTTGAAACTGCTCAGGCTGTGGGTCCCCCTGGGTGGTAAGGAGTGGTTCTGGACTCTCTCACTCCTCACAGAGAAAGCATCTCTTTGATCAGACGACTCTCAAAGTCTCTCCCTTGATCAGAATGGATTCTTTGTGGAGCCCTCATAGTGAACAAAAGTTTTCTCAGTACTTTGGCTACAGTGGATGCTTTCTGGTCTTTGGTGGGGAAAGCTTGGGCATATCTCGTGAAATGGTCAGTGACCACCAGCACATTACTGATATTTCTTTGATCTGACTCCAAACTCAGAAAATCAATACAGACCAGCTCCATGGGTGCACTGGTGGTTATGTTAACAAGGGGCAGCCCTCTGGGGCAAAGCTTTCCTCTGTAATAGCGACTACAAGTTCGTATGTGTTGCTCCACATCAGCCCCATCTAGGCCAATAGAATCTGGATCTCACCAAGTCAAGTGTTCTGTCTATACCAAGGTGCCCCATGTGGTTGTGCAAGGACCTCAATACTGAGTCTCGAAAGGCAGTGGGCAGCACCAGTTGTTGTTTGTCTACTTGTCCCTCTGTCTACTGTTCTCTATATAACAGTTTATTGATCAGTTTCAACTTAGGACCTCTTTGTATAACAGTGCAGTTCTCAAATCAGTGGAGCGAATTTGGACATCTTTTTCCTGCATAGAGGGCTTCTAAGCTGATTTGATCATAGATCGCGGAGTTGAGCCCGACGATACTGTCATTGTCCAGCTGAGGCAGTGCACCAATGTCTATTGCAGAAAAGTGGCAATAAGCAGCAGGTATACTGCAATTCTCAGAGGGTCCAACAATCCGATACAGTCCACTGCGTCCGGGACATTTGTTCCTCCTGTCAACTCTCCGCAGTGCCCGAATGTCAGGCTCTGCCAATCGGACCCAATCATTCTGGGGAACAGGCCTCCGGGAGAGAGCATCAGCATCTATGTGGTTCAGACCTGCTCGGATTCGAGAACATAGTCATATGTAGATAATGCAGAAAGCCACCTATGGCCAGTGGCATCCAACTTAGCTAGAGTCTGCACATAGGTCAAAGGATTATTGTCAGTTTTACTAGATATTTTAGCCCCATACAAGTACTCATGGAATTGGTCAACAATAGCCCACTTCAAAGCTAGGAACTCTAACTTATGTACAGGATAGTTCTTTTCGGATGGGGTCAGGCTTCTACTGGCAAAGGCCACTGGTCTCAGGCCATTCTTGCTCTGGTACAACACAGCCCCCAACCCTGCAAGCTAGCATCAGTGTGCAGGACGTAAGGTTTTCTTGGATCGGCATAGGCCAGCACTGGAGCATGGGTAAGTTGATATGATCTCATGAAAAGCAGTCTCACAATCAGGAGTCCAGCGGCCCCAAATACTTCACTCGGATGAAAACACTCTTTCAGTCTTGAGGGCCTGACTTTTGGTATTTTTTGTGGGTTGGGGATACCTTGAGTAAGGTTAAGTAAAGGGCGGATCACTCTGAATAGTCCTTGATGAAGCATCGATAATAACCACAGAATCCCAGGAATCTTTGCAGTTCTTTTAGATTTTTGGGCTGTGGCCAGGTGGTCAAGGCCTCAACTTTACGTGGGGTCTCTATTCCCTCGGTGGATACTATGTGTCCCACATACTTTCTGATGTTTGAAAGAATTGACACTTATCAATGGACAGTTTAAGGCCAAAGTCCTCAGTCCCGATCCAATACCTTAAATAATCTGCCTCATGTTCCTCCAGTGAGCTGCCAAACACAATAACATCATCTAGGTATACCAGGCACTCTAGTAAGTTCATGTCCCCCACTGCACGCTCCATCAATCGTTGAAAAGTGGCTGGGGCACCTGAAATCCCTTGAGGCATCCCTCATGAATTCATAGAAGCCAAGCGGACAGATAAAGGCTGCTCCTCCACGGTCCTCTGGGGCCATCGGGATCTGGTAGTACCCACTGCGGAGATCCAGCACAGAGAACCACTTGCTCCCGTTTGGAACGGTCAAAGCATCCTGAATGCGGGGCATTGTGTACTGATCAGGGATAGTCCGCGGTTTAAGGTGCGATAATCCGCACATCCTTACTCCCATTCTTTTCCTCACTACCACAATGGGGGAAGCATAAGGCTCTGATTCTTGTATTACACCAGCCGCTAACATCTCTTGCAGATGCCGTCTCCAATCATCTATATCAGCAGGTGCCAGGAGCGGACCTCTCCACGAAAATGGTCTTTCGTCATGCAGCCGGATATTGTGCTCAGCTCCTTACACGCATCCCACGTCCCATTCCTTTAAAGAAAACACCTGGTCTCTCTGGGCAAGCTTCTCACTGATCCTCACTTTCCATTCAGCTGGCAGCGGGGAGTTGCGAAATCAAACAAGTCAGGCGTTACTCTGTCATTCTTCTTGAACTCTTGCTGCTGGGTAGCACTGCAGTGTCTGCAATGCATCAGCCAGGATGCAACCTCTATTTACTCGAACGTCTCTTTCAGACACATTATGAACTTGGACCATTACCTTCTGGCATAAGCATGGGCTCTAGCGGGCAAAATACTAGGCTTGACCAGCAGTCCCTCTTGCAATTTTCCATCGCCTGGGCATCCAACATTAATATTTTATTCTTAACATCCTTTCTGATACGGACCTCTCCTGTAAGGTACACTGGGCATTTGGTGCCAGGATCAGAGACTCAGGATCCTTCTTCCATACAATCCCGACCGGTTCCTCTGGTTCTATATTTTCAGCATCTCTCTGTGCCTCATAGGCCTTCTTAATTAAAGCCGGAACTCTTAAAAGCTCTACTAGTCTTTGACCCCTGTTTTCATAACACAAATGTGCCAGCCTTCTGAACATATGAGCATTTGTTCCAATCAACAAAGGACACCATCATACAGTCAGTGGGGACACACTAAGGCTAGGGTCTCTACTTGTTCCGCTACTCCAGCCACGGAGGTGGGAAAGACCAGCCAAATTGGATATACCCAGAATGAGGTAGGCCTTCTCCTTAACCCAATACATGCAGTCCTTCTAATGGTTGCAAGGAGTACATCTGACAAATGCTACAATGCCAATCTTGAAACATAATTGTCATAGGAATCACTGTCTACACACAGCTCTTGTAGACACTCCATTTACCTTTACAGTGGTCTCCATGGAGGACCCACTATTCTGGACCAGTCTGGAGGCGGTAGTGGGGGCCTGGGCAACTGACCTTGCCACAAAGGGCGTGAATTAGCATTTTGGTGCCCTCACTGGGATCATTTCGCACCTCTTAACCACTGATTTGTTCTCCCAAGCTCTCCTTGTAGCCTATATGCAACTTTGTCAGTGTCTTTTGGGGATTGGCATTCCTTTTCATGTGCCCATCCTTCCCACAATTATAGCAAAACATACTTTTGGAGTTTGAGCTGGCGAGGTGCCACACTGGGAGCCAGGGGCGGGGTATTACTAACTGGAAACCTTGGTGCCATCTCTGTCTGCGGCGTGATAAGCATTTGGAGACATCTGTCAGTTTCTCCACTTCCATGGTCAAGGAATTGAGTTTGGAGCTGTTATCAGCAGGAGATACATGGGTGGTACCTCCACCCCATAACAGATGCAGTCGGATATAGGTCAGGGCCCGTACTTGCAGGCGTGGCCTTCATAAAGGGACTGTTTTTGAATTCGGATCTCTCAACAGTTCGCCCCATTGTGGCATATCTTTTCCTTGTCAGAGCACTCATTGACTGTCAAACTCTGCCCTGAACTTCACTTGATGGGTCACCCTCAGTCACTCGGTCGTAGCCACAGCTGTTGGTGCAAGGTACCTCCGAGTCGCCTTCTCAACTCCTCAGATTTCTCTCATTAACTCATCATAGGAGGGGGGGATTCCAGTCGATTTGCAGAGGCGTAACTGAAGCAGCAGCAGTTCTGAGAGGGGCAGACTTAAGGATTCTGTCCAGTCTGGTTCGGTCCAGTTCAGTCGCTGGCAACTACCCTTTCTGAGGCATTCTTGCAACAATTTTTCAGCCGAGAGACATACACAGACAACTACCCTTGGTACTGTTGTGCATTTCTTACTCTCACCATAGGTCCTCATCAGGAATCTGGGCTCCCATACACATTCTCCAAGGCCTCAAGATAGGCCTGTGCAGTCGCTTCAGGGTTACTGGCCCGTTTAGCACGGATGGTAGCCAGGGCAGGACCTCGGAGGCTCTCACTAACCCTCTTTCGCTTTTCGCCTTCCGAGCATTGCCATTCTAGCACTTGGGGGGCAACATAGTCTATCCAGGTCTCCCAGTCATCCTCCCCTTGGGGGGTTGGGAGGGTGCCAGAGAAGATCCTCAACCTTCGGTAAGAGTCGTGACTAATGGCAGGTGCAGAAATAGGAGTCTGCATTGGTTCAGCCACCATTACGGGCACTGGAGCAGGAGAGGGTGTTGGGGGAGGAACACCCCAGGTGGCAAGAATAGTTTCTTCAAGTCCTCCACAGTTTCCCTCTCCCAGCAACCATTCCAAATTTCTCCTCAAAAGTTTCAGATAGTGGTGGGGCTGATTCCCCCAGGTCTTACTGTCATAGTTATCACTCTCCAAGCAGTGAGGGCTCCCTCTGGGGTAATGGTCTGTGCACTTTGGAGCTATCTATGGATCCTTAAACTCTACTAGGGCCAGGAAAGTGTGGGTGAGCAGATTAGCATGCCGACCCACCACCACACGGGTTTGTAAACCTTCCACCTTGAGAAAGTACTCCCTGCACAGTGTCCGTATTGATACAGGGGATGTCAGGATAAGCATAGCATTTGAAATCGATCTCCTCCCCAGTACACCCTCCACCAGCGGTGACAGCCACTTCTGTCAGGTACACTTTTTTTCTTAACAGTGGTTAGTAAATATGGCCACTAGAGGACACACAATCCCAGCGGTGAGCCTCCAGATGTAACCCCTAGATGGCGCTATCCCAGGGGCTACTACCCTGCCTGATTTGCCACTAACAGGTTGAGGGCCTGGATCCAATGGCGGGTGCCTCCACCCAGAGGTCAGGGTTGCAATAGTTAAATACTTGGTCACAGCCCTCTGGGACACCAACCTTTCTTCCCTAGTGGCCCACACAATATAGCAAATTACCTTCACAGTATACACTTTCCCAAAAGGCTGGTTCAGGCACGGGACATCCTGTAAAATAAGATACAGTGCAACAATCACAGTACAGTACTTTAACATAGACAAATACCTCAGGCAGTATAACTTTGTTGAAACAAACAGCTCTGATTTATTTAGGGGATATAACAAGGACAGGGGAAATCAGGTTAATTAGCTTATCACTTTACTATCTACCTATGGCTCTGTGCACAGGCCTATCCCTACCAGTTACTGTCCCTGGGTACCCAGGCCCTAGTGGCTAGTCCAAACCGTGGCAGCTGGTAGGGGCCCTTTCACACAGAGAAAAGGAAAATTAAACAGTCAGCAGTACAGTAATTCCATTTGGATTTAATGTGGCAATTCAACAGGGAGCGACCCCGAATTAGTACTCACGACCTCCAAAGAAGATATGGTCCTTCAATGTCAGCAGGGCTACTTTTGATCTCCAAGAGACTCCTCACACATTTATATGGTAAAAAAGAAAGCACTATACCAGGCAGGCTGCATCTGTATCCCAATCGCAATTACTGCACAATAACCAGGAGAACACACAGCAGATTCAGTTCCTGACAGACCGAGTGTAATTCAACAATTTCTTCAGTCTTCTACAGGGTGAGCCTGGTTTCTACTCTTCAGAGATCCTTTGATTCTTTTCACAGGGAGATTCAGTCCTAACAAGCAGTTACACAAGTTGTAGACCGGAACTCTGGGCCTTGCACACGTTTTGACTGAAACTGAATTGAAGGGGCACAGGGTTTCTTTCCTTCACTTTCAGATCTCAAACTGAAACTCCCAACAGACAAAACGGGCACTTCCTTGAGTTCCTCCAGTTCTTGACTGGATTGGCTGTCACCACAATAGACTGCTGCTGTTGGTCCAAAAGGCACGAAGTCTAAACTACATCTCCCAGAGTCACTGCCCATACAATCCTCTTGTGGCTGGCTCAGATTATGAGTCCTAAGTTCTGATTCGTCCAAGGCATCATTTTAGAGCTAGTTTACCCCACACTGATTGGTCCAGTTCAGCAGTTCAAAACCAGAATGGGAACTAGGCAGACAGTTCTGCTGCAAAGAAAGCAGGTTAGACAAACTGTAATTTCATTATTACTCTAAATAATTTCTGGCAAACAGTTACATCTTTCAGATAGGTTCCTTTGCACTCCTAGTGACTGCAAAATGAAGTGAATTGGCAGCAGCTTGAGTGGTACTCAATCAAAGAAACACACAGTCCCCTACAAACTAATTATGTCTGCAAGCAGACAGCTCTTAGAAAGTACCAGAGGTTCTAAAAACACTCACTGATAAATGGCTTAAATGCCAAACACCATTCAGGCTTGGAGCATTCAAGCAAGCTCCTGGAAGTCTTTTGGGAACCCCCATTTGCAGGGGGGTTACACATGCACAGGAACATGTGCACTGCCACTGCTGGCATCATTGCACGCTACATCCCCCAAGGAGAAAAAAACAGGAAAAACAAGGGAGTCCTCTGCTGAAGGATGACAATTATCCCCCCACAGCGCTGCCCAGGAAGATGCCACCCCAGAACTGGATCTGATCTGGTGGGTTGAGCGGTCTCCCCACTCCATGCCATGAAGCGTAAGTTGTGAGAGTTAAAGGCGAGGGGGTCTGATACCCAGTGCTCATCAGAGGGGACCAGCAGAGGACCCTCAGCAGGGAAAAAAAAAGAAATAGAGCTAGGGACTTTGCTCCACCACTGCAGAAGTCCTTTCATCCATTTCTGGCATTGAGTGAGAATGAGTTCCAAGATTGTATTAATACCTTTAGGGTGCCATGTGACAATTCTCAACCTCAGGGCATAGCACTGATTGTCCCACTATGGATATTAATTACAACAAAGACACCACTCCAAGCACTCATGGCTCCCCCACCCCTAGAACAACTGGTAATACTGATTATAGTGTATGGTTAGGGCTTACTGCATATGAAAATCAGTGGCTGCCCAAATCTTGTTGTGCTTATTCTATCCCATAATCAATATTCATAATTCCCTAATTAACATTCATGAGCTGCACATTGTGTGTCACCTGATTGGCCAAATAGGTCTGTTCAAAGAAAAAAATACAAACAAAGATGCAGGTGTCCAGTAGTGAGGAGTTCATGGACATAGAGTAAAGGTGAGTGCTACACTTGAACTTGAAGAAGTCTGAAAAAAAATCATGCTTAGTAAAATAGAGAGTCCATTAGTAATCATACCCTTTTAGTGTACAAAGCAATTCCAGTTTCAAATGGACCGCTCTAACTGTATTAATTCAAAATGCAAACCATGACTCTGAGCATGAGCAGTAGTGATGGCATTACTGCACATTCCCAAATTCATGGCTTTCATTTCCAAACACTAAATTACAACAGTTAGTGCGCTCGCTTACAAACTGGAATCACTTTCTACACTTCAGGGCTCTCTTTAGGGAACAGGAACTCTATTTTACTAAATAGTAATTATTTCCTGCTGACCCCTTCATAGCGAGTGTACCGCTCACCTCTGCACCACATCTCACCATAGAGGCGCGGCAGCAGCAGTTCATGGCACTTTCGATCAATCTCAAAAGAAATATGTATTTTAGACATAACAGTTCAGAACTGTAATATTTTGCACATTAAATACAGATCACAATTCTGTGGGCGCAGAATGTACAGAAAGCATTACAGCTTCAGAATAACAGGCACATTCATATCACACATAACAGAGCCACAAAACTCACACATACTGTACTGTATGGTTTTTCTCTTTATTTTTAAAACCATGCACTATAACAAATAAAATATGGGCACACATACACTACTTGCCTTGTGTTTGTATCTTGGGGTTGAGATGCCAGCATGGACCTCTGGCGCTTATCTCGCGAGGTCCATATGCTGGTATCTCAGCCTCTTGATGGGAACATAGGTTTGCTGTGTATGGTTCCCCATACTTTATTCCTTATGTATACCAATAGGAACTAACCAGAATAACGATACTAGCCAAGGAGTTGAAGTGTACCCTCCAAGCTTATCTCTCAAGGTCAGTACAATGGTATCTTAGCCCTTCGATGGAAACACAGGCTTGCTGTGTGTGGTTGCCCATACCTTATTTCTTATGTATACCAATAAGAACTAACTAGAATAATGATACTAACCAAGAAGCTGAAATGTACCCCCCTGAGCTTATCTCTCAGGATCCATTCGCTGGTATCTCAGCCCCTCGATGGAAACACAGGCTCATTGTGTATGCTTTTCCATACTTTATTCCTCATGTATACCAATAGGAACTAACCAGAATAATGATACTAACTAAGCAGCTGAAGTGTGTCCTCCAAGCTTATCTGTCGAGGTCCATACGCTAGTATCTCAGCCCCTTGATGGAAACACAGGCTCATTGTGTATGGTTCCCCATACTTTATTCCTTATGTATACCAATAGGAACTAACCAGAATAATGATACTAGCCAAGGAGCTGAAGTGTACCCCCTGAGCTTATCTCTCAGGATCCATACGCTGGTATCTCAGCCCCTCGATGGGAACACAGGCTCATTGTATATGGTTTCCCATACTGTACTGTATGGTTTCTGTATTTTTAAAACCGTGCACTATAACAAATAAAATATGGGCACGCATACACTACTTGCCTTGTGTTTGTATCTTGGGGTTGAGATGCCAGCGTGGACCTTTGGAGCTTATTTCGCGAGGTTCATATGCTGGTATCTCAGCCCCTTGATGGGAAGGCATGTTTGCTGTGTATGGTTTCCCATACTTTATTCCTTATGTATACCAATAGGAACTAACCAGAATAATGATACTAAACAAGGAGTTGAAGGATACCCTTCAAGCTTATCTCTCAAGGTCAGTGTCCTGGTATCTCAGCCCCCTGATGGGAACACGGGCTCATTGTGTTTGGTTGAGGATACTTTATTCCTTATGTATATCAATAAGACTAACCAGAATAATGATACTACCTAAGCAGCTGGTGTACCCTCCAAGCTTACCTATCGAGGTCCATACGCTAGTATCTCAGCCCCTCGATGAAAACACAGGCTCATTGTGTATGGTTTTTCCATACTTTATTCCTTATGTATACCAATAGGAACTAACCAGAATAATGATACTAAACAAAGAGTTGAAGGATAGCCTTCAAGCTTATCTCTCAAGGTCAGTGTTCTGGTATCTCAGCCCCCTGATGGGAACACGGGCTCATTATGTTTGGTTGCGGATACTTTATTCCTTATGTATATCAATAGGAACTAACCAGAATAATGATACTACCTAAGCAGCTGAGGTGTACCCTCCAAGCTTATCTGTCGAGGTCCATACGCTAGTATCTCAGCCCCTCAATGGAAACACAGGCTCACTGTGTATGGTTTTCAATACTTTATTCCGTATGTATACCAACAGGAACTAACCAGAATAATGATACTAAACAAGGAGTTGAAGGATACCCTCCAAGCTTATCTCTCGAGGTCAGTACCCTGGTATCTCAGCCCCTTAATGGGGACATGGGTTCATTGTGTTTGGTTGTGCATACTTTATTCCTTATGTATACCAATAGAACTAACCAGAATAATGATACTAACCAAGGAGCTGAAGTGTACTCTCCGAGCTTATCTCTTAAGGTCCATACGCTGGTATCTCAACCCCTCGATAGGAACACAGGCTAGTTGTGTGTGGTTGCCCATACTTTATTCCTTATGTGTACCAATAGGAACTAACTAGAATAATGATACTAACCAAGGAGCTGTAGTGTACCCTCCCCCTAAGGGCAAATATACATGACAACAAGTCTGTCATAGAAACTAGGCAAACATTACTTTTGGGGGAGTCAGTCTTAAAATGTACAGATGGTTGTATTTGCAATCCAGACAGGCAAAACTGCACATGCTGCAGTTTTAAAGGAACCAGAATACTGGATATAAAACAGGTGTCTCATAACTTTCTGAACAAACTCTAGCCAGAGCCGCTAGAGCTGTGGTGTGCTTTTTTAGCGCACAGTGGAATGAGCGCCAGTGAATGCCATCCATCACCAAGATGGCAGCTGCAATGGAGCTGTGCATGCACAGCACTTGCTAATATGCAGTCCATGAAATGGCAAAATGCCATTCCCAAGATGGCAGCACTGATGGAACGGTGCATGCGCAGTGCTCGCGCATGTGCAATTCAGTTATAATGCGGAAGTGGCAAACAGCACATTAAATAAAACAGTCCTGCTGCCTGCATTGTGATATGTTTTGTTTGTTTTGGAGTGTCAGGAGGCTACACTTCCGACACTCCAAAACTGAAGCATGCCACGGTCGGCTGTTTTTAGAGCCACCAATGGCAAAACGACTGCAGGCTCCGCCTATGCAGTTGTAAAAATGCAGGGCAAAAAACATTGGTTCTAGGGACGTGGATATGTTGTTCAATCCACACTGTCTGGCAGGTTTCTTGCCACTTTAAATCTTGCCTGAAGGTCTTCAACTGGCTCCTCCCACCCACCGGTGGTAAAACTCTCAGCTCTGCCCCATGGCCTTGAATCTTCTTACCGCTTAGGCTCAGGTTTCCCTCCTTAGCGCTCTGCATTTTAAACTGGATCACACTCTTCGGTTAATCAAAACTTATTCTAAAATTTACAGACTTGGTCTTCTTTTCCCTCATGTGCAATGGACAAATCGACTCCCGTTTTAGTCAAGTGCACCTGTGGGCAGAAGATGTCCCGGACCGACCCACACTCCACGTGCGTTTACTGCCTAGGATTTATTTCGATTCGCCCAGGCTTGCAATTATGCAAATCCTTTTCCAGCTTCAGTCTTGGAGGACCGAGCTCTTCGACTTCTTTTGGGGCCCTGTGAAAAACGATATCCTCCGGTCAAGTCGAAGGAGGTCCGTTGGGCGGTGTCCACAGCTGTGGGCTACGCAGACCAGCTGGAGCAGATGATCACCCTCAAGGAGGAGGAGGAGGCGGCCCAGGCCACATCATCATCTTCCTCGGTTGTGGCATTTATCCCGCTCTCCTTGGGCTCTTCTTATACTGCTTCTTTTAAAGCACTTTGCCAGTCCCTCTCCACCAAAGGAGAAGGACCATCGGGACATTCCAGTTGATCCAAAAAGAAGGACTCCAAAGGTAAGTCCCACTGTTGACGTTCGTGGGAGCGGGAGAGATCCCCTTCACTGGATGGTCAACTTTCGACTTCTGTCAAAGTTGCGGCTAAGGCCGCTAGCTTCATGGTGTCCCCGTCAGGTCAGCCGGCCGCGACACCCGTCGCGCAGTCGAGATTTTTCTTGATCCGTCGGATGGTTTGTCGACTGGAGAGGCCGACAACCCTACTTCACTGGTTCCCTCGGTGGAAACAGGGCTTGTCTGTGCCTCCTGTGCCAGAGTCCCCGGTTAAGGTCCCTGAACCGAGGGAGGAGCAGGTTTCCCCCGTCCCCTCTCTGACCCACCCTCAGAATCCCCGAAGGTCTCGGTCTCGGACCTCTTCCAGGTCCAGCTGGTCCCGCCGACGTCGGCGGTCTCTGTCTCGGCACCATGGAAAGCAGCGGTGCTGCTCATCCTCATCGTCCTCTTCGGAGGATAGGCTCCGGCGCAAGTTGCATTGGCGCTACAAGGATTTTTTGTGGCAGCAGCTCTTATTGTCCGTGAATAGCCGACTCTGTAACCTTCTCCGGCAATTAAATAGGCTATCACGGAGGCGTCAAACAACCTTATAGTGGTCAAGGGCGAAACCTGCACCGGTTGTTCGGCCGAAACTGGCTGCTCCACCCATTGTTGTGGAATCTCCGCCTCCACAACCGGAGACTGGGACCCCGACCAAGGATTCTCGGTCGGGTCAGGGTTTGCCCCATAGGTTGTCGGTCACTCACTCCCGATCGACCTCGGCATGTGGAGGATGGCTCAGGTGCTCGGCAGCTGTTCGCAGACTCCTCGGGGTCTGACGACGACTCCTTGTTCTCCAGGCCGCTTGACCTGGAGTCCACTGGGGGTCAGTCGGTGGCTAAGAGCCCATTCTCATTCTTAGGAATGCTTTGACTCATCTCAGAGTCCACTGGGATGAAGCTCGAACCCGTTTTAAAACGTGCCAAGTATCCCCTCACGGAGATACTGGACCGAGGGGATTTCCCTATGGAGGCCTTTCCGGTGGCTGAAGCCATTGTTGGCCCGGCCCTGGAGCTGTGGCAGCGGCCAGCATCTTGTCCAGCACCTTCAGTCAGGATGGCTTGGAAGTATGCGGTCCCTACAGGTTCACTCTCCGGTTTCTCAGAGCACCCCTCTGCGGAGGGGTTAGTGACTGACAGTGTTTCCTGGCATTTCAGGAACGCTCAGGATGTGGACAAACCACCCGATAAGGAGTCCAAGAAATTGGACTACTCAGGGCGGAAAGTATATGCTGCTTCCTCCCTAGGTCTTCATCAGGCTAGCTCGGCCGTTCTGATGGCACACTTTTCACACGCCTTTTTGGGCTCCCTGGAGGAGGTGATTCCTCATCTCCTGGCTGACCTTCAAACGACAGTCAAGCAGGTGTGGGATCAGGGAAGGGCGGTAGCCAAACAGCAGCTCCAAACTTCGTTGGACATCGCTGATTCATGTGCCCGGTCAGTAGCGGCCGCAGTGGCCATGCGCCGCAGAGCTTGGCTGCGGCTCTCCACCTTTACGGCAGATACCCAGCACAAGCAGGCAGACGTCCCCTTCCTGGGTACTGACTTGTTCGGACCCAGATTGGAGGGTCATCTCCAACGGATCGAGAAGTCCAGTGCCACCTTGGACTCGGTCACGTCTGCCCAGAAGGATAAAGGCTGCCAGCAGCAGCGTAAGCCCTTTTGTCCTTCAGCCCCTGCGGCACGTCCAGGCCTGCAAGACCAGCATCAGGGCCAGCAGGCTCGCACTTGGCACCCCAAAGCCAAGCCTGCTGCTTCCTCCAGCAGGAAGCTGGGAGGAAAAGGCCCAGGCAGCTCCTCGGCCGGCCCTTCCTCCAAGCCTGCCCAGTGATGGGTTGAGGGGAGTCGCCCCCAACCTTGTCACTCCTCCCTGGGATCCCCCCGTGGGGGGACAGCTCCGACACTTCCTTTCCGCCTGGTCCGATATCCTCATGGACCGCTGGGTGTTGG
Source organism: Neoceratodus forsteri (assembly GCA_016271365.2). Lineage (NCBI taxonomy): Eukaryota > Metazoa > Chordata > Ceratodontiformes > Ceratodontidae > Neoceratodus > Neoceratodus forsteri. The sequence continues at coordinate 1,472,587,577 of CM057459.1, forward strand.
AAGTGATAGGCAGTGATCTGCCTCTGGAATTCAAACAGTTCCCCTCCTATTGAGCAGTCACCCCATGGGGGGCTACGTGTTCCTCAGTCTCTGTCAGCTCATCGAGCCGACATTGCCCTGCTCCTCAAGAAGGAGATGATCAGGGAGGTGGTGGACCCCCCTCCAGACCCAGGGTTTGTGTCCAGGTACTTCCTGGTCCCAAAATGGACGGGGGGCTGGCGCCCCATTCTCGACCTACACGAACTGAACAAGTTCCTAAGGTCTCGCACCTTCAGGATGGTCACTCTGGCTCAGATCATTCCATCCTTGGAACAAGGCGTGTGGTTCTGTTCTCTGGACCTTCAGGATGCGTTCTTTCATGTCCCAATCCGTCTGTCTCATCAGCGATTCCTCCACTTCAGGGCAGAGGGATCCCTTTACGAGTTCTGGGCCATGCCCTTCGGACTCTCTCTCCAGATCCCAGGGTCTTCACCAAATGCATGGCAGTGGTAACAGCATTCCTGCAGCACCGAGGGGTTCGGTTGCACCCTTACCTGGACGACTGGCTGATCGCAGCCCCCTCCAGGTTCAGAACTTTCACATTTCACACATAAAATACAGATCACAATTCTGTGGGCACAGAATGTACAGAAAACATTACAGCTACAAAATATCAGGTACATTCAAGTCACACATAACAGGGCCACTAAACTTACACATACTGTACTGTACGGTTTCTCTATTTTTAAAACCATGCACTATAACAAATAAAATATGGGCACGTATACACTACTTGCCTTGTGTTTGTATCTTCGGGTTGAGATGCCAGCATGGACCTTTGGAGCTTATCTCGCGATGTCCATACGCTGGTATCTCAGCCCCTTGATGGGAACACAGGCTTGCTGTGTATGGTTCCCCATACATTATTCCTTATGTATACCAATAGGAACTAACCAGAATAATGATACTAAACAAGGAGCTGAAGTGTACCCCCCGAGCTTATCTCTCGAGGTCAATATGCTGGTATGTCAGCCCCTCAATGGAAACACAGGCTCTGTTGTGTATGGTTCCCCATACTTTATTCCTTATGTATACCAATAGGAACTAACCAGAATAATGATACTAAACAAGGAGTTGAAGTGTACCCTCCAAACTTATCTCTCGAGGTAAGTACACTGGTATCTTAGCCCTTTGATGAAAACACAGGCTCATTGTGTATGGTTGCGAATACTTTATTTCTTATGTATACCAATAGGAACTAACTAGAACTATGATACTAACCAGGGAGCTGAAGTGTACCCTCCCCCCAAGGACAAATCTGCATCACAACAGGTCTACCATAGAAACTATGCCAGCATTTGTTTTGGGGGATTCAGTCTTAAAATGCACAGATGGTTGTATTTGCCATCCAGACAGGCATAACTGCACATGCTGCAGTTTTAAAGGAACCAGAATACTGGATATAAAACAGGTGTCTCATAACTTTATGAACAAACTCTAGCCAGAGCCACTAGAGCTGTGGTGTGCTTTTTTAGAGCACAGTGGAACGAGTACTGGTGAATGCCATCCATCACCAAGATGGCAGCTGCAATAGAGCTGTGCATGCACAGCACTTGCTAATGTGCAGTTCATGAAATGGCAAAATGCCATTCCCAAGATGGCTTCAATTTAATAGTAATAGGACATCTCTACCAAAAAGGAGATAGAAAAATACTGTTTTATTTTTTTCTTGTTTTATTTCTTTTTCTTCCTTCTTTAGAAACTTTTATATTTCCATAAATACATAAATGTTTCCATCATACTTCCATAGCTTTTAATAGTGTATCTTTGTTGTATTTGTTTCAATGTTTAAAGATTAATATTTCCATCATATTTCCATATTCTTAACTTTGCCCCTATGTATTTTTAGATGTTAACATATGTTTCAGGACGTGGGTGTCCCTTCTTCAGAACACTAAGGGGTTATTTTCTAAGATGAAACAAAAATAATACAAAATCATCAGAATTTATAATCATACATCTAATTGTTCTCTCAAAAAATCAATATTGTTTTCTCCAGCAGTATTTATACAGGGGAACGTACCTGTAAATATGCACTTAGTCTGTGCATCTTTAATAATCAATTTTCTATCTTTTCTGTATTGAACCTAAGTGTTAAAAAGGAAAGGCAGGGTTTAGTTAGCTTCTCTATTAGATTAGAACAAAATGCTATGAACCTGGGGGTGGGGGAGGCACAGAAAATTCAAAGCTTTCAAACTTTTTTATAAGGTCTAAATTTAATGAAGACTTCTATGGTTTCTTCACTTACCTTCTCATATTGAGATTTTTATTAGAATCAACTCTTTTATTCATCTATTGCCCACTTTTTCATTTTAATCTGAAAAAAGAAATAATTATGTCTAGGTTTTTTTTTAAGATTATAATTCATACACCCCAAGTTGTAAAACTACATTGTTGAACATTTTTATTCATATGCTGAAATGTTCAGAAGTGCTTTAACACTCATTTTAACTGTTTCAATGGTCAACAATTGTTTTATACTTTGTTGTAAATAACTTTTACAGAGAATGTAATTACTGTTTCACTACTACCATGTTTTGGAGTTATCTGGCGGTTGTGCAGAGCTCAGTAAAGATGGAGGGTTCTTATTTCCTTTTTGTAGAAACTGTTTCAAGTGCTTAAAGCCTCTTGAATTTCAGAGAGCTGCCGCCATTAGCGCGAACGCCACTGCGAGTGGGGAGCAACTGCTGCTTCTTCCTAAGATGGCAGCACTGATGGAATGGTGCATGCGCAGTGCTCGCACATGCGCAGTTCTGTTATAATGTGGAAGTGGCAAACAGCACAATAAATAGTGCGGTCCTGCCACCTGCATTGTGACATGCATTGCAGACTGTTTTGTTTGTTTTGGAGAGTCAGGAGGCTACACTTCCGACACTCCAAAACTGAAGCATGCCACAGTCGGCTGTTTTTAGAGTCACCAATGGCAAAATGACTGCGGGCTCCACCTATGCAGCCATAAAAATGCAGGGGAAAAAAACATTGATTATACTCCATATGGGTACATTTGCAGATCAATACTACAAGACATGAAAGAAGACTTTATCTCATTGGTGGAGACACTCGAGAATCTGAGATGTGAGATCTGCATTTCTGAAATCCTGCCAGTTCCTAGGGCTAGCAGGGTGAAACAAAATAATATAAAGTCACTGGTCAGGTGACCATGGTCCATGGGTAGGGGGAGAGAGCGGCAAGATCGCTGCAGGCTGCTCCCTCCCCGTCGCTGCTCCTTCTCATCAGCTGTGCTTTTAGCTTTTAACCTTGCATGGTGTACTTGTGAAGAGTCACCGTTTTTTATGAATTAAACCCTGGTTGCCTTTGCTATATGGTCCCTGGTAAATGGGTTTAAGCATTTCAGGTGTTTTAAAATGCTTTTCCACCTTTATGTTTGACCGTTGACTTTTGGCGTTCTGCTTTTGGCCGCTGAGCAGGTGAACTCCTATGAGTAAGTTTTCCCTGAGCACGGTTGGTAGGCTGTTAATTTAGCTTATCATGCCCTTTGGGTGTTGATGGTATGACCGAGTGGGAAAAGAAATGCTTCTTCATTGCATGAAGCCTCTACTGCTAACCAGTTCGGAAGGTGCAGAAAGCTGGATAGTTTGTGAATAAGGAGAATAAGGAGAGTTGGAAGTGTGGAGATCGGAGCAGAAGCTGGTTTCAGCGAAGGAACTTTATGGAGATCTCTGCAGCAATTTGTGCAGTTTAAGCTCTAGAAGGCTGTTCAAAAAATGTTTTTTTCCATTCAAATTTTATTAAGATTTTCAATACAGAGAACAAATCATGCCATTATTAACATAATACGAACAGATCAGATACAAAAATTGTGATGATTCATTCTCATCCTACCCTTCCCCCCTCCCTCTACCCTCACAGCCCACCCCATTCCTCCCAGCATGGCATTATATATTCTAAGCCAGAACTTCTGATGTAGTATTAACATATCTTAACCTTGCAATGAGTACAGGGTTTGTAATGGGCCCCAAATCCTATTGAACTTTGTAATTTTATTGTGAAGGCTTGCAATGGTCCTCTCCATTCTGAGATTAGCGAGAAATTCCTGGAGCCATTCAACATAAGTTGGTTCATCAGAATCTTTCCAATGTCTAAGAACCACTTTCTTAACGGATAGTGAAATTAATGCTATATAATATTTCCTACTCACCACTGAAATACAGGAAAAATCTCCCAAAAGACATATTTCAGGAGTGAACAAGTCAGACAGCCCTAAGAGAGGGTCAGCCCTTTGTTTGATAGCGGTCCAAAGTGGGGCAACTTTGGAACAGCTCCAGAAAATATGAAGAAGATCCCCTCTTTGCATTTGACATCTTGTACAGAGGGGAGAGGACGCCAAACCTAATCTAGCCAATTTCTGCGGGGAATAATAAATGTTGTGCAGAATTTTAAATTGCATTAACCTGAGTCTATCCTGTTGCAAATATTTATGACAGTTTTGCCACAGGAGAGACTAGTCAATCCTTGCCGGGTAAAAGAAGACCAAAAAGTGACAGGGGCAAATTATCAGGGTAGGCCCAATAAATAAAACACTGTATATCTTAGATACAGCATGAGGTGAACCAGCCAGCTCCATCAAGGTAGCTTGAAAACTAATATAGGTAGCCGGAGGGGGAATCATACCTATTACCTTAATCAAGAGGTGACGAAGCTGGAGAATCTTGAAAATATTTGTACGAGGTATCATAAACTTGTGCATAATTTCTGCTGAGGAACACCATTGTCTATCGGGTGTGATAAACTCATCAAGATGACAATCTCCTATCTGAGGAAGCCAACTGACTAAAAGGGGCTTGTTATCTAATTGAAAATTGGGATTACCTCTTATGGGTTGGGATAGATCCTTGAGATTCACATATTTCAGAAATGCACACAACTGAGAGTGAACCGTGATCAAGACTGCTATGGGGAACTGCGTAAAGATTCAGGATGGGAACTAACTTTGGTATATAACAACGCAGTGGGGGAATAGCCATATTTTTTTATGGAGGCTAACTCCACTTCTAACCAGATCGGAGTGTATGAAGACTGTGCTGAAAGCTGTTCCGCAGTCAGCCACCGGAGATATTTATTGGCCTGACTGGCCCAGTGGTACAGCCCAATATGAGGAAGCCTTAATCTTCTTTTTGCTTTAGGTGCAGCTAGTTTATGGAATGCCATTCTTGATTTCTTATCCCCCCATATAAAGGTAGAAATCATACTGTGCACTTTTTTGACCCAAGACAGAGGAAGCCAGACGTTCAACAGGTTTAGGGGGTAAAACAGGCAGGGAAAAACATTCATTTTAATTGTTAATCCTGTCCCAGAGAGAGGGGGAGTAAGGTCCACCTGCGGAGATCTTGATCTATTTTGTGGACCAGGGCATCTAGATTTAACTGCCTAAGCTGGGCTACGTTCCGAGTTAGAATGAGCCCAAGGTATTTAATAGAGTCAGACTTCCAAGCAAGCCCAAAAGCAGTAATTTCTTGTTTATAAACCCTGTGATTGAGAGGGAAAACCACTGTTTTTCCTACATTAAGTTTGTAATTTGAAACCTTACTAAAATCATCTATTGTTTTGAGAATAGCAGGAATAGATATAACTGGATGTGTTATCTGCAACAGGAGGTCATCTGCATATGCTGCCACTTTGATAATCTGCCCACCTAGGGAGATGCCAGAAATATCCTGGGCACTTAGTAACTTTCGAATAAGGGGCTCTAAATATATATTAAAGAGAAGGGGGGACAGGGGACATCCTTGTCTAGTTCCTATACAAATGAAGGCTAGAGATTTCACCCCATTACAAGAAATTCTAGCTGAGGGAAACATATATAATGAACTAACCCAGTTCCGAAATTTCATGGGGAAACCAAATACCTCCATTACTGCAAATAAGTAATCCCAGTGGACCCTGTCAAAAGCCTTTTCGGCGTCCAGTGAGACCAGGACCGTTGGAAGAGCAGCGTCCCTGGAGCCCAAGAAGACATGAGCCAGAGTCCTCAGATGATCCACCGAAGAGCTCCCCTTCATGAAACCTACCTGCTCCGCCCCGATTAAGGAAGGAAGGACAACATTCGTACGATCGGCCAATAATCTGGCTAAAATTTTAATATCATGATTGAGAAGGGAGATTGGCCTGTAACTTAAGAGAAAATCAGGTGGTTTATCTGGCTTGGGCAGCAGAACAATCAAGGCCTCAAAAAGGGAGGGATCAGATGCCTGTCTAGAAAGGAGAGATTGAAAAAGTGGTAAAAGGATGGGAATCGGTTGTTTGGAAAAAACTTTATAAAAATTGGAGGTAAACCCGTCTGGACCAGTGGATTTGTCAGATGGAAGAGATTTAATTACCCTTTCTATCTCATCCTCAGAGATGGGAGACTCCAATATATTCTGTTGAGACTTTGTGAGAGAGGGTAATTGTAACTCCCTCAGATATTCATAGAGTTCTTCCTCCGATGGAGGATTAACCATGGGGCCATATAGATCCCGGAAGTAACTGGTAAACTCCTCAGCTATCTCTGAAGGTGAGACTTTAAGGAATCATCTTTGGGAGAATGGACCACTTAATAAATCTGGCAGATTCCTGTTGCTTAACACGTAACGCCAATATCTACCAGCTTTTTCCCTGATCAGTATATGCTGCTTTGTTTTCAAAATTGCAAATTCAGCTTGCCTCCCTAGCAAAGCAAGGTAAGCTTCCCTCAGTTTAACTAGGTCTTGTTTGAAAGTCTCCGAGGAGGTTGGAGAGAGGGTGGTCTCATACCCCTAATCTGAGATAGGAGACAGGAAACCCGAGATTCTCTCTCTTTTTTTCCTTCTCAACGTTAGGCCAATTATAATCTCTCTCAAATATGCTTTAAGAGCCCCACATTTCATATCGGGCCACCCGTAGAATTAAGGCTGTTCAACATTTAAAAACAGGTATGACATCTTTGCCTAGGGGGAATATGGACAATTTGCTGCTTGTTTTGTGTCAATGGTATTACGCTTAGAGGAGCGTCTTTTTTCTCTTTCTACCCCAGGTAATGCTGTTTAGGTTAAGGTGTCGCTGAGCTGATTTGATTAAGGAGAAGATTAGGAGCCCGTTGGTTCTGAAGCTGCTCGAAGGTTGCGTTAGTAAAGAATTTTAACACGGGAGAATGTATGGTACAGCATGGTTGATAAATCACTGACAAATGATTGACTTTGCGGCACTTTTTATTATCGAGAAGGTACTGACTTGAATTTGTTGGATTCTATCAATGTAAGTGTTTTGGTGAGATACTATTATGAAGCCCTCTTATAAGGGTGGCAAAGTGGGGAATTTAATTTAAAAAGGACTTCTTTGTATATTTGGAGCTCTGGTACATAAACTTCATAGGAATTAACATGCTTTTCAGACCTTTTTGCTCCCTTTAAGTAGAGACACTATCAGAGACACTACCAGCGACCTGACAAGATATGTCGGGAGGTTTTTCCTTTTGTTTTTAAAAGGGAGTGAAGCTATCCACTAAAGTGAGTCCCTGAACTAATGGAATTGGGATTTTTTATAATGAATCCAGGACTTTTATAATAGAATTTAAGTGCATGAGATATGTTCTTAATTGTAAAAAGTCTCATTAGAGACTTCTTGATGTAAAGCAGTTTTTATTGTAATGTTTATTGGTCATTATATGTTTTTGTAATGCAGCTTTTCCAAGATATGTGGGTTTTTGTTTATTATTGTAGCCTTTTTAGTCTTGGAAATGTTTTTTGATTAGTTTTGTAATTACTTTTTCTAAGTAATGATAATTGATAGCCATGGGATTTAGTTGTGGATTTTCCACTCGGTTCTCGGAGAATCTCTGTACACCTCTAGTGGGCCTGATTTGGCCGGTAATGTTAGGTGTTAGTCTCGTAGTATTGGACTGAAAAGTGGAGGGAACTGTGAGGAGTTTTCTGGGGAGAAGCCTAAATCTTCTAAGATCCAGAGCTGGTTAAAGTAGCAGCGGTTATATAATTCCCATTATACCGTGGTGCAGTTGGAGCATGGGACCGCATTCGCGATGGGATGCTCTTTAATAGCACCCCAGTCGGATGGGTGTTACTGGTAGCCTTTTACCTAACTTGGGTCTGTTAAGTGGGCATCCTTGGATAGTTTCCTACATAGCACCTCTAAGAGTAGAGTTCAATGGTGGACTGGCCCAGATATGCTGGCAAAATGTTAGGCCTTACGGGGGAGATTGCCCCTTAAGAGAGATTATATTATGGCTATCTTACACTTATGATATATTAGGCTGACACATATGTGATTTGTAAGAAACATCAGCCAATACTGTCATCGTTATTGTAGTTTTCCAGTCTGGAAATGTTTAATGGTTTTTATGGAAATACTGTCAATAGATAGGTTTGGGAAATCAGTTAGTGGATTTTCCACTTTGTTCCTAGGGGAACTTCTGTACTCTTCTAGTTGGCCCGAACTAGCTGGCAATGGTAGGAGTTAGTCTCAGTTTATTAGGCTCGAAAGTGGAAGGAACTGTGAGGGTTTTTCTGAGGGAAAGTCTAAGGCTTTTAAGTCCCAGATTTGGTTAAAGTACTAACTTCCCATTATACCGGGGTGTAGTTGGAGCATGGGACCGCGTGCACGGTGGGATGCTATAACCTTTTAGTGAGGATGGAGTGATACT